>BSBM01001557.1:0-1200000 GCA_027924585.1 Larix kaempferi | reverse complement strand
TCAACCACATATCATTATGATTTGCAACTGTTAGAACAGTAACCACACTTAGTACCATAATCCATAAATTTTTTGATTGCCCATGTGCTTAATTAAACCATGTTTTGGATTAAGTGACTATAGTTGGTCAAAAACCCACTTTTAGAGTGTTCACACCCACTTCCAAGCAAACCAGTTCACCCAGCCTCCAGTTTTGTCCACAAGTGCACCCTCATTTATTGCTGGTGCGCCCTCTCTCCTTGTTTTGGGGAATTTTAGTTGACCAAGGGCGCTAGGGTGGATTTCTGCCCTTTTTTGGCTAGATTTGGAGCATTTAATGCTCCCTTGGGCCCCCAAACCTCCTCTACTTGCTCACCCACGCCTGCCTTGAGCTCATTATTGATCCAGCATGCTTCAGCCACCTCACCACCAGAATTCGTGGCTGTTTGGGATGATTGGGATTGAGTTGGACCCACCTAGGGGGGATTGAGGCCAATTTGGCATTGATGACTTGTACACTCAGCTTGAGCCACCTAATGCTCTCGATTTTCTCATGGATGTAATAAAAACCTGTTACTAACATTTTCACATGTTAGACAGTCAGTTAATCAAAGATTTGAGCATACATTGTGTGTAAATTTATCATCTTTTTTAAATTTTTCCACTGTTTTTGCAAATTAATTCGATTTTGTGAGGTTCTCCATAGCTCCTCGATCTTCTGTGATCAAAATACTCACATGGTATCAGAGCCATCGTGGAGTTAGTGAGTTGCAGGCCAACATTGAGCGTTGAACTGCATTCTAGAGAGGATTTCCAGACAAAAATTGAGTGTTTTTTGCAGGTGTTTCAGTAGTTTTCTCACCATCAACGCAGCAGTCATGGAAGCAAACCAAATGTTGCTCACACCCTTCAATTTTTTCGATTGGAAGGCTGAGATGGTCACCAAGCTGAGATCTAAGGGTCTCTATAGAGTGACCATGGGCACAGAAGTGGAGCCAAATTCTGCTGTGGAGAAAGCAAAGTACTACAATCGACTTGATGAAGCTTATGGATTGCTATGCCTGAGCATTTCAAGGGAACTCTTGTTTCATACAGATAGTTTGACAACTCCCAATGAAGTATGGGTGAAGCTATAATCACTCTTTGGGAAAACTGATGAACTGAGAGGCCACCAGCTTGAAAACGAGCTCATTAGCTTGAGCCCAGCGCATTTTGAAACCATCCAGGAGTTCTTCACGAAATTCAAGTCACTGGTGCTTCAACTGCAACAATGTGGAATTGTTAAGAAGGAGGAACAACTGATTCTGTCCATCCTTTCGAAGCTAGGCCCAGAGTTTTCAGTATTTGTTAGCACATTTCACTCAGCCAAAATGACCCTTCGAAATTGGCAAATGCCATCACTAGCTACCTTCATGGAGTGTCTCACTCAGGAGCAGGACAAACTAGTTCAGATGGGTACCATAAAATCAAAGGACCAAGCATTGGCAATGGGTGTTTCAAATGCAAGCAAAGGAAAGCAGAAAGCCAAGAATTCGAAGCAGCAAGAGAAGAGGAAGTTTGACAAGACCAAGTCTGCAGATGGGGGTTCGAATCTGTCAAAGGAGAAGGACAAGAAGGGAAAGGAAAAGACCAAATGCACCTATTGTCATAGGGGATGGCATCCAGAGAGCTCATGTATGAAGAAAACCATTGACTCAATGGCGCAGCTGCTGGAGAAGAACAACATCCCAGTCCCTGAGGGCGCAAGGAAGAAAGAGAGCACCTCAAACCCTGACAATAAGGAGAAGTGTCATGCTTTGGTAGCAGGTACTTCGAATCCCTCTTCCTTCATCATTGATTCAGGAGCTTCCAGACATATGGTTTCATCCAGAGAGCTTTTCTCCTCTATGAATTCGAATGGTGGCCCAACAGTTCGAATGGGAGATGATTCAGAACTCCAGACCAAGGGGATTGGTAGGATTGACATGGAGCATGGCTATTTCAGTGATGTGCTCTATGTACCTTCATTGGCTGCAAATTTTCTATCAGTCTATCAAATGACTCATACAGGAGAAGCCAAGAGAGTGACATTCACTCCATATTTGGTAGAAATCTCAGAAATTTCCTCAAATCAAGTTGTGGCAGTAGGGTATGCAGATCATGATGAGAGAATGTACAAATTCTCAAATTTCATTCCAAATTCTAGTGACCATGCTCTTGTCTCTCATGCCAACGAGACCTCCAAGTTGTGGCATGAAAGATTTGGCCACATGAACTACAAATATCTCCAGCAATTGCACAGGGACGAGATGGTGGAAGGGCTTCCAGAAATCAGATCATCAAATGGTGCATGCATTGGGTGTGTAGTTGGAAAGCATCCTGAGCGCAGCTATGAGAAGGGAATGGCAAGGAGAGCCACTCAACCACTTGGATTGGTACATTCAGACCTCATTGGTCCTCTTCCCACTCCATCATATGGTGGATCAAGGTATGTACTTACATTCATAGATGACTACTCTCGATTCTGCTGGGTTTACTTCCTTAAATTGAAGTCAGAAGTGTTTGAGAAACTGAAGATTTGGAAAGCCCTAGTGGAGAACCATAGTGGTCATAAGATAAAGATCCTTAGGACTGATAATGGAAAGGAATATGTGAATAATAACATTCAGCACCTTTGTGAGGAATGTGGCATCCAAATGCAACATTCAATCCCCTACACACCTCAGCAAAATGGTGTGGCAGAGAGGAAAAATAGATCTCTCAAGGAGATGGCTACCTGCATGATTGAAGCTAGGGATCTAAGCCCTAAGCTATGGGCTGAAGCCATCAATTGTGCTGCTCATATTCAGAACAGAGCCTTTCACAAATCAGTCAAAGGAAAAACCCCCTATGAGGCATGGTTTGGCCAAAAACCAAATGTGTCAAATTTCAGGATTTTTGGGTCTAGAGCATGGGCTCGAATTCCATCAGAAAAAAGGAAGGCTTTGGAGCCACAGAGTAGGGAATGTATCATGGTTGGATATGGTGAGGACACAAAGGGCTACAAGCTCTTTGACACATCCACACTTAAAACTTTCATTGAGAGAAGTGTGCAATTCGAAGAAGAACCAATTCCAGATTTTGAGCTTGCACCGGGGGAAAGCTCCTCTCCTCCACACCTTAATGAGATTAGTGATGATTCCACCTTTGATTTTTCTGATATTGCTGAAGATGACATGGCTGAAGATGACATTGCTGTACATGAGTCACCATCAAGGCCCAAGTGGGCTGAAAAAATCATACAAGATGCAGGTGAATTGGCAGGCAATCCCCAAGAGCCTAGGAAGACCTATCCCAAACAATCAATGCTTCCTTTGCAAATGAGAGTGAGCTTGCTGATCACTGTTATATGATGATTGGATCTGATCCAACATCATATCAGGAAGCTCATCATGATCCAAGGTGGAGAGCAGCAATGCAAGAAGAATTCCAGTCTCTCAAAGAGAACAAAACATGGGATTTGGTGCCTCTTCCTCCCAAGAGGAAACTTGTGCAATGTAAGTGGATTTTTCGAACCAAACCTGTTGCTGATGGTTCTGATCTGAAGTATAAGGCTAGGTTAGTGGCTAAGGGCTACTCACAAATCCATGGTGTGGATTATACAGAGACCTTTGCACCGGTTGCAAAGATGGACTCAATTAGACTAGCTCTAGCCATGGCAGCTAGTAAAGGTTGGGAAGTTCACCACATGGATGTCAAAAGTGCATTCTTGCATGGTGAGCTACAGGAAGAGATATATATGCAGCAGCCTGAAGGATTCCAAGAGGATCCCACACTTGTATGCAGGTTGAAGAAGTCACTCTATGGACTCAAGCAAGCCCCCAGGGCTTGGTATGCCAAAATGGATGCTTTTTTGCTCTCAATTGGTTTCTGTCGATGCAAGTCTGATCCAAATGTTTATTTGCAGCATTGTGATAATAATTTGCAGGTCATTGTACTGTATGTTGATGATCTCTTAATTACAGGGAGCTGCACCAAACAAATTGGCTCAATTAAAGCTTCTTTGCACAGTGAATTTGCCATGAGCGACCTAGGATTGCTAAGGCAATTTTTGGGTTTGGAAATTGAGCAATCTAAGAGAGGTATATTGCTGAGTCAATCTAAGTATGATTCAGACCTATTATTCAAGTTCAAAATGGCTGAATGTAAGGCAGCCAAGTGCCCATTCCTTTCAGGCATAAAACTAGGTGAATTTGAAGACTCTCCGGTGGTGGATTGCACTCTCTATAGGCAGCTAGTTGGAAGTTTGCTGTACCTTACACATACAAGACCTGATTTGTCTTATGCTGTAAGTGATGTAGCAAGGTATATGCAGCAGCCACATGAGATCCATTGGAAGGCAGCCAAAAGGATCCTTCATTATGTCCAAGGAACAAAGAAATTTGGGGTACACTATGCAGCTGGTTCTTCACTTCAACTAGCTGGATTTTCTGATTTCGATTGGGCGGGAGATCCCATCGATAGAAAGTCCACTTCAGGTTTTGTGTTTATGTTTGCTGAAGGTCCTATTTGCTGGTCAAGCAATAAACAGTATACAATTTCTCTTTCATCAGCAGAGGCCGAGTACAGGGCAGCAGTGAACGCAGCCACACAGTGTGTTTGGTTGCAAGGCATTCTTCGGGAGTTTGGTGTTGCTATTGATTCTCCAACCAATATTTGGGTGGATAATCAAAGTGCCATCAAGATATCTACTGATCCAGTACAGAGGCAAAGAACAAAGCACATTGAGATCCACATGCATTACATTCGGGGCTTGGTGCATGACAGGGTGATTTCACTGCAGTATTGCCCATCCACCGAGCAAACTGCTGATATTTTCACCAAGTGCTTTACTGAGAAGACCTTCACTCACTTGAGATCTTTGCTTAGAGTGAGTGATGGATGGTGATTGCTGCAATTTAATTGCAGGTTCAGCCCCATGTCCATTTTTGAGGGAAGTTTTTATCCCATGAGGTTTTACTTCTTTTCCTCGGTTCATATGGACAAATAAAATTTCTGTTGTATTGAGGTGACTTGAGCCTTTGTTGCCAAGGCCTCCCACTTATCTTTCATGAGATGTACAAAGTTATGGTTAAGGGGGGGTGTTAGAACAGTAACCACACTTAGTACCATAATCCATAAATTTTTTGATTGCCCATGTGCTTAATTAAACCATGTTTTGGATTAAGTGACTATAGTTGGTCAAAAACCCACTTTTAGAGTGTTCACACCCACTTCCAAGCAAACCAGTTCACCCAGCCTCCAGTTTTGTCCACAAGTGCGCCCTCATTTATTGCTGGTGCACCCTCTCTCCTTTTTTTGGGGAATTTTAGTTGACCAAGGGCGCTAGGGTGGATTTCTGCCCTTTTTTGGCTAGATTTGGAGCATTTAATGCTCCCTTGGGCCCCCAAACCTCCTCTACTTGCTCACCCACGCCTGCCTTGAGCTCATTATTGATCCAGCATGCTTCAGCCACCTCACCACCAGAATTCGTGGCTGTTTGGGATGATTGGGATTGAGTTGGACCCACCTAGGGGGGATTGAGGCCAATTTGGCATTGATGACTTGTACACTCAGCTTGAGCCACCTAATGCTCTCGATTTTCTCATGGATGTAATAAAAACCTGTTACTAACATTTTCACATGTTAGACAGTCAGTTAATCAAAGATTTGAGCATACATTGTGTGTAAATTTATCATCTTTTTAAAATTTTTCCACTGTTTTTGCAAATTAATTCGATTTTGTGAGGTTCTCCATAGCTCCTCGATCTTCTGTGATCAAAATACTCACAGCAACATCTAATGGTCTAATGAAGAGATAGGATATCACTTCTTGTATGTCACTAGAGCCAATGCACATAGTACAACATTTAGATTGCATGTTGCAATTCCCCAATCGCTGACTGATCATGTTGTGGGATAGGTATCCAAGCCCCCAGGGCCTGTAACAAGCTCTAAGAGGCTGACTAAACCTCCCAAGGCCTGTAATAGGCATGAGTGGTTGGGTATTCAAGCCCCCAAGTCCTATCGAGGGCCTATATCAGGCCCTGAAGGCTTAGAGCCTCCCAAGGCTATTGGTAACAACTGGCTGAGTGCTATTGGTAACAATTGGTTGTCAATGACCACTATCTCTCGACTATGATCTACTGGAAACTCACTTCACCATGAAACCCCTTGGCCTCAAGCATGCCTCAAGACGCAATTTCCCTGCGTACTGGTAAGCCCGAGCCTTGCCTCAACCTAATTTCCCATTCTTCCGTGATCCCGCCATATCCATTTAGCGGATATTTGTCAGCCCGCCCATATAAAAAAGACCCCAAAATATTTTTGTATTGTTACATTAAATAAAAAAACCCTTTGCCCCTTAATATATTAGCAATATAATTTTTAGGTTTTCATGAATATTTAATACCGCAATATGAAGGAACGTGGTATTATATTGCCTTCTAGTGAAGCCCCCGTGGAGGAATGCTCACAAGAAGAAGATAGGCTTGTAGCTCGAGAAGAAAAGATGGGAAGTCAAGACCAAGTTCTCACAGCTCACACCAAGAGAAGTAAGTTCAAGAGGGAGCAACCTCATCACAAGAAATATTCTCACCACCATCAAAGGGAGAAGAAAGATATGAGATGCTTCACATGTGATGAGAAGGGACAGTTTGCCCAAGATTATCCCAAGAGTAAGAAAGGCTCTATCAACAAGAAGAAGAAGAAGACCAATAAGAGGTATCATGATTATGATGCAGAAGATGATGGACCTCCCAGGAAGAAGTCTAGAGTGGAAAGCGATGACTCTTCAAGTGACTAAGAGTATTTTCTAATATCTAATCTCACTGGTACTGTTACACATGGGTGTAATAATTGGCTTATTGATAGTGGGGCTTCCAAACATATGACGAGATTTAAAGAACCTCTTGTGGACCTATCTGAACATGAGTCACCTCATAAGGTGAAACTTGAGGATGACTATCAATACCCAATAAAAGGAAGTGCTGAAGCCTCCTACAAATTAGACTCTGGGAAGTCTTTAAAAATGCAAGATGTTCTATATGTGCCTGGACTTAAGAAGAATCTTTTCTCCATATCATATTTGGATGCAAAAGTGATGAGAGTTGCATTTGTGGATGGCCAAGTACTTATGTGGCCAAAAGGTAAGTTCATTGATGATGCAGTAGTGATTGGAGAGCAAGATGGAGGATTATACAAATTGAAGGGACAACCTGAACATGCCATGGTACATGAAGCCATGGAGCCAAGTGAACTTTGGCATAGAAGGCTTGCACATGCACACTATAGAGAACTACCAATTGCAAGAAAAGCAGTAGAAGGTCTTCCTAAAATCCAGTCAAAGCATGAAGGTGTTTGCAAAGGATGTGCAAAAGGAAAGAACACAAAGAAGGCATTTCCAAGTAGTGAAAGCAAAGCAAAAGGTATCTTGGATATTATCCACTCTGATGTGTGCAGTCCAATGTCATCTAGTTCTCTGAGTGGGTATGTATATTATGTTTCTTTCATTGATGATTTCTCTAGGAAAACTTGGGTTTATTTCTTGAAGAATAAAGATGAAGTGTTTGATAAGTTCAAGGAATTCAAAGCCTTGATATAAAACCAAACTGATAAGAAGATCAAGACCTTTAGATCCGACAATGGCGGAGAATTCAATTCAGGGGACTTTAAGAAATTATGCAGTGATTCATGGATTAAGAGGGAGTTTGCCACTCCATACAATCCACAACAGAATGGAGTTGCAGAAAGGAAGAATAGAACTATCATGGAAGCAGCACGGGCAATGCTTCATGACCAAGATCTACCTATGCATTTATGGGAAGAAGCAGCAAGGACAATTGTATATGTTCAAAACAGAACACCACACAAGATACTTGCAACAAGACACTAGAAGAAGTTTTCTCTGGTAAGAAACCAGAAGTTAGCCATCTCAGGATATTTGAATGTCCAGTATACACACACATTCCAAAAGAAAAGAGGACAAAGTTAGATCCTTCAGGAAAGAAGGGTATATTTGTGGGTTACAATGAAAGCTCAAAGGCATACAGAATCTACTTTCCAGGGTTCAATAAGATTGACATCAGCAGGGATGTGACTTTTGATGAAAAATTAACATACATCAAATCGAGGAAGACACATGTTGAAGACAATGAAGAACCAAGAATACCCAGGATACAAGACACTACCATGAACGAAGCAATTCCAGAACAAGATCGTGAAATAGAGGATCCACAAGAACCTGTAGATCCACCCCGGGAGAAGAACTCTCACAAGAGGAAACCAGCATGGGCTAGAGAGCTCATCCAAGATGTAGAAAGATATGGTATTCCAGAAGTAGAACACAAAGAAAGGAAAAGGACAAGGTCACACACTAGCTATGTTTCCTTACTCTGTGACATAATGAACAAAGAACCTTCCAGTTATGAAGAAGCCGCAGAAAAGAAAGAATGGAAGGATGCCATGGTCGAGGAATATCATTCAATCATGAAGAATGATGTTTGGGATGTGGTCCCAAGACCAAAAGGGAATTCTGTTGTGATTTCCAAGTGGATCTACAAGATCAAGCATGCTGCAGATGGTAGCATAGAGAAATACAAGGCAAGGTTTGTGGCTCGTGGCTTCTCCCAGAAAGAAGGGATAGATTATGAAGAGACTTTTGCACCTGTAGCTAGATACACTTCCATCAGAATGGTACTTTCTCTGGATGCAGTAATGAAGTGGAAGATACACCAGATGGATGTCAAGACAACTTTCATGAATGATGTAGTTGAGGAGGAAGTGTATTTGGAGCAACCACTTGGTTTTGAGACACATGACATGGAGTCATATGTGTGCAAGTTAAAGAAAGCCTTGTATGGCTTGAAGCAAGCACCCAGGACATGGTACGGCAGAATAGATAGCTTCCTATCCAGTTTGGGCTTTACTAAGAGTAAAGCGGATTCCAACTTTACTACAAGGTTGAGGAAGGCAATCCAGTGATACTCCTATTGTATGTGGATGACATGTTTGTGACAGGTGACGATATTTCATTGCCGACATGAAGAGGAAGCTTGCTGCCGAGTTCGAGATGAAGGACTTGGGTATGATGCATTAATTTCTAGGTATGGAGGTGTGGCAGAGTGAAGGTGGTATCTTCCTTGGACAAGGGAAGTATGCAACAGAGATCCTGGAGTGGTTCGGGATGATGGATTGCGAGGCCATGGCCACACCTATGGCATCGAACCTGAAGCTATTGAGTGATGCTTCATCAGAGTCAGTTGATGCCACAATGTATCATCAGATGATTGGGTCCTTGATGTACTTGACGAACACGAGACCAGATATTTGCTTTGCGGTGAACACCTTGAGCCAGTTCCTGATGGATCCTAGACATGTTCACCTGATTGCTGTAAATCATATTCTGAGGTACCTGAAGGGTACGATTGATTATGGGCTCAAGTATGATGTGAATCAAAAGTTTAACCTATAGGGTTATGTTGATTCATATTGGGTAGGAAGTGCTACAGATAGGAAGATCACTTGGGGGTGCTGCTTCAGTACGGGATTAGGTGTGATCTCTTGGTTTAGCAGGAAGCAATCCTGCATAGCACTGAGTACAGCCAAAGTAGAGTGTGTCGCAGCTTGTTCGGCCAGATGTGAGGAAGTATGGCTTAGGAAGCTACTGTCTAATTTATTTGATCTCCAATTGGATGTTACTTATATCTATTGTGAAAATCAAATTTGTGTGAAGTTGTCATAGAACTTGGTGTTCCATGACAAGTCGAAGCATATTGAGATCAAATATCACTATATACGGGATATGGTGTAGAGAGGAGCAGTGAAGCTTCTGTATGTTGCGATGGACGAGCAGATAGCAGATGTGTTGACCAAGCCACTAGCCAAAGTGAAGTTCGAGTACTTCAGAGAGAGGCTTGGTGTCCTACAGATTCAGGGTACTTTTAGGAGGAAGTGATGGGACACATTTGCAGGAGCCATTCCAAGCATGGTGGCAGGTGGGTCCTCCCATGGATATGGATGTAAGTGCTGAGTGATGAGCATACGGGTGATGCTCTGCATGATGAACATCCGGATGATGTTCCAGATGAGTGACGGGACACAGATGCTGAAGCCATTCCTAGCATGGTGGCAGGCGGGTCCTCCCATGGCTAAGGATATAAGGTCAGCATAATACGATGTTCCAGATGATGATCCGTATGATCATGAGTAGCAGTGATCCATATGATCATGAGCATCCGGATGATGCTCCGTGGCTGTGGCTATGGTGCAGGTTGTGCTGGTTGGACATGTAATTGATCTTGGGAGATCCCATAGGTTGTGCTGGGCACGTAAATAAGTCCTGGGATGCTCTTGCGAGGTCTTGTCCGTAGGCATGTAATCCGTCCTGGAGATCTCATAGGTTGTGCTGGGCACGTAATGAGTCATGGAGATGCTCTTTAGATATCTTGCTGGGAAAGATGCTCTTTTAAGATTTTTCCTGTTCACATGTAATCCGTCTTGGAGATCTGATGGGTTGTGCTGGGCACGTAATGAGTCCTAGGATTCTCTTTAGAGATCTTGTTGGGAAAGATGCTCTTTTAAGGTTTTGTGAAGTTCACATGCAATTAGTTCTAGAGATCCGATAGGTTGTGCTGGGCACATAAAAGTCCTGGGATGCTCTTTAGAGATCTTTCCGGTTGTGCTAGGCACATAAATGTTCCTGGGATGCTCTTTTAAGGTTTTGTGAAGGTTGCATGTAATCAATCCTAGGAGATCTTGCCGGTCGTGCTAGGCACATAAAGGATCCTAGGATGATCTTGTCAGGTTTTGCAACGATGCACATAATTAGTCCTGAGGTTCCATTGGTTGCCACGTGCAGAGATGATGAAGACCTACATGGAAGCTAGGCCTACATACAGCATGAAAAAGGGATGGCTTTGTAGAAAATCATATGACGAGAAGAATTGAGAGATAGCACCAGTGATCGAGATGATGACTACAACAGAAGCAGTGATGATGATACTCCGTGATCTAGTGACGATTATCCAGCTCCAGAATTTAAGACTTGTGGCGATATGTATTGATGACCTGTGTCTAGAGAATACCTTCCTACTTAAGAGGGAGTGTTGATGTATTTTTAACTTCAGAATATATTATTCTATGTATTACACTTGTACTTTATTGTATTCATGTTGGATATGTATTATTCCTCCATTCAAAAGTGTCGTCATTTGTATTTGTAAGTGTCGCAAGTGTCACAAGTATTATTTAATGGGTTATTAGACCATCTTGGTGGGGTCGACCCTGCATGTGTCATGTGGATGGGTTATTAGGCTTCCTTAGGAAGTCGGCCAAGCTAGGAATAAAGGCAGGTTAAGTTGTTGTATAAATAGAGAGTGTGTCTCTCTATATTTTCTCATTTCACTCACTCATCCAACTCGCATAGTTGAGAGACAGGAGTGCGCATAAGTGGAGGAGGAGTAGCTGCTGAAGACATCTATCTTTTGGGGATTGATCTTTGTGATCTTTGTATTGGTGCTCATTCTATCTCTGAGGAAGTTGCGGGGTTTTTCACCTTCTTGGATTTCCCTGAGGAAACTTTGTGTCTCTTATGTTTATGATTGTTATGCGGTGCATATTATTCTCTTAGTAGGATCCTAGATAATGTTTGAATGAAATTATCAAAAAATTAATAGGAGGTGGGCCCCAAGAGGATTGGTTACTTATTGGATCTTGACCACACCATAGCGATTGTCCTTAGGCTTGAAAAGCATTCAAGGTAGGTTTCCCCTTGCAGAGGTGGGCCCCAAGAAGATTAGTTACATCTTGGAACTTGTCCACTCCATTGCAGAATGGGGTTGATAGGTGGATTGCCCCCTGAAATGATACTTGTTGGCGGTATGGGATTTCCCCCAAGCATTTCACTAGGATAAATCAGAGGATTACCCCCAGGGAATATCCCCCCATCGAAGGAGGATAGCTCCAATTGGCATTTATGTTCCAAGATCCATTGTTTCTACCAGGAATATTAACATTCCATGGTAAAGGGTTTCCCCCATAATTAGAAGTTGGAAAACTTTTGGGTATACTAAGAGAATTTTGATTTTGGGAATACCATGTCTAGTAAGGCACACCCACAAGTATGGATACCTACAGATGAAGTGGATGTACTTCTGGTATTTTCACCCGGAATTGTACCAACTAGCACTGAAGTGCTAGTTGTGTTCATATTGGTGACATGCATGTTAAGCGTTAACTGTTGGGATTGGTATTGTGGTCAAAGTGGAAGCATTTATGCCTCCTGCATCCATTTGAGATTGCATTGGTGTAGTCCCTTGAGGTCTTGATGAAGCCAAAGGGTCAAGTTTTATTTTTTGCATGTTTTTCCAACTTTCAAAAAGAGGGATTGTATTATCCAATGACTCACTAACATTAAGTAAAATTGTGTCTGAAATACTTTTTTAAAGGTGGATTTATGTGAGCAATTATGTGATCTTCTAATGTTTCAATTTCAATTTGAGCAAGGTTATCAACTATGCCTGGGTTGAATTTGTGATGTGATGATGAATTCTTAGGTTTCATTTGATATTGTTATGCTCTAGTAATATTAATTGAAATTAAAAGAAGTTCTATCCCCAAGTCACTAGGATGTAGTTTTTTTATTCGCCTCTGCAATGTAGCGGGGCCTTCAAATTCTAGTGACTCAACTTGTTGCCACCTTGACTATCATATAAGGAGATTAGCCACTTTGAAGTTTAGTGCTAGGAATTGTTTTTTTGTGCTATATTAAAAATATAATCAAACAATCCTAAATGCAATTAGACTCAACAAAAAGCAAAGTGTCCACAAAGCTAAAATCATCTTAATAAAATCAACAAGCAAATTACTTTTCCAAAGAATCTAATTTTAGTGAAAAGATGTATCAAAGGGCCTTACGAAAATAGTAGCTCCTGAGGGGTCTCAAGCCTGAATAATTACTAAGGTAGGAGAAACATATACAGTTATATTTCAATTGCCAAAGGTACAAGTACTAGCCTTCAGAAAACACCCTCTCATGGAGCTAAATATTCAATGTATGTCTCAAGTATCGCATGTGTCCCCCACTTGCAATAGCCTGCGTGATATCCTGGGAACAACAATTATGTTTTCCACTTCACAATTGGAGACCATGCATAACAATTGTAATTTAGGATAACTCACATACAATAGATACTCCAAAAAAATTATGTCACCCCAAGGACTTGTCACTTATCAGGAATACTGTGATGTGCTCATATTCCACCAAACAATAAAAAGTGGGGTACTGATCTTACGTATTCAACTTGAACTTGTTCTTGAAACATGCTTTATAAGTTCTTTCTTGCAAAGCACTCTTTTCTACTAATGGATTTAATCGCTCATTAATCAATGCTAGTTTCAGAATCCTGTGGCCCTGGAGTGTTAACTCTCCAATCCAAACCCAAGGCCCTAACCTAATATTGTTGCTGATATCAAAATAAAATCTTGATTTTTTTAGAGTAACCATTTATTTTTAGGTTAATTTGATTAGCTTCAAAGGTATGATGGTGAAACAGTTGGTGTTTGTGACTCAAATTGTCGAATCAATCAATGCACAAGTGCTCACTACTTTATCCTTTGTTTTAAAGAAAATTCCTAAAATAAAGTAGAGTAAGAGTTTCTTTGAGTTCCTTTCAAGTGCAAAATTTTCAAATGATTCAAAATGGAATCATTTTTTCAATTTGAAAAGGAATTTTTTAAAGAAATGACGTTTTATTGTCACAAATTACTACCTTTCACTTTTCAATATGATTCCAAATTTATGGCAAGGGTTCAAGAAGTTGGTTTTCAAACATGTAATATATTCAAATTGCTTCAACTTTTCTTAATTGGAAATGAAAATTTGAATTAAAAATGTTTCAATTGTTCTCTATTCCAAAAAGTCTCTAAAAATGGTGTAAAAGTTGGAAATGTGACTCTATTTTAGTTTTTCAAATTACACAATGCTCTCTTTGAATGTCAAAATGAGTTTTCTAAATCTAGTGAAATAGTCAATGGTTTGGGAAAGTAGTACAAAACATTAAATATATTTGAAAATTGAAGCAATTAGTTCCTTTTAACTGTCAATTTTGGAGAATCCCATATGAGAATGTTACTCAATTTTAAGCAAATTATTCTATTCTTTAGAATTCTTTAAACTGAAATATCTCTCAAATAAAATGAATTCAAATATTTACAAGTGAGATCTATGTTTCTCATATGCAATATCACATGAAGTGTAGGCATAGAGGATACACAGAGCCCATTAAAGTCCTAAGATATAAAACATTTACACTTGAGCATTAGTACAAAATGAGAGATAAATGACCAAGTGACCAAAAACATTGGTCATCACAATTTGGTCACAAGATAAAATATATGATCATATAACAAGTAACTAAACTAAAAATGACCACATAACAATAACATTAAGAATATAAATTGGTCGTTAATTTGGCCATTTTTAGTTTTGTCACTCCGATAATGGAAAATTACAATTTTGTTAATGAATTTGTATAATTTACTAAATTTTAACTCTGTAGATGGATTCAAAGACCCCCTAAGGGGGTCTTTAAATCTATCTTTAATGTTAAAATTTATCAAATTGTAAAATTGTAGAGGGATTCATATAATATCTAATTAAATGTGCTTATCATGTCCATATCTTATTTCACCATTTTTGTTTCCATATTATCCCTTTGACAGATCCACGAAGTTGCATCATGTGCGTCATCATAGTGTGTCAGTTGAGTTGATTCTTGGGTATTTGTCGCATTTCCCTTTGGGAGTTTTCATGTTGTGAATTTGGTTCCATTGTGTTCGGCTCATAGTACTGGTCACGTTCATATTTTGTTTGAAAAAACCGTTTTCGTTTGACCCTTGTTGATGTATATGTAACTTCGGAATGTATTTCACATATATGTATATTGTATTCCTATAGAGATGTTATTATTCCTCTATATGGAAGTGGTTGTATTCCTATAAAGATGTTATTATTCCTCTATACAGAAGTGTCGTCATTTATATTGTAAGTGTCGTAACTTATACTTGATGGGTTATTAGACCACCTTGTTGGGGTCGGCTTTGTATAAGTCATGTGGGTCAAAGGGTTATTAGACCACCCTATTGGCGGTCGGCCATGTGGGTCAAAGGGTTATTAGACCACCCTAGTGGGGGTCGGCCCAGTCAGCATTATGTTAAGTGGTTGAGTTGAGGTCGACCTAGTTGAGTAAAGGTCAAGTCAAGTTAGTGTATAAATAGAGAGCGTGTCTCTCTCATTTTACACATTCTATTCTCTCACTCACACTCGGGAGAGTGGCGCACTTGTGGAGGAGGAGGCTCTGCTGCTAGGAGAAGACTATCTCTTGTATTCTGGTTGTATCATTGCTCTATCTATCTCTGAGGAATTTATTGGGGTTTTTCACCTTTATGGTTTTCCCCAAGTAAACTTTGTGTCTTTTGTGTGCTTGCATTATTGTGTCCATGATTGATATGCTGTAGATTTGCTGTACATGTTGTTCTCTCAGTTAAGATCCTAGATCAGATTGAAGTAAATTCTGAAAATTTAACATGGTATCAGAGCTAGCCTGAAAGAAGGCATGATATGGCATGTATGACACTTGTTGCACTTACGATGCTAGGCGTGATATAGAAAAAACCAGTCATCGTAGCACTTTCACTATAAATCCGTTTTGGTGACGTTTTCAGATTTGATACTTTTACAGGTCGAATATCAGATCCCCATGTACCTTGTGTCCAAACAACAACCTCTAATTCATTGTACTCTATGATTTATGATCTGTACAATATAGGGTTTCTGCCTCTTCCAGATCCGAGTCAAAATTAGGTGACCTTGGGAAAAAGGTCATAACTTGGGCTAGGAAGCTCCAAATGACATTTCATAAAATGTGACAGGTAGTACAGAGACTGTACTATCTCAAGAAATTTTTCAGAGGCCGAAGTTGAACCAATGACACGTGGCACGTCGTACAAGTTCGCTCTCCTGTATTATCCCATAAACAGGTCACGTTGCGACACTTGTCATAACTCTCTCTCAGAGAATCCAATTGAGGTCAGACCTATCGGGATGGAAAGATAGCAGGTTGGGCTATCTCAGTAACATTTTTCAGATGTCGAAGTTGAACTGGTGACACGTGGCATGCCATACAAGTTCGCTCTCCTGTATTATCCCATAAACAGGTCATGTTATGACACTTGGCATAACTCTCTCTCAGAGAATCCAATTGAGGTCAGACCTATCGGGATGGAAATATAACAGGTCAGGCTATCTTTGAAAAAAATTTCAGACCCTGTGGATTGAAAAATTCAGAGTTACACCAGAAACAATAAGGTACATATTTCTGTCAAAACAGAATTATTTTTGAGTACCTTCATTCATGGCTTCCAGAATTTAGGGCTTCAGAGAAAGTTGTAATTTTTGTAATCGGAGACCACGGTTGGATGCTACTCATCAAAATCAAAATTTAGAGACCAAGATCATATTTTTTGGTTGGGCAGAAGGCCAGGCTTGATCAAACCCCAGTTCGGGACTTTGATCGGAAAGATGGAAAATTAGGCCTTCTGTAAAAATTGGAATTTTGGAAATCTGTGACCACGGCTGGAAGATCCTCAGAAAATTCGAAGCTTAGAGTTTTTAATCAAATATTTTGGTTGGGTGAAGCTCCGGGAAACTCAAACCCTAATTCAGGGTCCTCCCTAGTGAATCCGGAAATCTAAAAGGCAATTTCGAGGGGTGAAACTTTGCAGTTTTCAAATTCTGAATATACCAGCTTGATTAGCTCATCAAGGCACATATTTCTATCCTTTCAGAAGTTTGAAATTCAAAGTTTGAATTTTGGGGGTTTCTTTGACAAACCCTATTATAGCTCTAGATCCAGTTCCTGCAAATCAAGTGGATTGGGTTAATCCTAGAAGAGGATGGATTGGTCACCTGCATAAGTGAAGAAGTTCCTGTTTCAGAGGGAGATGAGGCGAAGGCCTTCCATAAGAAGATTACAAGCAATCTTGACAAGTATGGCTTACAGGTATGTTTCGAATTATGTTCATGGTTAAGTTTATAATATGTTTGTCTTCATATCATTACATCACAATCTTGATTAATTACTAGACTTGTCGTATCACCTTAATAGAAGATATTCATTGATTAAGGTTTTGACACTTATGATTGTACTAATGCATTGTGATGTTGTATGAGGTTTATGTTGTTCACTAACATAAAAGGTACACCAAGAAAGAAAAATCATGTTCTAGTTCAAAAACATATGATCATTATGACATGAAGACAAAGATTCATCCATTATCATGGATCACATAGAAGATCTACTTATGAGGTATGTATAACTTGGTTCTACAATGGTTAACTTATGAGACATGCAGGTTACTAGCACAAGTCACTGAGGAGAACCAGAAGACATTATGCGGGTATGTTAGACATAACTAGCTAGCATGCTAATCCAGGTATGTTTTTCCTATATCAAGCTAGAATCCTACCTTGTGTTAGGATCTTATACTGTTGTGTTGTTGATAATGATTATTCATGAAGTCATAGGTTTGAATAGTCATGGTTGTATGCATATTATGTTTCTTACCATAATTGATGATATGACTAACCAGAAGAATCATGAAGGTATAGGTTTGAGTAATAACGGGTTTATGCATTGATGATTTAACTAATCAGAAGAGTCCTATGATCAAATAAAAATATGCATGATTAAAAGAAGACTTCCCTGAAACCTTGAATACTAATGTTTATTATCTGTGAATGATCATGAATATACATGTTTAAGATTTTTGTGTTTTGGTAGTATTAAGATTATACTAATAAATGTGTGATTATGTATGAGACCTCAAGGATAACACAATGTTGATACTAATAAGCATGCATAGTGATTAAGGATAGATGTAAGTTCAAGGACAGGTAATCCAGGAAGCAAAGATCAAGAGGGAGCACACTCCAGTTGTTCCTGCAAGAAAGCAAAGAAGCACACTTCAGTAGTTTCTGCAAGGATGCAGATACTCAGAGGGAGTTGCCACTTCTCACAATCCACATTAGAATGGAGTTGCAAAGATTCA
This sequence comes from Larix kaempferi, assembly GCA_027924585.1. Classification (NCBI taxonomy): domain Eukaryota; kingdom Viridiplantae; phylum Streptophyta; class Pinopsida; order Pinales; family Pinaceae; genus Larix; species Larix kaempferi. Next base: position 1,181,916 of record BSBM01001557.1, on the reverse strand, counting down.
GAGGGAGTCCACCCAACAACCAAACAAAGATAAGTATTTGAATTGTCATTACTTGCATATTTTATTGTTTAAATAATACTGTTCAATAATGTATATACTGATGTTCCTAGAATTAGGTTGTGTATTATGCATATTAGAATAGTTGCATTGATGAATAGTATACTACTAATATACATGGGTAAGTGGCCTATGGCACTGTACAACATTCCATTGCTACTTATCTAGAATGAAACCTCTTTGCTGACATGTTAGGAGTTGTGCACACTCTTAACAATGTTCTGGTAGAGATTGGAAGGCATCTAGAAAGTTACGGAATATGGATAAATGTTGTATTGAAGCATTGGCTAAGATAATTGCATGACTGTATGACATATTTCTTTATGTGTAAGAATTTGTTCTGAAAACTATGAGATGTTTTCTAATCATGCAATTTAACTTGTTGTGTAGGAAAGATCATATACCATCACCTACAAAAGAAGGACTACAACATTTGTTCAGCAACAAAGTTATCTATTGAAAATATTGAAGATATTGAAGTTCCCAGGATCTGGGAAGAATGCCATGATCGAGGAGTATCAGTCAATCATGAAGATGTTTGGGATGCAGTCCCAAGACCTGAAGGGGAGTCTGTAGTGACTTCTGAGTGGATGTACAAGATCAAGCATGTTGTAGTGATGAAGAGGAAGATACACTTTCTTGAATGGTGTAGTTGAAGAAGAAGTGTATGTGCTGCAGCCACTTGGTTCTGAGACACATGACAGAGATTCATATATGTGCAGAACTTGGTATGGTAGGATAGACAGCTTTCTATGTAGTTTGGGCTTTACCAAGAATAAAGCAGATTCCAACCTTTACTACAAGGTTGAGGAAGGCAATCCAGTGATACTACTATGTGGATGATCTGTTTGTAACAGGTGAGGATATATTGATTGCCGACATGCAGCGGAAGCTTGTTGCCGAGTTCGAGTTGAAGAACTTGGGGATGATACACTATTTGTTTTTGGCATGGAGGTGTGGCAGAGTGCAGATGGAATCTTCCTTGGAAAAGGGAAGTATGTAGTAGAGATCCTGAAGAGGTTCGAGATGATGGACTGCAAGGTTATGGCCACACCTATGGCATCGAACCTGAAGCTTCTATGTGATGCTTCATCTGAGCCGGTTGATATCACTATGTATCGTCAGATGATTGGGTCCTTGATGTACCTGACGAACATGAGGCCAGATATTTGCTTTGCGGTGAACACATTGAGCCGGTTCCTGATGGATCTGAGGGGTGTTCACCTGGTTGTTGTAAAGAATATTCTGAGGTACCTGAAGGGTACATTTGATTATGGGCTCAAGTATGATGCGAATAAAAATTTTAACCTGCAGGGTTATGTTGATTCAGATTGGGCAGGTAGTGCTGCATATAGGATCAGGTGTGATCTCTTGGTTTAGCAGGAAGCAGTCTTGCGTAGCACTGAGTACAGTCGAAGCAGAGTATGTTGTGACGGATGAGCAGGTTGCAGATGTATTGACCAAGCCATTGGCCAGAGTGGAGTTTGAGTACTTCAGAGAGAGGCTTGGTGCACTTCAGATCGAGGTTCCTTCTAAAGAGAAGTGGTGAGTCCGGAAGATGCAGATGCACATGAGCTTTTCTAACATGGTTGATGTGTTCTCCCTTGGTCGTGATGTAATTGCTAAGCCATTTTTCACGTGGTGGTAGATGTGTTCTCCCATGGTGAAAAATTAAGGGTTGGAGCCTTCCCCGAATGGTGCTAGATGTGTTCTCCCATGTCGGTGGTGTAAGTGCTGGATGATGTGCATCTGGGCTATGCTTCATGGATGATGAGATGATCTGAAGAGGGCGATGCTATGATGATCAGGAGGATCATGGATGATGAGCATCAGGACGATGCTCCAATTACTACTCTGTATATGTATATGCATCATGTTGGATGCTTGTTATGATCAGTTGGATCATTTATGTATGTATGCATCATGTTGGATGCTGGATATGATCAGTCGGATCATTTGTATGTATTTTGTATATGCATCATGTTGGATGCTTGGACCATCTATCTGTATATGTATCAGGTGGATACATTGTATGATCAGGTAGATCATGTATGTTGATATGTATCATGTATTTGTATTTGTATCAAGTGGATACACTGTATGATCAAGTGGATCATGTATGATGATATGTATCAGGTAGATACTTGGTATGCATCAGGTGGATGCATTGTATGATCAGGATGATCATGATGACGAGCTTCAGGGTGTTTCTCCAGATGATATGTATCAGGATGGTACAGTGATGATGATCAGTGTGATCATGAGCATCAGGATGATGCTTTGTGCGATGATGATCCGTTGGATCATGAGTATTAGGTTGATACTTGGAGGTCAGAGATGATATGTGGCAGGTTGTGCAAATAGCATGTAATCAATCCTGGGAGATCTTGCCGATCGTGCTGCGGCACATAAATGTTCCTGGGATACTCTTTCCGGTATTGCTATGTAGTATGTAATCAGTCCTCAGATATCCGATAGGTTGAGATGTGTGCTCGTCATCAGTCCTGGGATGAGGTATTACTACGGAGACATGTAATCAGTCCTGGAGATCCGAGAGGTTGAGCTGTGTGCTCGTAATTAGTCCTGGGATGCTCTTTAGAGATATTGCCGGTTGTTCTGTGGCACATAAATGTTCCTGGGATGCTCTTTAAAGGTTTTGTCTATCCGCATGTAATCAATCCTGGAGATCCGAGAGGTTGAGCTGTGTGCTCGTAATAAGTCCTGGGATGCTCTTTAGAGATCTTGCCGGTCGTGCTGCGGCACATAAATGTTCCTGGGATTCTCTTTAAAGGTATTGTGGAGGAGATGCATGTAATCAGTCCTGGGAGATCTTTCCGGTCGTGCTTAGGCACATAAATGTTCCTGGGATACTCTTTCCGGTATTGCATCTGCACATAAAATTAGTCCTGAGAGGCCACCTCTATCAGACCGTTCGCACAGATGATGAAGACCTGCAGGTGGTGGGCCTACATCCAGTATGAAAAAGGACTGGCTCTGTAGAACTTCCTATGATGAGTAGATTCAGAGATTGATTGAGATAGCAGCAGCAGTGACGATGATGATGACTCGATGACGATTATCCAGTGACGATGATCCAGAGAAGAAGACTTGTGGTAGAATACCTGTGTCGAGAAATACCTTCCTAGTTAAGAGGGAGTGTTGATGTATATGTAACTTCGGAATGTATTTCACATATATGTATATTGTATTCCTATAGAGATGTTATTATTCCTCTATATGGAAGTGGTTGTATTCCTATAGAGATGTTATTATTCCTCTATACAGAAGTGTCGTCATTTATATTGTAAGTGTCGTAACTTATACTTGATGGGTTATTAGACCACCTTGTTGGGGTCGGCCCTGTATAAGTCATGTGGGTCAAAGGGTTATTAGACCACCCTAGTGGGGGTCGGCCCAGTCAGCATTATGTTAAGTGGTTAAGTTGAGGCCGACCTAGTTGAGTAAAGGTCAAGTCAAGTTAGTGTATAAATAGAGAGTGTGTCTCTCTCATTTTACACATTATATTCTCTCACTCACACTTGGGAGAGTGGTGCACTTGTGGAGGAGGAGGCTCTGCTGCTAGGAGAAGACTATCTCTTGTATTCTGGTTGTATCATTGCTCTATCTATCTCTGAGGAAGTTATTGGGGTTTTTCACCTTTATGGTTTTCCCCAAGTAAACTCTGTGTCTTTTGTGTGCTTGCATTATTGTGTCCATGATTGATATGCTGTAGATTTGTTGTACATGTTGTTCTCTCAGTTAAGATCCTAGATCAGATTGAAGTAAATTCTAAAAATTTAACAACCCTCTCTGTATTCTATTAAAGTTTCGGCAAGGTCATGTATTTTGTGTCATGCTTGCTAAAAATTGTCAATTTCACAGCCTCCGTTAATTATCCAAATGAATCCATTCGTCATGTTTCTTCTCGCACATGTCCTGTCATGAAGTTGGTGTCATTGTGTTTGGATCATCGTATTGGTCACGTTCATATTTTGTTTGAATAAAACCGTTGTTGTTTGACCCTCTCGATGGTCTATTAAAGTTTCAATAAGTTCATGTATTTTGCGTCATGTTAGCTAAAAATTGTCAATTTCACAACCTTCATTAATTCTCCATATGCATCCATTCGTCATGGTTCTCTTCGCTCCTGAGTTCAGAAAGTTCTAAAGTCCCCCTGGGTCCCTCCCCTGCAAAAAATACCAATATATAGTAAATATATAATATGCTAATATATATATTATATATCTTGTAGATTCCTGCGTTGAAGGTTTTGAGGTGAGGTGTTCGGGAAGATCACAGTACTCATATTTGAAATTCAACGTTTCGAACCTTAATATATTAATATACTATAATATCTATTGTACGGTAGGTGTAGGCATATGTGGGAACTGAGCAGAGAAATTTTGAGCATTACGCTTGGGTGTTTTGTCAGTTTTGGGTTCAGTGGATCCAAGGGTCACATGGAACATGGCATAAGCTTTGAGTTGTTTTCTAGGAAGGCCACCTACTACAAACATTTCCATATGAGCACTAAACCACATAGAAAGAACATATTGACAGATTGTAAGCATTTTATTGCTTTGCAAATCCATTTCTAGTTGAACCTATAGTTTCCTCCCATGAAGATTCTCCATTAAAAACATTGTTATACATGAAATATTGTTGAAGGAAAAATCTCTATATACATGAAGCACTTCTTTTCCCCCCATTAGACTAAGTAGAGGTAAGCTTGGTTCTATAGACAATAAAGCACTTCTTTTTCATCTTTTAAAATAAGTAGAGGTAATCTTGGTTATATAGACAAACTGACGATCAAGAGACAAATTATTCATAACATAAGAATTTTCATTTCACTAAAGTTCCATGACAAAGAGAGACTTTTTTATTAAACCAATCTAACAAACGCAAGCAATGTTAAACAAACAACAATATCAATTATTCACTTATGTTTGTAATATATGATATTAGGTGTTTATTGGCAAGCAATGAACTGATCAAGCTTATATTAACGTAGAGACCCGAGGTCTAAACCTTGAATAAATATGGCCTTAAAAAATACATAATAAGTGATCTTACATACCATAAAACAAAAAATAGTTATTTAGCAATATTAAAAAATGTGAAACACTAATAATATTAAAAAATGTGAAGCACACTAATAAAATTAAAATATTTGAAGCACACTCCTCTATGTTAAAGCTCTAATCATCCTAGTAACAAGAAACCTAATTATGGTTACTCCACCCTATATCATACACTATAGTTATAAAAACTTTATGAATATTTTGTATACAATATAATTCTATAAAATTATAATTTTTTTTTAAATATTGTAAAGATTTCCACCCACTTTTAATACAAATTACTATTACATATTTATATAAAATAAAATAAAAACATAAATATATATTTTTAATTGAAAATTGAAAATTAAATTATTAAAGAAACACCATTAAAAAATAAAAATAAAATATAACCTTGTTAAAGTATCCTTTTATGAACAACCAAAAGTGTGTGTATATAAATAAAATAAAGTTGTTGCTAGGTATTTTAACTACCAAATAGCGAGAATGTTATTCCCCAAAATCATCAAAAGTAAGTGAGGGCTTCGGTTTTGATAGCAAAGATTTTAATCCCTATGGGGAGTTGAGAACAAAAGACATCCAAACGAAAGAAAATCCATTGGAGCCAAACGACCAAAGGGAAAATGTATTCCATGGATTTCATGCAAGGAATATCCAGTTACCATTTCTTTTCTATGAAATACCTTGAGAAGTTCTAACATTGGAAAAACAATGTCTCACAGAAATTAGATGGGGTAACCAATTGTTACAATTAATTTTTCTGGGAGGTAAATGGCAGTTTGAAATATAATGTAATGTTTATGTCTTTTTGGTAAGGCTGATTACTAATTACAGAAAAAATAGAATAATGCCAGTGATATCAATAGCATTTGGCTGCAAGCACGGGTAGGTGACATATTGCTCTTGCATCCTTCTGAAGATTCTTGACTCTTTTTCCAATAGTTTGTAAACTCAAATATGCTTATTTCAATTGTGCATATGAATTTAGTTGATTGGATGTTAATGCAAGATCTTTTTCATTAAATGTTAATATTGAAATAGTTACTCGAAGACTCCAGAGTATGATGTTAGATGTGTATTGTATAGAAGTTTGGTATCGTTTAAATTTTACAACTAGGTAACACACAAATATCCGAGATCAAAGAACATGATTTGTTTTCATAATTACACTCTTCCTTTGTTTAGTTTTTAGAAGTTATAGTTTTAGATGGACATTTAATATAAAACAAGCATAACAATGACTGAATTTCAGCAGTAACAAGGAAATTGGTCATTATACATGGTTTATGAACAGTTAAGGTGTTATCACTTGAACCTACTCCCAAGTTAAATTGTCTTGATGATCTACCTAGCTCAGGTTTGTCTTCCATTTGTCTCTATGTATCCAAGGGGTTCAAGGGACTACTCCGGGTATCATTAAGTCTAATTTCATCATACCCCACTAACCTAATATCCTCGTCACGTGACAGTCCGATTTATACACTTCCGTAGCGCCAGAGAAAGAAAATAAGCCATAAGCGCTACAAAAGAGCTGGAATTTATGTAGATCCAATTAAAAAAAGCCAAATGCGTCTGCTACAAAATTCCCCTACACTATTGAAGCGCATGCATGCTACCAAGAATTTCCTCTATGAAAGTCTCCGAAAATCCCATAGCGTCTGTCCCCTTCCATAAAAAAATTCTGCTACAAAAGTCTACAAAAATCTCGTAGCACCCAAACCTCGTTACCAGATGGCGGCACTGTAAATGTTGTCATCATTCCCACAGAATCCAATCACCAAGTCAAAAGAACCACCTCTACCAAAACTCGTGAAAAGTGATGATGGGTCGTAAAATATTGGTTGAATCATGAAGGGCTCCCGTCAGATCTCCCCAACCAGTATGCTCAACCGGATTATAACAGGATCACTTGCAGTTCTAAATTTTAACACCTCCAAGACTATCATTTTCCTAACCAATCAATACACGCTAAGCTATCAAATCTTGTGTAAACTTCCACCCACCGAAGTCTAGTCATAACTCCCAGTTATCAAATGTGTTAAGACCCAGTTTTCCGATTAAGGGGAATTACCACTTCGATATTTCCCACAAGTGTCGAAAAAGATGAAGTCGAATATTGGATTAAAGTTATGAAGCTTGAAATAGCCATGAATAAGATGAAGAAGAGTGGCGCCATATTTCTCTACAAAACTCCAGACACGGTGATGTTGGACGCTCACCCCACAAGACGCCATTTTTTCAGTTGTAGAGGTTACCTAAGGTTTCGTGAAGAGCTATAGGGATATCATAAACATGTAGCGAGGGACTTTGTGTTGAATTTTAATGGGAGGAAAACCTGAGTCGAACCACTGGAGATGGAAGTGAATACCAACTCGATAGTCGCTCCTACAAAGATAGCTAGGGTCGGGGAAGAATGGTTCAAAGTCACAAAATTTTAGATGGCGGAATGTGATCACTTCCTAAGGGATGAACACAAAGAGACTAACTTATCCAATGGCGTACCCAGGGAATGACTGACCAAGCAATACGGGGATCTACTGTTGATCATCCAAAAATACTTCACATGTGAAGGTCGATAAGACATAGCTAACCAGTACCATTTCAGGCTGTTGTTACATTTTATAGGGGAAAATCCCATGGACATACCCTTCTTCCTCTATAATAGTTTAGGGAAGATGATAGATAAAGCACAGTCGAACAAGGATGAAATCGACCACTACATATTCCACTTTGGCTTAATTAAGATTTTAGTTCTGGAGGAATTACAAAAGATAAATAGAGAATTGAACTCTTTCCTCTTTCTAGCAAGCTATGAACCAGAATCCATGACCCCTACTTCTAAGAAGAACAATGCCGATAGAGAAAAGAAGAAAGGGGAAGAAGTCAATGGTGAAGCTGGAGGAATCCCATCTCATGCTAGCAACATGGGAAAGAAAAAGAGGGAAATAACAAGCCCTAAGAAAACAGTAAAAACAAAGGCAGGGATGGCTGAGATTGCCCAAAACTTAAGCACTTGGAGCTAAAAGGAAGTTAAAAATGGAAGAAACACCAGAAGAAAAAATAGGCAGGAAAAAGAAGAGGCAAGTAGAACCTGCAAAAGAGCTCAAAACCTAGGGCAATGACAAGAAACCAAATGGTAAAAGGGTGGAAGATGCACCATACATAATAAAATAGAATTACCAAGAAGACCTCTCACGAGGTGATATGTGAGAGATATGGTTCCCACAAATGTAAAATATTTTGCATCTAAAGATACGCCTAAGGTCTCTCAATCACCCATCCAAAGAGAGGAAGAGGAACTGCCTCTTGATGCCCCCTCTTTTCCCATACAACCTGCTCATGAAATCTTAGAAAATTTGCCTCCTCCACACCAAAATGAGGTCACCTCAGAGGTTGACCAGCTAAAATCATAGCTCCAAAAGGTCAAAGAGGAAAACCTAAATATCAAAGGAGAGAACCTATAGATCAAAGAGAAAAGTAGAAAGTATAGGGGAGAGCTAGAAAAAGAACTATACCACATAGAAAAGAGTCTAAATGAAAAAAAAGGAATATTAAAGAGATGACGTCCCCTAAGGTTGCAGGTGAAAAATATTTACCCAAGAAACCATCTACTACAAGCAAAGAATAGGACCCTCCAAAAAGAACTACATCAATACAAAAGCAGGGTGTCAGGAGAAAATTTGGAGCTCCTCACTAATGTAGCAGTCCGAATGGAATGATGGTATCTCCTATTTAAAGCCTAAAATTTATCCCAATCACATATTTTGGCTGCAACTTACATGAAATGCAACTAAAAACGACAAAACACATATCTCTGTCTAAAACTCCTAAATCCCACAAAGGTACATGGGAGTATATCAAGCTTAAAATAATCCATAGTAACTACCGAGGGTTGCTAAAGGAAGAGTTTTGAAGACAGGTGGTCAAACCCTAAAAAATCTGGCATTTTCTAGAACTTCCATAGTGCCAATGAGCCAAAAATAGAAGGTGCGCTACAAAAGTTCCCATAACTTCTGCAGCATCCACATGCTACAGATTGGATGATATGCTACGAGATTTTTGGGTAGACTCCTTTGCATCACGATTAGTTTCCTAAGTATAGAAGGTATATTTTTTATAGCTCTGTAAATATGAGCACTGGGATAATGGGTTTCTTGAAATAGGCATCAAGCAGATCCAGTTCCTATAAGTGTACTATTTTTGCAGGCCAACAGAACTAAGATATCACATATAGTGAACATGACCATGCCCATTATAATGCAGTTGATGTAATAATAAAATCAGGAGGCTGTAATGAAACATATTTTCCAAGCAATAAATCTTAGGGTTATAACGGTTTGAAAAGGGAGCTACAAGAGCTATAGAAGTTCTGAAGCATTTTTAGGTAGTCTTGTAGCATCGACTATGTAAAATTTAAAGGTGTGTTATGAAAGTTATCGAAAACACGGTTTTACAGCACCCAAGGTCACAATTGAATCCAAGAAACTACAAAATTTCCCAGTTTTATTCCAACTCGGCTTATTAGACTTGTTTTGGCTATTATTTATGATGGATGACAAGATCCAAGTACCTAGAAGAAAAATGACCTAACCCCAACGGATTCCAACTAAGAGTTCAAGTACCTCTCATGGAGCAGAATTAACTCAAGATAAGGACACATGGATCACAACACAATTCACATCTAGTTTCATCAGCAGTTATTTAAATAGGAAGTCAGTGGATCCATCACTTGACTTTTGTTTAATTTTTACATTTAAGTAATTTACTATTTTTAGAACTAGTCGAAGCAATTAGGGTTTTGGATTTTTGCATAAACAGTTTGTAATCTTATTTAGAGCAAATTTTTAGATTTATGAAGGGTTCAAACTGGAGAGAGAACCACTTTAGGTATTGTACTTACTTTTCCAGAATCATTTAAGATCAATGGAGAAGTACTAAGTGATTGAGCCAGAGATTCATGTGATGATGTTCAGATGTTTGTTTTTCCCATGTTATGTCTCTTTTCTCAGTTTTTCATTTAATATGTTATATTCTTCAAATTGTTTGATCTATAATTGATGATTTAGAATTCACCCCGTTTTTGGTGCTCTGAATTTATGTGATTAAGCATTTCACTTTTCTTCTAAAGTTGTTGGTAGAATTCATCCCAAGCTAGATGCTCTACATGCAATGGAATGTTCTCCCCTTTCTTATATGACACCGGTAATATCTTATTGACAGAAAAAACCTCATCTATGTTTCCTATGTCCCTTGAATCACTTTCCAACCAGTTATTGATAGTTATATGAACCCAAATGTTGGCTCCATACCTAATGGAAACCTTTCTCTCTAATATTACCATTTAAAATACCCCCCCCAAAAAAACCTAATTCCCCCTTACAGAATATATAGCCATTGAACTAACTATCCAACCTATTGCTTTATGAACTTTGAGTGTCTGAGTTGTCAGAGAGAGCCATCTCTGAGGTTGGAAGGGATAGCTTCTAGTCTTACAAGTAGGTTTGAAATAGTTTCCTTAGGATTTTTTCCACTAAAACCCAGACCCAATTCTTGAGTGACAACATTCTGGTGCCATTTTCGAGGATGAAAGAGTTCATATGCCCTATAGAAGAAAGAAAAATATCAGATCCGATATCCGAGGGAAAACATAGATTTGGACTCCCAATTGGTTGTACCATTTTCCCTGGCGACTTCATTGACAAAGTTCTCAATTCCACAAGAGACTATTTGCGACTTCATTGGGTGAATCCTAGCTTCACGAAAGGTGCACACTAGAAGCAATCCAGATACTGAACCTGCAGAATTTGTGCCCGATCCAGAAGCTATCCTCTGAAAATCAAAGGAAAAAGTGAAATCAGGTACTCCTCTATTAAAGAGATCTTTTTATTTAGCTAAGGAAGAGGTTGAGACTATTGACAATGTCTCTTTGGATTTAAAATTTGAGAATACCTTGCTCAGATCTAGATCTGAAACATTTTTTAATGAAACTGTGTTTGATGAGAAGAAATACCAAACCTATGCATTAGATTCCCTCTGGGAAAAGTTGAAGTCCTCCAACAGTAAAAACCTTTCCCTCTTTCCTAAAGAAACCAATAGTGATACAAATATACAAATCCCATCCATTTCTGCACCAGGATATGCCGCTGCTACCCTTACTCCCCCTATCTCCCCCACTATCCCACAAGATCGGGACTCAAGACCTGTTCCCCCAAGCGAAATAGATTCTAGATTCGCTCCCCTATCACTTCCATCCCAACTCCATGATCTTCCCTGGTACTATTTCCAATGCATTGTGATATATGATGGAGAAGGAGGTCTCACTGCCCAACAACATGTAGACCGATTTAATGATTTCATAGACCTAGAGGAGGTAGATGATGACGATGTCAAAATGAGGTTATTTTCCAAAGCTTCTCAGGAGAGGTCAAGAAGTTGTTCAGAGGTATTCCCGCAGGAAGCATCACTAGTTATGATAGGTTTTAACAAGCCTTTCTAGCCAAATGGGAAGATAAGAAAAACCGCTTATAGAACCTGACCCAATATGAAAACCTAAAGAAAAACAATATGGAATATGCTCAAGAGTTTTTTGATAGGTTCATGAGGGTGTATAATTCCATACCCACTGACATCAAACCCCCTGTGGGAGCTTCTAAAATTCACTATCCCAGCTCCTTTGATAGCGATTTTCCCCTCATGCTAAGAGAAAGAAGGTTTCCAACCTTGCCTGAGATGATAAAAAATGCCGGATAAGTGGAGGAAAACTTGATGGCTTCTGGAAAAATAAGGCGTAGGGCTGAAACCGAGAAGAAGAAGGGTAAAGAAGAAATCCATCCCTCTACATCCCACGCCTTGGACAAAATATTGATAAGATTATGAATACCATGGAGAGGCTTGTGGATAGGCTATCCCTGGACAACAGACCTTCTTACAGAGAACCCCCAGAACCTCAGATCAGAAACCCTAACATTAGAAGGCCTCCTACTCCACAAATCAGACAAAGGGATAAAAGAGATCCAATAAATTAGGAAAATCAGTAGTTGAGACCACCTTTTGCAGAAAATCTGGTTACTGAATAAGAGATGGAATGGACGGAAGAATAGATCCACGATTTTGACCATACTCAGCCTGAAGTGATATAAACTTCTAAAACCCACAAATAATTCTATAACTCCCATAAATTCTTGAAAATCTACATATTTGATAATTGATGAATAATAGATGATGCCTTTTACAAGATAGACTTTCCCGTATTTATAATTGTTTAAAGGGTGTCTAATGCAACTCTTCATAAAGAGTTACACCATTTCACTAATTAATTATATTATTCTTGTTTGTTGTTATTATTATTATTATTATTTCTATTTATATATATATATATATATGTTGATGTTTATTTTATTATTATTTTATTCATAACATTGCCTCTCTCTTAGAAAGGCTTTGTCCTCAAAGCCTTATGACATTGTCGCACTGTTCCTTGTGACGTCGTAACTGACGAAACATGTCGGTATGAACTTCTAAGTGTAGAACATAACTTCCAATATGTTGATGGATCAATCCAGCCAAAATTGATTTGTTGCTGACTGTTGGGATTCTCTATTAGTCTATTGTCAGGAGCTTTGAGCACATTAGTACCATTATCTTTCTACAACTCCCACTTTTTAGGATACTGGTTTATATGGTTGGGGTGTCGATAGGGAGTTATTGTTGTTTGTTTTTTTACAAGATTGTATTCTTTCTGAACTGTGACGAGGACTAAATTTGTATTTGCTTCTTTTTTCTCAACGTAGATTTTTGAGTCCAAGGGCTTTGATGTCCTCTTTTGAATTTGCTCCAACTTATTGTCTAACGAGTCTTTTTCTTTTTTAATATTTCGGGTCTTTTCTTCTTGCACTTTCTTATCATCCTTAAGCTTCTGAATTTGATCCATTAGATCTTGTTTGTGCTTCTTGAGGTGACCATTTTCGTCAATGTTTTCTAATAGTTTCTTCTAAAGATCTCGATTCTCCTCTTCTAGCTTTTGATTTTGTTGTTCTTTATCCTTCGTCTTTTTTATTTGAAGAAGAAATTTCTGATTACGATCTCTTAAACGAGAGATCTCTTCTTTTTTATCTATGACAATTTTGTCGAATTCTGACTGCATCTTTTGATCTAACTTCTGATAACCTTGTGAAATCATCTTTGATATATCCTTGAAGTCTCCAGATGTTGGGGCTTCTAAATATGACTTTATTGTAATATCTTGAAATGTGATTCTCTTCTGCTTACAGGAAAAAATAAGAAACTTATTTTCAGCATTTAAAATGAAGGTCCCCAATGTTTTAATCCAAGGTAACCCCAAAACTATGTCACCATCAGAACTCCATAAGGAACTAATAGTGAATTGAGATATGACCATATAATCTCCAACATTCAATTCTAATCCACTTATTTGAAATTGCTTCCTGTTCCAAAGGTCTAGCCTTTCTCTTATATTAGATTCAGGAATCACTAAATGGTTAGCAAATTTAGCACTAATATAATTGTTTATTTTACTAGGGGCAATAGAAATGGTGACATCCTTCTCTGCAAGTGTCCCTTTAACTCTAAATAGTATTGAGACATTCTTCAGTGAGGTGCTAGGAAACCTTCCCTTCTTTTCAACATTAAAACCCATCTTCTTGAGTTTTCTTTGAAATTTATTCAATATCTCCTTCTTTTTTATAATAAACAATATTCAATATGATTCTTCTTCTAATATTATTTTCCCCTTAATATATGTAAAATGGTGTAGATTGGGTGGTTGGGAGGAATGATTGTTACCTTCCCCACCTAGGTTCAAATCTCACTTTTTGTTTGTTGTTGGAGAATAAAACCAAAACCACTTATTAAGAAACTACATGCGGTTTCATTTCTTTTTTTTACTTTTCTTTTTCTTAGGACAAGGTCCTATTTTTTTGCAAAACTTTACTTTTACTTCTTCTTTTTTTTCCTTTTTTCTTCTTCTCGCTTTTTTTATTATTTTTTTTTTTTTCTCACTATCTTTCTTTTATTTTTATTTTTATTTGTTTTAGGTCAAAGACCTAATTTGGAGAAACTCCCAAAATTATTTGGCCAAAAGCCAAATCAACGAAATGCCCAAGAAGGGGCTCTGATACCACTGAAGTGATATAAACTTCTGAAACCCACAAATAATTCTATAACTCCCATGAATTCTTGAAAAGCTACATATTTTATAATTGATGAATAATAGATGATGTATTTTACAAGATATACTTTCCCGTATTTATAATTGTTTAAAGGGTGTCTAATGCAACTCTTCATAAAGAGTACACCATTTCACTAATTAATTATATTATTATATTATTCTTGTTTATTGTTATTATTAGTATTATTTCTATTTATATATATATGTTGATGTTTATTTTATTATTATTTTATTCATAACACAACCTCAATTCTACCTGACTAAAGAAGAACATGACAGGTTTTATTTGGGGCAAGAATACATGTCAAAAGAATATTTAGAACATTACCAAAGAGGGTATCAAAAAGTCATTTTTCAACTTCAAAAACAACATAACCTCATAAACAGGAAGGTAGTGGTGAATCCTGCTAAAATCCCAGTTGATGAGCCTGCAAATGACCAGCATCAAAAGGAGGCCCCCATAAAATATGAATCTAAGGCTGATATTCCTAAAAATTTCCAGGGAGGAAGAGTTGAGGCTCCTAAGAAGATTCAAGAAGGAAAGGGTGATACCCACATAAAAGATATAGACAAACCCACCATTCTTTTACCCTTGAAACCAGAATTTCTAAAATTAAAATTTCCATCCCTTTCAATGAGCTACTGACGAATGTTGAATACAAAGATCATATTTTGAAGATGGTAAAAACAAAAGAAGAAAAACAACTAGATAGCTTAAATATTCAAGATGATAGACCCACCCTCTTATTCGACCCCCATGTAGAGAACCCTGAAGATGACAGTGTACCCCCTTTTTACATCAGTCTGAACATTCATGACCGAATCTTACATAACGCAATGTTAGACTTGGGGGATTCTCACAACCTCATGCCCAATTTAGTGGTGGAGAGATTGGGGTTGGAAATTACAAGGCCTTATAAAGACCTATTTTCCTTTGATTCAAGAAGAGTGCAGTTCTTGGGATTGATCAAAGATATGATGGTATCACTAGCTGAGATTCCCCATAATAGTGTAGCCATGGATGTGGTTGTGGCTGATATTCCACCATAGTTTAGGATGCTTATCTCGAGGACATGGGCATCAAAGCTCAAAGGTACCCTACAAATGGACATGACTTACGCCACTATCCCCATATTCAGATTGAATAAAAGACTCTACAGAGAAGAGAGATTAGCATATGTAGTGCGAAGTCGAGACCAGTCTCAAAAACACCCCGTATGTGCGGTAGACACCGATATGGGCTCATCCATTTTTTTCTATGACCTTTGTTATGAAGAAGAGGACCCCAATAGTGAGCCTGATACCGAGCTCAATATCGAAAATGATCAAGCTGCTAAAAGGATGAATAACCAAGCTGCTAAAAAAGAAAATGGCCAGAGTGCAGAAAAAGACAATGATCATGACAACAAACATAAATCAGACAAAGGAAAAATTTCAGATCAGAACATTAAGCAGGAAGGTCTCTGGAACATGGATTTTGATGGCTTTCTTGGGAAAGAGAGAGTAGGAGTAGGGATATGGATCATTCCTCCAGATCCTAGTAACGAATGCACTAAGATCCACTCTTTCAAGCTTGTGTTTGGCTGCACAAACAACGTAGTTGAATATGAAGCCTTGCTAGTAGGGATGAATATTCTCAAATATTTGAAAGCAAGAGAATAATTGTTCATGGTGAATTCGAACCTAACATCAATCAAGTAAATGGGATTTATGAGGCTAAACACCCAAGTATGAGATCTTATAGAAACACTATTTGGGATATGTTTGACAATTTTTTCACTGAGCATAGCATATCTTTCCTCCCCAGAGGGAAGAACCTGATAATGGATGCTTTGTCCATCGTAGCTAGCAAGTTCAAAATTCCCATTAACCCAAACATAAAATATGAGATCAATGTCGGGCATAGACCGTCTATCCCAGAAAATACAAAGCAATGGAAGTTCTTTGAGGGTGATCAGCAGATCAAAAAATTCCTGGAAATGACGAAGGAGTTTACTAGTACATGCATAGATGAAGAAGGTCTGGGAGCATAAGAATGGGACCCTTACCCACAAGAATTATTCAGCACATTGGGGGGAAATGAGATTATCTAATTGAAAAACAACTGCATCCCGAAGGGGCTGGTACCCCTGAAAAGGTTGTTTGAGGAAAATGATGTTGCCAAAAATACTAAGGTGATTCCAAACAACAATGAAGTAGAGGACTACAACATCGGGACAAAAGATGAACCAAGGATAATCAAGCTGTCCAAGTCCCTCACGCCAGAGAATCGAGGTAAATACATTAAATTAATGAAATATTTTATAGATGTATTTTCCTGGAGCTATGAAGACCTGAAAGAATATGATACCTCAATCATTCAACACATTATCCCACTGAAAAAAGATGAGAAGCATTTTAAACAAAAGCTAAGGAGGATGAATCCTTATGCTCCTTCCCCTCATCGAAAAAGAAGTAAAGACTCTTTTCAATTCCAAAATCATAGTCTCCTTGAGTTTCTCCAAGTGGGTGGCCAAACTGGTGCCAGTTAGAAAGAAGAGCGATGAGATTAGGTTGTGTGTTGACTTCATAAATTTGAACAAAGTCTCCCTCAAAGACAACTATCCGCTCTCGAAAATGGACCATATTCGGCAAAATGTTGTTGGGGAAGATAGGATGTCTATGCTTGATGGTTTTTTGGGGTATAATCAGGTAAAGGTGCATTCGGCTGATCAAGAGAAGACGACTTTCACCACGCCCTGGGGGACTTTCATGTACACCAAGATGCCCTTTTGGATGCTCAACGCAGGTGCCATTTTTCAAAAATCTATGGATATAGATTTTGCTAGTGAGAAAGACAGGTTTGTGGTTATTTACATGGATGATATTACAATATACTCCAAGTCGGATAAAGACCATTTGAAACACTTGCAGAAAGGGTTTTTTGAAATGTAGGAAATTTGGTATTTCCTGAACCCAAAAAAGTCAAAATTTGGTATGCATGAGGGCAGGTTACTAGGTCATATTATATCAAGAGATGGAATAAATATCAACCTAGATAGTGCTGTAGCCATATAGAAAATTGACTTTCCCAGGAGCAAGAAGGAGATCCAATCATTTCTTGAGAGAGTCAACTTTTTAAGGAGATTCATCCCGAATTTTGTAGAAACCATGAAATTTATCGCAAGCATGTTGAAGAAGGACAATCAGATCAAGTGGACCAGTGAGGGTAGAAAGTCCTTTGATGTTATAAAAAAATCCATAACTGAATCACCGGTGCTAGTCAACCCCCATTTCTCAAAATAATTCATGATGTTCTTCTTTGCTTGAGAACATTTTATAGCTAGATTTTTACTGCATAAAATACTGGAGGGTGTTGAACAACCAATATCTTTTTTCAGCAAAGATTTGAGGGATGCTGAAATAAAATATAACATAATGGAAAAACACCACTACACCCTAATTAAATCTCCAAAGGACTTTCGAGTTTATGTATTGTACTCTCACATTGTTGACTTCGTCCCAAGCGCTACAATAAAAGACATTTTGACACAACCTGATCCTGATGGACGAAGGGGAAAATGGACAGATGTACTGCTGGAGTATGATCTAGATATCAAGCCCACAAAGATTGTTAAAGGACATAGACTGGCTAAAATGATGGTTGAAGTGAATAACGACTCCCTAGGAGTTGGTCTTATTTCAAACCTAACAGATGACGCCGCCTAAGGACCTCCATTGCAGGTAATAGAAGAAATTTCCTCCTCCCCTTGGTACAACGATGTTATATATGTCCTGCAAAATATGTATGCACCTCTAGAAATGGACAAAAATAGAGCTAGGTCAATTAAGCTAAAGTCAACAAAATTTTGCATAATGAATGGACATTTGTACTGAAAAGATCCAGGAGGGATATTGTTGAATTTTCTGTTGGAGAATGAAGCTAAGAATACCATGAAAGAGTTTCACCAGGGTGTGTGTGGGCGACATCTCTACTGGAAGGCCACAGTGAACAAGATTCTCAGGGTAGGATTCTATTGGCCGACCATGTTCAATGATGTGTACAAAGAGGTGGATTCCTTTCGTGAATGCCAAATTTTCGAAGGAAAAAGAAATTTGTTACCTTTACCTATGAAGCCTATTTAAGTAGAATCCCCATTCCAGCAGTGGTTTTTGGATTTCATCGGAGAAATAAATACCATATCCTCTGGGAAGTAGAGATGGATATTGACTGCCACAGACTAATTCACCAAGTGGATCGAAGATGTACCTACTAGGCGAGCCACAGATGCTGTCATTATAAAATTCTTAGAAGAGAACATCATTTCTAGATTTGGGTGTCCTAGTAAGATCATCACTGACAATTCCCAGGCCTTTACGTCAAAAAATATGATCAATTTCTGCAGTGAATACCACATCAGGTTGGGTCACTCTACATCTTATTATTCACAGGGGAATGGGTTGGCCGAGTCATCCAACAAAATTTTGTTCAGAATCATCAAAAAATTGTTGCAGGAGAAAAAGAAGGCATGGCATGCCAATATGAACTTCGCGTTGTAGGCTGACATAGTCACCATCAAAAGATCCATTGAGACATCCCCATTCCAACTAGTGTATGAAACAACGGTAGTTTTCTCTCAGTATTTAAAGTTGTCTGTGATGAAATTACTGCAGGAACAAGAGGGAGAACATGAACCTATACAAAGAAGATTCAACCAACTGATAGAAAGTTCAGGAAAAGAGAGGGGAAGCATATGATAAATCCCAAAGGTCCCAAGAGAAGGTAAAAGAGATATTTGATAAAAGGGCCAAGGTGATAACTTGTAGGTTGGAGACTTGGTGCTAAAATGGGAAGCTAGGAATGAAGAAAAGGACAAAAAGTTTGATCATCTCTGGAAGAGCCCCTACACAATCGCTTCCTTCCATGGAAGCAACGCTTTCATTTTACAACACCAATACAGAGAAACTAGTTAACGGAGGACCAGTCAATGGATGGTTCTTGAAACATTACCTCCAGTAAAAGAAAGGTCATTCCTCCACCCCCATTCATAAATTATCCGTTTTATTTGAAGACATTATTGTTTTCAGTTCAGTTGATTTGAGTCGAAGCATATTATTATTTTTATATAAATCTCAATGGCATGGGAACTGGTCTACTTGTTCTTCGCTACCTTGTAGGAAGGTTAGGATCCCCAGTTGGCACCGATGTTATCAAATGAACCTACACCTGAGTTAAATTGTCTTGATGATCTACCTAAGTCAGGTTTGTCTTCCATTTGTCTCCAGGTCTCCAAGGGGGTCAAGGTACTACTTAGAGTATCATTAAGTCTAAATTAATCATCCCCCACTTACCTAATATCCCCATCGCGTGACAGTCCAATTTATACACTTCTGTAGCACCAAAGAAATAAAATAATCCATAAGTGCTACGAAAGGGATGAAACTTCTGTAGCACCAATTTTAAAAAATCTGAATGTGTCCACTACAAAATTCCCCTACACCCTCGAAGCACCCGATCCATGCTACCAGGAATTTCCGTTATGAAAGTCTCCGAAAATATCGTAGTGCCCGTCCCCTTCCATAAAAAATTTCCACTAGGAAAGTCTCCAAAAATATCGTAGCGCCCAAACCCCATTACCAAATGTCGGTGCTGTAAAAGTTGTCATCATTCTCACAACATCCAATCACCAAGTCAAAAGAGCCGCCTCTACCAAAACCCATGAAAAGTGATGATGGGTCATAAAATATTGGCCGAATCATGATGGGCTACAGTCACATCTTCCCAACCAGTATGCTCAACCGAATTATAATAGGATCACATGCAGTTCCACCTTTTACCACCGCTAAGACTATCGTTTTCCTAACCAATCAGTACACGCTAAGATGTCAAATCTTGTTTAAACTGCCACCCACCGAAGTCCACTCATAACTCCAGTGATCAAATGTGTTAAGACCCAGTTTTTCGATTAAGGGGAATTACCACTCCAATATTTCCCACAGGTGTTGAAAAAGATGAAGTCGAAGACTGGAGTAAATTTATGAAGCTCGAAACAACCAAGAAGAAGATGAATAAGAGTGGGGTCGTAGCTCACTACGAACCTCCAAACACAGGGATGCTGGACGCTCACCCCAAAACACGCCATTTCTTTCAGTCGTAGCAGTTGCCTAAGGTTCTGTGAAAAGATACAAGGATATCATAAACAGGTAGCGAGGGACTTCATGATGAATTTTGATGGGAGGAAAAACAGATTCGAACCACTGGAGATGGAAGTGAATACCAAATCGATAGCCTCTGCTATAGAGATACCTAGGGTTGGGGAAGAATGGTTTAAAGTCACAAAATTTGAGATGGCGGAATGTGACCACTTCCTCAGGGATGAACAAAAAGGGGCTAACTTAGCCAATGGCATACCCAGGGCATGGTTGACCAAGCAATACGGGGATATCCTACTGATCATCCAAAAATACTTCACATGTGAAGGAGGATATGACACAACTTACCAGTACAATTTTAGGTTGTTGTTACATTTTATAGGGAAAAATCCCTTGGACATACCTTTCTTCCTCTACATGATTTTAGGGAAGATGATCGATTAAGCATAGTAAAAAAAGGATAAAATCGACCACTACATATTCCACTCTGGATTAATTAAGCTTCTGGTTTTGGAGGAATTACAGAAGGTAAACAGAGAATGGAAATCTTTCCTCTTTCTAGCAGGCTATGAACCAGAAGCCATGACCCCTATGCCTAAGAAGAACACTGCCGACAGAGAAAATAAGAAAGAGGCAGAAGTCAAGGCCAAATATTGAGGAATCCCATGTCATGCTAACAACATGGGCAAGAAAAAGAGGGAAATAAAAAGCCCTAACAAACCAGTAAAAATAAAAGTGGGGATGGCTAAGTTTTCCCAAAACTCAAACAATCAGAGAGCTAAAAGGAAGTTAAAAATGGAAGAAACCCCAGAAGAAAAACTAGGCAGGACCAAGAAGAGTAAAGTAGAACCTGCAAAAGAGCTCAAAATGCAGGGCATGGACAAGAAACCGAAGGGTAAAAGGGTGGAAGTTGAGCCTGACATAAATAAAATAGGAGTATCAAGAAGACCTCTCACCAGGTCAGCTGTGAGAGATATGGTTCCCACAAATGTAAAATATTTTGCATCTAAAGATATGCTTGAGGTCTCTCAATCACCCATCCAAATAGAGGAAGAGGAACTACCTGTAGATGCCCCATCTTTTCCCATACGACTTTCTCATGAAATCCCAAAACATTTTCCCCCTCCACACCAAAATGAGGTCACCTCAGAGATTGACCAACTAAAAGAAGAGCTCCAAAAGGTCAAAGAGGAAAACCTAAATATAAAAGTTCAGAACCTACAGATCAAAGAGGAAAGTAGAAAGTATAAGGGGGCGCTGACAAAAGAACTATACCGCATAGAAACGAGCTTAAAAAAAAACAAGAGAAGATTAAAGAGATGACATCCCCTGAGGATGCAGGTGCAAAATATTTATCTAATAAACCATATGCTACAAGCAAAGAATACGACCCTCCAAAAAGAACTGCATCGATACAGAAGTAGGGTGTCACGAGAAAATTTGGAGCTCCTCACTAATGTAGTTGTTCGTACGGAATGATGGTCTCTCCTATTTAAATCCTAAAATTTATCCCAATCACAAATTTTGGCCGCGAATTGTAGGAAATTAGAAAGTAGAGAACCCACAGATGAAAGGAGAGAACCTACACATCAAAGAGGAAAGTAGAAAGTATAGGGGGGCAATGGAAAAAGAAATATACCGCATAGAAAAGAGCTTAAATGAAAACAAGAGAATATTAAAAAGATGGTATCCCCTGAGGTTGCAGGTGCAAAATATTTACGTAAGAAACCATCCGCTACAAGCAAAGAATAGGACCCTCCAAAAAGAACTGCATCAATACAGAAGTAGGGTGTCAGGAGAAAATTTGGAGCTCCTCACTAATGTAGCAGTTCATATGGAATGATGGTCTCTCCTATTTAAAGCCTAAAATTTATCCCAATCACAAATTTTGGCCGCGAATGGTAGGAAATTAGAAAGTAGAGAACCTAAAGATCAAAGGAGAGAACCTACATATCAAAGAGGAAAGTAGAAAGTATAGGGGGGCGCTGACAAAAGAACTATACTGTATACAAAAGAGATTAAACGGAAACAAGAGAAGATTAAAGAGATGGCATCCCCTGAGCCTACAGGTGCAAAATATTTACCTAAGAAACCATCTGCTACAAGCAAAGAATAGGACCCTCAAAAAAGAACTGAATCGATACAGAAGTAGGGTGTCAGGAGAAAATTTGGAGCTCCTCACTAATGTAGCAGTTTGTATGGAATGCTGGTCTCTCCTAGTTAAAACCTAAAATTTATCCCAATCACAAATTTTGGCCGCAAATTGTAGGAAATTTTGTCCGCAAATCAGAGAAAAACATATCTCAGTCTAAAAATCCTAAAATGAGGGTTGCTAGCTGTTGGCATGGGGCTAAGTCGCATAAGTTTTAATACAACCAGAGATAAAGGGGTTAGCGACAAGGGTAAGGGACCAATCACGGAGCGCAACAAGATGGATAAAGCAAAAGTAAACTGGACAAAGCAGAGTCATTAGCTAATTACTTAGTTAGTTAATGGGTCACTTTGTAATAGGAGTAGCATTATAATCCTTCGGGCATCTTATCTAATCGGATCTTTTCGTCAAGGAAAGTATCTTTGCATCTATGGAATTTTGATATATCTTTCATGCTGGATAACATTTTGCATTTGACCTGAGCTGTTGAGATGGATTTGGTGGAATTGTATTCCTGATTTGTAAGACGGATTTATGTATAATGAAAAGGAATGTTTGTCTATGACTCTTTTTCTTATGTATTGTACCGCATTATGATGTATTTTGTCATAGTATGGATAGATTTGATATGTGTTTATCATCTATTGAATATGTTTAGATAATGTGCTACTGCATCGATCTAATTAGTATGTTTCGATAGTGCTATGGTGTGAATGCTAATTATGTCGGTCTATGGGTTATGCTGTGACTAAATTTGAATGGCGCATGTCCTCTTATACCCGTGGAAGCTTGGTTCCTTCCACCCCCATAGGTATCTCAGGTGAGACCTCACTCACTCTGCGAGTGTTGCTGGAAAGGCTAAACCCTTTCTGGGCCGATATCTATGAGATTTTGTGTCGAGCTTTGTTGACATAGTGCGAAGTGAACCCCTATCGATAGATCTGTGTCAAAAAATGCTTCTGTTTCTAGGACCCTAGTGCGAAAGAGATAGGATATGTTGTAGCACCCGACAAATACGGAGATCGAGGAGTGGCTCGAAAAAAAGACATGAGAGTTTGTTGAGGAAGAAAATCAGAAACATGGATGGTTAACGAAACAATGGTTACAAAAGCACATCTATACTGATCTCCACGAGGTATTTTTTATGTGAGTTTCCTATACTTCTGTATGAATGGTTGGATAACCTAACTTTTCAGAAGAAAAATTTCCAAGGAGGTGAGCCAGAGCATTGGACCCCGTAATTGATCCAAGAATTAAGTCGTCTTAGCAATAAATATTCAAGGGCTGTCAACATCTGGATAGATAGCATTTTAGAAGGATACATTACTGAGTTTGTTGTCGACACAGTTAGGTCATACAGTGACACGGAAAGGAAATTATTTAAAGGACTTAGAATAATTTACCTATTGGTGTTACCATTATGGATTAAAATGCTCATTTGTGAAAAGGAGATATTGAAGATGAAATCCGACAATTAAAACTATGGTGTGCAGAAGCTGTGGGTACTGTGTAGATGTGGGTTTGATAGAATGATGTGGGGTAGATGGAAATGAGATACGATGAAATTGTGAGGGAAGATTTGGAATATTGTGGCCTCCTGAGAAGTGGGGCGAGGTTTCGACCAGAGATGAAGAGGATGACTGATATTGAGAGACAGAGTCCTAGTGCGACCGGAATGGATGACTGCGATGTGGGGCCACAAGGGACTAAGTGACCTTACATCGATGAAGAGAAGGAACAGGATTCCCCTAACCTTGAGGAAGAAAAAAACCAAAGCTACAACATACCCACAACCCTGTGCACTGTGCCAAACTTTGGAGGAAGAAACACAAGCTCTTCGCAGGGTTGTCCTGCGTGTCACAATAACAACAATAGTAGCGGATCTACAAATACTAGTAGAAAAACAAGGATGTCGGGCGATGATGTGAAGCTGCCTCTCTTTCAAGGAAATGGGACAGAGTATCCCGAGAAGTATTGGTTCTGGTGCGAAGCAGTGTGGACAGTAAAACAAGTACAGGATGAAGCTATCAAGAAGGGAAAATTGGAGACAACATTCAAAGGTCGTATGCTGGATTGGTACATGAAGTTTATACAAGTACCTATAGGAATTCAGCAGAAGACTCTAACAGAAATCATAGTTGGGATTATCAACGAGTTTAAGAATCCTAAATAATAATCACAGTACATCACATAATTGAAGGAGATAAAGAAATTCCATAATGAGTCTGTGTGGGAGTTTGATCAGAGATTCAAAAATCTGATGGATAACTTAGTTTTGGGATGAGCGACATCAAACATAAGGAATGGTTTATTGCAGGTTTGAAATTGCACATCCGAATGCTGTTGATGCAAAGAAATATCCTATCTCAGGCGGAGGCGTTGGAAATCGCGATGAAGCTTGAAGCTTCTCCGATTGGAGAAACATTGGCATGATAAAGATCCAGTCGCAGCTAGAAAACTTGACTATTCAGCTGTAGTAGATTAAAAAGGGGAAGGAAGTTCATGAAGAGGTATGGTGTAGTTAATGCAAGTCTAAGGGGCATTATAAAGATCACTGCCCGGAATTCCATGAATATCTATAGTCTGGTGCACCCAATCCACTCAGTCAAGGAGGAATGCCATGGTGTCGAGTTTTCCAGACAAAAGGACATCGCTGATAGGAATGCGTGTATTTGCAGAAGGTGTTATCCAAGTCGGCTAATATATATTGTAACTTATGTTGATCTATCAACCATGATGAGAAATATTTTCGAGCATATGACTTGATTCAAGAAAGGACTGTCGATATATAATTCATGAAGGGATACGAGCAACATGTAGCACAACCTCAATATAATCAACCGTAATATAGTCAACCATAGTATAATCAACCGCAGTATAATCAACCACAGTACAATCCACCACAGTACAATCAATCACAGTTCAACCCATAGCGAGGAGTATTGAGAGGAGGATATCACGGTGGTCATGGTGGAGGTTTTGGTCATGGAGGAACCTTTGGTCAAGGTCGAGGACCAATCACATGCTATAATTATGGGCAGATCAGACATTATCAAATGGATTTCCCAAATCCGACCCCACAGTGTACCTATTGCAGTGCAACTGATCACAACATCGAAGATTGTCCTCAGTTAATCGCAAAGTGGAAGAATAAGAATGCACCACAACCACAACCGAACTTGAACCCGAATCCAGCTCAGAACGTGCAGAAGATCTCAACGGAGGTAAGAATTCAACCAGTAAATGTCACAGTAGTAACTAGAGGAGGAGCTACAACAGGAGAAGATAGGCTGACACCAAGTGTTCGACCCGTGATCCAGAAACATGTGCGATTTGATGTCGGGGCAGAGAAAGAAAATTTTTGGTAAGCATGTGATGCACTAATAAAGAATAATATTTTGTCAACACCTATAGTCGACAAAGAACTTGTCTATGGGATGCCGCATATTTTTTATCCGACAATGTCGCAAAAGTCACAAGGAAAGATCAGTACTTTGAAAAGTTTTCTAGAAAGTTGTGTAACATTAGCAAAGGATCAGGAAGCATTAGTATATATAGCTCTCTTCTTGCATAGACCAAAAGAACGACAATAGGATCGTGCAGTCAACCGTCTATAAAGGAATAAGATAGGAAGGGAAATGAGGATGAATGCCCAGATCGGTGCATATGATATGGATTCCATCACTCTAGATCTTGGATCCAATGTGAATATCCTAACCAAGCAAACATGGGAAGCGATGGGGAAGCCGCAACTGGTATGGTCCCCTGTGTAGCTCCATTTAGCAAATCAGATCAAGGTTACACCAATTGGTCGATTGCCTCATCTACCAGTGGAGGTAGAAGGATTGAAGACATATGCAAATTTTGATGTCATAGAGATAATTGATAACACTAGTCCATACTAATCCTCCGTTGTTGGGGATACATTGGGCGATGGAAAATCAAGAAGTTATCAATTTCAAGAAAAGAATGATGTCTTTTGAGAACCACGACATGAGGGTCATTTCCCCACTTGAAGGACAGAGATATGTTGAACCAATGAGAGACGAGCTCACGGGAGGATGGGACAAAATATATAATATCTCAAAAGATTACGTCAATCCCACCGATTATGGAGAATTGGGGGTGGCGAAGTATCAGTTCGGTGTCATCAGATTCCGAATTGGCTCTAGAGAATTGGAAAAATCGGTTGCATGAAGTATCATTTAGGAAGTGCACATGGATCACTCAATCACTGCATGGGTTGCGACAGAAGTATGTGATATACCAACATACGAAGGACTACCTAACTTGTCAATATTCATCAATGAGTTTGAAGACAAAGTGTCAGAGCCACAACGCTTTCTAGCATTAGATGAAGCATTGAAGGGCACTCCAACGAGGTGGTGGGGTGCACACAAGTCGACAATTACAAACTGGCAACAATGTCGATAACTAATGGAAGTAATATTTGGGGAAAATGACTACTACGAAGTGAATAAGTACGATGGAAGGATGGATCCAAGGGATCATCTGGGAAAATGTTAGGCTACATTGGGAGCGATGCCAAAGCAATAATGGGTCCATGCATTCATCCACATGTTAGACGAAGTACCATGAAGATTGTACGTATCAATAGATATTAGACGAGGAACAACCACGCAGGAGGATCTAACCATTAGCTTCATTCACACATTCAGTTTCTTTGATGAGAATCCTCTAATTGATGGCACGCTGCAGGTAATCCATGAAAATATATTTGAGACAGCTCCGACCAAAATACAATTAGGACCGCAACACCAAAGATGATGATGGAGTGTTACAATGTTTCGTGAGGACCTGATGATGACAAATATCCTAGATATTTTTATGTCCCAGATTTAGAAGGAAGATGCGACATTGAAACACCAGATATGCCATTCGATAGATTCAGGAAACCGTTGAAAATTAAGAAAGTCAATATTGGATCATTAGAGGATCCAAAGTTTGCCAATATTTGAGACCATTGGGATGACACAAAAATCGGTAAGGTCATCGACTTATTGCATGAATTTCAAGATTTGTTCCCGACGAAGTTTTCAGATATGAAGGGTATTTCCAGGGACCTGGATGAGATGAAGATCCCCATTAAGCCCGATGCTAAGCCAGTGAATCAACGACCATATAGATTGAATATTAGACACAAAGAACAAGTGAAGGATGAGTTAGAGCAGATGTTGGATGCAGGGATCATTGAACTGGTTGAAGAGTAAGAATGGATCAACCCAATGGTCTTCTAGGAAAAAAAGACTGGAGAAATTTGAATCTGCGTCAACTTAAGGAAGTTGAACGATGCATGCCTTCATGATCCATTCCCCATGCCATTTACCGACTAAGTACTTGAATATGTTGGAGGACAAGAAGTATATTCATTCATAGATGGGTTCTCAGGATATCACCAGATTAATACTGCAAAAGAAGATCGACACAAAACCACCTTTGTAACAGATTGGGGCATCTATTAGTATAGAGTAATGCCATTCGGTCTCAAGAATGCCCCTGCAATTTTCTCAATATTAGTTGTCACTGATTTCAAATATTTTATACACAAGTTCTTGGCGGTGTATATGGATGACTGGACTGTGTATGGATTGGTTAAATACCATGTCGAGAGAATTAGAATCATGCTTGAAAGGTGTCGACAACATCATTTCTATTTGAATTTGAAGAAATGTATATTTTGTGCGCCATTTGGTATCTTGTTGGGACATATTGTCTATAGGGAAGGTATGTTGGTTGACCCAACCAAGATCACGATTATTGTCGACTTACCAACGCCTACGATACTAAAGCAGTTGAGGGCCACATTGGGCCATACAGGATATTATAGAAAGGTCATAAAGGGGTATGCAATGATTACTGCACCCATGGAGAATCTATTGAAGAAAGATGAAAAGTCTGAATGGAACGGTGAATGTCAGAAGAGCCTCGCCATATTGTAGGAAAAGATGGTTGAAACACCAATTTTATCCTTCCCCGATTGGAAGAAATAATTCCATGTCCACGTAGATGCTTCATCAGTCGCGCTGGGGGTGATATTGGCCAATCCTGTAGAAGGGTCGATCGACCATCCTATCGCGTTTTCAGGCCGAAAGTTGTCGACCGCAGAGAAAAAGTACACAACAACCGAAAGAGAAGGCTTGGCAATGGTATATGTTACACCCAAAATCTACTCATCATAAGATTCAGTGTATACACCCCTCAAGATACTTGGACTAAATAATTATCCTAGGAGGATTTGTGCTCAGTTGTGCTAGGTTTTGAAGGGTTGTTGAAGGTTTCTCACTATCAACATGCGACGTCGCATCTTTCTCCACTGCAGGGTGCGACGAGGTCAGTTAATGGAAAAAAATAGCTTATTCGAGATCCTTCTTGAAACTTGCTCATTTAGGGACTTATCCCTGAAATCTAGGGGAGCTGGTACTCGACCCCTAACTCTTTGGGAGGATCCCCTATCTCTCTCCTATCATCTCTCAACCTATCCTATCCATATCCTATCCACTTAGTCCTATATAAGTGAAGCTCACTCCCATCCCAAAGGGAGGAAGCCTATGGTATCTACATGCTGATGAAATCACTTTTAGAACACCTCCATTCACCTATTGGATAACTCATACTTCCTTGGAAGGACATGGCAATTGGCTTGGTCAGAGAAGGGATACTACGTTAAGTCTTGGTTGTAGTTCTACATCTCTATCATGTACTCCCCTATTTATAGTAATACAAATGCTTTCCACCAATATTGTTCATGTGTGCAATGATATTGAGTAGTTTACCTGCTTAACTTTTTACTTAGATCTCTTTTTGTATAGATGTCTTTTACTACTTTCTCTTGTTTCTTTGTCTTGACAGGTCTTGCATCTTGGATCTGACGACCGTGAGATGTGGAGCAGCATTCAGGAGAAAGGATTGCAAAGTAAAAGGTAAGAAATCTAGTACTCGATCCTTAAGTAGATCTAGGAGATGTATTTGTAGTCTGTTCTATTTGTTCTAGACTCTCTTTGAGCTAGGGAGATCCTGCTCACGTCCGCTTGAGTGGATTTTCTGATAACAAATCTGGAAACCATACTAGGGAGTATTGATATTTGGTCAGTAGTTGTCAATTTGAGAGTCATTTTCAGTTGATTGCTTGACACAAGCCTTTTTATTTTTTGCCATTTACTTCTTGGAGTTGATTTCACTATCAGATCTTTGTGTTGAAGACTCTGATCTACTTCCTCTGAGTTTATACAACTCATTCCCAAACCTTTCCATGGTTCATTGCTGAGAGATCTAATTAGTTTTTGAATCTAGACTTCGCCTATCACACCTGGGCAGTGGAAACAGAGCAACACTATGTCTTTCTGAGTCTCTGTTCTTTACCTCTTTCTTACTCGTCGCACCCTTTGCATTGGTAAACTGCAACATCGTCGCACTTCCTGTGTAGGCAACCTACGACGTCGCACTGTGTACAAGCACAGAGTGCATCGATCTGTCAAATTTTTGGCATGCAGGCATCTTCTCTTCATTTGACAATCTGAATTTTGGTTTGCTGTATGAACTCTCTCTGTGCTGCAAGATCCAGCCAGGGATCCCATTTATGATTTGTGTTTTGAGTGTTTGGTTCTGTTTGGATCGATCTTGGGTTCCATTTTGGACAAGTTTGAAGACCGGTAGTAGTGAATACTCTTGTCTCCTCCACCTTCATCAGCTCGCTCTTTCATTCCCTTCCTTCCATCCCCGCTCTAATCATTGCATTGGATCACCCTCCATACCTCATTTACATTTGTTTTGAGCTTTGCTTGCTTAGTTTGCTTGATGCTGCTTGATTTTGAGTTAAGTGTGTCTTTCAGCTTGGTTGAGTGCTCGTCTTTTCTTGAGTTTTCTGGATGTACTAGTGCTGCAAGTAGTGTTTTCTTTTCAGTCATTTAGATATGAAAGTAGAGTTGTTATCAAATTATTGCTTTGATGCATCCATTGGAAAATTAAAAGTGCTTCTTTCCCATCATTTCTTGAACACTATTGAAGAAAATTGTTGTGCATTGGAAAATTCGCGTTTATGTTTTGGAAGAATTGAATGAATGTATGATCTATTGTGTTTTTCTCAAATTATGAATCGCTCATTTTTTTCTTGAAAGGCTCAAAGAACACTTCGATTTTTGCAAAATTGATTCCATGCTAAGGAAAGATAGATGCATTTTTAATTCTTGTTGCTTTTAGATCATTGAAAGTGAAATTGAGAAGCTTGCATATTTCATTTCAGAATCCTCTCTTTTCATTACTTAGGGTCATTTTACTTTGAAAAGAAAAAGTTGTTTTGATTTGGTTTAGTAGTGTTGTGTACTTTTACGTTTCGTTGAAAAAGGAAAAAAGTACTTTCATTGTCAAGTTTTGCTTGAATTGGAACTGTGTTGCATTGAGTTTGTTTTGGCAATACTATTGGAAAAAGTTTTCTCCTTCCCATAGCTAGAATTCATTGAAAGAAAAGAATATTTCGTGCATGTAGCTAGGAATTGCATTATGCTTCCGATTATGTACTCACCTCATGCATTCACCTAACCGTCCAAGATAAAATTAACGGTAGAACTAGGTAAAAATTTTTAGCAACTTGTGTGTAAGTTAGAGACGTGTTCCGGCGTCATTAAGCGTGGCAGCTGTCATTATTTGCCAGCATTGTATCCCAGGGGTATTGTACTCTTCCACGTACATCGGTATATCGAGCTCCTTCACGTACCCACCAAGTACCATAATCCATACTGGGCATATATCGAAGGGTGTATCACGTACTCGACACGTATATTGGAAGGTCTCTTGCCGAACGGTTGTGCATTAGATAGCACCACTACATATTTGAGCTCCCACATTCCTTGCGTATATCGGGAGACACCACTAGGATTCCTGAAACCAACTGAGTTAACCATTTGGCTGTCTTGGCAAAGCAATACACCGAGAACAGCACTCGGGGAGATTAGCACACATGTATTGTCCAGGTAATCGGGTATGCAGGCAAGGGTACAGTCCCAATCCTCCTTGTTGCGTCATATTGTTGGACCCTACAGTATATCGCGGTTTGCGATGCCTTGATAATCCCGTGAGGTTCCAGACTTTTGAATCCACTCTATCACATAAGTTTGCTTGTTGCCTTAGTTTGAGTAGGTTTTTTCTGGACTACTTTTCTTTTAGCATACCCTTAGGAGAAATGTTGTTTCGGCCTTTCTGGCTGATTTTCCTGATACTCTGGTGGATTTTCCCTGGAGAAGATCCCGTAGGATATTGAACTTACCACCTAAATATCCCCTTAATCCGGAGGTTATTTCGAGGGTAAGAATGGATCAGCCTAACGGGGTCGTAGTTACTGAAGTGGAAAACCCCACTTTGAATGTTGGAGGAATTTTGTTTCCACCAGATTCATCTGCCTCTCATCCCCCGCAGGATGAAGAAGCACACACCCCCACTTCATGAGACATTTCTCCCATTTTCCCAGGAGAACCTGGATCGTTGGAATGGATAAACCAACCCCAGGGTGACCCTACTGCAGCTGTTGGTCCTTGAGCAACCTGCTAGACATCTTCTACAGACCACCCAGTGGCTCATTTTTCCATCTGATCCCCACCTAACTGGACCACTCCAGAGTTCTCTAGGCCTTACTATAGGCCTGACCCTATCGAAATTTTCGGCCCCATCCATGAACGTTTGGAAAAATTACATATTAAAGGAGATGAGCTTCGAAGACAAAGTCTCGAGCAACGCTCTTAAGAGTTTCGAAATCTCCATTTCCAAATAAGATTTGACGACGGAGACATCCCAGTTCATCCGATATCTTTCGGATCACCTGAAGCACCCCACCATGAGACCACTAACAAGACTGGTCAACCCTCACAAGAGTCCATTTTTGCACCTCAAGTGAACCAACCGATGGAAGGACAACAGTCCAACACACCCATCACTACCACAGTTACTTTACCAGTTCCTCCCCCACCTCAAAATTCAAGGGGAGGGTATTCCGTTCCCCCGGGTTACCTTATTGGTAATGTTATTACTACGGTAGCTAGTCAACCACCTATGTTGGTTCAACCTTTGAATAGTGGTCAGCCTACTGTGGCTGGGGGGAAACCCCCATTTCCTAACCAGAACATAGGCAGTGGAAACCCCAACGGACCTTCCATTGGACTGTCCCAACCCGCCAGACCATCCACCATGGGATTATCTCATGTTGGGGGGCCA
The DNA here is from genome assembly GCA_027924585.1 of Larix kaempferi. Taxonomy (NCBI): domain Eukaryota; kingdom Viridiplantae; phylum Streptophyta; class Pinopsida; order Pinales; family Pinaceae; genus Larix; species Larix kaempferi. The sequence goes on along the minus strand of BSBM01001557.1, from coordinate 1,149,083 downwards.
TCTAATGTAACTCAACCCCCATGGATTCAAGCGTATCTAGGTTCCGTTAACCCTGCGCCAGGTCAATCTAATCCCAGAAACACACCATACACTCTATGGGGGAAACAACCTATGTTGCACCATGGACCCCAATTGACTATCCCTCAAATACCACCATCCCCGATCGGCCGACCCCCACCTAAACTTGGTGGAGGCCCACCTCACTTTACCTACAACTTCCCCCACCCTTCCGGCAGTGGCGGGAATGGTCCACCACCCCCTCCAGGCGGAGGTGGCGGGGGACCACCCTATCATGGCGGAGGAGGACATTTCCCTTCGGGTGGTGGAGGTGGTCCACCACCCCCTCCAGGCGGAGGCGATGGAGGATCGAATTATAATGGTGGTGGAGGGGGTGGTGGAGACCCTCACCCTTCCGGTGGCGGAGGTGGTGGGGGCCCCCATCCTTCTGGCAGTGGAAGTGGTCCACCACCCCCTCCAGGTGGAGGCGGTGGAGGGCCACCTTATTATGGTTATGGACCCCCACCTCCTCCCGGTGGTGGTGGAGGACCTCCACCCCCTCCCAGTGGTGGAGGTGGACCCCCACCTTATTGGAATGGACCACCTTATGGTGGCGGACCCCCTTATGGTCCGGGTGGCACACCCCCCTATGGTCAGTTTCCTCCTGGTACACCTTACGGTCAGTTTGGTCCTTACATGCCTTATCCATATTATCAATATGCGTAGCCTAACCCACAGCTGCCCTTCCTGGCTACTTTGGATCTACCTGACCTATCCCGTTTAACCAACGATCCTATTTACCATGGATCTAATTGGCCACCGATTCCGATGAAACTCCCGTCTGATATCCCCAAATTTGACGGCAAGCCGGGTGAAGACCCTAAAAACCACATGATGAGATACCACTTATGGTGTTCATCTAATTCCTTAATGGATGATTCAATTCGTCTTAAATTGTTTCAAAGGACTCTCACCGGTTCGGCTTCCAAGCGGTACATCGAGTTGCCACCCCACTCTTTTCCTGATTTTGGCTCTCTTGCTATGAACTTTTTGATGCATTTCCAGCTGCCTATCTGGTATGAGACTGGTACTAAGCTTTTAACCTTGCTTCGTCAGAATACCGCCACTCATATTTTCGATCATATCCATGAGTGGTGAAGGAGACGACGTCTTATTAAAGCTCCTATTCCAGATCAGCTCCTAGCAGACTGGTTTACAAAATCGCTCATTCCCACCATAGCAAAAGATGTCGCCATGAGAGGTGCTATCACCGAAGAACAAGCCATCGCGAGTGCCCATCTGCTAGACCTGGTCTACACTCAATCTGGCACCCTTTTCTTAATATTCTACCCAACGCACCCCGTGATGTTAATGACCCCGCGAAACCACATAAGGGACTCCAAACCGATGGAATCATTGGATCCCTTAACACTCATCCTGCTCCTAGCACTGTTGGATCATCCAACCCGAATTCGGCTGGCCACAACACCACCAAGTCCACTGTTCCTGTTGTAACTGAAGAGGTGAATTCTGTCCAATTAGCCTCATCTCAGAAGTCTGGCGGTAAAAAGAAGAACAAGGGGAAACCCAAAGAGTCTTCCGCCCAGCAAGAACAAAAGAGCACTCCTGACGATACCAAGCAGAAACGGAAACTAAAGTATCCTTGTTTACTATGTGGAGATGACCATTTCTCCAAAGAGTGCCCCCATAAAGACGAAGTGCAAAAGTTTCTTCGGGGAAAACCAACTCCTGCAGTCCTCAATGATCCGTTTCCTACTCAGAACCAGCAGATGATTTCTCAACCCCCCCCAGCCTAGGGGGAACCATCCAATACCACGCATGTTCTCATGATGTGTAACGAGACAATCAATTTAAATACTCGCTCGTGATCTTATGACCCAGTCCCTTCGAAGGAATCCACTGGAAGTAATACTGAAAAAGCTTCCGACTCTTTGACTGATGTGACTGTACCATCAACTTCTCTCACCATTGAGAATCCATCCTTGGGTTCGATATTGCGACCACCCAAAAGCACGATTCGAAAAGCTGTTTTCAATACTAACACTCGGGCAACTCAAAATTACAATATCATGGAAGACTTGGCACAAGCTCCTTGCGCCATGTCTACCCTGGAAGTTTTGCAGAATTGTCCTAATCAACGCAAAACTCTCCTTACAACCATCGGTGCAGTCAACCCTGATTCCTCGAATACCATCATGTTCCAACTTGACAACCTTAAGTCGAGGCTCTCACACCATCTCACATTCCAAGTTTCTACGAACATTGCTGGGAAGATTTTCCATCGTACCCTTTTAGACGAAGGTGCCTCCACTTCTGTCATGTCGATTTCCTGTTGGAGAGCCATCGGCTCCCCCTAATTGAATCGTTCTCCTACCATGTTGAAAGCATTCGATGGGCGTGGCTTTCAACCTCATGGGCTCTTACAAGCTCTTGCAGTTAAGTTGGGCGGAAATACCGTAACCATTAACATGGAAGTGGTCTCGGCCTCGATAGATTATAATCTCTTGCTTGGTCGCAATTGGTTTTACACCATGCAGGCGGTTGCCTCTTCAGTCTTCCACATAGTGCAATTCCCCCACCAAGGATAGATTGTTACTATCGACCAATTAGACTTTTGTACACCAGACGCCACTACTCATCTTGGTGACCATTTTCCTTCCATTGGAAAGATGTCAAAACATTATGAGAGTGTAGGGGTTGGCCTTTTGAAAGATTCATCTCTCATGGGCATTTTTCTATCCACGGACCCCCCTAATCATGCTGCTACGGTGCACATGGTCTCCACAGAGATTTCATCTCACTCAAACGATGCTTGGCTTGTACCGGACGAAGCCACAACACACCTATTTAGAGACATAATGCCTCTTTCACCCGCTGAACGCATTTACGAGGCTATCCAATCAGCACCAAAGGACCAGTTAACCGTGGCCTCCCCATCTTGTTCTCTACAACGGATGTCATCTCTACCTGATCTCTTACTTCAGACTTTTCATTCAGACGAGTCCATCATGGAAGTAATGAATATTGACGACACTCCGTGGGATGATCTCCACCATAGGTCATCCTTTCTTCCTCCTTTGGAGTACATACAGGACAACATTCACACCCTCTTTTCACCAGATATCTACCCATCCCCTCATTCCCCCATCCTTACATGTCTTATGGACACAGAGGGAAACTTGGCCAACATTGATCCAACCACCCCGGTAGACATCTCGATGAAACCAGGTATAATGGAACACATTCGTATAGGCCAGAAGTGTTCCCCTAAAGAAATCGTTGTTAGCACGGCCTTGTTCAAGCAATTTCGAGAGTATTTTCTTGGTCCTATGAGGAGATGCCTGGGATAGACCCTGCGATTGTTTCTCATGAAATAAAAACCTATCCCGACATCAAACCTATGCGCCAAAAGTTGCGACTAGTACACCCCCGATAGACTGTGGCAATTAAGGCAGAAATTGAAAAGCTCTTAAAGGATGGTTTTATTTATCCTGTCCCATTGACGTATTGGGTCTCAAACGCCATTCCTGTGAACAAAAAGCAGGGCACCATTCGCGTCTATGTTGATTATTGGGACCTTAACTGGGCTTGTCCAAAAGACAACTACCCGACCCCCTTCATCAACCAGATCATCAACAACTATGCCGGAAGCATCATCTTCTCATTCATGGATGGCTTTTCTAGTTACAACCAGATTGAGATAAACCCAGCTGACCAACATAAGACGGCTTTCATCTGCCCATGGGGTACATTTGCATACCGCAAACTCCCATTTGGCCTTAAAAATGTTGGCGCCACGTTTCAGCGGGCTATGTCATATGCCTTCCATGATATTAAGGACTTTGTGGAACCTTACCTGGATGATCTCCCTGCTCATTCAAAGCAGCGCGAGTTCCACATTGATCATCTGACGGCCATTTTCCTCAGATGTAGATGGTACAATATCCGTCTGAATCCTCACAAGTGTATCTTTTGCGTCGAGTCCGGATGCCTCTTAGGATTTATTGTTTCGAAGGATGGGATCCACATTGATCCCTTAAAGGTGGAGGCCATCATCAACCTACCACCCCCGACTGATGTTACAAAACTTCAAAGTCTCCAAGGGAAGGAGACTTATTTAAGACGTTTTGTTTGCAATTTCGCGGAGAAGACTCAGGGGTATATGAGACTGCTCAAGAAGGACGTCCCATTCATTTGGGACGACCAAGCTCAAAAATTCTTCGACAGTATCAAACATGCCATCACGCATGCCCCCGTGCTCCAACCGCCTAATTATTATCTAGATTACATTTTATATCTCACCGCTTCTGTTACCACCATCGCCATGATTTTGGTACAGGAGGATCAAAATGCACAGGAACATGTAATATACTATGCGAGTAAGGGTCTTACCAACACTAAAACTAGATATTCACATGTCGAAAAACTTGCTTTCACGGTAGTCATTTCCGTCCAAAAGTTCCGTCACTACATCTTACTCTGCACCACCACCATCTTTGCTGACTCAAACCCCATGTACCATGTACTGACACATCAAGCACTTGGGGGCAAGTATTCACGCTGGATCATGATACTACAAGAATTCAATCTTCTTTTCGAGAAAGCCAAGTCTAAGAAGGCTTTGGTGTTTTCCGAGCTTATTTGCGACCTTCCCCGTCCTGATGCAGAAGTTGAGCACAATGACTCCTTTCCGGATGAATCATTGTTTCTCATCAGTACGACTGATCCGTGGTATGGAGATATCTTGTTATATATTCAAACCCAACGCTTCAATCCTCAACTGTCTCGCGATGATCGTCATAAGATACGTCACCATGCAAAGTATTATTTGATCATCAATGATACTTTGTATCGTCGTGGCGTCGATTCAATTCTTTGACGTTGTCTAACTCACGATGAGGCCGAACGCGTTCTCAATGACTGTCACGCTGGGGCATGTGGCGGTCACCTCTCTGGGATGGCTACAGCCCAGAAGATTTTGCGCGCAGGATATTACTGGCCTACCATCTTCAAAGATTGTATTGAGCCCGTTAAGAAATGTCCTCCTTGCCAACACTTCCATATGAAGAAGCACACTCATCCTGCCCCACTACATCTGGTTATTGTCGTGGGCCCCTTCGTAAAATGGGGCATTGATTTTATGCATTGTAATCCTACCTCGGCCGGGGGGCATAGTTACATAATTGTAGCTGTGGATTACTTTACAAAGTGGGCCGAAGCTATGCCTACATACCAGAATGACAGCAAAACTGCCACACTCTTCATGATCAATCATGTAATAGCGCGGTTCGGAGTTCCCCAGGCAATTGTTACCGATCATGGTTCCCATTTCCAGAACCATATGGTTGATGAACTGAGCGATAGGTTGGGTTTTCGCCATGAAAATTTGACACCCTACTACCCACAGCCCAATGGATAGGTCGAGGCCATTAACAAGGTCTTGAAAACTATGGTCCAAAGGATGGTAGGGACACATGAGTCCAATTGGCATAACATGCTCTTTTCAGCATTATGGGCCTATCGAACTTCTGTCAAAACCGCCACAGGCTTCACTCCTTTCCAATTGGTATATGGATTAGAGGCTATCCTATCGATAGAGTGCGAAATTCTGTCTCTACAACTTGCTGTCGAACTTCTTCCTAACACTATTGCAGAGGAAGAACGTCTCTTGCACTTAGCAAAACTTGACGAGTCTCGCCGAGATGCCACTCTTTCTAATGAAGAGCACAAGAAACGCATCAAATCCCAATACGATAAGTCAGTTGAAACTCGTATCTTTAACGAGGGTGACCTGGTTCTCACTTATGACCAAAATCACGACAAACTAGGAGAAGGGAAGTTTGAGTCCATGTGGCATGGACCTTACATTATAAAACGTGTGTTGAAAAAAGGTGCTTACGAGCTTGAAGACTATGACAGAATCTCTTTGGGTGAACCTCGCAATGGGCTTTACCTGAAGAGATACTATGCTTGATCTCTCATGCATAGACTTGCTTGTATATACTGTACATGGTGTGTTTTTTTGTTTTTGTGTGGTGTGACGCATTTCTTTTTCGAGTGTCTTTTGATCTTGTTTCCGATTCTTATACCATGCTCTATCTATGTGTGCAGATGGCAACGTGCTATGGATTCGCAAATGGTGCCAGCCGGCATACCTGTAACCTTGCTTTAGCAACCTGGGTACTATATTCCCCAACAAGTGAGCTCATTAGCTCAGGAGGAAGTTGCCTAGGGTCTGCGACCAACAATTCTGCAGAGTATCAGGCAGTAATCGGAACCCTAACTAACGCCATTTCCTTGGGTATGAACCACATTGTCATCCACATGGATTCTTAATTAGTGGTTTCCCATATGAACCGGGTGTACACCATCCATGATCCCACCTTACTCCGTCTCTTCAGATGAGTACGTCTCCTGGAAAGGTCATTTGAATCCGTTCAATACCTGCACATTCCATGAGAGTTAAACACAGTTGTTGACTCGATGGCCAACTTCATTTTGGATTGGTACATCACACACACATAATATCCACAATATGTAAAAGCATTCACAACATGTAAATAATGTAATGTATAAAAGAAAGCATGTAAACAAGATCACATCACTAATCATTTTACAAAACACATAATGTATAAATAGTTGATAATGTCTATACATATATATATCACTCAAAAGTAGTGCTGGTACAAAATCTGAAGCACAATGGCTTTCAGTGAGTCTCTACAAAAATATGAAGCATCATAGCTTTCAGTAGTACAAAATCTGAGGCCTCTAATCTCTCGGTACAAGTATAATAGTGTCATCGGGCTTGACGCCTGACCCGTACACCACCCCTAGTATGGACAACATGCTGTCGCTGGGTGAGGAAGCAGTCTACAGTCCAAGCCACCTTACGGAGTAAGGCATTGAAGCGCACAGACGCTCCAACCCCAAATATCTGCATGGGCCTCGGTAAGTCATCAATAGCTTGCTCCGATACCTCCACGGTCAACTGGGATAGGTTCCTGTACACCTCCTCCATCTCCTCGATGGCAGCATGAGCACCTGCAGGAATGACTATCTCCCTACCCCTGTCTCTCCTCGCCAGAAGGGAGAGACCCACCGACCGTACGAGGAATACATCTGCACACACATATTATGTACTTGTCAGCACTGCATCAAACAAATGATATAATACACAAAAATAAAAATACGAGGGTAGTTTTGTTCTCACCTATGTCACCTCATGCTACACCCTCGGGTAGCACCAAGTCGGGGTCCTCTCGGAAGTTCGTGCCACTGTATGGAAATTCCTTGACCATGAGTAACTGGCCTTCCAGCCAGCTGAAAAACTCGAGACCAAAGCTAATGATGGGCCCACCACCATGACGGGTCATGACCTCAACCCATCTGAGCATATGGGGATCCCTGGGATCCCTGTCATCAAGTAGCAACTGCGGACGTAGAAGAGGAATCTGCTCTAAGAGGAACGATACCACGATCGACCCATAACCAAACTGCTTGAGCTCTCCCCGTCGACACTTGGTCAGCTGAGCTCGGAGGTTTGCGAGGAGACCCTCGCACCAATTGAAAACCATGGGGGACATACAGTCCTCCGCATAAAGCATCTGGGTCCGAGTAGCCCTGTGTGGGGCTTGGCTACCTGCCGCTCTAGTAATGGTAAGCAATATGGTACGCAGTGGGTGGCTCACCACATCCCTGATGAGAATCTTCTCACTGGAAGGCCGAAAATTAGCGATACAATGCTATGACACCATGTCCTCAACTGTACGGTCACTGGCCCGTGTTCCAGTAAGATGTACAACGTCCCCTCTTCAGGATAAACCGGTAAGAAAGTAGATATCCTCAATGTCTATCGTGAGGATATGCTCACCAACCACAAAGTATTGTTGGGTCGTGTCCCAACTCTGGAGCATGTGTGTCAGTAGTGGGATCTGGGATCTCATCCCCTAGATCTCAAAGAACTTGAGTAACCCACAGTTTCTCAAAGCTTCCACGCATTGTGGATCATTCACAGCTTGTTCATCTTCTACTTCATGTTCTCTCTCTTGCCACTCCAATACCATATTGGCTAGCTGGTAACCTGCCAAGAAGGACATTTTAACACTGTTAGGTCCTGCTTCAAACCTCAGAAGTCCATTTTTTGAATTCTTTTTGATGTTTGGATTGTGGTTCTCCGACATCGCACTGTACGTTTAAGTACAGTGCAATGACATCGCACCTCTCGCATTCGAGGCTTGTGATGACTCGGTCTCGTCACAGGTCCCGAAAGGGAAACCTGCAACGAGCCGAGGGTGCATGAAGCCCTCCATAACACCATCAAAAACCCAAAAAATGGACCTAAAAGAAAAAACTAAACCATTGGAAAGTTGCTGGATGAAGTTTAGGCCTACTTGATCCGAACGGTTGGTGAAATGGAGGATCGTAGCTCCCGAAATCGGTAAAAGAAGTTTTGGCTCCAAATTGGTACTTCTCCACCCAAATTGGCAATTGAAACAATGTTTTCTATTTTTGGCACATATTTCTATTTATAAATAGAATGGAATATTCCTTTTCAAATATTTTGATGATTTTGGGCTATTTACTATAGTTTGGACCGTTTTTCATTATATTTGGGGCTATTTGACACTTTCTCTAGTGTACAGGAGTCATAGAGTGGTCTTTTGTGCCGTTTCTCACATCACCAATGGTAACTACAGGTATGAACACCCCTTTGAATGTTTTGTCATTATTATTTTTGGTTAGTCGTAATTATTGCATGAGGATGAGTTTATTCTTCGTTTGTTCTCGTACTCGCAAAACCATGAGAGCAAGTACCGAGTGATGATTTATCACTTTTTTGGGCTCGTTAAACTCCCACTGAAAAGGACACCCCCAGAGTCTACTGGTAAGCTCTTTTCAGGCTCTCGAAAAATGAAAAGATTTCCAAGCGAAACTTGTTGCATTCACGCTTGTTAAAGTATTTGAATGGTCGTCTTCCTGGTGATAGTTTACCCCTTTTTCGGACCAGGAAGTACTAATTACGAAAAAGGTATACTCCATCCAATCATGACTGGAAGAGTCCTCTCCCACATTTTTTTACCCTTTTTCGGGCGATGAGGCTAACTTTATGAAAAAGGACTGTTGGAGTCTTCTTTAGTTCTTTTCAGACTCTCTAAACATGAAATGACGATCGAGTTTACCTTCTATGGACTGTTAAAATTTTCACATTGAAGGGCCCATCATGGGATGAACCCCTCCTATCCTAGGTTAGGAAAATATTTGGGATTGGACTCATCTATGAGATGAGCTATATCGAGCATCTGGTTACCCTTATCAAGCTCGTAAAAAACACATGAGGCACTCATCATTCATGATGGGGAAAAAGGAAAGTGTTTGTGTTGCATACCTTAGTGGCAGTATGTAGTCGTTCTTGAACATGGCACTCATCTGCATTTGCATTTAATACTTGGGTCATTTGTTTGTCTATGAGTCCCCGCTTACTTTCTGAGTCCTGTTACTCCTCTAAGTCATTTGGAGAAAGCTTCCATTATTATTTGCATTAGAAGTTTGCGTCATTCTCATTATGTCAATACTGCCAAGTCATGCCATGTCCATGTTCAAGAACACATTCGCTATCTATCATCTACATTCAGTACATACGTCGTCATGTCGTTGTTACTTTGAGTCAGTCTTACATGTTATTGTACCACCCGATCCACTCTACACATCTTTTGTCGTGTTTCATGTCGATTGATGGGGGATTCATTATGGCCCTCCTTCGACGGATTCATCCTTTTCGACTTCAACACATCATCCGAGGATTGAATCTAGAAACCAACCAAGTACCTTGGACCTGCATGCCTCAATGGCAGGTTACCTCGCTTTCATCATGAGTTTACATCATTGACTCTTGATTGAAAGATTTCATCTTGCGTTCGACTTCAACTCATTTATTCACGCTCGATGATATGTACTGTGATACCTTGGGAATCATTGACATCAATGGTGATCTCCCTCACACTTGTTAATGGTTTACATCAATGACCGGTAATCAAGTGGTTTCTACCATGTTCGACGTCAAGACATTTGTAATCACATGGATAGATTCGTATCATTGTGGGTTCAGCTTGAAGACCCTGGGGAGTCATGTTTTACCCAGGTTTCGATGGAGTTTGTATTGAGTCATATTACACAGATCCACTTTTGTATTGGTCGTGGCTGTGTTATCATCTCATCATGGATCTACGCTTGTGTCCAGTAGCCATGATTGTGTTCAGTCGGTAATTACTACCATGGATCTGCAATGTATTGGTCGGCAGCCATGTTGTACTTCATATGTTATTTTTAGTTCGGAGTCAGTTGTACTGCAGCAGTGTCCTTCGTCCATCGAGCCTATTGCCATTAATTCTTTCAAAGCACTTCACCTGTACATCCTTAACAGCTTCATGCTTTGGGGGGCATTCTTTTACACCCAAAATCTACTCATCATAAGATTCAATGTATACACCCCTAAAGATACTTGGACTAAATAATCATCCTGGGAGGATTTGTGCTTAGTTGTGCTAGGTTTTGAAGGGTCATCGCAGGTTACACACTAGCAACACGCGACGTCGCATCTTGCTCCACTGCAGGGTACGACAAGGTCAGTTAATGGGAAAAAAAGCTTATTCGAGATCCTTCTCGAAACTTGCTCATTTAGGGGCTTATCCCTGACCTCTAGGGGAGCTGGTACTCGACCCCTAACTCTTTGGGAGGATCCCCTATCTCTCTCCTACCATCTCTCAACCTATCCTATCCATATCCTATCCACTTAGTCCTATATAAGTGAACCTCACTCCCATCCCAAAGGGAGGAAGCCTATGGTATCTACATGCTGGTGAAATCACTTTTAGAACACCTCCATTCACCTATTGGAGAACTCATACTTCCTTGGAAGGACATGGCAATTGGCTTGGTCGGAGAAGGGATACTACGTTAAGTCTTGATTGTAGTTCTATATCTCTATCATGTACTCCTCTATTTACAGTAATACAAATGCTTTCCACCAATATTGTTCATGTGTGCAATGATATTGAGTAGTTTACCTGCTTAACTATTTACTTAGATCTCTTATTGTATAGATGTCTTTTACTGGTTTCTCTTGTTTCTTTGTCTTGACAAGTCTTGCAGCTTGGATCTGACGACCGTGAGATGTGGAGCAGCATTCAAGAGAAAGGATTGCGAAGTAAAAGGTAAGACATCTAGTACTCGATCCTTAAGTAGATATAGGAGATGTATTTGTAGTCTGTTCTATTTGTTCTAGACTCACTTTGAGCTAGGGAGATCCTGCTCGCATCGCTCGAGTGGATTGTCCGATAACAGTATAGGCATTGCAAAAGTTCCAAAACTATCTATTAGGAGGACACTTCAAGATGCTTACTGACCACTCAGCGCTGAAGTATCTGGTCAAGAAGCCTATTTTGGGGGGGAATATCTGTCGGTGGTTGCTGCTATTTCAGGAATTTGACTTTGAAATAATTGTGAAGTCTGGATGATTGGATGCAAGACCTGCCCATCTATCGAGGATTGAATAAGGTGAGGAACCAAGTAGAATCGACAATGGTATTACCGATGCGCAGTTATTCCGCATTGAAATGCTCGATGACCATTACGAATAGATCGTTCAATTTTTTACTATGGGAAGAGCACCTAAAGAGTTCACCACTAATTAGAAGAAGTAATTAGTTGTCAGAGCTGCCAAATTCCAATTGATCGCGAGACATTTATACAAGATGAGACCAAATGAAATTATGCATCGATATGTCCTTCCACATTATCAAGAAAGAGTGTTGGCTGAGGCTCATGGTGGGATCATAGGAGGGAATTACGGAGGGAGCGTAACCTCCAGAAAGATACTTAGATGTGGCTTATGGTGGCCAACATTGCATGATGACATATCAGATTAATCCAAGAGCTGCTACATATGTCAAAGGGCGGGGAAGCCATCGCGATAGGATGTGATGCCATTGGTGTCTCAGTTGACATTATGTAGAACCTTTTGAAAAATGGACGGTAGGATTTGTGGGACCCATTAACCCATCAGGAAAGAGGCTAGGATCTAGATATATCATTACTGCGACAGACTACCTAACACGATGGGTCAAATCAGCACCAGTGAAATATTACACAACTGCGACAGGAGCAAGATTTATTTTCGACAATGTGATCACTAGGTTTGGGTGTCCAAAAATCTTGATGAGAGACCAAGGTATGCATTTTGTAAATAAAACCATCAAAGAAATTACTGAGGAGTTTCAAATTCAGCATAGAAGAAGCACTCCATAACACCCACAGGAGAATGGAGCAGTCAAAGTGCTGAATAAAATTTTGGAGCATGCGCTCACTAAGGTGTGCAATACAAACCGTGACGTGTGGGACTTGAAGATTCCTGCGATATTATGGGCCTATAGAACAACATGCAAAATATTGATAGGCCAGACCCCCTTCAATATGTTATATGGACATGAAGCAGTGATGCCTATGTAGTACATTGTCCCCAGTCTGCGCATAGCAACAACGACAGGCATGAGCGACAATGGGGCTATTGAAGAAAAAGATTGGTGCAGTTTCTACAACTGGAAGAAGATCGCTTCATTGCGATATTTCAACAACAAGTGGAAAAATATCGATAGAAGGCATGGCATGATCGCCGTGAAAAGTAGAATCACTTTTAGCGCGGAGACATGGTAAATATGACCACATTTTTGGTCGCGTGATAAATGACTTCTAATTTTCTACTAGTGGTTTCCAAATCAAAAGTGGTCATTTATATGCGTATTTTGGTCATATTTTTGGTCATTTATCTCTCATATTGTACCAGTGGAGATCCAATTTCTCGTTTACAAGATCGCTCGAAAGCACAAGGAAAGAGGATACTCATGGCTTGAAAATATGCTTCAAAATTTAAATATAAAGTATTACACTTGAGATCCACATTCTCATTTGCAATATTGCCCAAAAGTGCAATCAAAGAGGATAATTGTGGCTCGAAAATATGCTTCAAATTCAAATCTACAATATTACACTTGAGATCCACTTATCACAAGATCTCCCGAAAGTGAAAGCAAAGAGGATACTCATGGATCGAGAAAAAATATATCACAAGAAACTTGAAATAAAAATAAAATATATCAAATTGTTCTTTAGAAACATCAAATTTAAAAGATCCAAAAATAGTAATTCACTAATTAAGTAACTTTCTTTTATAGGAGAGTCTGCATGATACTCATATGGTGGATGAGCCCACATGTGACAACACACTTGGTGTAGTCAAGTAGTCATGGAGTAATTTGGAGAGCTTACTCCTAGTCGCTGAAGAGAGGATGTTGCAAGTGTTTTCCAGAACTGATGATGCACACAGATTCATGGAGGATCTTATTGGGAGAGTTCAATTGGAGGAGAGACAAGGTGGAGTTGATGGGAGAGTCTCTAGCTCTGAACTGTGCATCATTAAAGAAGAGCTGGAAAAGATGAAAGCAGACTACTTGTGGATGTTCATGGATAGAGACATGGCTCTCAAATTTGCTGAAGACAAAGTAGAAATAGAAGGAGAGAAATTTAATATGGGCTTGGGAGATTCTCTTCCCTCTCCCAAGACTACTAGTAATGTGATGTGTGTTGTTGGTTGCACACACATTGCATTGGAGGAGCCTCATGTGCAATGTGAGCATGAGGAGTGTTCTATGATGTAAGTGCATGATGGAAGCAATGATATGGAGAATGGTTTCTTCACACTTGCTTCACACTTGGGATATTGTGATATTTCTCCATATTAGGAAGACTCATCTATGGAGGATGTACCCGAGTGCGTTCCACTTGAACCATGTTGTAGTAGTACATCTACCCATATATGGATGGATGCATTTCATAGATAAGGACTTCTAGAGATGAGAGCACATTTAATGATTCCATCGACATCTCTCACAATGCCCAGTTAGATGACCAACAATATATGCACATTTGGATACCATTTGATGCCATTAATCTACACATGCTTTGGATGGAAGATTACATGGCACACATGGAGACACCTTGCAGAAAGAGTTATGCTCATGCTATGTGGAAGTCAGTTATGGAAGCAAGTTTCCATGAATAAATTGGCATACATCATGTTGAGGAATTAGCCTTGCATGAGGAAGATATCATCTTTCCTCTATGGAGGTCATTCCCATATTTGGGTGAGGCATACATGTACATTCTTGTGGGACCATCCAACAATGAATACCATGCATCTACTATTTTAGTGGATGATCTTTATAGGGAGTTGCATATGGCCTACTTTCCTTCACTCCTAGCACCCAAGTATGTGAAAGGAAATTTTGGTTGGATGGAGGGACCATTTTTATTGATGCTTCATGAAAAGCGAGTGACACATGTGTCTTCTTTTCAACTTGATTTTGATCACTGGGACACACACTTGGTCCTCCTTCAGTATGGTGAGAAGCAATGGCATCTACTAGAGCCACTTGATACTTGTGTCATGCAAAACAGTGCAAGAGAGTTCCACTTGATCCCTTGGGGTGGAATATGTGATTGTAGTATGATCCATGGGATTGGAGTGTTGTTTGCACATGAGGAGTTTCACATTTTTTCAGGAAGGCTCACTGAGTTGATGAATTGCATTGGAAGTGGCACACTTCCAACATGGTGGATGGATCCTGGCATACCATGGAGTGACAAGTTGTCACAAGCAACAATGATGATGGATGGTATGAATTAGGGACCATGGGATCTAGGAATTCCTTGGAATGATGGAATATCTGAAGTGTCATGGATGTTATTGGAGTCAGTGGGGGTTTTCATAGCCACATTGTATTCTTCATATTTACATGGGATCCCGAAATCCTTCTCCATTGTTTTAATTGGGAGGAAATTACATTTTCAGTTGCAGAGATAGAGGATTTAGGAAATGGGATATGGTAATAATCAGAGTAGTGTAGTGAAATCATGGTGGATAACCCTCAATTTAGTTTGGAGTTGGGGTCCCAATGTTATTCATTCCAAAAAAAACCTTGAGGAAACAATTGGAAGAATAACAGTTTAAGCATCACCATGGATTGTTGTTGCTTGAGTACAAACAAAATTGGGAGGGGAGGAATGCCATGTCCCCATTTTGACATCACCATGGAGTTTCATGTACCCTCCCTAGTGATCCTTGATCACCCTCCTAACCCATTTGTTCCATGGGTCATTAAATAATTAATTTTCGAACAAGGCATATAGTAGTTAGTTCATTAATAATTTTAATGCCTAAAATACTTTGTAATTATGTTTATTTTCATAAATAATTAATTTTTGTATGAGTTGTGATGCTCATGTGGCTAGGAGGGCGAATGAGGAAAAGGTGGACCTCACTGACTTGAGGAAAAAAAATAGAAACAAGAAGAAAGCAACCAAAAACAAGGTGACAAGAAAAAATAAGGAAACTGGAAAGATAAGGAATGTGCACAAAGCAGGAAAGTGCAGAAAAGAAGCCAGTATTGAAAAGTAGGAAACATCCAGAAATTAAGAAGGTGCAGTTTCTATAAGCAAGTGAAAGACATAAAGCAAGGAAAGTTGGAAAAGCGGGAAGGTTGCACAAAGCAAGATGTTGCTAATTCTCAGTAAGGAAGGCGTACTCATGGGATATGTTCCACTCACACATGCTCTTAGATTTCTCATGAAGCCATATAGTCTATACAATGAGGCTAGTGCGCTCCTCTCACATATTTTTTCTAGTTTGTATTTGTCTAAGAGAGCTTTGCTTCTCAGGATGAGTGTTGTGCCTCAACCAAGCTTGGGTGATGTGCCCCAAGGTTAACATTGATCCGGTCTTATGTTCTACTGTAGCCATGGAAGTCTGATGTGCAGGTGTTGAAGTCCATTCAAGCTTATTTGAGATTCAGAAGAATAAATATCAAGCATCCAATCTGAAATATCTATTCATTCCCTTCATTCAGTGGGAAAAATGTTGAAGGGAAGAATGGAGGTTCCGGTTTCAGAATTTCTGAGAATTTATGGGTTGTGAGACCTATTCCATTGTGCCTAGAGGGTCATTTCTAGTAATATGTAAGAATATGCAAGGGATCTGGCAGCTATAGCAACTCACAATCAAACTCACAAATATGTTGCAAAGAAGAAGAGAAGGAGACACTCAATGATCACTCATAAACACAGTAGAATAGAACAATATCTCAGTATTATACAATGAATAAGAATGTAAGTGAATGAATACAATAGCCATGAAGATGGCATCATATAGGATTCGAATGTGCCAAGTAGGGCATTCGAACTCCTAACTCAAAGTGTGGCTTGAATGATAGTGGAGTCATCATCCAGTCAATGTATCAATCGTCAATGGTAGCAGTCAGTCATCTAAGTCTAACTGAGTGAGGAGGGAACTAACTGAATGAAGGAGGCTCAGTGGAGGGTGCATGAGGAGTCTAATTGAGTGAGGTAGGAACTAACTGAATGAAGGAGGCTCAGTGGAGGGTGCATGAGGAGCTGACTGGAGTCAGAATGGGCAGACTAGTTTCACTGGAGTTCCATCGAAGTGAAACAGTTAGTGGGGGAGTCAATCTAGCCTTAAATCAAGGAAGAACTAAGTGATAACTGACTTGTAGGTGAGAAAGGCACCCAACTGGCTGTGGTAGGTGAGAAAGGTGCACTTGACATGAAGAAGGGATCCTTTGGTAGGTAGAAGGCCCCCTGGGGGCTGTAGACAAGCTGTGGAGAGCTAGAACCAAGCTCTAGGAGCTGGGAGGTCCACCATGATGTTGACTAGATGCATGCAGATGACTGGATGCATGCATGCAAAACTAAAATATGATGGGGAGAATGTTCCAACACCCCCCCGCAAGCTATAATATGAGAAAATAACTGAAGAGTAGGGCCCTAGTAACTAAGACCAAAGGTCACCTTGTAAAAAAGCAAGATAGGGCCCTAGTTACTGAGAGCAAAGGTCACCCCATACAATCAATCTAGAATAAACTAAGTGAGGAATGAAGGAAAACCCAATGGGAAGAAATCCCTCCCTCAAAATAGACTGAAAGGTGCTAAAGTAGCATCATGACTTACCCTTGAAGGAGGCAAGTGACCTTCTATAGGAAGAGTTGATTGAACTAAGATGAACCAAAAATGTGAGAAGGATGAGTCCCTTCATCATGAAAATATGAACTGGTTCTCCATCGATCAGCTGGATCACCAGAAGATGTGAAAGCAGTGGCTTCTCTTCTTGGAAGAGGAGGAAAGTCGGTTGAGAGATCATAAGGAACTGAAACTTCCATTTCTTCATCTTTAGCATTTGTTAGATCTTCAGGTTCTTGTGGGTCTGGATCCAACATTTGCTCTTCATCACTATCTTCTTCTGAATCTGATTTGCTATATGTTGAGGATTCGCTCTCTTGCAAATTACCAACACTTTCAAGCTCTGAATCTGAAACCTCGTGAGGAGGAGTAAGCAAAACTGGCTCAACATCACACACAAACTTTGAATTTGAATTTTCATGAAGAGAAACATGTGAAGCTGATGTCTCATACTCAGAATCTGAATTGCCATATGATGGAGATTTATTCTCTCGAAACTCATCACCATTATGAACCTCTGAATCCAAAGGCTCATGTGAAGAAGCAGATGAAACTGACTCATCATCGTTCCCAACCTCTGAGTCTGAAGAAGTGGAAACATAATCAGACATGTAACCATCATGAACCTGCTTTTGAAGAAGCATGTAGATCTCTGATATCTCTCTTGAGGTGTTACTGGTGAGATCTTTTCCAAAAGAACTAGAAGATGGAAGATCACTAGTGAATGTAGTGCTGATGGCCCCTTTTTCCATGGGTTTTGAATCAATAGGTACCAGATCTTCAGGTTCTTGTGGATCTGGATCTTGCATTCATACTTCTTTAAGAGTCCTCTTTTTCTCGGCCTTCTTGGATCTATTTTTTCCTTTCAAGCAACTTTTGCATGTGCCATGAGCAATCTTTCTGATCTTGTTATCTTCATGAGTGTGAGAGCGAAGAGAAGATTCCTTTCAGAGAGGTAAGAAGTGTGATAATTCATATAGCTTGGACTCATGATTTGCAATACCTTTTGAAATGATTTCCCCTGAGACCATGTCCTGTACTTCAACTTCATTTGGAGAGAAGATTACTTTATTGGGATTTCCAACATGAGTCATTTGATATACAGAGAGTAAATTTGCTGCAAAAGAAGGGACATAAGCACATTAGAAAAATATCCAGAGTCAAGATCAATTCTTCCGATACCTTGAGAAGGGATTTCTGAATCATTTCCCAATCTAATGGAAGGGTCTTTTGAGCTCTTGAACTTGGAGAAGAGACCTTTGGAGGAGGACATGTGTCTTGTGGCTCCTTAATCTATAATGAAAGAAGAATCTGATTATGCACTTGCCATGAGCGCATGACATCTTTCTTTACCTTCGGATCTAGAAGATTCAGGATCAGGATCTTTCTTCCTTGTACATGCAGGAACAGGAAGATTGTTCTTCTCGAGTAATTGAGCCATCAAATATATGGCCTTCTTCATACAAGCACTCTCTGGATGAATGCCTTTAAGAAAATAGTTGCAATTTGGTTTTCTCTTGTGAGAATGCTTGGTCTTCCTAGGGTTTGAAACCCTATTTGACTGATCTGGACTATTTGTAGGCCTTGTACCATTAAATTTCTTGCCAGAAATCTTTTGCTTTCCTATATCATTCGCTCTCTCTGCAACTGTAAGGGATGAATCCAATTTGGGTTTGATCATTCCCATCAAAATCAACTTCTCTTCCTCTTGGGTAAGAGATTGTGTGAAATCATCAAATGAGGGAAAATTCCATTTTGGAATGGACAACCTAGCTGACTAGAAAGTAGAGACAAAAAATGATAAATTTGCCCCCAACTTTGAGAGAATGGTAAGTATAAGCTACTTATCTTCCTTCACTATATCATATCTTTTCAACTGTGATATCAAGATTTTGAACTTGGTGAGAAAGGCATTGATAGATTCGAAGCTGCTAGGACTCAAACATATGAGCTCATTCTCCAAATTGTGTGCTACCATATCATCCTTTGGCCCAAAGAGAGATTTGAGCTTGTCCCACACCTCTTTCGGTGATGTAAGATCGATGACATGAAAGTGTAGTTCATCAGAAATTGAGAGAAGGAGGAGACCAATTGCTTCATCAAGCCGATCCAAATACTTGGACTTTTCAACTACATTGAGAGGTTCTACCATTGTTCTGTTGAGTATTCGTGTGAATCTCTTGGATCTCATGAAGAGAGACATCTTGGATTTCCACTCAACATAGTTGGAAGATGTAATATTTAGGTCCATCTGAACAGAGAAAGTCGAATAGTTGAAGAAGATTCCGAATGGGTGAATAAACCTGCAAAACAATAAAAGATGTGCTGATGGAGAATGCTACACTTCAATTGAACACTACCTTAAGGACACTTGGAACATGGACTAAGTCCTTCACACCTGGCTAGACCTCACTGGATTTCTCCAATGAAATCAAGTAATAGCACCAAGATTTGTTGTGGAAACTCAGAGGCTTTTGGTGCACAAGTGAAAGATAGCTTCTCAAAGAAATGTTGCAACCGCTGCTGCTGCAACTGTTGCAATTTGAATAGCTACTTTCATCTCTGATACCATGTAAGAATATGCAAGGGATATGGAAGCTGTAACAACTCACAATCAAACTCACAAATATGTTGCAAAGAAGAAGAGAAGGAGACACTTAATGATCACTCATAAACACATTAGAATAGAACAATATCTCAGTATTATACAATGAATAAGAATGTAAGTGAATGAATACAATAGCCATGAATATGGCATCATATAGGATTTGAATGGGCCAAGTAGGGCATTCGAATTCCTAACTCGGATTTTGGCTTGAATGATAGTGGAGTCATCATCCAGTCAATGCATCAGTCATCAATGGTAACATTCAATCAACTGAGTATAACTAAGTGAGGTAGGCACTAACTGAATGAAGGAGGCTCAGTGGAGGGTGCATGAGGAGTCTAACTGAGTGAGGTAGGCACTAACTTAATGAAGGAGGATCAATGGAGGGTGCATGAGGAGCTTACTGGAGTCAGAATGTGAAGACTAGTTGTGAAGAACCTGCAATAATTAATTAATGCAACCACACGAGATATCAGAAATAACAGAACTCAGAATCACTTTTATATTGATCACGGGCCACTTCGAGGGGGCAACCTCCTTTGAGCAAGCTCAATACAATTAAATTCATGGTGCCTTCATAGGCCTCAACACACACTTATATACTAAGTCTAGGTGCCAATACCATGGGTCAATACCATGTGTCAATACAAACCATGGGCCAATACAAAATATAGATCAACAATTACTACGGGTCAAAACCATGGGACAATACAAACTATGGATCAACAAAACTATGGGCGACTTACAAAGCATATGCGCCAACAACAATAACACAAACTATGGATCAACAAATACTACGGGACAACTTACAAAGCATATGCGTCCAACAACAATATACTAACAAAGTAAGGACATGGGTTCCTAACATCCCCTCTCCCTTAGAAAAAGCTTTGTCCTCAAAGCTTTAGATGTGGAAATTGATGCAGAATCTGAAGGAGTGGGTCCCCTGTAGCATCCTCGCATTGCATTCCGGGCCACTGGCGCCTTTTTAGTTTCAGGGAGGATTGCATGGAAGGCTGTAGATGAAGAAGAACCATATCAGCGATGTGAAAAGTGTGCGCAGAACGATGTTGATCAGCTTGTTGTTTCAGTCGAATTCTTGCCATGTGAAGATTGTCCTGTAGAATGAGAAGAAGTTGATCGCAGTTTCGAAGAATTGAGTCAATTGCCTGAACTGGGGAGCTGCTGAAGGTGTATGGAAGAAGAAATGGGGGTGCCTGTCCAGAGACTTCTTCATATGGTTTCGTTTTAGATGTGGTACTATACCACTGGAGTGCTTCCAGGAAATCCATAGAAATAGTTGTCCAAATCTGTGTAGGGATGGGAAAGGGTTCGAGCAGTCCCGAAAGGAGGGTCGTTTCACCCTTGTTGACCTGGAAAGTATCACAGTCAACCACCATCCGTTGAATTGTCATTTTCAATCACTGCCAAAAGAAGTTACATTGTTCTTGGTCATACGTTTTGAGGAACCTAGAGTGCCCTGCTAATGAAGAAGCATGGAGTTCATAGAAGAGATAGCCCCATTGAACAGATTGCAACCAATTTGGAGCAAGCAGAGAAATAGCTGTAAGAGAAACTGGGTCATCAAATGTGCGAGAAGGAGCATATGCCACCATATTGTCCTTACCCTTCTGGTAAGTGGTCGCATAGTCATAACCCATGAGTTGGAGAACCCATTTCAGGTGTGTTGGGGAGGAGACCCGTTGTTCCAGGAAAGTTTCCAGACTCTAGAGATCAGTCTTGATGTAGAAATAATTACCCAATAGGGATGGCTGCCACTTATGTACTGCATGCAAAATAGCCATCATGTCCTGCTGAGATGTAGATGCGACGAAATACTTATCGGAAAGGTCTCGTGAAGGCGGCAATCCCACTGGTGCAACAAAGACACCTGCATATCTATCCAAGGAAGTAGTGGAGACCATTGGTGGGTGCATCTGAAGGGAATGGAGCTGAGCAATGACACCATGTGAATTCTTCTTAAGGATCTTTTCCAAGCGATGTGAACTGATGATGCAGAGAGACCCTGGTTGTAAGCCCATATATTTGTGTTGTGTCCCATTGACTGAAAACTGCATCCAAAGTTCATCAAAATCCCATAAGATGGGGCCAAGTGTGCGTAACCATTGAACGCCCAAAACTACATCACATCCACCTAAGGACAAGGCAAACATGTCAGAGCGCAAGTTATAATATTCCATAGAGATACGCACATTATGACACTTCCCCTTGCAAGGTAAGGTGCCCCCATTGACAACCATGACTTCAAAGTTGGAACAAGGATGGGCAAAACAATCAGCCTGTTTGGCAATCTGAGGGTCAATGAAGTTATGAGTGCTACAAGAATCAATGAGTATGGTAAGAGGGAGCTTCTTGAATTATCCCCTGACCCGCATTGTTTGTGGGGTGCTGACGCTAGTTACAGCATGGAGAGAGATCTCGGGTGGGTCGTCTTGAGATGGGGTGTCAACAGGCGGGTGTTGAATGTCGACTGAACATCTACTGTATTTGGAGCTTCTTCACCAAGTTCTGAGGCAGGCGGAGAATCCACATCCAAGAGATAGAGCTTTTGTTGAACACATCTATGTCCCCGAGTGAATTTCTCATCACAATTATAACAAATCCCTTTTTCTCGGCTTGCCTTCATCTCTGTTTCAGAAAAATGCTTGATAGGAGTTGTTCGAGGAGCAGGTGTGATGGGAGGTCGTTGGGAACCCATATTTCTGAAGGGAACAAAGGTGGGTTTGGAGTGTTGTTGAGCTACGATCTTGTCCTCTGCCAACTTAGCCAACCCTAGGACTTCCATCATTGTGTTGGGACAGAACATTTTGACTTCTGAGTGGATTTCATCCTTGAGACCATTGATAAAACAACTCCTATAGAATTCATCAGACAATCCTTCTGTGTGATTGGCGAGTTTCTCAAATTATGTCTGATACTCTCTCACTGTGCCAATTTGGTGAAGTTTAGTGAGTGCTCCTGTGAAGTCATCAAAAGCACTAGGACAAAATCGTGGCGAAAGGAGTTGGCAAAAATCTATCCAGTTTGGCTCGGGATGAGCTTTGATGTACCAATGGTACCATTGAAGGGCTTCCTGTTCCAAATGAAAGGATGCAAGTGGAACTTTCTGGACATCAAAAGTATTATGCAGACTGAAATATTGTTCTGCTCGATATATCCATCCAGTCGGATCAGTACCATTGAAGCGAGGAAAATCAAGCTTCGGCCCACGAAAATTACTGGAAGAAGAGAACCCAGTGGCTACAGAAGATTCTGGTTGTCAGATATTGTTCATGGTTGAATGCTGAAGATGGAGGCTGAGAAATTTTTCATCCAGATCTTGGAGTTTGGTTTGGATGGCTGCAAGTGCTTCCTCCATGGTTTTTGCTCCTATGCGAGTGACAACCATAACCATGAATTTTTATTTTTTTTTGGGGGGGGGGGAATGGATAGAAAAACACAAACACAAGCTTATTTAGTAAGGGGAAATTTGGATTTGGGAAAAACTCGGAAGGGTAATTGGGGTTTGACTAGGTTTTCGACACTTTCTAAGGGACAGGGAAGCAAAAAATGGGGATTTCAAAAGCAGGAACTCTATGGTAAAATTTGAAGGCAATTGGGTGAAAATTGAAGAAGTTATGGCAAACCCTAAAAATAGACAAATGTGGGATTTCTAGTCTTGGGAAGTGGAATTTGGGATAGGGTCTTCAGGAATGAAATATGCAGAATGGGATTGCAGGGATGTCAGTGAAGTTCCAGGGAAAACAGAGTTGAAACAAGGGAGATATGGCCAAAAAATAGAATTTTATACCTTTTTTTTTTGGTTCCAGAAATGGATCGGAAACAGTGGCGCAGAAGGGATCCACAACAGATGGATCTACAATGGTGTGGAAGGGATCGAAAATGGATGGATCTGAAATGGCGACTGGATCTAGAATGACTTTCAGAATAGATCTGAAACGGCTGGATCTGGAGCAGAAGTGATCAGCAACAATTCAGCTAAAAATAGATATGGACCCCAGGTATGTACGGCTTCCTAACAGTTCAGGTGTTTCACTCAACCACCAATGTTGCCTGACGGCTTGCGTATTGGGGCAGTACCCCTCACTCCACGACTCAGGTAAAACTGATAACCGCTTTGCCACAAACGACAACTCTTGGTTTACCTCACGGGTGGGAACTAGTTAATCAGGTAGAGGTCGTTGCCCTTTTCGCTGACAGGTCCTCTCAATGGGCCAGCTACTTTGGGCTTCCTGTGGTACTCCTCACAATGATTTTTAGGGCTTATGCCCAAGTACTTCCCACAGTTAAGCGGATAGGGATTATTCCCAAATCCGAAGTTGCAACAGATGTGAAAAACAAATTTGGCAGAAATTCCACCCAACAAGCCCAAGAAAGTGCTCTGATACCAGATGTGAAGAACCTGCAATAATTAATTAATGCAAATACACGAGATATCAAAAATAATAGAACTCAGAATCACTTTTATATTGATCACGGGCCACTTCGAGGGGGCAACCTCCTTTGAGCAAGCTCAATACAATTAACTTCACGGTGCCTTCATAGGCCTCAACACACACTTATATACTAAGTCTAGGTGCCAATACCATGGGTCAATACCATGTGTCAATACAAACCATGGGCCAATACAAAATATAGATCAACAATTACTATGGGTCAAAACCATGGGACAATACAAACTATGGATCAACAAAACTATGGGCGACTTACAAAGCATATGCGCCAACAACAATAACACAAACTATGGATCAACAAATACTACAGGATGACTTACAAAGCATATGCATCCAACAACAATATACTAACAAAGTAAAGACATGGGTTCCTAACACTAGTCTCATTGGAGGTCCATTGGAGTGAAACAGTCAGTGGGGGAGTCAATCTAGCCTTAAATCAAAGAAGAACTGAGTGATAACTGACTTGTAGGTGAGAAAGGCACCCAACTGCCTATGGTAGGTGAGAAAGGTGCACTTGACATGAAGAAGGGCGCCTTTGGGAGGTAGTAGGCTCCCTGGGGGATGTAGATAGGCTGTGGATATCTAGAACCAATCTCTAGGAGCTGGGAGGTCCACCATGATGATGACTAGATGCATGCAGAATGCATGCATGCATGCAAAACTGAAAGATGATGGGGAGAATATTCCAACATAATAAACACCTTTTTTCTTGTTGAAAAAGGTGTCCAGATGACCAAGATACAACCATTCTCACCAAAGCCAAGGTTTCAGTGTTGAGGAGCGCACATGTGCAAATTGGAGAAGTTTTAGTTGATGAATGCGCCCTCTATGAGCAGCCAGAGATATAGTGTGAATTCCATGAGAATACATCTTCCATGTATTCATCGTATTTCATATCCAATGAAGAACACTTCTCTTCTTCACTTCTTACAGTCTTCTACACTCCATATTGCATGAAATTCATGTATTTGAGACTCCCTAAGAAGTCTGAGAATAACATCCATTTAATTTATGCTCATAATATTTAATTTCAGTTTTATGCTGTTATTGAGTTCATTTATGAGACATAATGTACTTCAGAATTGAAATTCAAAATCCTTAGAGGCTGTTTGAATCAAATATTTCAAGACTAGGTCTTTAAGCTTCTTTTCTTGACTAGTTTTACAATTTTTGCAATTAAAGGTTATCTATGAACCAATTTTCTATTTTGATGGTCATTAATGAATCCCGAGACCCTTATGAAGCCTCTCCAACCATTTTCTTATGAATTCGTAGGCCTCTCATCCTGTTTGGGAGAGCCTAGAAAATAACTAGATGAGAAGACCAAACTAGCGCCCTTCATTCTTTTGCCTCCAAACTCAACCAAAACCTCCCAAAATATCAGAAACTCTTGTCCATTTTCTGATTAGAGGTTTAATGTATGATATCCATCATTTGGTTACCTTCAGGTGTAAGCAAATTGGTCTAGTATGCATATGCTGGTGTGCCCAAGAAGCCTCATAATAGACCTCAGCGACAGCTGTTGTTGAAACATAAATGGCCCTAGTACTTTGTACATAGGACTTGAAATACGGACCCGAATCTGATGGTTTTTCTGTTGCACATTTTTCAATACATTTTTCATATCCATCAGAGTTCATATCTCCAGTTCTGGGTGGGCTTAATAGTGGCTAATACTAGTTCTTTCTTAACTAGTTTTGGTCTATATTCTTTATGTTTTAAATTTTTTAATTGAGATAATATCCTATGTAATCAGATCAGGGATATTACACATTGAGGGTGATTCAAATACTATTGTGTAGTGGTTTGAGGGTTTTTTGCAAGAAAGTGCATTCCTGGGTTAAATCCTCTGAAATTTGTTTTTTTTTAGTTGATTAAGGTGTAATCTAACTCTAATTAGACTCAAAAACTTTCCTAACCATTCTTAGGAGGACTTGTGATAGATATAAAGCGAGAATTGAGAGAATTTAATGGCTAGAACACCTAAATTAGGGAAACAATTCAAGAAAATTCAAACCCTTCCCCTATATGGTTGCCATTATGTTAGTTGGGTAATCTACAACGGTAGCTAAGATTTAATCTGCTATTCCTATGGGTTGGTGAATCACAATTGACAGAAGTACAAATCAATTACCACAATTTTCATAATATCTTAAGCTTTCTTTCATGGAGTTTGAGAAGGGGAGGAAGTAAGGATATGTCTTATAGCCTTGAAGTTAGATGGAATTCCTTCATAGATGATCGTTGTAGCTCCTTAGATATCCTTCATACCTACAAATTCAACTACAAAACGTCCTTCCTACTCTTCTACTAACAATATTTAAGAAATTAAAGCTATATCTAATTGCCTACCAATTCAAATGCAAAATAAAACTTGGAGAGAAAGCTTCAAAAAGAATCAGGGGAAAAACCGAATTGATTCAGATTAAATGCAAATGGATAAATACTTACAATCCTTGAGTATGCCTTCCTTCTCCTTTTCCTATATCCACTCCTCTACCTTCCATGCCCTTTATCACCAAACTCTTTTGAAGTAGAAGAATTCCGTGCCTTCAATTCTCCAGCATAAATTTTCTCTATTTTCTATGCCCTTTACTTCACCCCAAATGCCTCCTTTTATAGCTGTAGAATTTGGGTATTTAGGAACCAAAATTGAATGTGGGATAAAGTATTTTTTCCAAATTTTGATTTATTTCCTCAAAAACCCACTTTCCATAGTTTTCAAGGCACTTGTATCATTAACCCAAGATTTTAGGCACAATTAATGCATATGCTATGCATTTGTTTCCACTCTTAGCTAGTGGAGAATAGATCTTGGCCTTTAGTAGGTATTTAAATCATTGAAACTTTCCTTTGCAAGATTCCTATGTCTTCACTCACATCTTCCATTTGTGGAAGTGGTGGTCAGATTAAGAGATCATGTCTCTCATTGTACTTGATTTTTGTCTTCATGTTGTGGGTGAATAGTAAAGTGTATTTATAGCAATCACTTTATAAGGCTATTAATTTGATTGTTAATGGAGGGCCAAAATTTTAGAGTTACCTCATTTGGAAGGTAAATTAGCAAATCAATCAAGCCAAATCAGGGTTTGAAAAAGGTACATCGTTTTAAATTTTAATAAATTTTAGTAATAGGATCTATTTTGGGTGATCTCAAAGGTGTGATAAATATTGTAGATATATATTTTTATTATTCCACATGGCACCAAAAGGTGGTGGAAAAATTCACACTCCTCTCAAACCACCAAACGAGTCATCCTTGACCTTCGATGAAAGTGAAGACCTATCTTTTAAGGTGTCCACATTGGAAGATATGATTAAAAGGGATGATGAGAATGGTTGATTTAGTTAGTTTATGGAATAATATGATGAGGGAAATGGAAAGGATTTCTATGCTCATAGAAAATACAAAGGAAAATCACCTTAAAGGTAAATATGTGTCCTAGGGTACTCAGGAAGATAAAGATAGTGTCCATATTGAGCAACCTTCCGTTAATAAGCATACTCCAAGAGGATTTGATTCTAATAACGAAAGTAATCAAGGATGGTCCCCAAGGGGTATGCATGTTAATTTTTTAGCACCAATTCAATATACTATAGGATCTTTACTGAGAGAATAACATGTACAGCATATTAATCACAAGAAGCAAACACAAGAGACAACAGACACACAGAGTTTCCTTGGGGAAAACCATAAAGGTGAAAAACCCCAATAACTTCCTCAGAGATAGATAGAGAAATGATACAAAACCCAAGCATAAGGGATAGTCTCCTAGTAGCACCTTCTCCTCCTCCACTAGTGCGCCACTCTCCAATGAGTGTAGAAGTGAATAAGTGAATGATCAAATAGAGTGCCTCCCGCACTCTATTTATACATGACTTGACTTGCCTAATAACCTTACTAGGTCGGCCTCAACTTAATCAAATAACATAATGCTGACAGGGCCGACCCCAATAGGGTGTTCTAATAACCCTTTAACCCACATGACTTATACAGGGCCGACCCCATCAAGGTGGTCTAATAACCCATCAAGTATAAGTTACGACACTTACAATATAAATGACGACACTTTCGTATAGAGGAATAATAACATCTGTATAGGAATACAATATACATATGTGAAATACATTCCAAAGTTACAAATACATCAACACTCCCTCTTAACTAGGGAGGTATTTCTCGACACATATCTGCTAGCACAAGTCTTCTTCTTTGGATCATCATCACTGGATCATCGTCATAATCACTGTTGTTGATATCTCAATCAATCTCAAATTTACTCGTCATATGAAGTTCTACAGAGCCATCCCTTTTTCATGCTAGATGTAGGACTGCCACCTACAGGTCTTCATCATCTACAGAGCCAGCCCTTTTTCATGCTGGATGTATCACATCTACAGAGCCAACCCTTTTTCATACTGGATGTATCACATCTACAGAGCCAACCCTTTTTCATGCTGGATGTAGTCCTAGCCTCCATGTAGGTCTTCATCATCTCTGCGAGCAAGCCATCAAGTAAGTACACCTCAGGACTGATTACACTGCCTCTGCAAAACCTGCAAGATCTCCCAGGACTGATTACACTGCCTCTGCAAAACCTGCAAGAGAATCTCAGGACCAATTATATGCCTCTACAAAACCTGTGTACCATACTGTCACCTCATCGTCGTCAGATCACCTCATAGTCCACGGAGCACAACCCAGATGCACATCACACAACACTTACATTCACCGGCATGGGAAGACACACTTCAACCATCCGTGAAAGGCTCAGCACTTATATATATGCCATGGGAAGACACACTTCAACCATGCGAGAATGGCGTCGCACTTATATCCATAGCCATGGGAAGACACACTTCAACCATGCTAGGAATGGCACAACACTTATATCGCAACCATGGGAAGACATACTTCAACCATGCTCGAATGGCACAGCTCTTACATCAACGACCATGGGAAGACACACTTCAACCATGTCGGAATGGCCCCAACCCTTATATCTCATCCATGGGAAGACACACTTCAACCATGCTAGAATAGCTCATGTGCATCTGTGTCTCCGGACTCGTCACTTCCCCTTGGAAGGAATCTTGATCTGAAGTACACCAACTCTCTCTCTGAAGTACTCAAACTTCACCCTGTCCAGCGGCTTGGTCAACACATTGGCTATATGCTCGTCCGTCGCAACATACAGGAGCTTCATTGCTCCTCTCTGCACCATATCCCTGATATAGTGATATTTGATCTCAATGTGCTTCGACCTGTCATGGAACACCGGGTTCTCAGATAGCTTCACACAACTCTGGTTGTCACAAAAGATACCAGTAGCACCCAACGGGAGATCAAATAACTCAGACAGTAGCTTCCTCAGCCATACTGCCTCACAACTAACCGAACAAGCTACAACATACTCTACTTAGGCTGTACTCAGTGCTACACAGGACTCCTTCCTGCTAAACCAAGAGATCATACCTAATCCCATACTAAAGCAGCACCCAGAAGTGCTCTTCATATCTGTAGCACTACCTGCCCAATCTGAATCAACATAACCCTCTAGGTTAACCTTTTGATTCACATCATACTTGAGCCCATAATCAACTGTACCTTTCAGGTACCTAAGAATATGCTTTACAGCAACCAAGTGAACATCTCTGGGATCCGTCAAGAACTGGCTCAATGTGTTCACCACAAAGCAAATATCTGGTCTTGTTTTTGTCAAGTACATCAAGGACCCAATCATCTGACGATACACCGTGACATCAACCGGCTCAGATGAAGCATCACACAGAAGCTTCAGGTTCAATGCTATAGGTGTGGCCATGGCCTTGCAGTCCATCATCCCGAACCTCTTCAGGATCTCTTCTGCATACTTCCCTTTTCCAAGGAATATTCCATCTGTGCTTTGCCACACCTCCATACCTAGAAAGTAGTGCATCATACACACGTCCTTCATCTCAAACTTGGCAACAAGCTTCCTCTTCGTATCGACAATCAATCCATCCTCACCTGTCATAAACAGGTCATCCACATACAATCGTAGTATCACTGGATTTCCTTCCTCAACCTTTTAGTAAAGGTTGGAATCCACTTTACTCTTAGTAAAGCCCAAACTGGATAAGAAACCATCTATCCTGCCATACCAAGTTTTGAGTGCCTATTTTAAACCATACAGGGCTTTCTTCAGTTTGCACACATGAGTCCCTCTGTCATTTGTCTCAAACCTGAGTCGCTGCTCCACATACACTTCCTCTTCAACTACACCATTCAAGAAAGTTGTCTTGACATCCATCTGGTCTACCTTCCACTTCATCACTGCATCCAGAGCAAGTTATGATGGAAGTGTACCTGGCTACAGGAGCAAAAATCATGAGCCACAACCTGGCCTTGTATTTATCTATGCTGCCATCTGCAGCATGGTTGATCTTATAGATCCACTTGGAAGTTACAACAGACTTCCCTTCAGGTCTTGGGACCACATCTCAAACATCATTCTTCATGATCGATTGGTATTCCTCGACCATGGAATCCTTCCATTACTTCAGCCTGAATCCTGGGAACTTCAGATTCTTCAATATCTTCAATAGATAGTTTTGTTGCTGGAGTAAATGTTGTAGTCCTTCTTTTGTAGGTGATGGTATACGATCTTTCCTACAAGACAAGTTAAATTGCATGATTAGAAACATCTCATAGTTTTCAGAAGAAATTCTTACACATAAATAAATATGTCATACATTCATGCAATTAATTTAGCCAATGCTTCAATACAACATTTATCCATATCCCGTAACTTTCTAGATGCCTTCCAATCTCTACTAGAACATTGTTAAGAGTGTGCACAACTCCCAACATGTCAGCAAAGAGGTTTCATTCTAGATAAGTAGCAATGGAATGTTGTACAGTGCCATAGGCCACTTACCCATCACATGCATATCAGTAGTATATTATTCATTAATGCAATTATTCTAATATGCATAGTACACAACCTAAGTCTAGGAAAATAAGTATATACATCATTGAACAATATTATTTGAACAATCAAATAGACAAGAAATGACAATTCAAATACTTATCTTTGTTTGTTTGTTGGGTAGACTCCCTCTCAATCTTTGCTTCCTTGCAGGAACTACTGGAGTGTGCTCCCTCTTGATCTTTGCTTCCTGGATTACCTGTCCTTGAACTTATAACCATCCTCGATCACTATGCATGCTTACTAGTATCATCATTGTGTTATCCTCGAGATCTCATACATAATCATACATTCATTAGTATAATCTTAATACTATCAAAACACAATAATCTTAAACATTGATAGTCATGATCATTTCAAACATAGATAAAAAGCATTAGCATTCAAAGTTTCAAGGAAAACTTATCTTACTCATGCATATTCATATTTGACCATAGAAATCTCTTGGTTAGTCATATAATCAATCAAGGTAAGAGACATAATATGCATAAACCCTAGATTACTCGAACTTGTAACTTCATGAGTAATCATTATCAATCATACAAAAGTATAAGATCCTTACATAGGGTAGGATTCTAACTTGATATAGGAAAAACATACCTGGTCATCATATTTGCTAGTTATCTCTAGCAATGTTTTTCTTGTTCTCTTCAATGACCTGCATAACTCATCAGTTAACCATTGTAGAACCAAATTATACATACCTCTATGTGATCCATGACTATGGATGAGTCATTGTCTTCATGTCACTATGGTATTGATCTAGGACTTGACTTGTACCTACATGTTAGCATATAACATTCTCCTCATACAACACCACAGTGCATTAGTACAATCATAATACAATCATAAGTGTCATAACCCTAATCAATGAATGTATTCTATCATGCATTCATACTTTTACTAGGGTGATAAGACAAGTCTAAAATTAAACAAGATTGTTACTAAACTCAATGACATGAAGACAATCATATTATAAACTTAATCATGAACAGATTTCAAAACATACCTGTAAGTCATACATGTCGGATTGCTTGTAGTAGTTGTTGTTGTCGTTCCTTTTGTTCTTAGGACAATCTGAGGAAAAATGTCCTCTTCTTAGTATGTGCTGTGAGAGCTTGATCTTCATTCCCCATCTTTTCTTCTCAAGCTATAATCTGAGCTTCTTCCTATGAGCATTCTTCTCACAACCTGCTGAAAGATATAAGTTTCTTCCTAGCACAAATTCCTTGGATGAAGGAATCCCGTGACCTAGGAAGGCCATTAAGAGTGGTCATTACCACTTCTCCATTCTCTACAGCTTCAAGTTGTTCTTTTATTTGGGAGACCCTTGAAGAGTAAGACTGCATGGTCTTTGCATTCTGGATCTGGATGTTCTTTAGTTGATTCCTCAATGTCATCTTCCGATTTATGTTCTTCCCTTCAAATAGCTTGGTCAAGGAATCAAACATCTCCTTAGGTGTCCTTAGGGAAGATAGATGGGGTATGAGATAATCCTTAATAGAATCAGCAATGATTCTCTTGGCTTTGACCAAGTTCTTCTTGTGTGAATCCTTAGTCTCATCTCTTTCTAGAACTGGAACCTCTTCACTTGTGTAAGTGTCCAACTCATTCTCTTCTAGGATTAACCCCAATCCTATACTTCCATGCTCGGAAGTTATCAGCCCCTTCAAGCTTATCCTCAAGCTTGGTGTTGTGAGACATCTTAAGAAGTACTTCAAATGAAAATGGAAAATATTTAGGTCTTACCACTTGATTTGTTGAAAACTGGATTTGGAGCTGGATCAGGGTTTGTTAGAGAAACCCTAAAAATTCAAACTTTGAAAGGATAGAAAGATGTGCCTTGATGAGTTGATCAAGCTAGTATACTTAGAATTTGAAAACTGCAAAGTTTCACCCCTCAAATTTGCTTTTCAAACTTCTGGATTCACTAGGAGGACCCTGAATTAGGGTTTGATTTTCCCGGAGCTTCACCCATCCAAAAAGTTTGATATTGGTCTCTAAACTTCGATTTTTCAAAGGAGCTTCCAGCCATGGTCTCAGATTTCAGAAATTCCAACTTTTACAGAAACCCTAATTTCTGGCTTCACTAGACAGGACCCCAAACTAGGGTTTAATTTTCCCGGAGCTTCACCCAACCCAAAAGTTCGATCCAAAGCTCTAAACTTTGATTTTTCCAAGGAGCTTCCAGCCATGGTCTCAGATTTCAAAAATTCCACTTTTGTGGAAACCCTGATTTTTAGGGCCAAAACTGAAAGTGCTCATAATTGAATTCTGATTGGATAGAAAGATGCGCCTTGCTGAGGAGAGTCAATCTATCCTCCTGCCTTTCAAGATCTGTGGAGAGAAAACCAAAAAACAAGAATCCCTAGCTTTCGCAACTGCACAGTGTCTTCTTCTCAGGTTAGCTCTGATACCATGTTAATTTTTTAGCATCAATTCAATATACTCTAGGATCTTTACTGAGAGAATAACATGTACAGCATATCAATCACAAGAAGCAAACACAAGAGACAATAGACACACAGAGTTTCCTTGGGGAAAACCATAAAGGTGAAAGACCCCAATAACTTCCTCAAAGATAGATAGAGCAATGATACAAAACCCAAGCATAAGAGATAGTCTCCTAGCAGCACCTTCTCCTCCTCCACTAGTGCACCACTCTCCAATGAGTATAGAAGTGAATAAGTGAATGATCAAATAGAGTGCCTCCCGCACTCTAATTATACATGACTTGACTTGCCTAATAACCTTACTAGGTCGGCCTCAACTTAATCACATAACATAATGCTGACAGGGCCGACCCCCAATAGGGTGGTCTAATAACCCTTTATCCCACATGACTTATACAGGGCCGACCCCATCAAGGTGGTATAATAACCCATCAAGTATAAGTTACGGCACTTACAATATAAATGACGACACTTCTGTATAGAGGAATAATAACATCAATATAGGAATACAATATACATATGTGAAATACATTCCGAAGTTACAAATACATCAACAATGCAAACCCCCAAGATTGACATGAGGATTTTTTATGGAAAGGGCCCCATAACATGGATATTCCAGATGGAGCAATTCTTTGATATACACCAAGTGCCAAATATACAAAAGGTAACTATTGAATCTTTATATTTAGAACCTAAGCAATTTGTGTGGTACTAATGGCTTTGTGAATGCAAAATAACTCCATTATCTCTTGGTACATTTTTACAGAAGAATTGATATCATATCATGATAATGTTAAGAGCAATTCCTTCTTTAACTAATTGATAAATCTAAGGAAAAAGGGTCCAGTAATCAAGCACATTCAACAATTTTAAAAGTTGAGTATCAAAGTGGAGGGCATAATAGATGATAAATTGTTTGATATCTTTATTGGAACCTTGAAGGAAAAAAATTCAACATGAGGTGCGTCTCTTCGAACCAACATCCTTAGAGAAGGATTTCATGTTGTCAAGGAAGGTTGAAAGTAAAAACATGGTGATGGCTACTAAAAGGACCACATATAACACCTATAACGAGAATAATGTTCCTTCGTCTAACCCACCTCAGCGTACAAGGTTGACACCTCAAAAAATGGATGAAAGAAGAGCAAAAGGTCTATGCTTTAATTGTGATAGCAAGTATAGTAAGGGACATAAGTGTGGTGAGAATAAATTATTCATAGATTGTGAAGAAGAAGAAGCAACAGAAGAAGAACCACCTGGAGCTGAAGAAATAGAAGAGATTACTCCCACCCTATCTTGTCATGCATTGGATGGAAATAGAACTCTTCAAACTATCAAGATCAAAGGATATATGAAAAAGAAAAGGTTACATTGTTGATTGATTATGGTAGTACTTATAATTTCATTCACTATAAATTATCCAAAGTTCTCAATTGCTTTATATATCCAACACCCAAGTTTCAAGTAATGATTGCAAATCGAGGAACTATAAATTGCTTAGGGAAATGCCATAATATCAATCTTAACATGGGGAAATATGTATTGAATAGTCCCATTATTGCTATCCCGATGGGTGGTGCTAATGTCGTCTTAGGGGGTTCAATGGTTACAATCGTAGGGAACAATGGATTTTAATTTTCAAGAACTCTCTGTGAAATTTTCCTGGGAAGGAAAATAATTTGAGTTAAGAGGTATCACAGGGAAACCAATTATGCTCACTAGAGGTTCAAACATGTAAGCCTCGTATTCCCCTAGATCTACAAAGGGTCATTGAAAAGCATTCCAAGGTATTTGAAGATATTCCAAAAGGTTTTCCACCTACTTGATATCATGATCAGGCTATTCACTTGATTCCAAGAAGTGTTCCTCCTAACATCATACCTTATAGGTAACCTTATGGATAGAAGAGCCAATTTGAGCGTATGATTGAAGAAATGTTAGAGGATTTCATAATTAGGCCTAGAAAAAGTTCCTACTCTGCACTAGGGTAATGGTACACAAAAAGGAGGGATCATGGAAAATGTGTCCAGATTATAGAGAGCTACACAAGCTCACCATTAAATATAAGTTTCCCATTCCGATCATTGATGTATTATTAGATGAACTACATGGAGCAGTTTACTTCACAAAGTTGGATATTCATTCGGGGTATCATTAGATTAGAATGAAGGAAGAAGACATCCCAAAAACAACATTCAAAACTCATGAAGTTCATTATGAATTTATGGTCATGCCTTTTGGTATTTATAAGTGCACCTTTCACATTTCAAGGTTTGGTGAATTTTAATTCAACCCCTTCCTTAGAAAATTTGATAATATTTTTTGATGATATACTAATCTATAGAAAGTCTTGGGAATAACATGTTCAACATGTTGACAACGTGCTACAACTACTAAAGGAGAAAGAAATATATGCAAAACCTTCCCAATGTTTCTTTGTGGTAAAGGAGGTAGAGTATTTGGGTAGTACTGTATCTCATGAAGGTGTCAAGGTAGACCTTAAAAAAATTAAATCCATGATGGACAGGATGATTCCCAAAATATTGAAGAATCTTAGAGGATTCTTAGGTTTGATAGGGTACTACAGCAAGTTTGTTTAGAACTATGGTAGAATAGAAGCACCTTTGAAAGCATTATTGAAGAAGGATTCATTCTCTTGGAATCTAGAGGCAACTCAATATTGTGAACAACTTAAAGAGGCAATGTGCAAAGCCCTTGTCTTTACCACACTATAATTCAATAAAAAAACTATTGTGGAATGTGATGCCTCAGGAAATGACATTGGTGTTGTTCTAATGAAGAAGGAAGGCCCCTATATTTTGAAAGTTGGCCACTTAGGGGAAGAACTTACACAAAGCCTTTATGAGAAGGAAACACTAGCAATACTACATGCAATTAAGCAATGACATACTTACCTAATAGGTATGCACTTCAAGTTCAAAACATATATGATAGTCTTAAATACATCTTGGAACAGAGACTATCTTTATAAGAGGAACAAAAATGGGTAACCAAGATGTTGGGATATGACTTTGAAATCATCTATAAAAAAAGGGAAACAAAATATGGTGGCATATGCACTCTCAAGACAAGAAGAGTATGTTGAGGCATTACTTTGTGCTATTTTTATTAGACAACCCGATTGGATAGTAGAAGCAAGGGAAGAATGACTTATTGGTGTGGACGCTCATTCAAAAGATACAAAAGGATCCCATTGTATCAGATACTTTTGTGTGGATAAATGACTCACTATGGTATAAGGATCACTTATATATATGTAAGAACTACCAACTCAAAAAAAGTTCCTTTTGGAACTACACACCTCTCCTATAGGAGGGCACTCAAGATTTATAAAACCCTACCATAGGGTCAAGAAGGAATTTTTTTGGGAAGGTCTTAAATATGATGTTCAAAGGTTCGTGGTAGAATGTTTGGTTTGCCAAAAAAATAAAGTGGAAACAATTAAGACCCTGTGTCTTTTAAAACCATTAGACGTACCTTGTCAGTTATGGGAGGTAGTCTCAATGTATTTTATCATAGGTCTACCCAAGTCATAAGGGAAGAATGTTACTACGGTAGTCATTGATAGAATCACCAAGTACGCACACTTTTTTTAACTCTATCACCGTTTTAATGCAAGTACAATAGCTGTAGCATTCATGGACACAATTCAAAAGCTACATGGAATTCTGAGGATTACCATAAGTGATAGAGATCCAATTTTCACTGGAAAATTTTGGTTGGATTATTTTCTTGTTTGGGTACCCATTTGGTTCACAATTCATCTTATCATCCTCAATCCGATGGGAAAACTGAGATAGTGAGCAAATGTTTGGAAGGATATCTTCACTGATTTGCATCTGATAAACAAACATAGTGGGTGAAACAGTTATCTTTGGTAGAATGGTGGTACAATACTTCCTTCCATATGTTATCAATAATGTCCCTATTTATGGCACATTATGGGTACCAACCTCCATCTTTTACATCTCCCTTTAATGGAAAATACAAATTTCAATATGTGGAAGATCACCTCGAGCACCAGCAAGAAGTTCTATAGATATTGAAGGACAACCTAGTTATATCAAAAAATGGGATGAAACAACAAGCATATCAACAATGCAATGAATGGAGTTTTGAAGAAGGGGATTGAGTATTTTTTAGGCCACAACCTTACAAATATATGTCCCTCAAGAAACTAAATAAGGACAATAAATGATCACCCAAGTACTACAGTCCTTATAAAGTTTTGCAGAAGATTTTTAGTATGGCTTACAAATTGGAGCTCCCTTCAACTTCAATTGTACACCCATTTCTCCATGTTTCTTGCTTAAATAAGGTAAGAGGAGACAAGATCTCAATTCAAACTATCTTTCTAAATATTTATGAAAAAATAAAATTCATATTGGAACCTAAATAAATCATTGGAACAAGGACCAAACAACAATGAAATTGGGTTATTACTAAGTATCTCATCAAGTGGAATAACATACCAGTAGAGATTCGACATGGGAAGATGAGTCCTTCACACATAAGCACCCACAAGTAACAAAGTGTTGAGGACAACACTTGTTTGAATGGGATGGGCATGTTAAGCCCTAAATTGTGTCCCATTCCCCGCTAAATTGGGCACTTTATATTAGTAAAGTTATATTATTGATGTCATATTGAGTCCATTAGTGGTGATTGTACCTCTTTGTCTCCTATATATATCAAGTTGACATTTTCATTTGAATCATGTTGTCTTGTATTGTCTTGTGTACTTAGTACATTGTATAAGGAGGTTCCCCCCTCAAAGAGGATTTCTATTAATCTCTTTTATTCATTATTAAGGCATGGAATACTCTTTCTTGTCTATTTATGCTCTTTTGGGGAATTTGATGCATAACAACCCATAAACCATTCTACTTTCAATGCTTGATCCAGATGGACATCGGTGTCCATCCACATAGTCTATTGGATGAAAAACATAATTTTTTATTTTGGTAGTTATTTTATAGTTTTTCAGTTTCTGGACTTCCAAGGCCGTTTTGAGGCCCTAAACGACATTTTTTTTGCAGGAGAGTGCTCTGTAGATATCGTTTGGCTATGTATTGGGTTGTTTGGAATGTGTACTTCTCAACTATACCTTTCCTATGGGATACCAAGCACCCCAAATGAAGATCATATGAAAAATTTATACCCCAGGGAAGTTGATGTATCAACTAACCACAATGGGGCCCACAAACATTTTTGGCATTTCATCTTTTGGTGTTATGGTTTTGGATGTTTAAGGTTTTCTCATTGATGATTTATGTGAAAAGGCACTTTTGGACTCATTGTAAAACAACTCTTGCGAATGAGCATAGCTGACACATCTCTTTTCAGAGATAAGCTACCACCATCTAGAGCTAGTTTGTATTGCTTTGTAGTTTACAATGTTTTAACATTCCATCCATTAATAGAATTTGGTTTTTACTCTAGTACTGTGTTTTCTGCAAAATATTTGTGTCTGTGTTCCTATTTTATATTCCTACCTTCATTTCATTCTCCAAATAATCCATATCAATGGTATTAGAGCAATATGCTCTTGTTGTTTCTTAGTGCATGTCCCCAATGAGATCTGGATATCGAGGGTTGGGTATTGAACTAGTTGAGATGGGGAAAACCACTCTCATTAGCCCAAGTATCATCACATGGTGGTAGAAGAAAATATAGATGATAGAGAAGGAGATCCTATTAAGTTGTTTCTTTAGGAATCCCTCGCGCGACAGAGGAACACGATGATGAATAATTTCGCCCAGATTCTTTGACGAATGCCATCAGCGGTGGATGCACCTTCAATGAGTATCCATTTCAAAGGCACACTCCCTTCAAGGTATAAGTTAAATTTGACATTCCATTATTTGAAGTCCAGATAGATGCAGATGATTTGGATAAATGGTTAAAACTTTTAGAGGTTTACTTCTTTGTTCAAAACTTTTCCGATAATGAAAATATCACCTTCGTTCTCCTTAAGTCCCTCCCCCATGTCAAAAATTGGTGGGATAGTTACTTTGAGAGGCATGTCGAAGATGAGTTTTAAATGTACATGAAATAACCCACTTGGGAGTATTTTTTTGATGCCGTCAAGGAGGAATTCTACCCTATCAGAAACTATGATGACCAATAAATGAGATGGACAACTTTTTTCCAAGAAAGAGACAAGACGGTGTCGAATTTCACCAATATATTCCAAACCTTGCACTCAAATATGGGTATTAGAGACTTCAAATTAAACTTGGTCCTAAAGTACCATATTTTCCTACACAAGTACATTCTTTGAAATATTCTCACTAGGAATTTCTTATCAATATGTTGTCAAGATTGAGAAAAAGTTTAAGAAGAAGAATAAGTGGGAATTTGGGTTTGCAAATCAACTACAACAAAATCCTAGAAAAGGAAACCCTAAATCACAGAACAAGGGATGTAGAAAGGATGACTAAAATTATGACAACAAATCCAAGCCACAGGAAAATAAGGGTAATGGGAAATCAAAGAAGGACACCAACAAGTGATGTGAGTTCCATAAAATCCCCTAGAGAAACATTGATTGATGTCACTCAAAACAATCATTGCTAGCTGAGACGAAATCCCCATATTCAGAATCTGTCTTAGACTGACTTTGATTCATAGCAAGAAAAGGGAAAGTGGATCATTGACATGGA
This sequence comes from Larix kaempferi, assembly GCA_027924585.1. Taxonomy (NCBI): domain Eukaryota; kingdom Viridiplantae; phylum Streptophyta; class Pinopsida; order Pinales; family Pinaceae; genus Larix; species Larix kaempferi. Next base: position 1,108,781 of record BSBM01001557.1, on the reverse strand, counting down.
ACCTAGTTCCATCAATGCAACTGCAAAGATACAACCAAAAGAGTTGGAGGAGCGAGAGGAAGGATAGAACCTATTCCATTCACAACTATGGATGAAGGGGAATCAACTACATTACATTGTTGACAATGGTATCCATAAGAAAATGATATGATCGAGGCTATTAAAATATTGAATCTAATGATGAAAACACATATGAAATCATACACAATCGATTGGTTGAGAAAGGTACAAGACATCTACATCAGTCAATAATGCCACTTATACTACGACATCAAGCACTTCAAAGATGAGGTATTGTGTGATGTTTGCCCACTTGAAGTTTGTGATGTTATTTTAGGACAACCTTATATGTGAAACATCATGTTTTTTATGAGTCTAGGTCCCTTAGTGTCATTGTTACGTTGGAGGACCAACTCTACAGGATACCCAAGGTAGTCCCAACTATTCCAGTTTCCTTGATCTCAGCGAAGCAATGATAGAAGGTCATCTATTAGACTGGTAAATTTTTCCTCTTCATGGTTTGGTCAGAAGGTTGTTGCAACTGCCACATCCTTAGAATAGGGTATCTCTAAGAAACATTAACATGTGGACAATATTGTAGAAGAAAACATAGATATATTTGCCTCGCTTAAAGGGGTTCCACTACACTGTTAGGTTAAACATTCAATCTATTAGATAAATCGTGATTCTTTACCTAATGGACCAATATATAGGCACTATGTTTTGGAGAATGAGGAAATAAAGAACTAGATTCAAGAGATCATCCAAAAATGCCCCATTCAACCGAGCTCTTCACCTTGTGGGAGCCCAAGTGTGTTGGTACAAAAGAAGGATGGGACATGGCAATTTTCTATTCATTACAAAGCCCTGAACAAAATCGCCTTCAAGAATCGATACCCAATAACCTGGATTGATTGTCTTCTTGATAAACTTAAGGGTGCTAATTTATTTAGTAATATTGATTTGAAGTTAGGTTACCACTAGGTCTTGATTGAGGAGGCCAATGTATGGAACACAACCTTCAAGTCTAAAGAAGGAATTTTTGAGTGGTTGGTAATTCCTTTCGGCTTGATTAATGCTCCAACAAAATTTATGAGGATGATGGATGATATATTGCACCCATTCAGAAGCTCTTTTGTGGTTGTATATCTAGATGACATTCTCATATCTAGTAGAACTGGGGTGGAACAATTGCAACACATCCAACTGATGCTTAGTACCTTGTGCCAACATAAATTATATGCCAATTTGGAGAAATTCTCATTTGGCATGGAAATAATTTAGTACCAATGATACATCATGGATGAATATGGGGTGCATGTGAACCCAACCAAGATCCAATTCATTTGTGATTGGCCAACCTTGACAACCCTAACAAATATTCGTAGCTTCTTGTGCCTTTCCAACTGTTAATGCAGGTTTGTGTTAAGGTTATCTCATTTCGCTTCTCCCTTAAGCCAAGTGACCAAGGGTGGGCTTAAAGCCAAATTCACTTGGGATGAATCAAAACAGAAATCCTTTAAGGATCTGAAGAGACACCTCTTCTAGGCACCAATAATCATTCTACCAAACCTACAACAACCTTTTGAGATTGAGACAAATGCCTTTGACTATGCTATCAGTGTATTCCTCACCCAACGCAAACATATGGTGGCCTATCTTAGTGAGACACTGCCTAATTCTATTCATAGGTATCGACACACCTATGACAAGGAGATGTACTACATTGTGCATTCCTATAATCAATGGAAGCATTACATCCTAAGGAAGGAGATGATCATCCACACTGATCACAATCCCCTGCAGTTCATGTAGATGTAAGGAATGTTATAGAATGACCATCATCATAATTGTTCTACATACTCACAACGATTCCACCTTAACATCAAGTACTAGAAGGGAAACACCAATCATGTTGTGGAATACCTCAGTTGACCTCCAATTGTTGTGCTCACTACCATGCTCAACTCTTATGGACATGTGACATTTGGATGGTCTAGATTGTATGACAATGACCCTGACTTTGTTATTGCCTATCATACATTACAAGCAAAAAGATCGGTCCTAAAATTTCATCTCCAAGATGAAATCTTATGCAATATTGGACACCTTTGTGTTCCTTCAAGAAAGCATGAGAATTTGATTTGGGAGGCATGTTACAGTCGAGTGGCAGGGAAATTTGGTGTAGAGAAGACAATCACAGTTTTGAAGAAGTACTTCTATTGGTTGAAGCTCTGATAATACATTAGTAGGTACATCCGATCATGCACCAGCTCTACCATTTCCAAACATGCCATCAATAAGAAAGGATTGTACACTCCATTGTTTAATCTAGTTAGGCCTTGGGAGTCTATCTTGATGGACTACATGTTACTTTCCTTCAACTAAGCATGGAAATGACTGTGTATTTGTAGTTGTTGATTAGTTCTCTAAGATGGAATTTATAACTCCCTGTAAGAAGAGCATCATAGTAGATGCCACTTCTAATTTATTCTTCGAGCGTGTTTTCCATTTGGGTCCAATTTGGCCTCACACAAAACATTATTTCATATCGAGACAGTAGGTTCTTAAGCATATTTTGATCGAGCCTTTGGTCACTGCTAGATTCCAAGATTACCAAATCCACCACCTTCCACCCCCAAACTAATGAACAAGTAAAGGTCATCAACATGATGATTGTGCACATCTTGCACACGTACAACTCCAAGCATCCATGAACATGGGAGGAGAACCTCTCGTATGTTTAATACATATACAATCAAGCCCTAAATAGCTTGTCTAGACTCAACCCTTTATCAGGCAGGCTTGGGATTTCAACCATTTGGCCCCATCGATGTAGCTTTGCCCCTTAAGGAAACATAGGAATAATCATCCCATTCCCAATATGAGGCCGACAAAGCTACCAAATTCATTGAATGAATTTAGCACATCCATTCAATGTGGACCTGCTCCAACTCTATCATATTGTCGAAGCAAGACAACTCCTGCATCAAGGTAAGTGGCTCACAAAGCGTCAAGTTCAAAAATAATTTCCCCATTTGATGGGGGCACTCAATGAAATGGATACCATTGATTCCTAATGGGGGAGGAATGATCCAAAGACATCGATGGAATCCATCTAGTCCAATAGCTCAAAAACACAATTTTCCATCTTGGCCTTTGTTTTATGGTTTTTCGGGTCCTAGATGTTTGGGGCTATTTTGAGGTCCCAAATGACATTTTTGTTGCATGACAGTGCCCAATATATAATATTTGGCTATGTATTGGGATTTTTGAAATGTGTACTTCTTGATTATCCCTTTCTAATAGGATACCAAGCTCCCCAAATAGAGATTGTATGCAAAAGTTATTTCCCAGGGAATTTGACGTATCAACTAACCACAACATGGTTTTGGTGTTTCATCTTATGAGGTTATGGTTTTGGATATTTAGGGTTTTCTCATTGATGATTTATATTAAAGGAAATTTTGGCCTCATTGTAAAACAACTCTTACGAATGAGCGTAGTTGACACATCTCTTTTCAGAGATAAGCTACCACCATATAGAGCTAGTTTGTATTGCTTTGCACTTCACAATGTTTTTCCATTCCATTCATTAAAATAATTTGGGTTTTACTGTACTACTGTGATTTATGTAAAATATTTGTGTGTGTGTTCCCATTTTATATTGATGCCTTCATTTCATTATCCAAATAATCCATATTAATGCTTAACCAAATACTCAACTAGAGCTCTATAGGAATCTCACTCAACCATCACAGCCATGGAACTCCTTCCAACTACCCCACACAACACAAGGAAGGAATTTCCCTTCACGGATCCACACTTACCTTGGGAAATACAACCCTTAAAATTCTTACCAGTGTGTGCAGTAAGAGTCCAACCTATTGTATGGTGTTGGAGAATCTCTTGTAGTGTTAATTTATGGCGTCTCAAGCATGTAGAAGTATAAAAAATCAATGGGTACGGGTTCCTAGATTTTCCAACTTCTATTCTCACCTACAAACATCTCTTTTTCCCTCAAATATGTAGCTTTGTTTCCAAATTCGAATTTATGGGTATGACACAGTCTAGTAATTGATAATGGAAATGGTATGAATGGTAAAAGTAAGAATTCTGGGTAGTGTAAAATTTTTGTCCCAAAAATATGCATAGTAAAAAATGGATGGTATACTCCAAAAGATGAGACAATGGTGGAAAAGGAAACTGACATAACTTTTGAACATATAAGAGAGGAATCTTACAATAGTCATAGAAGTATATTCATCCCATGGTTCCATAACTACATGAGAAGAATTTCCCCACCAACCTCACATATGCATTCAATGATTGGATTTAATAGTCAAAAGGAAGTAATTGGATCATTTAAGGAACATGGTATAAATTTGATGAGTTATAAGGTTGAAACTTGAAAATAGAGGATTTAATCTTCCATACCCCCCTTCCTCTTCCCCTCTAGTGGAATCATGTAACAAACATAAATAAGATAAATAAATAAATAAATATAGTTAGGTTAATTAAAGGATGCGTCTCCTCATCATCAAGTGTCCCAGGATTATTTAAGGCCAAGACCTCATGTATCTATCTATCATCTATTATCTATCTTATATTCAATATTCATATATATATTTATGGCTTATCTAATTTATCAAGTGTTCTGGTAAATTATTTGCATCAGTGAACTAAGTGTTCGGCTCATTTGGTATCAAAGCCCTGCTTGGGCATATTACTAGTTCCAGCTACTGGCTACACTTCGTTGAAGTTTCTCTGGATCAAGGTTTTTAACCGATAAGTGGCCTTTGGCCACAACACTCTTCTCCCACTCCATCCATCATCCCACTGGCTACTTGCTGCACCATCCTCATCTTGTGTTCTCGTGCCATTGTCCTCCAGCTCCAGCTCCACTCCCAATAACTCGTCCCCATCTCTCCCTATGCCCATCCTCCTCTGCTGCACATTCACGGCATCCCTTTACCCCAGCTCCACCTGCACACCCACGAGCTACACTCCATGTTCAACATCCTTCTCCCCCACATACCTCACACCTGTGCGCCCCCTCGATGTCCCATCTTTGCGTCCCTCCCTTCCAAGTGCATCCATTGCACGCCCTTCAAGCCACCTCTCCACCTCCTTCACGGGCCTTCACTCCACCTGCCATCCAACACCCACCTCTCCATCTCCCTCACTTCTCCTTCCTGCTTCACGCCTCCACCCAACACGAAAGCCACCCCATCCATCTTTCGGCACCCTCTCCCTCCTCCCGGCCGCGTCCTGCTCCTGTCCACCTACTCCCCCCCTATGACTCCTCCCTGTGAGTCATCCCGACCTCCCCCCCTCCTCTCAACCTGCAATTCCCTCCACTCCAACCTACAACTTCCACCCCCCCTCCTTTCTCCTCTCATCTACCACGCCATCTTCCACATGTGCACCCTCCCAACACCATTCAACTTTCTCTCCACCGTCCATATCACCGTCCACTATCTCTTCTACCTCCACGCCATTTTTTCCATTAATTCAAAACCCTAATTCCTCTCATTTATATATATATATAATATTAGAATATATTATTATTACATTTAATAATATATTATATTTATTAATATTATTATTGTTATTAAATTTTAATAATAATAATAATAATAACATTTATTATTATTTAACCATTGTAATTATTACAATTACATAAGGAATATTTGGCACAAGAAGAACCACATTAAGAGTTATTATACTTTTTTTCGTTCACCTATTATCAAGGGAAGAAGACCAATTATTGCCGAATAAGTAGTCAAAGGAAGAAAAAATAAAAATAAAAATCAAAGAGCATCTATAGTCCAGACGACCATCTAGTGTCGAAGAAATGAGAGACCATGGAAACCGGTTTTCGACTACAAATAGAGAAATTAGAAGCCAAGTTAAAGCGTTATCGAAGAGACAATGAAGATTTACGCGACATGAATACAAAATCAGAAATAATGATTAAAATACATGAGATTCAAAAAGAGTTCAGGGAACAAAAAAAATTCGACCAGAAAAATCATATAGAAAAATTGTCTGCTCAAATTGAGGAATTAAAAGACGTAAGTGATTTCAATCAAAGATTAAAAAATCAAGATATAAAGAAAGAAAGAAATGATTACGAAGCAGAAATAATATGCTTGAACAAAATCATTAACGACAAGGCTGAAGAACTAATGCATATACGACAGAAATTAGAAGATCAAGAATCCATGATCGACCAGTATCGACAACAGATAAATTTCTTCAGCAACAAAATGACAAATCTAAAAAGACACACAAGTTGGAGATCGCTAAGAGTAGTAAAGCACTATCCAACAATTCTGAAGAAATTTTCATATTAAGAAATCATAACAAGACACTAGTCACAAAAATTAAGAAGTTGAAAAATAGTCGGAAGACAGAACAATCTACGAAAGACATTGAAGGAAAACTTCTAGACAAACAGGAATAAAATAGCTGCATCAGAAATCATAACTAAGATCTCAAGGAACAACTTAAGAAGTCCGAAGATGACAGAAAATCGCAAGTAGAATTGATTAAAAAGTTTCAAAATGATAACATGCAGTTAGAAAACAAGTTGCTAAAGATACAAAACGACACCTTAAAACCTCAAGGGGTGAGAATACAACTTCTAACTCAGAACAATGTTCAAAAGACGATGCTCATAAAAGAAAATGACATTGTGAAAATTCCCTATCGACATCCCAACCATAAAAACCGATATCCAAAAAAGTGGGAAATAACGAAAGATAATGGTGCTAATGTGATAAAAACTCCTGACGACATATCAATATGGAATCACAACAATCAGCGACAATGAATCAATTTGGGATGGATTGACCCATCCGCATATCAGAATTTATGCTCTACACTTGGAAGTTCGTATCGATACGTTTCGTCAGCCACAACATCGCCGAGAACGATGCGACAACATTATAAGGCTTTGAGGACAAAGCCTTTCTAAGAGAGTGGCAATGTAACAAACATAAATAAGATAAATTAAATATAGTTAGGTTAATTAAATGATGCGTCTCCTCATCATCGAGTGTCCCAGGATTATTTAAGGCCAAGACCTCATGTATCTATCTATCATCTATTATCTATCTTATATTCAATATTCATATATATATTTATGGCGTATCTAATTTATCAAGTGTTCTGGTAAATTATTTGCATGAGCGAACTAAGTGTTCGGCTGAAATCATATCCCCTCCAGTGCTCTTTACATACCATCTTGAACCATAAATATTATTTCTAACGTAATATTTACCTAGATTTTACATCATCATGACAACCAACCACATGGTCCATATAAAGATATTTATATCATATATTCCTAGCTATTCACTGGTCGGGCTTTTGCCTTGAAATACACACTAGGAATCCATACTGGCACATTTAGATAATTTTACATAATCTAATTCAATACATTACAAGGGTCAAAATGGGGGTATTACAATCTCCTCCCCCTTGGAATAACACTGTCCTTTGCGTTCTCTTTATTTTTAGCAAGGTTCCATATCTGTCTTTTCAGTTGCATTTGCAATGCATTTCTCTTCAAGGCCATTTTGTCTTGTTGCTAGCTATCTTGGACAACAATGCTCAATCATTCCTTTGGAATACCTTGGAACACCTCTAAGGCCTTAACATTTCATCCCATACCTATTACAATAATCAAAGTAAAAACATGCTTGTTGTAGCCATTTTAAGAAACACTTTATCCATTAACAAACATTTAAGTTTCATAACTGAAGCATGTATATTCATAACACAAGACAAAGTATATAACAATCCCAATAATTATTTCTATGAACATATATTTTCTCCATATGTCTTCCATGAGAGAGATTCGACTCACTATATTCTTGACACACCCAAGGTATATATACATATACAACCTTCTTGATCCTAGATAGTATAACATGAATCTCTCACCCATATTCATTCAATATGCCTCTTCTAGCTTGCAGTCACTTACCATTCAATCTCAAGAATCCCCTTCATCAATCCACGATTCCCTTAGGTGAGCCATCATTTTCCCAATTTTTCTTGCACAAGAAGAGTGTCAACTCACATGCCTTACTGCTAGGGAATCCCACTCGCAACCCTTAATATAACATATCTCATGGAAATCAAGGAATATCATAGGGTTCCAGTGTCCTTATAGTAGAATTCTCCCCTTTGCTTGCAATATTTTAACATCCATCATCTTTCCTCACTAGATAGATCCATCATCTCACCTTTATTACACACATACAGTTACCATGAGATGTCATCATAATAATTTCAATCATAAATTCTCAAATTTGTTTCATACAAAAGCTAGATTTCCCAAACATGATGTCCTCATAATTTCAATCAGAAATTTTTCAAATTTGTTTCATATAGAAACTAGATTTCCCAAACATGAGGTCCTCGTCATAAATTTCAATCAAAAAAATTTCAAATCTGTTTCATATAGAAAAAATATTTCCCAAACACGAGGTCCTCCTCATAAATTTCAATCATATTTTTTTCAAATATGTTTCATACAGAAACCATATTTCACAAACATGAGGTCCTCGTCATAAATTTCAATCAGTAATTTTTCAAATATGTTTCATACAGAAACTATATTTCCCAAACATGAGGTCCTCATCATAAATTTAATTCAATTTTTTTTTCAAATATGTTTCATACAAAAACCATATTTCACAAACATAAGATCCTTATTATAATGCTTGGCCTTTGCACATGGTAGCTTCTAGTCTTCATTATGGACTTACACACATTTCCATATCCAAGACAATTTTACCTGCAATCTAAACTTTCCAATTATCCAAACAAAATGTAAGTATACATTCATGATATTTTCATTTCAACATTTACAATATCCCCTGAAGTGATCTCAGAATTATAAAACACAAATAATTCAAACAATACCAGCTATCAAAATCTCAAATGAAATTAAATACATTCACTTTATATGCATCATTAACACAATAAAAAATGCATAACACAACCACATGATTAATGCAATCAAACATATTTTCCAATACTCATGGTTATACCATCATATCCTACCATGGAACTTTGTCCTCCCAACATAGCATTATTGCAGTCCATCGAACATGACTACCTTTTTCATGCAATCCTTTACTTGCATCCATAGTAGCTCATGAAACTATCTTAGAATTTCCAATAATTCTACCATTTCAGCTTTAATCTAATTGAAATAAAATATATATCACAACCATGCATTCACATAATGCATCTTAACATATATTCCCACACATATGAATGCATAATCAACAAGATTACATAATATTTTAATGCGCATTCACTCAATGAACCCAAAATAACTTATGAAATGATCTTAGAATTATAAGTTTACCAATAATTCATCTTTTCATCTATTGAAATATTAATTTTGATGAAATAGGGCACAAATATGCATTCACACAATGAAATATAACATATGTACCCTCATATATGTGCATAATCACATATTTAAATAGTCTATTCATGCACATTTAACTCAATGCACCCTTGAATTGATTCATGAATGCCATATTCCCATTCCATGTATTCCATCATGATTATTTGGAAGGTCTAGCTAATTGCCTCGACACGGTATCCAACCACCTCCCCAATACTTGCATGACCATCTGAATGCCCTCTTCTTTTTCCCAACACAACACTAGGATATACCCTTTATCCGCTAAATGGTCCCTTAGGCATACTAGAAGGCATTTCCCTTCACCTTTCCATAGTTCCCTAAGGAACCCCCCCCTTTATCGGTGTCTATGTGTCAACAAAAATTTTATAGTCCAAAAAATTAAAAAAAGTGGGAAGACCATTGGACACTTGTGTATCACTGTGGCCTTTCCATATCCAACAATGATATATCCTTACCCATGATTATCTCACATGGAATTTACTACCAAAATAGGATCATAAGTCCTCATTTTCCTTGGTTATTAACTCATAACCAACATATACACATGGCATGGCATGATATTCTTTCATATGAATGCATTCTAAATTCTAAACAAACATATGGTGTAAGAATCCTTTCCCTTACCACCCACAGATATATTTGAACCCAAAATCTGACAGCTGATTTGTCTGAATTTCTACAACAATCCGTCTCAAATCTGACAAAAACGTTTTTTTTTAAACGTCGGTGTAAGTGTGCCAGATATCCAACATACACAAATAAGCGTAGGTTTTTCGACAAACATCCATTGAATAACCTATGTCTATTTTTTTAGCAATCTGGTCGGCTATTTGTCCAATATCTGACACCTATGATGTTGAAATTGCGACAACTGGTATGTTGAAAATTTGACACCTCTAGTGTTAGCATCCGACATCAATGTTTGTAAGACCTCGTTGGATTTTGGACCATGTTTTTCATAGGAGGTACAACATGGTTGTTGGAACACTATTTATGCACGTAGCAAATACAACGACTGTGAATGATTTCACAAATAAAAATAAAATTATAGAAATGCCGATTAGAAACCGTTTTGGGGGTAGTTATATATTGTTGAGGGATAGAGCATTGTGCTTGGGGCTGCATGTGAGGTTGGAATGGAAACTATTGGGCTTGAGGTGTAACACCCCTAATTTGGAACCCCTAACCTGACTATGCCAAGTTGAAACTACAGTTATAAATTCCTACAAGGTTGAACATATTGTATTTTTGTAAATATTAATACTAAAGAATCCATAACTGGCTGTGTTGTGGCAGTACACTGAAAAGATCAGGGACCTGTGTATTCACCAGAGATAGTAAGGGGGTTAGATGTATTAGGTGGGAGACCATGTTATGAGCCTTTAAATATTTAAGCCCCTAAAGTTTTCCTAAGTCTTAAACCCATTTAAATGAATTTATAATATATTTATAAAATTATAATTATTATTTAATTATGATTAAGTGGGAGAGAGAGAACCCGCTTGGTTCCAAAATTGCATGCATGGATTATGCATGGATGGGAAAAGTAACGGTGGACCATTATGTGCGAAGGTGGTGGAAGAAGCTTGAATTAAGAGAGAATTTCCCATGCTTGGGTATGTCGGAGAGAACAAGGGAGATAATTATTATCCCATAATGAAAAATGAAATGAATCCTTGAACCTGTGAGCCATTTTGTTGATAAATTTCTGCTGCAGATCTGTCCATTTTGTCTTTGGTCATCCCAATGAAGTGGAAAATGGTGTATGTAGCTGACTTGGTGGATTTATGAGCACATATGGTAGCGACGTGTTTCACTGTTTTTCAATTAGAAGGAAATGATGGAGGTTAAGTGCACTATTTTGCGTGGAATTGGTATTTAATCCAATTTTCCTGATTGTAAATTCTGAAAAGTCTGTGAATTGGTGAGAAGTATGTCTAGTGAATGCACAAGACTCATCTCAGGGGTGGTTTTCTATGTGAGAATTCTATATAGGTTGAATACCATGAAATAATTCTAATAGCCAATAATCTTGAAGGAAATAAGTCCTCACAAGAATTATTCAAAGATATGCAAGAATGAGAAGAAGAAATATTGAGACAGAAACATAAGAGAAGGAACTCAATTGATGGAAATATTGTCTCATATATTATTCCTCAATATGAATACAATATATAATACATCTCAAGAGAGAAAATAGAATGCCTTAAAGGAAAGTTGAAAATCTCACAAAAGTAAGGCTTACTAAAAGCTAGAAAAACCCCTTAGGTGTCAAAAGCACTTTCCAAATCAGTCTAAAGGCTCATGAATTAGATAAATATGGTATGGAAAATAATGAGTGACGAAAATGGAATGTTATGGTGACTTTTGGAGAGAATAAATGGGTGGAGTTCGAATTGGAAAAGTGGAGAGTGTTTCTAAGTCAACTAGCTTTACCTTATCCACTAGAAAGTGGAAAAAAACAAGATAAAGTTGTCTAAATCATAAAAGTATCTTTCTAATTCAGGAATGGGATAAAATCAGATAGATTCCAAGTAAATCTTATCCAGAATCTATCCAAATTATTTTTAGTGTCTTAGGATGGCATATGGAGTCATAAAATACAAAACTAGGCCAACTACATAGTCTACACCTAGGATAATTAATCTAGACGACTAATAAATTATATCCTAACTATGGAATGAGTTTTTAAATGTCCCAACACCCCCCGCCCCCCCTTAATCCGAAATTAGAGTGAGTAAGTATGTGTAGGTCCCAATCAACAAGGCTTATGGTCACCCCAATACAAAAATTATTATGCCCAGGTAAACTGAGGAAACAAGGAAAACCTCATGGGAAACCGCCCCCCCTCAAAAAATGGACATGTGCACACCAAAATTGCTGCTACTCCAAACTCAAGTAGGTGTGGAATTGATCATATGTATGGAGGAATATTCTTATTGGTAAGAAATGGATCATGCTCTAAAAACATGTGCTTGAATTCTCCTTCAGTGGATGTAAGCAAATCTGGAAGCTCTTTGAACTTGCTCTTGAACAAAACAAATCCATGAATATGCAGACCATTCCGGAACTTGAAATTCCAACCAACTGAGGTATGATCAGATCCAATCATATTTGATTTCTCTTGAAAATTGAACTTCAAATTAGAGGAATTTAAATCATCTCCAATCAAATATTCCCATGTGATGGCAATGTCTCCATCTTCAATGAAACTTTGAGGATAGGTGCTAGTCATCATGTAGGAATAGGTAGAAAGCATGAGATCATAATAAGTGAGTGTAAATGGAGCACTCTTGAAATATGAACCAACCTTCAACTCATCCAATAGATTAGCATATTGCACACTATCAGCTTGTGAATTATGCACAGAATCATCAAACACTAGCTTGTCATCCTCAATATCAAAATATGAAGAATGATATGAGAACCGTGAATGGATGAAATCCTCTTCAACAATGGAAGCTCCATTAGTTGAACCTTCTTCATTATCAGCAACCACATATGAAGGAGAGAGATTTGATTTCTCAACTTCTAGAGCCACAAAAGAAGTCTCTTCAATTACTTGTTCATAGCAAAAAGCATTCGAATCAAGGAGATCATCATCAACAGGAACTGACTGTGAAGAAATTCCTGCAATTTCTTTTTCTTGAAAGGAAAATTCTTCAGAGATGGTTGAGGCGAAGACCTAAGGAGGAAGAACACAGTATAAGGTGTGAAATTTACTCTCCATATTGCTAGTATGAACCTCATTATGATTTCTGAAGACTCTATCCAACTTGGTCCAGAGATCCTTTAGGTATTCAACAAAATCAATAAGGTAGTGCATGCGTGGAGAAAAATATAGACACCTGGCTCCAAGCGCTCTATCACAATCATTCAGCCAACCATCTTTCTCTTCTCAGGATTCAGGCTCTGCAACAGCTCCAATAGAAACATCAAAGAGACAATTTATCTTCAGATATGCACTCATATTTTAATTCCAATCATCATAGTTGAATGGTGTAAGAAGAGGAACTGAATTTGAATCCATGAAGTTGTACCTGCAAAACAAACTTTGAAACTTATACTGGAAGACTCATCTGAATCTAAGCTATGAGCTCCCTGTTATCTGATACCATGTGAGAATTATATGGCTCTGATACCATGTGAGAATTCTATATAGGTTGAATACCATGAAAGAATTCTAACAGCCAAGAATCTTGAAGCAAATAAGTACTCACAGGAATTATTCAAATATATGCAAGAATGAGAAGAAGAAATATTGAGATAGAAACATAAGAGAAGGAACTCAATTGATGGAAATATCATCTCATATATTATTCCTCAATATAAATACAATATATAATACATCTCAAGAGAGAAAATAGAATTCCTTAAAGGAAATTTGAAAAGCTCACAAAAGTAAGGATTACTAAAAGCTAGAAAAACCCCTTAGGTGTCAAAAGCACTTTCCAAATCAGTCGAAAGGCTCATGAATTAGATAAATATGGTATGGAAGCTAATGAGTGATGAAAATGGAATGTGATGGTTACTTTTGGAGAGATCAAAGAGGCAGAGGTCGAATTGGCCAAGTGGAGAGAGTTTCTAAGTCAACTAGCTTTAACTTATCCACTAGAAAGTGGAAAAAAAACAAGATAAAGTTGTCTAGATTAGAAAAGTATCTTTCTAATTCAGGAATGGAATTAAATCAGACATAATCCAAGGAAATATTATCCAGAATCTATCCAAATTTGTTTTAGTTTCTTAGGATGGAATATGGAGTCATAAAAGACAAAAATAGGCCAACTACATAGTCTATACCTAGGATAATTAGTCTAGATGACTAATAAATTATATCCTAAGTATGGAATGGGTTTTTAAATGTTCCAACATTCCACTGAGATATTAATGAGAAGAATTAGCTACTATTGGGTGGAGCGTGGAAGCCACACAACCAGTTTCCAATTCAAGTGTTCAACAAATAAGTTTATTTCATGAGAATGGTGTTATTAGCTTTCAATAATAATTTGTGATAAAAATTTGCCATGGTTTTCTATTTAAATTTATGGGTTTATAATTAAAATGTTTATTGGGATTTTGTCGATGAGTATAATGCTCAAAAAAATATTATGAATGGATAAATAAGTAGGAATCCCATTCATTTTGTTAATTTTTCTTTAGTTGCATCATTATTTGCACATAGTTAAATTTTAGTGTAAAGGCTTGTGTTAAATTGCTAGATCTACTCTGCAATTGTGTTCTTACTGCACAACTCCTATGTTGGATAAAAAAATTTACTACACACTTCTAATGAGTTATGTGATGTATTTATGCAAATATTTCATAAAGGTTTAAATTCTTACTATTCATATAGTCAGAACAACATAATTCCTAAATATTCAAATGTTGTCTTTGAAACGAGTACCAGATAAGTTCTTACTAGCAATAAATGTTCATGTCCTATTTTATCTTATTAGCAAATCAAATACAATAATATGTGTTAAACTTGCTTGTAGTGCTTTGCATTGATAGGAAATTTGTAAACCACAAGTCGGTTAGGTTGTTAAAACCACAGGCTGATTTATGTTTATGTCGAAGCTCCAAAGTAGAGTAAATATTTAAGTCCTAACTTTGTTTATTAATTAATTTGTAAAAAAAAACATGTGCTCAGGCATGTTTTTAGGTGTTTTTCCTTCAATGGTATTGTTGTTTGAAAACCATGGGTTGGAAATTTCTAATTCTAAAGACTTCGAATGTTTTCATCAAAGTCTAAGTGCAACTTTGATTATTTTATTAAAACAATGAACCAATTATGAGTGGAATTGGTTTTTAATTTATAAGTATTGGAATTGTAGGATTATATACAAATTCAATGATTTGAATTACTATATGGCATGTAATAAAATATGATAATTACTTTTTATGTTAAGAAAGATTTGTAAATATTTTCCGAAAAATTTATGGAAACCCCACTTCGTAGTTACTATGAAGTTCTTACTGCGCAATTGCAAAGTAAGTTTATGGAACATTTTGGGAATAAATGTTTTTATTTCCTTGTTTTAAATGTGTAATACAATATTTGAGGAGTGAATATGTATATAACCTTATTTTCCCTTATTCCTTTGGTGTGAATCAAACTCCCAAGTTCATTCCATGCATTGGAATAAATGGCAAATGTTTTCCTATTTTATTTAGAGAAACCCCACTTCACACTTTTAAGACAATTCTTATTCCGCGCTTAGTATGCTTAAAAGGATTATATTGAAATTATATTTTCCTTTGTTTTAATAAAATGAAAAGAAAAAAAACTCAAGGAATGTCTAAGTATGAAACTAAAAATATCATAATATAAACAAATTTCATATGCTAAAGCTCATATAATGAGCTTAGTATTGGATCGTTTGGTGGTTTTTGAAAACCATGGGTTGAATTAGTTTATGCTAAGTAGAATAATGTTTATGTCGAAGCTTATTTTCTACACTAAAAACATTAGTAATTATTATCATAAATAATTTAGGAGAACCATAGCTCACAGTTCCTATGTTATGGTTCTTACTGCGTAGCTTTTACTATGTAGATAGTTTTACTACACAGGTCATACTATGCTTTGTTAAAAGAAATTATGGGTCTTATGGATTAAGTTGAAGCTTCCGCTAATTACTTGTATATCTTTTATGCATTCAAATGAAATTGTTATGCATTTGTTATAAATTTGCATATATGAAATATGTGTGTAGCTAATGAGCATTAATATATTTTATTATTTAAAAAAAATGTGTATTAAGTCTAATGTAACACTGGGTGTGGTACAAATTGGTACCAGAGCTGAGGTTACAACTCTTGAACCTTTGGAATTCCACTTTATGTCTCTGAAATGAATATTTGCATGTTTAAAGATAAATTATATATATGATGCAAAACTAACAATCGTAGTGTTCAACAAATTGCTAGTGACAACACAATTTTCATACCACTGTACTTGCCGATTTCTAGAGTAGTAGGAAAGCAATAATAATAATAAAAACATAACATACAAACTTTCCTAGATTAATTTAATTGCATAGAGAGTGGAGGAATTAATTACCTTACTATTATGGTGATGTCTACTCATTTGATGTACTCCTCGATCTTCAGCTACAAAAAAACATACAACAAACAAGTAGGAGCATAACAATAATAATAAGCAATATTGATTAATCTAAACATGCGGTCAAGAAAGCAAATTCTAAATATTCAACACATATAATATTTATGAAATAATATGTTTTACTGTATAAAAGCAAGTAAAAAGGGAGATATTACAACCGTTACTTGATGTCGCAACTTCTTCCAACATGTATTTTTCCTCAAAGGTCCAACCTTGTTCCTAATAGAGAGGGGACACTTAGTTCTAAAATGATTTCAGCAGCATTTGGATGCTCTTACTTCTCCCCCCAATCCATGAAGGTGATATTACATTAATAGGCCAAAGAGGATATAAAGAGTTGAGGATTCTATGGAGAAGGTTAGGGGATCATCCCAAAGGGATAGGGGTTCGATTTCCACCTATGCATATTTGTAGGGATACGCCTCCACGAGAGCTTCATTCTAGAAGACTCTTGAAACTTCTCTTTTTTCCTTTCAATCAACAGTGACGCACCCTATCCAAGGGAAACCTAAGTCATTGAGGGGTGACACATCACATGCTGTATGAAGGCAGCAGGAGTCAGTGAAGCACCTTTCCTACATGCAAAGTACGTCATCAAGGATCCGACGCTTGTTGTGAACAAGCAGAGTGCTTCAGTGCTCCAAATCTAGGAAGGAGGATGGAAAAACCTCTTCTCAAGTAATTTGACAATTGAAATTTTAGGGATTGTGGTTAATCCACAAATACACACCTCATTATCCAATTGAAGATGATATTTTGGTGTAAAATATTCCCCCCCAAAGTATGAATCTATAAGAATAGGATAGGTGAGATACTTTGACAAATGGAAATTGAGGGAAAAAACCATCGATTGAAATGATGAACAAGGACTATACAGTACAATATATTATGATCCATGTCCCAAATGACTCATCACATGGCTGTCGACCAATACATTGCATATCCATGTTAGTACTGATTGTCTGGACACAATAATGGATACTAAGATACAAGTGTAGATCCATGATGAGATAATTACACAGCCACGACCAATACAAGAGTGGATCTGTGTGATATGACTCAAAAATATCCATCGCAACCTAGGTAAGATACATAATAGAAGTATCCTAGGGTCTTCATCCCGAACCCGAAATGATACGAATCTAACCATGTGATTACAATGTGTTGAAGACAAACATGGTAGAAACCACTTGATTACCAGTCAATGATGTAAACTATTAACAAGTGCGAGGGAAATCACCATTGGTGTTAATGATTCCCAAGATATCAAAGTACATCTCGTTGAATGTGAATCAATGAGTTGAGGTTGAACATTCGGTGGAATATTACAATCAAAATTCAATGATGTAAGCTTACTATTGAAAGCAAGGTAACCTTCCATTGAGGCATATGGGCCCAAGGTACTTAACTAGCTCCTAGGTCTAACCCTTGGATGCTGTGTTGAAATCAACAAGGGTAGACCCGTCGAAGGAGGGCCATGATTTTTCACTCATCATCGACATGAAACAGGATCAAATATTTTTTTGGAGCAGATCAGACTGAGAAGTGACTTCAGGACTGACTCAGAGGTAATAGATCCAAAGGAGGATTACATGACTGTAAAACGTTGACTCAAAGGATAGACCTCCCTTGAACACTTAACAGCATGACAAACGACTTGGTAACATTGACTCAACAAGGCTTAAACCAAGACTTAGCGGTTTTCTTCGGATGACTCGAAGGAGTAATAAAATTAAAAGAATTGACCTAACTCGAAGACAAGCTGATTATCCAACTGTTTGAATAAGAAATGGATAGGTTCCATGCTCAAGGGTGACCATAAGCTTCCATTAATACGGGTGTAAATACATACTCTTTCCTTAAATTTCCCACCATGATTTATGAGTACCTCTTTGTTTTTTTACGATATGGAAGAGGGTAAAAAACACTTGTTATAACTCATCTTTCGGATGATTCCAATCCCACATGTTTTACGAACCTGAGATAGGAGGGGTTCGTCCCTAGAAGGGTCCTTCAATGTTAAATTTTAATGAGTCCAAAGAAGGTAAAATCAATGTCATTTCATGTTTAGAGACTCTGAAATAATCTAAAGAAGACTTCGAGATAGAATTTTTCGTAGAAGTTAGTCCCAAGGCCCAAAAAAGTATAAAATAATACCTAAAGGAACTCTTCTAGTCATGATTGACTAGATTATACCTTTTTCGTAATTAGTCTAAACGGTCCGAAAAAGGGGTAACCTATCACTGGAGAGATGATCTTTCTAATACTTTTACAAGCGTGAAAGAATCAAGTTCACTCGGTGATATTTTCGCAATGGTTTTACAAGCCCGAAAAGAGATAAAAGTATTCTCGATACCATTTTACTAGGTTTTTAACGAGCACGATCATGGTATAAAAAGTGCTCAGAATCTTTTTCATGTTTGAATCCATAGCAAAAAAAAGGAAAAAGTAAGCTCAAATCACTTTTCATGCTTTGGTCATGTTTTTGACCAAAGCATGAAAAGGTGAAAAGTAAGCTCAACACATCTATTTCATGTTTTAACCAGAGCATGAAATAGTAAAAAAGTAAGCTCAAAACCATCTTAATGTTTTTAATGAGCTCGAATATAGGTTGGAAGATTGCTCATGGTATCTGCTTCATTTTTTAACGAGCTTGCGATATAAAATGAACTATGCTCGAGATGATGATTTCATTTTCAAACAATATTGAAGTTGAAAATAAACTATGCTCGGAATGAGGCCCATTGACGGGTCACTTCCCAACATGAAGTCCAGTGGTTGGTTGATCCGGATTTATGTGGAAACGAAACAAAAGATAGCATATACAGAATCATATACAGAGATATATTGCAAATAACACAGTGATACAGTAAACACATATTCTATTAAATAGCAGAAATAGAACAGACTGTAAAATACAATAGCTAGAATGGTGGTAGCTATCTCTGAGAAGAGATGTGGCTACTATGCTCATTCGTGCCAAGTTGAATACAAAGAGAGGCCGGAAGGGACTATTTATCATAAGCATGAGGGAAAGAATCTCAAACATCCAAAAACCTAACCCTAGAAGATGAACCGTCATAAAGTTTGCGGCCCCAAGGTGGTTAGTTGAACAATCAACTTCCCGGGGTCATAACTTTTGCATACGATCTCCGTTTGGGGCGCTTGGTATCCCGTTGGAAAGGTCTATCCGAGATTTACAACTTTCGACTGGAAATTATTTAAAGCCCCAAATTGCCAAAAAATGTCGTTTAGGGCCTCAAAATGGCTCCGGAAGTTCACGACCCGAAAAACTGCTAAAAATAGTAATTTACCAAAATTGCCAGAAGACTGTTTTGAGCTAGTTGGAAGAGGTGGGCCGCCACCGATATCCTCCTGGATCAATCCTCCCTCCTTAGGAAGCAATGGTCTCCATTGCGTTAAATCCCTTATCATATGTCGAACTGTGTGTTGAGTTGAGCTCCTAGTGCGGCGTTTGCTGAAGCATAAAGGTTTCCTTTCTTTGAAATCTTCAGAGGGTTGTAATTATTGTTGTTGGTTGCGCTGGAGCTGTTCAACAGTTTTGGTTGTTGTGGTATTTTGCATTGGTGTTGATGGTTTCTTTTTGGGGGAGCACCTTGAATGCGTGGTCTTGCACTGTAAAGGAACTCGAATAGGCGATGCTGCACTGAACTTCTGTTTTTCTTGTTTCTGCTGAGTAGAGGGATAATGGGCAAAGGTTGTGGATGTCTCTGCGATCTGATGTTCTCCTTTAGTGGCATTTGCGAATAGGGAAAATTTCCCTGTGTGGGATATTATCTTCCTGCCCTGCTTGGTTGGGGTAGGTGAAACTCTCTCAGGTATCCAATAGAGTTGTCCTCCCAAAGTGACAATGACACTACGAGGTCGAGATTCATATACAGCATGACGCTTCCACATATATGGCTGTCCTAAGAGAACATCACATACTTCGAGTGGGGCCACATCACACAATACCTCATCTTTGAAGGGCTTGATGCCATATGGTAGGCGACATTGGTGACTGACATGGATCCTTCATCCTTGGCTTAGCCATCCAATGGTGTATGGTTGTGGGTGTGGCATTATTGGTAGCTCCAATCTCTTGATAACTTCTGCTGAGATCAGGTTCTTCTGGCTACCACTGTCCACAACAAAGTGTAGGGGAATTCCCTTCACCCACATCTGTGAGTGGAAAAGGTGCTCCTCTGCCTCAAATTCTTCGGGTTCCTCTGGTTAAATCTGTGTGGTGGCAACAATGGCATTGGGTTCTGCATCAATGATCTGCTTCCCTTTTTGCGCAGCTGTGAAATTAGGTTCTGATTCAGAATCAAAACTGGGATCTTATTCTCAAGCTTTGATCTCAGCCACCAATGATTGTTTTGAGCGACATTCATCAGTGTTGTGCTAGGGGCTTTTGTGGAACTCGCACCACTTCCCGGTGTCCTTCTTCGTCTTTTCATTACCCTTCTTCGCTTGTGGTTGCGACTGGTTGTCCTTTCCCTTCCCTGTGTTCTGCGAACCAGAGCTTCCCTTGCCCTGCTTCTGCGCAGGTCCGAAGTCACGCTTGTTCTTTTGCTGAAATTTCTGCTCAATTTTGACAGCATATCGATAGGCAGATCCGAGTGAAGAGATTTCCAGGAAATTCATCTATGTTCGTATGTACCGGTGTAGTCCACTGCGATATTTCAGTACTAGGTGCCGCTCGGAGTCCTTGATACCCAGCTTTGTGCGCAAGGTATGGAATTTGTTGGTGTACTCTGACACTGTTTGGTCCCTCTCTTGGTGCAGAATGGTCCATTTTGTGTACTGGTCGTCATAGTTTCCAACAGGGTAATATTGTTCCTTGACGACATCTATAAAAGAGGCCCAAGTGGGATTGGAATATTCAAACAATCCAGACTCATCTGATGAGTTTTTCTCACAATAAGTTTCCCACCAATTTTTGACATGGGGGAGGGCCTTGAGGAGTGCAAAGACGATCTTTTCCCTGTCAGAAAAATTGTGGACAGAGAAATACCCTTCTAGTAGATTCAACCATTTATCTAGGGCATCGGCATCGACTTGGCCTTCAAATAAAGGGATATCAAAATTAACTTGTACTTTGAAGGGAGCCGTATCTCCAAAATGGCTGCTCGTTGAGGGTGCATTTGCCACTATTGGCATGCATTGAAGGATCTGGGCGAAATTATCCATCATCTCGTTCCTCTGTCGCGCGAGGGCTTCCTCGACCAACAACTTGATAGGATCTACTGCTCCGTCGTCTCTCTTTTCTTCCACCATGGGATGCCGTTTGGGGAAGCGAGAGCGGTCTTCCCCAAGTGAAACTAGTTTGAGACCCAACTCTCTGTACCCTGACCTCGTCGGGGACATGCACCGAGAAACAATCAAAGAGCAGACCGCTCTGATACCACTGATCCAGATTTATGTGGGAACGAAAAAAAAGATAGCATATACAGAATCATATACAGAGATATATTGCAAATAAAACAGTGATACAGTAAACACATATTCTATTAAATAGCAGAAATAAAACAAACTGTAAAATACAATAGCTAGAATGGTGGTAGCTATCTCTGAGAAGAGATGTGGCTGTTATGCTCATTCGTGCCAAGATGAATACAAAGAGAGGCCAGAAGGGCCTATTTATCATAAGCATGAGGGAAAGAATCCCAAACATCCAAAAACATAACCCTAGAAGATGAACCGTCATAAAGTTTGCGCCCCCAAGGTGGTTAGTTGAACAGTCAACTTCTCGGGGTCATAACTTTTGCATACGATCTCTGTTTGGGGCGCCCGGTAGCCCGTTGGAAAGGTCTATCCGAGATTTACAACTTTCGACTGACAACCATTAGGTGTCCCAAATCGCCAAAAAATGTCGTTTAGGGCCTCAAAATGGCTCCAGAAGTTCAGGACCTGAAAAACTGCTAAAAATAGTAATTTACCAAAATTGCCAGAAGACTGTTTTGAACTAGTTGGAAGAGGTGGGCCACCACCGATATCCTCCTGGATCATTGGTATTTTGGGTGATATTTATTAGCATATTTTTCTCCAACATGATTCCGTAGGTTGGAAATCCCCCCCAACATTATCAACAAAATCTAGCGGCTTAACTCCAGTATGATTTCCAGAGGCAGGAGACATGCCCCACATGCTTCGTTTCATCTGAATACTCTTATTCTTCACCCAATTAAAATCCTAGATAATAATAGGAAAAGGTTCACCATAGGGGCAGGAAGAATGAGGGTTAAGTGACATAGGCAGATGAAATGAAGGTTCAAGTCCTAAATTTGGTGGGAGACTCGACTCAATGGGAGAGAAATATTTTTTATTTTTTAATGAGCTTGACACAAAAAGTGAACTATGCTCATGGGGACCTGTTTCATTTTTTAACAAGCTTGACACAAAAAGGGAACTGTGCTCATGGGGACCTGTTTCATTTTTTAATGAGCTTGACACAAAAATGGAACTATGCTCATGGGGATCTATTTCATTTTTTAACAAGCTTGACACAGAAAGGGAACTATGCTCATGGGGTCCTGTTTCATTTTTTAACGAACTTGACACAGAAAGGGTACTATGCTCATGAGGGCCTATTTCATTTTTTTGCGAGCTTGACCCAGAAAGGGAACTATGCTCATGGGGGTCTGTTTCATTTTCACATAAGCTTGAAACAAAAAATAACTATACTTGAAGGGACCTATTTTATTTTTTAATGATCTTAAAACAGAACGAAACCATGCTCATGAGTGGTTTCATTTTTAAGCAAACTCGAAACCGAAAGTAAACTATGCTTGGGACCGGTTTCATTTTTATACAAGCTTGAAACCAAAGGTAAACTATGCTTGGAACCAGTTCCTATCCAAGATGATCTCCAGAGGTTGGTAATGTGTCCCCCAACATAAGAAGCTAGGGGGGTAACTCTAGCATGATTTCCAAAGGATGGATACATGCCCCCCATCCCTAAGAGGAAGAAACCACTAAAACATGTGGAACATTAAGGGAAGTCTAATGACTCGGATTCATGATTCGGTGTAACAAAGGAAAGATGATCAATGGTCCCTATATTTATGTGATGAGGAAAATACATCACTCAAAAGAGTGTGGACACTACAGCTTTAATGGCATAGACATAATCTCATCCAAGTAGCAAATTAAAATCTAATGGAACTTGGACTACCATAACATTAATACAAACAATTTTCCCTCCTAAAGTGATAGGTAACTGAGGAAGGATACCTAACTGTCTTGTAGGTCTTCTATTAAAATATAGTATCTCATTAATGACTGGAACAATATGAAGAGAACCTATAGATTTCCAAGCAATTGAGGATAAAATATTAACATACACTCCTTCATCAACTATAGTGCGAAAGATTTCCTTCTTGGAAACTCCTACAGATATTTGGAAAGGAACACCCGAAGGGAGACGATATTCTACTACATTATTCCAATCAAAGTAAATGAAGTCAGTACTTGGAGGAGGTCTTGCGGAGACATACAATATTTCCCCTTGCCTAGAAGAATCTGAACCGACTAGAAAAACATCAATGGTTTTCAATTCATTCTCAACTAGAAGAGTATAATGAGACAAATATTTTGTTATGGTGATTAATTCAGTCTTAGCATTCTCCAATGAAAGAGTGGGATCAAGCGAATATGACATCGACTCAACCACTTCAACTTCACTTTTTGAAGGAAGAGCAGGATTAACTACTCTTTTTTCACTCTTTGAGGAAAGAGTGGGATCGGCCCAGGATGGAGCTGGATCGACTACTTCATCAACCAATGGGGGGTCAAGAAACAACTTACATACAACAAACAAGTAGGAGCATGATAATAATAATAAGCAATATTGATTAATCTAAACATGCGGTTAAAGAAGAAAATTCCAAAGATTTAACATAGATAATATTTATGGAAGATGATATATTACTGTATTAAAGCAACTACAAAGGGAGATATTACAACCATGCCTTGGCGTCGCAACTTCTTCCAACAAGTATTTTTCCTCAAAGGTCCAACCTTGTTCCTGATAGAGAAGGGACACTTAGTTCTAAAATGCTTTCAGTAGCATTTGGATGGTCTCACTTCTTCCCCCCAATCCATGAAGTTTAGCTTGTATTTATAGGCCAAAGAGGATAGAAAGAGTTGAGGATTCTATGGATAAGGTTATGGGATCATCCTGGAGGGCTAGGGTTTTGATTGCCACCTATGCATATTTGTAGGGATAAGCCTCCATGAGAGCTTCGTTCTAGAAGACTCTCGAAACTTCTCTTTTTTCATTTCAATCAACAGTGACACACCATGTCCAAGGAAAACCTGCGTCATTGAGGGGTGAAGCATAATGTATGAAGGAAACAAGATTCAATGATGCACCTTGTCAGCATGCAAAGTGCGTCGTCAAGGCTCTGATGCTTGTTGTGAACAAGCAGAGTGCGTCAGTGCTCCAAATATAGGAAGGGGGAAGGAAAAACATCTTCTCAATTCATTTGAAACTTCAGGCTTTAGGGATTGTGGTTAATCCAAATATACACACCTCATTATCCAATTGATGACGAGATTTTGGTGTAACAAATTGCTCCCCAAAGTATGAAGCTAGAGGAATAGGATAGGTGATATACTTTGATAGATGGAAATTAAGGAAAAAAAATGTCGGTTGAAATGCTAAACAAGGACAATACAATATAATAGATTCATATACATGTCCCAAATGACTCATCACATGGCTTCCAACCAATACATTATAGATCCATGTTAGTACTGACTAACTGAACACAATCATGGCTACTAAGATACAAGCGTAGATCCATGATGATATAATTACACATCCACAACCAATACAAGAGTGGATATGTGTGATATGACTCAAAAATATCCATCGCAACTTGGGTAAGATACGTAACAAAAGTATCCCAGGGTATTTATCCCAAACCCGAAATGATAGGAATCTAACCATGTGATTACAATGTGTTGAAGTTGAACATGGTAGAAACCACTTTATTACCGGTCAATGATGTAAATTGTTAACAAGTGCGAGGGAAATCACCATTGGTGTCAATGATTCATAAGATATCATAGTACATCCCCCCGAATGTGAATCAATGAGTTGAGGTCGAACATTCGGTGGAATCTTACAATCAGAAGTCAATGATGTAAACTTATTGTTGAAAGTGAGGTAACCTGCCATTGAGGCATACATGCCGAAGGTACTTAACTTATTCCTAGGTCTAACCCTTAGATGATGTGTTGAAATTGACAAGTATAGAACCATCGAAGGAGGGCCATGATGTTTCCCTCATCATCGACATAAAACAAGATCAAAGATTTTTTTGGAGCAGATCAAACTGAGAAGTGACTTCAGGACTGACTCAGAGGTAATAGATCCAAAGGAGGATGACATGAATGTAAAAGGTTGACTCAAATTATAGACCTCCCTTGAACACTTAATGACATTACAAACAACTTGGAAACATTGACTCAAAGTGGCAGAAACCAAGACATAACGGTATTCTTTGGATGACTCAAAGGAGTAACACAATGAAAGGAATTGACCTGACTCGAAGACAAGCTGATTATCCAACCATTTGAATAATATTTCGATAGGTTCCATGCTCAAGGGTGACTATAAGCTGTCATTAATACAGGTGTAAATACATACTCTTTCCTTAAATTTCCCCACCATGATTGATGAGCTTTGTTTTTTTACGAGATGGAAGAGGGTAACAAACGCTCGTTATAACTCATCTTTCGAATGAGTCCAATCCCACATGTTTTAAGAAAATGAGATAGGAGGGGTTCGACCCTAGAAGGGTCCTTCAATGCTAAATTTTAACGAGTCCAAAGACGGTAAAATCGACGTCATTTCATGTTTAGAGTGCATGAAATAATATAAAGAAGATTCTGAGATAGAATTTTTCGTAGAAATTAGTCCCTAGGCCCAAAAAAGTATAAACTAATACCTGAAGGAACTCTTCCAGTCATGATTGAGTAGAGTATACCTTTTTCGTAATTAGTCCAAATGGTCCAAAAAAGGGGTAAACTATCACCGAAGAGACAATCTTTCTAATACTTTTACAAGCATGAAAGAATCAAGTTCACTTGGCGATCTTTTCGTAACGGTTTTACGAGCCCGAAAAAGCTATAAAAGTATTCTCGATACCATTTTACTAGGTTTTTAACAAGCACGATCTTGGTATAAAAAGTGCTTGGAAGCTTTTTCATGTTTGAATCCAGAGCACGAAAAAGGAAAAAGTAAGCTCAAACCACTTTTCATGTTTTTTACCAGAGCATGAAAAACGTGAAAAGTAAGCTCGACACATCTTTTTCATGTTTTAACCAAAGCATGAAAAAGTAAAAAAAGTAAGCGCAACACCATCTTACTGTTTTTAATGAGATCGAAGATAGGTTGGAAGAATGCTCATGGTATCTACTTCATTTTTTAACGAGCTTGCGACAGAAAATGAACTATGCTTGGGATGATGGATTCATTTTTAAACGAGCTTGAAGTTGAAAATGAACTATGCTCAAAATGAGGCCCATTGACGGGTCACTTCCCAACATGATGTCCAGAGGTTGGTATTTTGGGTGATAGTTATTAGCATATTTTTCCCCAACATGATTCCAGAGGTTGGAAATTTGTCGCCAACATTATTAGCAAAATCTAACAGCTTAACTCCAGTATGATGTACATAGGCAGGATACATACACCCAAGCTTCATTTCGTCTTACTACTCTTCTTCTTCACCTAATTAAATTCTCGGATACTAATCGGAAAATGTTCACTAGAGGGGTAGGAAGAATGAGGATTAAGTGACACATGGAGATGAAATGAAGGTTCAAGTCCTAAATATGGTGGGAGACTCGACTCAATGGGAGAGAAATATGTTTTATTTTTTAATGATATTGACACAGAAAGGTAACTATGCTCATGGAGACATGTTTTATTTTTTCACGAGCTTGACACAAAAATGGAACTATGCTCATGGGGACCTGTTTCATTTTTTAACGAGCTTGACACAGAAAGGGAACTATGCTTATGGGGATCTATTTCATTTTTTAACGATCTTGACACATAAAGGGAACTATGCTCATGGGGTCCTGTTTCATTTTTTAACAAGCTTGACATAGAAAAGGAACTATGCTCATGGGGGCCTGTTTCACTTTTTAGCGAGCTTGACACAGAAAGGGAACTATGCTCATGGGGGCCTGTTTCATTTTCACATAAGCGTGAATTATAAAATAACTATGCTTGAAGGGACCTATTTTATTTTTTAACGAGCTTAAAACAGAACGAAACTATGCTCATGAGCGGTTTCATTTTTATGCAAGATCAAATCCAAAAGTAAACTATGCTTGGGACTAGTTTCATTTTTATACAAGCTTGAAACCAAAGGTAAACTATGCTTGGAACTAGTTCCTATCCAACATGATGTCCAAAGGTTGGTAGTGTGTTCTGTTAGGATTTAATATGCTAAGACAGAAAATAGCAGCATTACATTCCATTTCACAATAATAGCATATACATGATCACTGAAGAAACAACAAGCATAGCATAAACGCAAGAGACACAGATTTATCCTGGGAAACCCTCATGGGGTAGAAAACCCAGCAAAGCTTCCTCAATATAGATGACCAGCAAATACAAAAGATGTAACCCTGAGCATAAGCTCCTCCTTCTCCATAGCAGACCTCTCTCTCATAAGTGCACCACTCTCAAGTGAGTGAGTGTGTGTCAAATGAGGAATACACCTCCTCTATTTATACACTACTCCGACTTTTCTTTTACACAAATCATGTAGGCTCGTATTTAACCATTGTGTTAAATACCCCATTACAACAGACTGGGCCGACCCCACTAGGGTGGTCTAACAACCCTTTGACCCACATAACACATACAGGGCCGACCCCCACTAGGGAAGTCTAATAACCCAAGTTACCACATTCCGATGGAGGAATAAACATCCCCGGATATACAATAAGATCTTCAAGGAGGAATGAAACATCTCCAGAATAATAAAGTACAAATATAATATTCTTTGAAGTTACAATATCTCAACACTCCCCCTTAACGAGAAGGATATTATAACAGCATCTGCACGAGCAAGGAGTCATCAACATCATACATGATACATCTATAAATCATTGGAAGCTTTCTCAACATCATCAGTAACTCAAGCAGTTACTGGAACATCTTCAATACTGGAAAATCAACATCTTCAGTACTGAGTCTTTATCTTCTGCATCACTCGAACAGCTACAACAACATCAGCATCGTCATCATACGATCATCAGCATCGTCATCATACAATCATCAGCATCGGGATCATCTCGATCTACAACATCTGGATCATCACGATCTATAGCATCTGGATCATCACGATCTACAGCATCTATATCATCTCGATCTACAGCATCTGGATCATCTCGATCTACAGCATCTGGATCATCACGATCTACAGCATCTGGATCATCTCGATCTACAGCATCTGGATCATCTCGATCTATAGCATCTAGATCATCACGATCTACAGCATCTGGATCATCTCGATCTACAGCATCTGGATCATCTCGATCTACAGCATCTGGATCATCTCGATCTACAGCATCTAGATCATCTCAATCTACAGCATCTGGATCATCTCAATCTACAGCATCTGGATCATCTCGATCTACAGCATCTGGATCATCTCGATCTACAGCATCTGGATCATCTCGATCTATAGCATCTGGATCATCATGATCTACAGCATCTGGATCATCTCGATCTACAGCATCTAGATCATCTCTATCTACAACATCTGGATCATCACGATCTACAGCATCTGGATCATCTCGATCTATAGCATCTGGATCATCACGATCTACAACATTTGGATCATCTCGACCTACAGCATCTGGATCATCTCGATCTACAGCATCTGGGTCATCTCGATCTACAACATCTGGATCATCTCGATCTACAACATCTGGATCATCACGATCTACAGCATCTAGATCATCTCGATCTACAGCATCTGGATCATCACGATCTACAACATTTGGATCATCTCGATCTACAGCATCTAGATCATCTAGATCATCAGTATGAGTATCCACACTAATACAAGTATACACATCATCAATACAAGTATCCTCATCAATACAAGTATACATACAAGTATCAATACATATCATCAATACAAGTATCAATACATCAATACAAGTATCCTCATCAGTGATAATAGCAGCATACCCTACAACACACACGATCATATTATAGGATGATCAACCCCGCTCTCTTTAGGACATAGGTCCATGGATGATACAATCCAGATCAAGTTCCAGGATGATCAATCCTTATCACTTTAAGACAAGTCTCATGTCTAGGGATGATGCAATCCCATCACGTACATTTTGAACCCAATTCATGGACGATGCAGTCCTCACATGTACCTTTAAGACAAGTCTCATGTCTAGGGATGATGCAATCCCAACACGTACATTTTGAACCCAGTTCATGGACAATGCAGTCCTCACACGTACCTTTAAGACAAGTCTCATGTCTAGGGATGATGCAATCCCATCACATACATTTTGAACCTAGTTCATGGACAATGCAGTCCTCACATGTACCTTTAAGACAAGTCTCATGTCTAGGGATGATGCAATCTCATCACGTACATTTTGAACCCAGTTCATGGACGATGCAGTCCTCACACGTACCTTTAAGACAAGTCTCATGTCTAGGGATGATGCAATCCCATCACGTACATTTTGAACCGAGGTCCAAGGACGATGCAGTCCTATCTTCAATTCTCGAAGACATCAGTCTACGGATCAATTCTGGGACCTAAGTCTGGGGAAGATACAATCCCCTACCTATTCATTCAGGACTTCATTATCGGAGACCCAGTCTACGGCTCAATTCTGGGACCAAAGTCCGGGGAAGATACAATCCCCCACCTGTTCATTCAGGACTTCATTCTCAGAGACATCTTGTCTACGGCTCTCTTTAGGACTGAAGTCCAGGGATGATCCAATCCTCACATGTCCACCAAGGACTTCATTCTCGAAGACATACGTCTACGGCTCTCTTTAGAACATGTGTTCAAGGATGATACAATCCCTCTTCTTTCTCGGAGACGTCTGTCTACGGCTCACTTTAGGACTGAAATCCAAGGATGATTCAATCCTCACATGTCCACGAAGGACTTCATTCTCGAAGATATCTGTCTATGGCTCCTTTTAGAACATGTGTTCAAGGATGATACAATCCCTCTTCTTTCTTGGAGACATCTGTCTACGGCTCACTTTAGGACTGAAATCCAAGGATGATTCAATCCTCACATGTCCACGAAGGACTTCATTCTCGAAGATATCTGTCTACGGATCCTTTTAGAACATGTGTTCAAGGATGATACAATCCCTCTTCTTTCTCGGAGACATCTGTCTACGACTCACTTTAGGACTGAAATCCAAGGATGATTCAATCCTCACATGTTCACGAAGGACTTCATTCTCGAAGATATCTGTCTACGGCTCTCTTTAGGATTGAAATCCAAGGATGATTCAATCCTCACATGTCCACGAAGGACTTCATTCTTGAAGACATCTGTCTACGGCTCCTTTTAGAACATGTGTTCAAGGATGATGCAATCCCCTTGTCACCTTAGACCCTGTCTAAGGACCATCCATCAACCTTTCTGTCGGCATCACCAATATATGTATCCACATCATCGATCTCTCTGTCAATGTAGGCAATCTCATCATAAGTGACCACATCACTCCCCCTTTCGAGGAGGGTCCTTCTAAACTATATTAAGTTTGTCTCGGAAAGCTTTACTTGAGGTAGAGGTTTGGTTATTACATCGGATCGGTAGAGGTTTGGTTAGTACATTGGTAACTTGTTACAAATTCGAACTTTAATTCCTTTCTGCACCATATCTTGTATATACAAATGTCAGATCTCTATGTGCTTTGACTTATCATGGAACACTGGATTCTCTGCCATTTTGGTACAACTCTGTTTGTCACATAGGATCATAGTTGGGTCTATCTCTAAGTCAAACAATCCTGAAGCCATACTTCTTCACAACTAGCAGAGCAAGCAACCATATATTCCGCTTGTGCTGAGAGCCACACTAGACTGCTTCCTACTAAACCACAAGATCATGGCTGATCCCAGACAATAACATCTTCTCGATGTGCTCTTCCTGTCTGATACACTTTCTGCTCAATCAATATCTGTGTAGCCATCTGAATTCATGATCTCCAAGATAACATAGATCAAATTCTATCGTATCCTTTAGGTACCTCATCACATGCTTTGCAGCTATCAGGTGAACACATCTAGTTTCCACTAGATACTGACTCAAGGTGTTCACAGCAAAGCATATATATGACCTAGTATTCGTTAGATACATCAATGACTCAATAATTTGTCTGTACAGAGTTATATCTACTAACTCTGATGAGTCATCCGCTAACAGCTTCGAGTTGGAATCCATGAGAGTGGCCATTCCAACACATCAAGTCCTTTTAATATTTCCCAGCATACTTTCCCTGGTTGAGAAAGATTCCTTCTGATCCTTGCCATACTTCAGACCTAGGAAGTAATGCATCAATCTGAGATCTTTCTTTTTCATTTCTGCAGCCATTTTCTTCTTTCTTTTCATGATCTATTTGTAAAAATGGATCATCCTCATATAGTAATAGTATGATAGGTTCATCATTCGTAACAGATCAGCTTTACTTTTGGTAAAGCCCAAGCTTATCAAGAACCTGTCAATTCTCCCTTTGTGACTGAACATCATTCACACTCTGCATTGAGTGATCTTCTGCATATCTATCTATGCCATCTCTTGTCAGATGGGTCTACTGATATGAGCCTCAATATCATTCGAACTCTGTGGTGAGTTCTTTCTTGCATCCATGTCATCTGTGTATAGAAACCATATTCAACCTTGTAGCAAAGGTTGAGATCCACATCACCCATGGTGATCATTAAGCTCATCAATTGATTATCGATCCTGGGTACCCATACAGAACCTGATTCACACTTCTTCTTTAATTACATCATTAAGAGAATGGTCTTATCTAGCCACTTGGAGCAAACATCTCGTCATGATTCTCTTCCTCTTTATAAGAGAATCTTTTAGCCACGAGCCTTCTATATTATGTTTGATTTGTAAATCTTTTGTTGACCATCCATCATTTGTTCGGTATTCGTCATTCTTCATGATCTTTCCTACAAATCAAGATTAAGTATATGATTAGTAATGCTTCATAATCATCAAATCATGTTGACATGATAACCTATTATGCATACAGATACCATTTACATAGTTATGCAACTATCTTGACCAATAATTTGGCACAACACTTTTCCATATCCTGTATGCAGACAGTGGCTATCTAGATGCCTTCCATCTCTACCAGAACATACTATCGAGAGTGTGCACAGCTCTCAGCATGTCAGCAAAGAGGTTTCATTCTAGACAAGCAACAATGGAATGTTTGTCCAACTTACCAATCATATGCATATTGGTAGTATATTGTTCAATGCTAAATGAATGTTTACACTCAACATGATATATTCTAGGAATACAAATATGCGTACAAGCAATATCATTTACTATTTCAAATAACAACTCAAATACTTATCTTTTATGTTTGTGTGGTTGCCTCCCACTTGATCTTCTATATGTCTTTTGAACTTCTATTCATTCTGTACCACAGTGCATGCCCAAGTGTGCACTAGTGTCATCCTCATGATCTCATACACAAACATACATTCATTAGTATATTCTCAATATTATCAAAACATTATAATTCTAAATAATCTTGAATATGTATAGTCATGATCATTAGTATTCAGGGTTTCAAGGAAGTCTTCTTTTACTCATGCATATTCTTGTTTGATCATAGTACTCTTCTGGTTAATTAAATCATCGAGATAAGAGACATAATATGCATAAACCCTTGATTACTAACTTTATGAATAAGCATAACCAATCATACCAAGTATACTTATATAAGGGATCTTAACACAAGGTAAGATTCTAACTTGACATAGGAAAACATACCTGGATTAGTATACCTGCTTAGTTATGTCTAACATACCTAAACAATATCTTCTTTGTTCTCTTCAATGATTTAGAGATCCTGTGCTAGAACCTGCATATCTCATAGGTTAAGCATAATATAAAAAAGTCATACATACCTTGTAAGTAGAACAAAGATTATGGATGAGTCTTTGTCTTCATGTTGTCATGGTCATGGAACTTGATTTGCCTTTCGTGATGTACCTGTATCTTGTTAGTAGACAACATCAACCTCATACAACACCATAATGCATTAGTACAATCATATAGCCCTAATCAATGAATGTATTTGATCATTCACATACATTCATACTATTACTAGGGTGATACGACAATTCTAACATTAATCAAGATTGTACCAATAAATAATATGAAGACAAACACATTACGAACTTAATCAGGAATCAGATTTCAAGACATACCTGAACCTCCTTAAGTCATACCTATCGAGACTTCTTGTAGTCTTCTTATGTAAGGCCTTAGCCTCGACTCCCCCTGAAACTTGATCTGGAGCTTGATTAGGGTTTGCTCGAGAAACCCTAAAAATTCAATCTTTGACTTTCACGCTTCTGAATGGATGAAAGGATGTGTCTTGCTGAGCTGATCAAACTAGCATACTTCAATTTTGAAATCTCCAAAATTTGACCCCTCAAAATTGCCTTCAAAACTTCTGGATCTTCTTTACAGGATCCCAAACTAGGGTTTGATGAATCCCACCCTTATTCTCAATCAAAAGGTTCGATCCAAGGCTCTAAACTCATATTTTTCTGAGGAGCTTCCAGCCAGGGTCACAAACTTCAAAAATTCCAATTTTTGCTGAAGCCCTAATTTTCCATCTTTCCGATCAAAATCCCGAACTGGGGTTTGATCAAGCCCGGTCTTCTACCCAACCAAAAAAATCGATCTTGGTTTCTAAATTTCAATTTTCCTGAGTATCATTCAGCCATGGATTCCGATTCCAAAAATGTTAACTTTCTCCGAAACCCTAAATTTCGGAAGCCATGAATGAAGGTGCTCCAAAAATAATTCTGTTTTGACAGAAATATGTACCTGATTGTTTCTGCTGTAACTCCGAACTTTTCACTCCACAGGGTCTGAAATTTTTTTTTGTGGTAGCCTGACCTATCATATTTCCATCCCAACAGGTCTGACCTCAATTGGATTTTCTGAGAGAGAGTTATGCCACGTGTCGCAATGTGACCTGTTTATGGGATAAAATAGGAGAGCGAACTTTTACAGTGTGCCACGTGTCATTGGTTCAACTTCGGCCTCTAAACAAGTTTCCTGAGATAGTACAGTCTGTGTACTATCTGTCACTTTTTATGAAATTTCATTTGGAGCTTCCTAGCCCAAGTTATGACCTTTTTGCCCAGGTCACCTGATTTTGACTGAGATCTGGAAGAGGCAGAAACCCTAACTTGTACTGATCATAACTCACAAAGTACAACGAAGCTAAGGGTTTCCTTTGGACACAAGGTACCTAGGGATGTTATCTACGACCTATAAGCTTTTCAGATCCTGAAAATTCGCAGAAATGGATTTATAGTGAAAGTTCCACGATGACTGGTTTTTGCTATGTAAAACCCAAACCTTCAAATTGTCGCAAGTGAAGCAAGTGTCATAAGTGCCATACATTGCCTTCCTTCAGGTTAGCTCTGATACCATGTTAAGATTTAATATGCTAAGACAGAAAATAGCAGCATTACATTCCATTTCACAATAATAGCATATACAGGATCATTGAAGAAACAACAAGCACAGCATAAACACAAGAGACACAGATTTATCCTGGGAAACCCTCATGGGGTAGAAAACCCAGCAAAGCTTCCTCAATATAGATGACTAGCAAATACAAAAGATGTAACCCTGAGCATAAGCTCCTCCTTCTCCATAGAATACCTCTCTCTCATAAGTGCGCCACTCTCAAGTGAGTGAGTGTGTGTCAAATGAGGAATACACCTCCTCTATTTATACACTACTCCGACTTTTCTTTTACACAAATCATGTAGGATCATATTTAACCATTGGGTTAAATACCCCATTACAACTGACTAGGCCGACCCCACTAGGGTGGTCTAACAACCCTTTGACCCACATAACACATACAGGGCCGACCCCCACTAGGGAAGTCTAATAACCCAAGTTACCACATTCCGACGGAGGAATAAACATCTCCGGATATGCAATAAGATCTTCAAGGAGGAATGAAACATCTCCAGAATAATAAAGTACAAATATAATATTCTTTGAAGTTACAATATCTCAACATGTTCTACAGCATAAGAATCTAGGGGGATAATTCCAACATGATGTCCAGAGGCTAGAGACATGCCCCCCATCCTGAAGGGGAAGAAACCATTAAAACATGTGGAACAT
Organism: Larix kaempferi; assembly: GCA_027924585.1. Taxonomy (NCBI): domain Eukaryota; kingdom Viridiplantae; phylum Streptophyta; class Pinopsida; order Pinales; family Pinaceae; genus Larix; species Larix kaempferi. Next base: position 1,072,741 of record BSBM01001557.1, on the reverse strand, counting down.
TTAGGAAAGTCTGTGATTGGGAGTCATGTGATGATTCGGTGTAACAAAGGAAAGTTGATCAATGGCCACTATATTTCTGTGATGAATAAAATACTTCACTTGAAAGAGTTTGGACACTACAACTTTCATGGCATAGACATATCTCATCCAAGGAGTAGATTAAAATCTAAGGGAGCTTGGACTACCATAAAATCAATACAGAAACTTTTCCCTCCTAAAGTGATAGGTAACTAAGGAAGGATCCCTAACGGTCCAATAGGTCTTCTATTAAAATCTAGTATCTGGTCAATGACTGGCACAATATGGGGAGCACCTATAGATTTCAAAGCAGTTGAGGATAAAATACTAACAAACACTCCTTCATCAACTATAGTGCGAAATATTTCCTTATCGGCAAATCCTACAGATATCTAGAAAGGAACACCCAAAGGGAGACGATATTCTGCTAGATTATTCCAATCAAATGAAATGACCTCAATACTTGGAGGAGGTCCTGTGGAGACAGACAATATTTCCCATTTCCTTGAACAATCTGAACCGACTAGGAAAACATCAGTGGTTTTCAGTTCACTCTCAACTGGAAGAGTGGAATGAGACAAATATTATGTTATGGTGATTACTTCAGCCTTAGTATTCTCCAATGAAAGAGTGGGATCAAGTGGAGATGACATCGAATCGACCACTTCAACTTCACTTTTCGAAGGACGAGCGGGATGAATTAATTTGTTTTCACTCTTTGAGGAAAGAGTCAGATCGACCAAGGATGGAGTTGGATCATCTACTTCATCAACCAATGGGGGTCAAGAGACAACTTACATACAACAAACAAGTAGCGACATGATAATAATAATAATCAATATTGATTAATCCAAACATGCGGTCAAGAAAGAAAAGTTTAAAGATTCAACACAAATAATTTTTATGTAAAGAATATATATTACTGTATTAAAGAAAGTACAAAGGGAGAGATTACAACCGTTCCTTGACATCGCAAATTCTTCCAACAAGTATTTTTCCTCAAAGGTCCAACCTTGTTCCTAATAGAGAAGGGACACTTAGTTCTAAAATTATTTCAGCAACATTTGGATGCTCTCACTTCTCCCCCCCAATCCATGAAGGTGAGATTGCGTTTATAGGCCAAAGAGAATAGAAAGAGTTGAGGATTCTATGGAGAAGGTTAGGGTATCATCTGAAAGGGCTAGGATTTTGATTTCCACCTATGCATATTTGTAGGGATAAACCTCCGAGAGAGCTTCATTCTAGAAGACTCTCAAAGCTTCTTTTTTTTACTTTCAATCAATAGTGACGCACCCTATCCAAGGGAAACCTACATCATTGTTATCGGACAATCCACTCGAGCAGACGTGAGCCGGATCTCCCTAGATCAAAGTGAGTCTAGAACAAATAGAACAGACTATCAATGCATTTCCTAGATCTACTTAAGGATCGAGTACTAGATGTCTTACCTTTTCACTACACAATCCTTTCTCCTGAATGTTGCTCCATGTCTCACGGTCGTCAGATCCAAGCTACAAGACCTGTCAAGACAAGAAACAAGAGAAACCAGTAAAAGACATCTATACAATAAGAGATCTAAGTAAACAGTTAAGCAGGTAAACTACTCAATATCATTACACACATGAACAACATTGGTGGAAAGCATTTGTATTACTGCAAATAGAGGAGTACATGATAGAGTTATAGAACCACAACCAAGGCTTAACGTTGTAGCCATTCTCTGACAAAACCGATTGCCATATCCTTCCAAGGAAGTATGAGTTCTCCAATAGGTGAGTGGAGATGTTCTAAGAATGATTTCACCAGCATGTAGATACCATATTCTTCCTCCCTTTGGGATGGGAGTGAGCTTCATTTATATAGGACTAAATGGATAGGGTATGGATAGGATAAGTTGAGAGATGGTAGGAGAGACTTAAGGGATCTCTCCAAAGGTTTAGGAACCGAGTGCTAGCTCTTCCAAGAGGTCAGGGATAGGGTCCCAAGTCAACAAGCTTCGAGATGGACCTCGAAGAAGCTATTTTTGCCACTTAACTGACTTCGTCACACCCTGTAATGGAGCAAGGTGCGACGTCGCATGTTGCTAGTGTGCAACCTGTGACAACCCTTCAAAACTTAGCACAATTGGGTACAAATCCTCCCAGGATGACTACTTAGTCCAAGTATCTTCAGGGGTGTATACACTAAATCTCATGATGAGTAGATTTTGGGTGTAACAGAATTCCCCCCAAAGCATGAAGCTGTTGAAGATAGACAGATGAAGTGCTTTGATAGAAGTAATGGCAATAGACTCGTCGGACGAAGGACACTGCTGCAGTACAACTGACTCTGAACTGACAATCTCATATGAAGTACACCATGGCTGCCGACCAATACATTGCAGATCCATGGTAGTAATGACCGACTGAACACAATCATGGCTACTAGACACAAGCGTAGATCCATGATGAGATGATAACACAACCACGACCAATACAAAAGTGGATCCGTGTGATACAACTCAATACAAACTCCATCGCAACCTGGGTAAAACATGACTCCCCGGGGTCTTCAAGCTGAACCCACAATGATACGAATCTATCCATGTGATTACAAATGTCTTGACGTCGAACATGGTAGAAACCACTTGATTACCGGCCATTGATGTAAACCGTTAACAAGTGCGAGGGAGATCACCATTGATGTTAATGATTCCCAAGGTATCACAGTACATATCATCAAGCGTGAATAAATGAGTTGAAGTTGAACGCGAGCTGAAATATTTCAATCAAGAGTCAATGATGTAAACTCATGATGAAAGCGAGGTAACTTGCCATTGAGGCATGCAGGGCCAAGGTACTTGACTGGTTTCTAGATTCAATCCTCGGATGATGAGTTGAAATCGACAAGGATGAATCCATCGAAGGAGGGCCATGATGAATCCCCCATCAATCAACACAAAACACGACAAAAGATGTGTAGAGTGGATCGGATAGTGCAGCGACATGTGAGACTGACACAAAGTAAACCGATATGGTGACGAGTGTACTGACTGCATATGACAAATGATAGATGTGTTCTTGAAAATGGGCATGGCATGACTTGGCAGTATTGACACAATGAGTACGACGCAAACTTCTAATGCAACCGATGATGGGATATTTCTTTGAATGACTCAAAGGAGTAACATGACTCAAAAAGTAAGCGAGGACTCATAGACAAACGGATGACCCAAGTATTGTATGCAGATGCAGATGAGTGCCATGTTCGAGAATGACTACATACTTCCACTAATAAGGCATGTAACACAAACACTTTCCTTTTTCCCCATCATGAATGATGAGTGCCTCATGTGTTTTTTACGAGCTTGATGAGGGTAACCAGATGCTCAATATAGCTCATCTCATAGATGAGTCCAATCCCAAATATTTTTTGAACCTAGGATAGGAGGGGCTCGTCCCATGACAGGCCCTTCAATGTGAAAATTTTAACGAGTCCATAGAAGGTAAACTCGGTCGTCATTTCATGTTTAGAGAGTCTGAAAAGAACTAAAGAAGACTCCAATGGTCCTTTTTCATAAAGTTAGCCTCATTTCCTGAAAAAGGGTAAAATAACGTGGGAGAGGACTCTTCCAGTCATGATTGGCTGGAGTATATCTTTTTTGTAATTAGTGCCTCCTGGTCTGAAAAAGGGGTAAACTATCACCAGGAAGACGACCATTCAAATAGTTTAACAAGCGTGAACGCGGCAAGTTCACTTAGCAATATTTTCCTATTTAGGGAGTCTGAAAAGAGCTTAAAAAGAACTCCATGAACAACTTTGTCATGGTTGATGACCAAGTATGACAAAGGAAAAAGTAAACTTGGCATAGTTCCTTTTCTGTAAATAGTCTAGCGAGGCCGGATAAAGTGATAAACCTATACTCGTTAGACACACCTTTTTAACTCAAATTTTTAATGAGCACGAGAATGGTATCAAAAGCACTCGGAATATTTTTCATGTTTGAACCAGAGCATGAAAAAGTAAAAACTAAGCTCAAACCACTTTTCATGTTTCAACCAGAGCACGAAAAAAGGTGAAAAGTAAGCTCAACACCATCTTACTGTTTTTAACGAGCTCGAAGATAGGTTGGAAGAATGCTCATGATGTCTGCTTCATTTTTTAACGAGCTTGTAACATAAAATGAACTATGCTCGGGATAATTTTCATGGTTTAATGAGATTGAAACCTAAAAAAGGAAACTATGCTCGAAAATGTTCCCAATGGTGAACTTTTCCCCAACATGGCATCCAGAGGTTGGTGTGTGCCCCCAGCATGATTGCTGGAAGTAAGTGACTTAGCTCCAACGTGGTGTGGAGAGGCGACCAAGTTGACTTCAACGTAACATCCAGAGGTTGAAGACATGCCCCCAAGCTTCATTTCGTTTTCCTAATGCATAGGCGGGTGAAAAGAAGATTAAGGTACTAAGTCTACAAGGAGACTCGACTCAAAGGGAAAGGAGTTGTTTCATTTTTTAACGAGCATGACCCAAGATCAGAACTCTGCTCGCGAGCCCCTATTTCATTTTTTAACGAGCTTGACATAGAAATGGAACTATGCTCATGGTTAAGTCCCACTGACGGGTTCCTTCCCAACATGATGCCCAGAGGTTGGAAAATGCCCCCAGCATGATTGCTAGCGGCTTAACATGGTAGTGTTCCCTCAACATGATTGTTGACAATACGACATGTGGCATGCCCCCCAAGCTTCATTTCATCTGAAAATGCTTCTTGGTAACCCAACTACCAACCTGGCTACTAATATGAAAATGTTCACCAAGGGGGGGAAAACGAGAATCAGATGAAATGAAGGTTCAAGTTCTAACTCTAGCAAGAGACTCGAACTGATGGGAGGGAGATCTATTTCATTTTTACACAAGCTTGAAATAAACAATAACTATGCTTGAGGGGGGCCATCTTATTTTTTAACGAGCTTGAAATGGAATAAAACTATGCTCGAGTGGATTGGTTTCATTTTTGTGCAAGATTGAAACCAAAGGTAAACTATGCTTAGAGGGGTCTATTTCATTTTTTAACGAGCTTGAAATAGAATAAAATTATGCTCCAGTGGATTGGTTTCATTTTTATGCAAGCTTGAAACCAAAGGTAAACTATGCTAGGGTGGTTGGTTTCATTTTTTAACGAGCTTGAAACATAACATAAACCGTGCTCGTACAACCCATCCTGAGGGGGAAGAAACCACTAAAACATGCGGAACATTCAGGGAAGTTTGATGACTAGGAGTCATATGATGAGTGGGTGTCACAAAGGAAAGCTGATCAATGGTCACAATATTCCCATAATGAGGAAAATACATCACTCGAAAGAGCGTGGACACTACAACTTTCATAGCATAGACATAATCACATCCAAGGAGTAGATTGAAATCTAAAGGACCTTGGACAACCATGACATCAACATAAATAGTTTTACCTTTCAACGTGATAGGTAACTGCGGGAGAATCCCTAAAGATCCGGTAGGCCTTCTATTAAAAGCCAAAATCTGGTCAGTTACTGGCACAAGCTTAGGGGAACCTATATCTTTCCAAGTAGTTGAGGATAAAATACTAATAGAAGCTCCCTCATCAACTATTGTACGAAAGATTTCTTTATCGAAAACTCCTACAGATATTTGAAAAGGAATACTTGAAGGAAGACAAGATTCTGTTAGACCATTCCAATCAAAGGAAATGACCTCAATACTTGGGGGGGTCCTATAGGAATGGACAGGGTCTCCCCTTGCCTAGGACATTCTGAACTGAATAGGAAAACATTAGCGGTTTCCAATTCACTCTCACTTGGAAGATAAGAATGAGATGAAGATTGTGTCATGGTGACTACTTCAGTCTGGACTTTCTCCAATGAAAGAGTGGGATCGAGTGTAGATGAGATTGACTCGATCACTTCACTCTCCGAAGGAAGAGTGGGATCAATTACAGATGAAATTGAATTGACCACTTGGTCAACCAGCAGGGGGTCAAGGGACAACTTACTATCACTTGTTGGAAGCACCTTTTGAGAACTAGTAATATATTCCAACCACCGTGAAGCTTCATCCATGCTTGGACAAAGGTAAGTACAATGCATGCCCTTGCATAGCCATCAAGGGTCTGCAGCTCTACCCTTCCGACCCTTCACCAACGGGTCACTAGTTGAGAGAGTGTCATCAACATGATGGTCAGAGGTTGATGATACAAGTGGTTTGGGGTTTTTAGACCACACTTTTGACACGCGGGAAAGACCAAGACAATTCTTGAGAAGGTGATCACCCTTACAAAGTTTGCAAGGAAACTTTGGCTTACAAGGTGTTCTCATAGAATGAGTGCCATTAGAGGCAGATGGTTGACGCACGGTCTCTTTCTTATCCTTCTTCTTCTTAACCTTCCTTTTCTTCTTCTTCTTTTCCACCTGATTACTGACACTAGAGTTTTCAGTAGGGGAAGAGGAAGAGACGGAAGCCGATTCAACTTTTGACGAAGAAGGAGAATGGTCACCATGAGATTGATGCTCATGTGGTGAAGGACCTAGGTTCAACACAATTGGTGCACTTGGTGTAACTGAATTGGAGAATAACCATACTGGTAATCCTATCATCAATCCAGGAAGACTCAACGTAGCCATAAAGGGAGGACCAACAGTTCCACAAGGGGGAATAACAAATGGCATACCTTGGAAAGGTGCCTCCTGGTTGGTAGTCCCGGAAGAGTCTCCCATATCTAGACTTCCTAAGAGTCTCTAAAGTACCACACAAATCAAACACTACTCAATTCTAAAAGAAACAAGCAAACTGTGTGAATAAGAGTGGATTCAAAGTCTGGAACCTCACAGGATTATCAAGGCATCGCAAACCGTGATATACTGCAGGGTCCAACAATATGACATGACAAGGAGGATTGGGACCGTACCCTTGCCTGCACACCCGATTACCTAGACAGTACGTGCGTGCTAATCTCCCCGAATGTTGTTCTCAATGTATTGCTTTTCCAAGACGGCCAAATGGTTAACTCAGTTGGTTTTAGGAATCCTAGTGGTGTCTCTCGATATACGCAAGGTACGTGGGAGCTCAAATTCGTAGTGGTGTTGTCTAATGCACAACCGTTCAGCAAGAGACCTTCCGATATACTACCGAGTACATGATACACCCTTCGATATACGCCAAGTACGGATTATGGTACTTGGTGGGTACGTGAAGGAGCTCGATATACTGATAAGTATGTGGAAGACTCCAATACCCCCGGGATACAATGCTGGAAAATAATGATAGCTGCCACGCTTAACGATGCCGGAACATGTCTCTAACTTACACACAGTTACTAAATGATTTTAACCTAAGCTAGCATTAATTTTATCTTGTACGGTTAGGTGAATGCATGAGGTGAGTACATAAATGTAAACATAATGCAATCCTCAACTACACGATAATGCACGTTTCTTTTCCTTTTCAATGAAAACTACTTAAGGTAAGGAGAGATTTTTCTTTCTTTCAAACCAAAAGTACTTAAGTAGTAGAAAAAAGAAGAATTCCTTCCTAGAGTGCAATTCTAACTTTCTGCAATAATCAGCTAAAGAGCGCAAAGAAAATGAAAGATGCAACTAAACTTAACAATGTGTGAGACAAAATGATGAAGCGCTTTTCAATTTTCAAATGCATGTACCAAAAATGAAATTTGATAACTCAACGCTTTTCATATCTATATACAGAAAGTGAGAAGATATCTACACCACTCTAATCTTTCAAAAATTCCCAAAGAAAAATGGCAAGCACCCAAACAACTCAAAGGCACTCAAGAGAGGCTCAAAATCTACCAAATGCAATAATTATAACTCATTTCCTATATTTTTACACTTGAAAAATACACATCTAATCTATGGAAAGGAGGATTCCACAAACGTTTCCAATCAAACGCAATACAAAGAAAAGCACTTAATAATCATGTCTAACTCAAAAGTACACAAAACTGAAACAAGCCTTTTCTTCTCCCTATGAGTGTGAGACCAAGAATTTCAAATGATTAAATTAAAGCAAGAAGAATACTTATGTTGTCCAATTTCATGAATATAGAAAAAGAGTGACAAAATCAAGCTTTTCTTTGAACTAAAGTGGAGACAAAGAATCAATCTTTTCCAATAACCATTAGATAGCTTAGCATGTAAAGGAAACAAGATGCATAATCCAAGAAAGAGAGGTTCAAAAAGACATGGATATCCCACACTTTTCAAGTCTTTAAAACAAGTCAATCACGCCAAACCAAAAATGATCTCAAAACCTTGAGATGGGTCAAAACAACTAAAGGATGCACGATGAGGGGGGATTTTTTTTCAAAAATAGAACCCATTTCGCTTAAAAATGCAAGCAAAACACTAGTTTTGACTCAAAGGGCCAAACATGAATCCAAATCTCAAAAGACCCAAAAACCAATACAAGCAAGCGAAACAAAACACACAAATCAAAGATGGGATCTCTGGCTAGATCTTGCAGCACAGAGGGAGTTCATACAGCAAACCAAAGTCCAGACCGTCAAATGGAGAGGATATGACTGCATGCCAAAATTTGACAAATCGGCGCACTATGTGCTTGTACATAGTGCGACGTCACAGTTTAACGACACGGGAAGTGCAATGATGTCGCAGTATACCAATGCAAGGGATGAGACGAGTATCTAACAGGTAAAGAACAGAGACCCAGAATGACACAGTGTCACTCTGTTCCCACTGCCTAGGTGAGACAGGCGAAGTCTAGATTCAAAAATGAATTAGATCTCTCAGCAATGAACCATGGAATGGTTTGGGAATGAGTTGTATAAACTCAGAGGAAGTAGATTATAGTCTTCAATACGAAGATCTGATAGCGAAATCAACTCCAAGAAGTAAAATGGAAAAAATAAAAGGCTTGTGTCAAGCAATCAACTGAAAATGACTCTCAGATTGACAACTACTGACCAAATTCTATACTACCCAGTATGGTCGCCAGATTTGTTATCGAACAATCCACTCGAAGGAAGACAAGCCGGATCTCCCTAGCTCAAAGTGAGTCTAGAACAAATAGAATAGACTACCAATGCATTTCCTAGATCTACCTAAGGATCCAGTACTAGATGTCTTACCTTTTCACTACGCAATCCTTTCTCCTGAATGTTGCTCCACGTTTCACGGTCGTCAGATCCAAGCTGCAAGACCTGTCAAGACAAGAAACAAGAGAAACCAATAAAATACATCTATACAATAAGAGAGCTAAGTAAACAGTTAAGCAGGTAAACTGCTCAATATCATTACACACATGAACAACATTGGTGGAAAGCATTTGTATTACTGCAAATAGAGGAGTACATGATAGAGGTATAGAACCACAACCAAGGCTTAAAGTTGTAGCCCTTCTCCGACAAAGCCAATTGCCATATCCTTCTAAGGAAGTATGAGTTCTCCAATAGGTGAGTGGAGATGTTCTAAGAATTATTTCACCAGCAAGTAGATACCATAGTCTTCCTCCCTTTGGGATGGGAGTGAGCTTCATTTTTATAGGACTAAATGGATAGGGTGTGGATAGGATAGGTTGAGAGATGGTAGGAGAGACTTAAGGGATCTCTCCAAAGGTTTAGGAACCGAGTGCTAGCTCTTCCAATAGGTCAGGGATAGGGTCCCAAGTCAACAAGCTTCGAGATGGACCTCGAAGAAGCTATTTTTTCCACTTAACTGACTTCGTCGCACCCTGTAATGGAGCAAGGTGCGATGTCGCATGTTGCTAGTGTGCAACCTGCGATGACCCTTCAAAACTAAGCACAATTGGGTACAAATCCTCCCATGATGACTACTTAGTCCAAGTATCTTCAGGGGTGTATACATTGAATCTCATGATGAGTAGATTTTGGGTGTAACAATCATTGAGGGGTGAGGCGTGTTATATGAAGGAAACAGGAGTCAATGACGCAACTTGTCAACATGCAAAGTGTGTCATCAAGGCTCTGACGCTTGTTGTGAACAAGCAGAGTGCGTCAGTGCTCCAAAGGTGGGAAGGAGGAAGGAAAAACCTCTTATCAATTCATTTGACACTTGACGCTTTAGGGATTGTAGTTAATACAAAGATACACACCTCATTATCCAATTGAAGACGATATTTTGGTGTAACATATTGCCCCCCAAAGTATGAAGCTAGAGTAATAGGATAGGTGAGATACTTTGGTGGATGGAAATTGAGGCAAAAAACGGTCTGTTGAAATGCTGAACAAGGAATATACAGTAAAATAGATTCTGATGCATGTCCCAAATGACTCATCACATGGATTCCAACCAATACATTACAGATCCATGTTAGTACTGACTGACTGAACACAATCATGACTACTAATATACAAGCGTATATCCATGATGAGATAATTACACAACCACGACCAATAAAAGAGTGGATATGTGTGATATGGCTCAAAAATCTCCATCGTAACCTGGGTAAGATACATAACAGAAGTATCCCAGGGTATTCATCCTGAACCCGAAATGATACAAATCTAACCATGTGATTACAATGTGTTGAAGTTGAACATGGTATAAACCACTTGATTACAGGTCAATGATGTAAACTGTTAACTAGTGCGATGGAAATCACCATTGGTGTCAATGATTCCCAAGATATCATAGTACATCCCATCGAATGTGAATCAATGAGTTGAGGTCAAAATTTTGTTGGAATCTCACATATAGAATTCAATGATGTAAACTTACTGTTGAAAGCGAGGTAAACTTCCATTGAGGCATACATGCCCAAGGTACTTAACTAGTTCCTAGGTCTAACCCTTGGATGGTGTGTTGAAATCGATAAGGATAGACTCCATCGAAGGAGGGCCATGATGTCTCCCTCATCATTGACAAGAAACGGGATCAAATATTTTGCTAGAGTATATCGGACTGAGAAGTGACTTCAAGACTGACTTAGGGGTAATAGATCCAAAGGAGGATGACATGACTGTAAAGGTTGACTCAAAGGATAGACCTCCCTTGAGCACTTAACGACACGACAAACGACTTGGAAACATTGACTCAACAAGTCTTAAACCAAGACATAGTGGTATTCTTCGGATGACTCGAAGGAGTAACACAATGAAATGAATTGACCTGACTCGAAGACAAGTTGATTATCCAACCATTTGAATAAGAAATGGATAGGTGCCATGCTCAAGGGTGACCATAAGATGCCATTAATACAGGTGTAAATACATACTCTTTCCTTAAATTTCCCCACCATGATTGATGAGTACCTCTTTGTTTTTTTACAAGTTGGAAGAGGGTAACAAACGCTAGTTACAACTCATCTTTCGGATGAATCCAATCCCACATGTTTTAGGAACCTGAGATAGGAGGGGTTCGTCCCTAGAAGGGTCCTTCAATGTTAAATTTTAACGAGTCTAAAGAAGGTAAAATAGGTGTTATTTTATGTTTAGAGAGTCTAAAATAATCTAAAGAAGACTTCGAGATAAAAAAAAATTGTAGAAGTTAGTCCCCATGTCAGAAAAAGTATAAAATAATACCTAAAGGAACTCTTCCATTCATGATTGACTAGAATATACCTTCCCCTACAGATATTGACATTATGGCACATACGAAAACATGGTTTCCTTCATGCCCCTAAAATATGCAATTGGGTTTCTTATTTGTAGACCCTAGTTGTGTACTGTTTATAAACCCTACAATATTCCCTGTTGTTTTTGGCATTCCATCAATGTACATAGTTGCTCCTTTATTTTGATCCTTGTCTTTCAGCTGTAAATCATTTGCAGATAGTCCATATCTGCGCATACTGCGTGTATATTGGACTAGTCATATCCAATATGTGTAATTGTAACACAGTTCGACATACTCCATCAATTCAGTACATCTGTCGTAACTGAAATTTATGCTATCCATGCAAAAAAAACCCAAACCATGTAATGATGATAGTGCAATCCAATATATCCTCTCGTTCACAAAAAAATCTATGTTCAGTTGAGGAAGATCCTTGGGTACCCATTGTTTCACTAGATGTTTGTACCTCAAGGGAACCTCGATGTCACCTATGGTCTCATCATTATAAGAACATGACCCCCCTTCAATGAGAAAATTTTCCATGTGTTTATGGAATTTTCTTCGGATATTTTGACATCCAGTTGATCTCCCTCTTGTAAACCTACTAGATGTCTCACTTTCCTCTAGTCTTCCTAAAATTCCCTCGCTCGAGGAAGACAAATATGACAAATACCTGTTTGTTTCTACCTGCACCATGGGATAAAATTTTCTCCAATAAATAAATCACTTAAATCACATAGGCATGTTGACCGATGTAACTTGGTTTCCCCAACATTTCCATGCAAAACATCCAATTACAAAATGGTATCTATCATGTACCCCATTTCTTCAACACCATGAAAATCATGGAATCATAAGAATCAACATCAAGCTACTATATGGTTACCCTCATTATGCATCCATCATGATCAATTCAATAATTATGAAAGATATCATATATGGGTAGCACTATGGAACCATCACACGTATAGTATTTCTTACCTTCATATTCCTTACAATTTCGTAGCAAACAACTACCTATGTTTAATTAAGTTTTCTATTGATGCACCTAAATCATATAACATATGTGTGTCACTCTACAAGTCTCAATACCTAGAGTGTATATTAACCATAATCATCACAAGCATGTCATGCACGTGTTGTTCTTCAACATATATCAACCATATATTATGCATAGTCTCAATAGATATGACCCAACTACCAAAAGAATATGCTTACTTTTATTACAAACATAGATACGAAATATTCATATCATGAGAAACATGTGTGATCACTAGAATCACTCTTTGTGTGCATACAACTTCAAACAATCAAGTGCTTGATACCATCCATGTTGTACATATATACAATTTCAAACAATATTGTGCATATAGACTTAAATCAATTAAATGGAGGTATGACCATCACTCCATACTAAGAAACCCTAACAACTTCAACCTCGACCACTACTATAGCTTGTTGGAACACTACAAGTAATCCAATTAAGAATACACTTAGTGTAATTAAGTGCTTCCACAACAAAAAATTGAACATATCATTTACACACTTTAGATTATGACAAAACATCTACTGAGCAATTAGATATATAGAAATTAACTCAAAATGCAATATTGGCACAAAATTTCACAACCTACTACAATCTAATTATAATCTAATTACATTTAAAGGTCAAAGTATTAATGATAATACAATGCAAGGAAATACAAAAAGGCTTAACAATCCACATCCCATATCTTCACATATTTATATAGTATACACATGCAAGGAAGAAAAGGAAGAGAGAAAATATGTGGCATTTTTTGGTGTGGTTGATCTTTCTTAGTAAGAACTTGTTTTGTATAGCAACCTAAAGTTGTGCATAACATATAAATTAGTTGAGGTTATTCCCTATCTCATGTGTGGTACTCATATTTGTATAGAATCAAACTATTACATAATACTCTTTATAGGTATCTAGAGAAAAATCAACCAAAATCTTGGAGTTTCTCCAATAGGGCTAGTCAAGGGAATCTTAGGCCTAATGTATCTCAAGATATTATATTGATCTCTATTATTCACAACTTATTTTTAAGGAGAACTTAGGAATGGATAATAACATTTATGTCTAACTCCATGTGCTAAAACTCCCATTAAGACTAACTATAGAGAAGTAAGTGGGGAAGCTTCAAGTATGTGGAGACCCAAATATGGTCATAGAGAGCATCAAGGGAACATTGAGACTCCAAAGTGTACTCTTGGGACCACTTCTAGATCAAATCAAAGAACTAGATGGGTAGTTTCATGAAATGACATTTCAATGTGTATATAGAGAACACAATATGAGAGTTTATGAGTTCTCAAGGCTATGGTTGATGCTTAGATAATAGTACATTACAAGGAGGAACATATGATGGAAGATATATATGATTACCTCACATAATTATGCTTTTTATTTATACATACTTGCTTTTGGATGGGTTGTTAAGTTTTTACTGAAATTATATCCCTTCAAAATTGGATGATGTTTCCATTTTTTGTTTAGAACTTCCATTTCACTTTATGTAAGGCTATGAGACTCATTTTTATAAATATAGTACCATTTACAAATTAATAGAAATGTAGATTGTACATATGTTGGAACTCTACAAGATTCTATGTTAGTGATGTTTTCATACCTTTTAAATTAGTTTTTTCTTTCTTTAAATATAAAGTTACAATTTTTTCCTTACCAAAAAAAGGTTAATATGGCATTCACCTAAGAGGTGAAAAATAGAGTTTAAGTGGTTCATTTTGGTGGGTAGTTGAAAATTTAAATATTATATTTAAACACACCCAAAATAGGCCCACATTAAATGGCACCATGTCCTTACCCAATAGCCTTCAAAGACATTAGGAATGAGCATCCCACCACTTGCATGTAATCCATCAAATGAGAGAATATGTTGATGGCAATAAGGCATCATGGCATTTTCCCCCAAAGTACCCCCTCCTCTTCAAATTTGTGTGAAATCATTGGTTGTTGGATCATATCCATTTGGTTGAGATTGGTCATTCACGACCATTTTAAACAACAAATCCCCTTTTTTTCTGTTGCTAGGTTTCTATGGTGATTGGCTTCAGAATGAACACTCGGAATTTCCATAGATCTCATGATTTTCATCGACGTTTCGATTCCACAACAGGACTCATCATCAGGATGGTGTGTGCAAATTTCAAGTGTTCATTTTGAAGCAATCCCCTTATTAATAGATGAACTAGCTTGTGTACCATCAAAACTATCACCCAAAATAACTTGGCTTTCCTTTCACCGAGGCTTTGAAAATGTAGCCCAAAATCACATAAAATAATGCACTTTGTAACCTATGTAAGAAAAAATAATGGCTGCAAATTTCATCTTCTCACCATAGCAACTAAGGTCAATAATATACTATGAAAATTTAGCCATAGATTGGCCCTGGGATGACTTAGAATTTTTGTAGATTATTCCACAAATAAATGCACAAATATGGATAACTCTCAATTTAAATCCAAGGTAAAAAAATTTCTACAAATTTTTCACACCCAATTTCTTTAGTTGCAATGCATTCTGGCCCCTTGAAAATGGAGACAAGTCATTTTCAGGCTCAAAGAAACATGGAAAAATTCATGAATAAATCTAAGTTCCATGCATCAAAAGTTGAGTAAAATGAGCTTGATTCTGGTTCCCAAAATTTTCCTCATCATGTGCTTTGCATCAAGCTAAATTATGTTACAAGTATCCCTTTCCCTCATCATCAATATTCTAGAATAGTTTCTCAATTTCCAGTTTGATGAGGGATAACTAACTATCGAGTTTTGCATTGAAAATTCCCATAAACCCATTAAGACTAATTTATTCCTTGGTTCTCATGATTCATGTTGCTATATTTTCTACATGTGGAATCAAAACCACATCCCATTAGAAGCAAGCAATAATAGACATTTGGTGATTTAAAATAACCAACTACATTACTATATCCTTTAATGCCTCTTCTATATGCTTATTTTAATAGAGAAGAAAATGGGCATTCTAATAAGAATTTTTATAGTTGTATTTTTGTACTTCTCGATATTGGAATTGAAATTATGTCATTTCCATGATGATTAGTAACCTTTAAAAAAATTCCAATCACTCATTGCATTCAAATTACTAATATGTCCAATATGCATAATTTCACCCAAAGAAGGCCCACAAGGTAAAATTAGGTCTATATGGTGAGCAATTTTAGGCGGCAACTGTAGGCTCCTAATATGGAATGGTTCCTCCCCCTTAGGTTCCAAGAACTAGAAACTTGAAAGAGAAGACCAATGACTTAATAAATTGGGATATGGAGTCAAATAAATCACTCTCTAGAAAAAAATCTATTTTTTCAACCTCTTCTTGTTATGATGGGGACGGAGCTAAACGACCTCTCTAAAATCAAGTGAGACCCAAGAGATAAATGACCTCTCTAAAATCAGAAACCCTCCCAATGAATTCAACACTTCTAAAATGAAAATGAAAACATCTTCAATGAATCATTTCCAAAGTGTTAATTTTTCAGAATTTACTTCAATCTGATCTAGGATCTTAACTGAGAGAACAACATGTACAACATATCTACAGCATATCAATCATGGACACAATAATGCAAGCACACAAGAGACACAGATTTTACTTGGGGAAAACCATAAAGGTGAAAAACCCCAATAACTTCCTCAAAGATAGATAGAGCAATGATACAACCCAAGCATAAGAGATAGACATCTCCTAGCAGCAGCTTCTCCTCCTCCACAAGTGCACCACTCTCATGAGAGTGTGAGAGAGAATAGAATGATCAAATAGAGTGCCTCCCGCACTCTATTTATACTTGACTTGACTTTCCTAATAACCTTTACTAGGTCGGCCTTAACTTAACCACATAACATAATGCTGACTAGGCCGACACCCAATAGGGTGGTCTAATAACCCTTTGACCCACATGGCCGACCCCCAATAGGGTGGTCTAATAACCCTTCTAACCACATGACTTATACAGGGCCGACCCCAACAAGGTGGTCTAATAACCCATCAAGTATAAGTTACGACACTTACAATATAAATGACGACACTTCCATATAGAGGAATAATAACATCTCTATAGGAATACAAACACTTCCATATAGAGGAATAATACCATCTCTATAGGAGTACAATATACATATATGAAATACATTCCGAAGTTACATATACATCAACACTCCCTCTTAACTAGGAAGGTATTTCTCATCACAGGTCTTCTAGCACAAGTCTTCTTTTCTGGATCATCGTCACTGGATAATCATCATCGAGTCATCGTCATCGTCACTGTTGCTGCTATCTCAATCAATCTCTAAATCTACTTGTCATAGGAAGTTCTACAGAGCTAGTCCTTTTTCATATTGGATGTACGCCCACCACCTGCAGGTCTTCATCATCAATGGCCATACTGTGGATCCCAGGACTGATTACATGCGTCAACAAAACCTAGTGCATACTATAGGTTCTTTTACATGTTGACCTTCACAAAACCTACTCAGAGCATCCCAGGATGTTACGAGAAAACCGCTCTACCTGTCTGGATCTCGATAGAGAATCCCAGGCTGTTACGAGCACACCGCTCTACCTGTCCGGATTTTAAAGGATCTTTTCTATGTGAACTTTCTCAAAACCTACTCAGAGCATCCCAGGATGTTACGAGCAAACCGCTCTACCTATTTGGATCTCGATAGAGCATCCCAGGATGTTACGAGCACACCGCTCTACCTATCCGAATTTTAAAGGATATTTTCTATGCGAAACTGTAGCAAAACCTACTCAGAGTATCCCAAGATGTTATGAGCACACCGCTCTACCTATCTGGATCTCGATAGAGCAACCCAGTATGTTACGAGCACACCGCTCTACCTGTCCGATTTTTAAAGGGTCTTTTCTATGCTACCTCTAGCAAAACCTACTCAAAGAATCCCAGGATGTTATGAGCACACCGCTCTACCTGTCTGGATCTCGATAGAGAAACCCAGGATGTTACAAGCACACCGCTCTACCTGTCCAGTTTTTAAAGGGTCTTTTCTATGCTACCTGCACAACCTGTCCACGGCTATAGAGTATCAAACCGATACTCACCATACATCATCCTGATGTACGTCATCTGTAGCAACATCCTGAAGCTCGTCATATGTGATCATCCTGATCATACAATGCATCTGCCTGATGCCTACACAGTATCTGCCTAATACATATCATCATACATGATCTACCTGATCATTCAATGTATCTACCTGATACACATACAAATACATGATCCACCTTATCATACATGATACGTATCAACACACATGATCCACCTGATCATACAATGTATCTACCTGATACATATACAGATACATATACATGATCCAACTGATCATATCCAACATCAACATGATGCATACATACATAAATGATCCAACTGATCATATCTAGCATCAACATGATGCATACAAATACATAAATGATCCAACTGATCATATCCAGCATCAACATGATGCATACAAATACATAAATGATCCAACTGATCATATCCAGCATCAACATGATGCATACAAATACATAAATGATCCAACTGATCATATCCAGCATCAACATGATGCATACAAATATAGAGCAGTAACTGGAGCATCTCCTTGATGCTCATCATCTAGTGCTTAAATCCATAGCCATGTGAAGGATCCTCCTTCCAACATGCTTGGAATGGCTTCAGCAAATGTGTCCATCACTTCTTCCTCGAAGTGTCGTCGATCTGAAGAACGCCAAGCCTCTCTCTGAAGTACTCGAACTTCACTCTGGCTAGTGGCTTCGTCAGCACATCTGCAATATGCTCATCTGTCGCAATATACAGGAGCTTCACTGCTCCTCTCTGTACCATATCCCTGATATAGTGATATTTGATCTCAATGTGTTTCGACCTGTCGTGGAACACCGGGTTCTCAGACAACTTCACACAACTCTGGTTGTCACAAAAGATACCAGTAGCCTCCAGCGGGAGATCAAATAACTCAGACAGTAGCTTCCGGAGCCATACTGCCTCACAACTAGCCGAACATGCTGCAACATACTCAGCCTCGGTTGTACTCAGTGCTACGCAAGACTGCTTCCTCCTAAACCAAGAGATCACACTTGATCCCATACTGAAGCATCACCCAGATGTGCTCTTCCTATCTGCAGCACTGCCTACCCAATCTGAATCAACATAACCCTACAGGTTAAACTTTTGATTCGCATCATACTTGAGCCCATAATCAACTGTACCCTTTAGGTACCTCAAAATATGCTTTACAGCAACCAGGTGAACACTCCTTGGATCTCTCAGGAACTGGCTCAATGGGTTCACCGAAAAGCAAATATCTGGTCTCGTGTTCGTCAGGTACATCAAGGACCCAATCATCTTACGATACATAGTGATATCAACCAGCTCAGATGAAGCATCACACAAAAGCTTCAGGTTTGATGCCATAGGTGTCGCCATGGCCTTGCAGTCCATCATCCCAAACCTCTTCAGGATCTCTACTGCATACTTTCCTCGTCCAAGGAACATTCCATCTGCACTCTGCCACACCTCCATACCTAGAAAATAGTGCATCATCCATAAGTTCTTCATCTCGAACTCGGTAGCAAGCTTCCACTACGTGTCGGCAATCAATCTATCTTCACCTGTAATAAACAGATCATCCATATACAAAAGTAGTATCACTGGATTTCCTTCCTCAACCTTGTAGTAAAGGTTGGAATCCGCTTTACTCTTAGTAAGGACCAATTTGGATAGAAAGTTGTCTATCCTACCATACCAAGTTCTGCACATATATGACTCCCTGTCATGTGTCTCAGAACCAAGTGGCTACTTCACATACACTTCTTCTTCAACTACACCATTCAAGAAAGTTGTCTTAAAATTCATCTGGTGTATCTTCCATTTCATCACTGCAGCCAGAGCAAGTACGGATCTAATGGAAGTGTATATGGATATAGGAGCAAAAGTCTCTATTCTACCACCTGCAGCATGCTTGATCTTTTAGATCCTCTTGGAAGTCACTATAGACTCCCCTTCAGGTCTTGGGACTGTATCCCAAACATCTTCATGATCGACTGGTACTCCTCGATCATGGCATTCTTCCTAGATCCTGGGAACTTCAATATTTTCAATAGATAACTTTGTTGCTGAACAAATGTTGTAGTCCTTCTTTTGTAGGTGATGGTATACGATCTTTCCTACACAACAAGTTAAATTGCATGATTAGAAAATATCTCATAGTTTTCAGAACAAATTCTTACACATAAATAAATATGTCATACAGTCATGCAATTATCTTAGCCAATGCTTCAATACAACATTTATCCATATCCCGTAACTTTCTAGATGCCTTCCAATATCTACCAGAGCATTGTTAAGAGTGTCCACAACTCCCAACATGTCAACAAAGAGGTTTCATTCTAGATAAGTAGCAATGGAATGTTGTACAGTGCCATAGGCCACTTATCCATGTATATTAGTAGTATACTGTTCATCAATGCAACTATGCATAATACACAACCTAATTCTAGGAACATGAGTATATACATTATTGAACAGTATTATTTAGACAATAAAATATGCAAGGAATGATAATTTAAAAACTTATCTTTGTTTGTTTGTTGGGTTGACTCCCTCTCAGTCTTTGCTTCTTTTCTGCAACTCCATTCTGATGTGGATTGTGAGAAGTGGTCAACTCCCTCTGAATATCTGCGTCCTTGTAGAAACCACTGAAGTGTGCTCCTTCTTGATCTTTGCTTCCTTGCAGGAAACAACTGGAGTGTGCTCCCTCTTGATCTTTCCTTCCTTGCAGGAAACAATTGGAGTGTGCTCCCTCTTGATCTTTGCTTCCTTACAGGAACAACTGGAGTGTGCTCCCTCTTTATCTTTGCTTCCTTGCAGGAACAACTGGAGTGTGCTCCCTCTTGATCTTTGCTTCCTGGATGACCTGTCCTTGAACTTATATCCATCACTATGCATGCTTATTAGTATCATCATTGTGTTATCCTCGAGGTCTCATACATAATCACACATTCATTAGTATAATCTTAATACTATCAAAACACAATAATCTTAAACATGTATAGTCATAAACATTAGTATTCAAGGTTTCAGGGAAGTCTTCTTTTACTCATGCATATTCTTATTTGATCATAGGACTCTTCTGGTTAGTTAGATCATCAATCAAGATAAGAGACATAAAATGCATAAACCCTTGATTATTTACATTTCTAACTTTATGAATAAACATAACCAATCATACCAAGTACACTTATATAAGGGATCCTAACACAAGGAAGGATTCTAACTTGATATAGAAAAACATACCTAGATTGGTATGTTAGCTAGTTATGTCTAACATACCCACATGATGTCTTCTTGTTCTCTTCAATGACTTGTGCTAGTAACCTGCATATCTCATAGGTTAACCATTATAGAACCAAGTTATACATACCTCACAAATAGATCTTCTAAGTGATTCATGACAATGGATGAATCTTTGTCCTCATGTCATCATGATCATATGTTCTTGAACTAGAACATGATTTGTCTTTCTGGGTGTACCTTTTATGTTAGCGGACAACATAAACCTCATACAACACCATAATGCATTAGTACAATTATAAGTGTCAACACCCTAATCAATGAATATCTTCTATTATGCATTCATAATTTTATTAAGGTGATACGACAAGTCTAAATTTAATCAAGATTGTACTAACCGTAATAACATGAAGACAAACATACCATAAACTTAATCATGAACAAATCTCGAAACATACCTGGATGAGTCATACCTGTCGAGATTGCTTGTAATCTTCTTATGTAAGGCCTTAGCCTCATCTCCCTCTGAAATAGGAACTTCTTCACTTATGTTGGTGACCAATCCATTCTCTTCTAGGATTAACCCAATCCACTTGATTTGCAGGAACTGGATCTGGAGCTGGATTAGGGTTTGTCAAAGAAACCCTAAAAATTCAAACTTTGAATTTCAAACTTCCGAAAGGATAGAAATATATGCCTTGATGAGATGATCAAGCTGGTATACTCATAATTTGAAAACTATAAAGTTTCACCCCTCAAATTTGCCTTTGAAACTTCCGGATTCACTCGACATGACCCCGAACTAGGGTTTGATAAATCCCACCCTTCTGCCCAATCAAAAAGTTCGATCCAAAGCTCTAATATTTTATTTTTCAGAGGAGCTTCTAGCCGTGGTCACAGATTTCAAAAATTTCCATTTTTGCAGAAGCCCTAATTTTCCACTTTTCCAATCAAAGTCCCGAACTAGGGTCTGATCAAGCCCGACCTTCTGCCCAACCAAAAATTCTGATCTTGGTCTCTAAATTTTGATTTTGATGAGTAGAATTCATCCGTAGTCTCCGATTACAAAAATTCCAACTTTCTCCGAAACCCTAAATTCCGGAAGCCATGAATGAAGGTGCTCAAAAATAATTATGTTTTGAAAGAAATATGTACCTGATTGTTTCTGGTATAACTCCAAACTTTTCAATCCAAAAGGACTGAAACATTTTTTTGTGATATCCCGACATGTCATCTTTCCAACCCCATAGGTTTGACCTCAAATGGATTCTCTGAGATAGAGTTATGCCAAGTGTCGCAACGTGACCTGTTTATGGGATAAAATAGGAGAGCGAACTTGTACGGAGTGCCACGTATCACTGGTTCCGTTTCGGGCTCTAAAAAAGTTACTTGAGAAATTGCATTCCGTGCACTACCTGTCACTTTTTAAAAAATTTCATTTGGAGCTTCCTAGCCCAATTTATGACCTTTTTTCCAAGGTCACTTGTTTATGACTGAGATCTGGAAGAGGCAGAAACCCTATATTGTATAGATCATAAATCACAAAGTACAACGAATTAGAGGTTGTCCTTTGGAAACAAGGTACATGGGGATCTTAGCTTCTCCTTGTACGATTTTTAGACCCTGAAACCTCACCAAAATTTATTTATAATGAAAGTGCTACGATGACTAGTTTTTTCTATATCAAGCCCTAGCTTCACAATTGCAACAAGTGTCATACATGCCATACCATGCCTTCTTTCAGGCTAGCTCTGATACCATGTTAATTTTTCAGAATTTACTTCAATTTGATCTAGGATCTTAACTGAGAGAACAACATGTACAACATATATACATCATATCAATCATGGACACAATAATGCAAGCACACAAGAAACACAGAGTTTACTTGGGGAAAACCATAAAGGTGAAAAACCCCAATAACTTCCTCAGAGATAGATAGAGCAATGATACAACCCAAGCATAAGAGATAGACATCTCCTAGCAGCAGCTTCTCCTCCTCCACAAGTGCACCACTCTCCTGAGAGTGTGAGAGAGAATAGAATGATCAAATAGAGTGCCTCCCGCACTCTATTTATACTTGACTTGACTTGCCTAATAACCTTTACTAGGTCGGCCTTAACTTAACCACATAACATAATGCTGACTGGGCCGACACCCAATAGGGTGGTCTAATAACCCTTTGACCCACATGGCCGACCCCCAATAGGGTGGTCTAATAACCCTTCGACCCACATGACTTATACAGGGCCAACCCCAACAAGGTGGTCTAATAACCCATCAAGTATAAGTTACGACACTTACAATATAAATGACAACACTTCTGTATAGAGGAATAATAACATCTCTATAGGAATACAAACACTTCCGTATACAGGAATAATACCATCTCTATAGCAGTACAATATACATATATGAAATACATTCCAAAGTTACATATACATCAACACAAAGGATAGAGATGGGGTCGAAATTTGAATCAATTTGGCACTTACAGTGATGTCTAAGGGAAAACGAACATATACAATGAAATCAACCCTTCAAATTATGAATTTGACCCCATAAAATTTGAATTAATTTGTTGTTTGGACCAAATGAATTTTGATAGTAAGATTTATGGAAAGTAATCATTATGCTTGCATTCAGTCTCAATCCAAATTTCAAGCTCAATGGGAAACGATTTAGGGATCGGTACTCACAGATTTGGGACGCATTGACTCCTCTCAGATTTTATCTACTCAGCCTCCCTCTCCCCTACATGTCCACAATCCAACTATGCTTTGCTCAGTATCTGCAGGCCCAAATTGCCTCTCCATTGCTTGCTTGATAGGTTGCTATCTCACTCAACTCAGATCCTCTCTGGATGGGTTACTCTGCTCACAACTCACTGAACTCGACGGGAACACAGGAGGGAGGCTCAAGATGAAATTAAAACATGCTTTGGCATGAGAGATTGAAAGGCGAGATTTATTTGTTTGCTCTTTTTTATGTATTTAATATATATTATATATATTGAAAAACAAATTTTAATTTAAAATTAAAAATAAGATTTTATTTTAAAAAAATGATAAAAAAAATTAAATTGAAAATTTAATGATGATGTCAGTGATGATGACGCTAATGACATTAGTGTCTATGATAATCATCATCATCACCATCACCACCATCCTGATCATCATCATAACTGTCATCATCATGATAATCGTTGTCATCATCATCAACATCATCATCATCATCATCATCATCATCAAGAACATCATTTTCATCATAAGCATCATCATTAATGTCATCGTCGTAATCAATCATCTTCATCATAATCACTATTCATCATCACAATCATCATAAACAACAACATCATCATCATCATCATGATAATCATTGTCATCAACATCAAGAACATCATCTTCATCATAATTGTCATCGTCATGGTCATCATCGTTGTCAAATTAGGGGAGTTTTGAGGTAAAAAATGGGTCTCAAAACAAAACATGTACCATAGAAATTCACGTTATAAGAACCAATAGGATTCATGCTGATGATGTCAACCATAAGGATAAAATTTGTAAAACAAATTGGAGGGAAAAACAAAAAACTACTTTTTCTTATCGTATTTTTGACATATTTCCTTAACGGTTTACCCAAATTTCAAGTTTGGGTACTCGTTGGATGCGTATTTTAATTCCGCATCCAACCCATAACCGCACTGCATACTTTCGAGGTTCCCACAACACTAAAAAATGAAAATTTCAATAAAAAAACATATTTTAATATTAAAATACATTTTTTTTTATTGAAATTTTCATTTTTTTTCATGTCGTGGGCACCTCAGAAGTATGCAGTGTGGGCATGGGATGGATGCAGAATTAAAATATGCATCCAACGAGTGCCCAAACTTGAAATTTGGGTAAACTATTAAGGAGATATGTCAAAAATACGATAAGAAAAAGTAGTTTTTCTTTTTCCCCTCTAAAATTTAGAACTCTTATTTTATTATTTCCCTTAGGAGGCCCATTTTAGACCTCAAAAATCCCCTAATGTCACATCCATCATAATTGTCACACAAATGATCATCATTATCATCATCTTCATTATTGTCATCATAACCATCATTATCATCATCATCATAATCTTCATTATCATCATCATTGGCATCATCATCATCATCATTGTAATATCCCAAGAAAAGACTATTTATTTTTAAATTTTAATTCATTTTGTCAAGTGTTGAGCAAGTGAGCCGTGGAGCACCTAGGATGTTTTAATTAGGTGTTGAGCAAGTGAGATATGAAGAGCACCTAGATTATTTTAATATTTTTTTATTAAAGATGTTTAGCAAGTGAGCTTTGGAGCATCTAGACGATTTGTACTAGTTAACCGGTGTTGAGCATAAGCTTTGGATCACCAGGACTATTTATTTAATAGTGTTGAGCAAGTGAACTCTAGATCACTATTGATTGAGTGAATGTTGAGAAGTACAGCTCTAGAGCACTTAGACTCATGGTGATTAACTGATGTTGAGATGAGAGCTCTGGAGCATTAGTAATCCGTTAAACTATTACTAAACTAAATTATTACTTATCTACTTTATTCTTTCTAAACTAACTGGGACTGCCACTCAAAGAGGGGTCGATCATGCAAGAGATTAGAATGGTTGAGTATTTGATAACTAATATCAACTAGATGTTAGGATGAGTAAAAATTCTATTTTTATTAAATAAAGATAAAATAAACTGTGAGATTTAAAAATAAACTAATTTATTAATTAAAGATAAAAACAAAAGTTGGTGTGTCTAACAACTAAACTGGGTGATTTAAACCTAAATCCTAGAAGCCTTCTCCTCATAAAATCTTATAAGTATCAGAGAGAGAAACTTGTAAGGGGCAAGTGATTCCAATTTCACTGGAGGGTTCAGTCGTGGATCTTTGAGTGCCCATATTACCAAATTGTGTGATATTTGGTGTGTCCAAGAAAGTGGACTATGGGAACATTAGGGGAAATTATTTTACAAGATCTACACAAATGGATGGTAAATAGACCTTGTGACTACTCTGATAATTTGTAAGAAAGATAGCAAATTTACCCTAGGACTTCTAGTTCTTGTCATGCTCAGTTCAACTCGGGGGTGACCTATTGAGTGAACCAGGAATGGTTCGAGGTCTACGGCTGGGTTGAATGCGGTATTTCCCAAGTCAGTCGGAAAGGAGAAGAGGATTGATAAGTATTTTTATGTTGTTGTTATTAATTCAAGATTTATTTTTATAGATCTGATATGATTCTTCGTATTTGTAAAATTGTCCATGCAATCCTCTTATTGATAGAAAATCTACATGTTGTGATTTTATTCATAAATATGATAATTGTGTTCATTAAAATATGATTGAGAAACTAATGGTTAAATCTATTATGTTAGTTTAATTTTGATGATTTATATATCTCCAAGATTGATATACAGTCCTATTTTATATATGCTCTGTTTTTACTCATAAATGTGATAATTTTGTTCATTGAAAACTAATTGAGAAACTAATGGGTAAATCTATTATGTTGATTTAATTCCGGTGATTTATATATCTCCAAGATTGATATACAATCCTATTTTATACATGATGTGATAATTGTTTTAAATTCTGATTATATTCATTGGCAGAACTATTTAGTTCATGGCACTTGGGTTTTAAATTTTTAGTATCTTCGCCATTATTAAATTATTGTTTTTAATTTCAAGTTATAATTATTTATCATATCATAGGCTTTCTATCCTAGAGAGAAACCTCTGATTATCCCTAAATAGGGAGAGGATCCTAAATTCGGATCTTGTGACCAAGTCCCTAAACCCTATATAGGTTATTTAATATATATTTATAAATTATATATATTAAATAAACCAAGTATAACCTAGGAATCATTACATATATTACAAACCATATTCCATAAAACATAATCTACTATAAAAAGAACTATTATATAAATTATAACATATTATATGCATCAAATAGAAATCAACCAACCATACTATCCATGATTAACATGAACCGACGATAACTCTATGAAAAGTCAACATTTAAACCATAACATTTTCATGCTAAAGTTTGGGTCAAAGGACACCCAAAGTTCACACTATCGTGGATGTCCATCTACACAGAGTTAATATATGTAAAACAAAACATATATTTATTTATATAAACATCAAAATAAAAGCGATCTCAGTCATCAATCGAGAGATTGATTCTCTTTGCATGAGAACTGGGCATTTAAACGACTTCATGGAAGTCTTAGTAATACAAGCCACGTTACCATAACAACCAACAATAAATCATGTTTAAAACTGAGTGTTATTCAACTGAGGTCACACCTCATCAAATGGTTAAGACTCAGTTTCACGCTTAAATAATTTGACCAGGGATCAAATCCCTTTAAAGCCAACAATTAATTACATACATCCTGGGAAAGAAGCGAAAGCTTCGCTGCTAGTGCTAAACACATTAACAGACCAATAAAGAACTTACATAATATTTACAAATAAATGGGTATGGGATCGAATCCCATAGCGTTGGAATCCTACAGTCATCAAATCGATTTTCTCATACAAATGCACAAATAGAAATCAAAATTCTACGCAGTATTGTAATTCATCAACCAAGATACACAGTCAATCTTTAAAACAGATTTCAAAATCCAAATACATAAACAAGCTACAAGATGAAATCTTAAATGTTTGCTCTATAAAGAAATTAACACGGTTACATTTTCCCAAAACATAAATTTCTTGTAATATGCCTCAGATACTTATAAGAGTCTTACATAGACCAAAAACATTGGCCATTAACCAAGATAAAACCTCTACACATTCAAACTCGGATATATGCAGTTGAAACCCTAGTGGGGAAAGCTTTACATTATAAATCAAGAACATGGTAAACCCTGCTAAAACCACAACTCGCTAAACCCTTGTTTCTCCATTTAAAGCACAACCATGCCAGCATGAGTAAATAGAACATCAAACCATCAACGACATACAAGAGCCAAGATCTCTTCTAGGTCTCTCCTCCACAGGTGGAAATGGATCCATAGGGGAGCCATGAGCTTACCCGGTGACCAGAAGCCAAATTTGAGTGCAATTATTGGCAACTCTATGCCAGACATTTCCCGCATAAGACCACACGATACCAAACAATCAAGCATTAATATTTATACATATATAAAACACAAATAAATAATTAAAAGAACTAAGTGTTAACACCCAAAAAGTGCTCACTAGCTCATTCCCTTATTCACAAGACCCATTTGTCCACTTTTTCCACCATTTGAGCCTCTAAAACCTTCAAAAGGTCACCAAAAAGACCATAATACACCTTTTCCCCCTCAAAATATTTATTTTTCCTCAAAATACACAAAAAAAAAACCCTAAAAATGGTCCAAAATTCCCACAAAATCAATTAAAAGGGAATAATATTCAAAAAAGGAAAAAGAGACCTAAACCATTTTGGTCAATACCATTGGTTTCCTTAAAACCATAATGGTATTCCCCATCACCAAAAAACTATAAAAAGGTGATAGGGGCTCCTCACTATTCATCCACATTCATCCTATCCTTATGCTGCCAAATTCACTCTTGAGAGCCCTAGCCTCACTTTTGAGTTTGAAGATCCCCATTAGAGCTTTGGAGAAGAAGAGACCATCGGACCATTAGAGCATCTCAACCTTGGAGCTGCTCAAACTCACCATCCTCACCATTTGAGGTAATACAAAAGATTAAATTTTTTGTTTCTTTTTTTTCTCATAGATCTCATTATTTATTGTTCTTAAATCTATTTTTATTTCTTTGCACATGTTAGATCAGATTTACTGTAATTTACATTAGTTTTTACTTTTACATTGATACTGCTGCTACAAGTTAGTAGGTGCTCTTTAGCACATGCTTGGTTGAAAAACCAATCAACAGTTTTTGGCGACTCCACTGGTTTTCGAACTTTGAATCTTTGATTTATATCTATATTTTAGTTGTTTTATCCCTTTAAAGTTGTAGATCTGCCATACTAGTCAACCTCTTCATTGCTGCCCTAGCCATTGGCCCTTTCTATAGCCCAAAATTTCAATTTTTGAGTTCGTTTTTTGGCGATTGTTTTCCGTCCGCACATCGCGGCTTTCGGCACCCACAATTGCGCTGCAGATCGCGGCTTTTCACCTATTTTCCACGCTGCACATCGCGTCTTTTCACCTATTTTCCGTGATCCACATCGCGATTTTCAGCCAGAAATCCACGATTCACATCGCGGCTTTTAGCCCGAAAGCCACGATATCGCGACTTTTAGCCTAAAACCCGTGATGTAATCTTCTGGCAGTGCGACTCAACTTTCAAACGGCCATATCTCCCTCTCCCGAACTCCGTTTGAGACGATTTTTTTTTTCAAATTGGGTGTTTTCAAACAAGGAATCCAAATATTCTATCATATTTAAGAAATTTTTAGAGAAATTTCTCTAATTTTTTATTTTAGTGTTATTTATCATTTCAGTTCATCCTCTACCCATTGTAGTCGGCCCTCTCATACTATATCTTATGCTCATGACACTTTTGCTTACTTTTGCCTTATTGTAGCACTTGATAGACTCATGTCTGCATGCACTGCT
Organism: Larix kaempferi; assembly: GCA_027924585.1. Classification (NCBI taxonomy): domain Eukaryota; kingdom Viridiplantae; phylum Streptophyta; class Pinopsida; order Pinales; family Pinaceae; genus Larix; species Larix kaempferi. The sequence goes on along the minus strand of BSBM01001557.1, from coordinate 1,043,159 downwards.
ATCTCTTTCATCATATTTTTAGTAGGCTTATTTAATTGCACCCATTTTGCTAGCTGCACTTTTCTGATACTTGCTTTACTACACCATTTTAAAAAATTTAAGTTTAGTGAAAGAAAAGTTGTGAAGCATTTTTTCAGTTAAAAATCTCATGTTTGGCAAGTTAAAATCAAAATTTTAAGTTGTTTTCATATTTCGCCCAAGTGGGACATTAGAGATTTACTCATTTTTATAATATTTGCTTTACCTCAAACATTTTGAAAAATCCATATTTTTTGAAAAGGTTATCAAAAGCATTTACATTTAAATCGTTTTCCATATTTACGTTGTTGTCTACTTTACAAGTTGAAATCCTTATTTTCATTTGTAAATTTTTCACCCAAGCGAGGCATCTTTGTTTAAATACATAACCACACCATCACATAATCTGTCACAATAAATCCAAGTGAGCCTTAAAAATTCTCTTAACTCAACCAACATTCTAACCCCATTTGGGGAACACCAAAAGAATATTGTAGTTAGGTAGGACTGAGGGGATAAGTATCCAAATAACACCCCTCACTCACTTACATGTTGAGACATAGTGGTTGACTTTTAGGGTACCAAAATCCCTTATTATTTGTTGGCACGGTTTAAAACCAATTCGTCGGAAAAGCCTCTCCCTTAGGAGGGTTGAAGTGGCCAGACTGGTTCTGGAGGCCTGAGTGAAATACCGCAATCCATTCAGTCACCGAAGGATACCTACTCAATGTTCTCATTGTACCACCCTTGTGGGAGTCCAACGATGATAGAAAAAGAGCTGCATATTCACCTAGTCGGACGTGTCATGAACGGGGTATCTTAGTGACCTATCTTCTAGGATTGTCTACCCAGTGTCCCTCTCGGTAGGGGGATATCTAGCCTTTGGTTCTACAATTCATATTGTCTGACTTGGATTTCATCACCTTGCAGAGGATATGTCTTGTTGAGTCATAATACCATTTAGTTAGGTGTTTGCATGCTCTATTACCTCCCTTTGGTCAGTGAGTACACCTTTTTCTATTTTTAGGAGTCGTTTGCATGTTGGTTTTCTGACCACATTTTTTTATTACTCCACTTACTATAGCACAGTTGTTATAGTAAGTGTTTTGAGTTTGGTTATTGGCCTGAGTGCCATTATTTTTTACGCTCCCCTCTTGCACACACGGTTGCATTAGGGCTTTCGAGCTTTCCACTCACCACCACCCTTTAATTTTAATATTCAACTGTCACCATTGAGTCCCCGAGACGTCCTCGGCATTTCCGAGGTGAACCCCCTCAATTCGGTTCACTTGACACCATGCGTCATAGATGTAGAGCTTTTTAACTCGACTCCACACATCATCGACATAGAGCCTCGTAACCCGATTTGGACGCCCCATACACAGCATCTGATTCTGACACAGAATCCAAAAATCCCATCTATACTACACCCACTAGACACATGACTAGTACGCCTTTTGATTCTTTTTTCATGAGGACTGTTGGTGGAACATCATCCATCCCCGCCACCACGGTATCCACAACTACCACACCTCCCTTAGGGATGCCCAACATGGGACCCACACCTACCCTAGTTATGCCCAACATGGGACCCTACACCTACCATCACCGCCACTACTCAAATCCCACCAATTACTAGAACCATTCCAAACCCATCTGTAACTCATGTTGCACTTGGGGGTGCTGGCCCTTCTCACACATCTTTAGGTGGAGGACACATCCCTTTTACGACTAATGTCCCTTTTGGGGGCAGTGGCCCAATTCATAATGCTACCACTAGCACTTATGCCCCACCAACCATGTCATACCCCTCTGCCAGTCTGCCATTTATGGCTAGTCTGAACTTACCAGACCTGGCGAGGTTAACAAATGACCCAATTAGACATGACCCTGCTTGGCCCCCTATGCCCACAAAACTCCCGTCAGACATCCCCAAGTTTGAAGGGAAGGCTGGAGAAGACCCACAAAATCATGTTATGTCCTTTCACCTATGGTGTTCCTCAAACTCCATAGTCGATGATTCTATTCGACTCCGACTTTTACAAAGAACATTCATTGGCTCGGTAGCCAAATGGCATATTGAGCAGCCCCATGGGACACACCCTCCATTTACATCCCTTACCTCAACTTTCCTATAGTTCTTTCAACTACCCGTTCGCTATGATGCAGGAGTAGAAATATTATTGTCTTGTAGACAAAATACGACCACCCATATCACAGATCATATCCATGAGTGGCGTAAGCGTTGTAGTCTATGCAAGATCAAGCTAGATGACCGTATTTTCCTGGATTGGTTCCTGAAATCCCTCCTTTCACTTATAGCTAAGGACGTGGCTTCTGAACGACCCCAGTCGAAAGAAGAAGCCATTCTAAAAGAACAGCAATTTGATCTAATCTACTCCCAGTGTGGCTACTTGTATACCATTTTACCTGACGCTCCCCGTGGTGATTTCTCTCGGACTGATGTGCTGGGGGCATCCCACGCCGTCGACGACATCATTGGACAATTTGCATCCCACAACCAACCCTTTTCCATTATGCGCAATAATACCGTCCCCGATCTTTCGTGGGCCACATCTCACTCCGGAGCTACAACTTTGTATGCTCCCATGGCCCACCCCCACCACACTCATGGACCCTCATGTCCACCACAGTGTTATGGTCATGCACTTTCATCCTATCCACCTCCGGTTGCACCCCCTATGTATTACCATCAGCAGGCCACACATGCTCCTGTTCACTCACAAGCCCCAGCGGCTTATTACCCACCACAGGAAGCACTTGTTGCACCACAACCTCCAATTGCTCAGACTTATCCTCCAAACAACAACAACACTGCCCCCGGAAACCAAAACCTTGATCGACCACCAAAACAGGGTAAGAAACCCAATTTACGAACAAACCACCCATGTTCCATATGCGGGGTATACGGCCATTACACACACACTTGCCCCCATTTGCAGTGAGTGCGCCAACTATGGACTGATGACGCCCAACTCTAAGGACACACGGCACAACCAGTGCCACCTCCTCAACCATAACTCATGGTGCTGCAGAATCCTTTTCCCACACAAGGAGTGGCAAACACTCATCCGTTGGATCCTCCTCAAGGAACCACAACACCACAACAAAAAATCACATACGCTGCACACACAAACCAACCGATGGATTCAGGTACTCATCATATCCTTATGATGTCATCGACCGACATGAATCTCCAAACGCGTCGAAACCAATACGCCCCCGCTGCACCTGAAAATGTTCTCCCTATGATTGAACAACCAGTTCATAACGCACCTACGTCGTTCGTCTCCACAGTCGGACTCGGGATATACTTGGATACACCCATGACTTCCACGTTCCAATCCATTCCACCCCCTGTGCGGACAGCCAAAATATCTGATTTGTGCACCATCTCACACAATAGGCACGTACCAAACTAACAACCCCCTTTACATCCGCAACCACCCTCAGTGCCCAGTCATGTCGAAGCCACACCAATCCACACTGTCCTATTCTTATTTCCTCCTTCAAGAGTCATCAGCACACCAACAAAGGCTACGCTCAATCTTCCAGGGTTAACGTTAGGACTACCTGTGTGGTACCTACCTGCCCCAACCCCTCCCCTAACACTGAATGTCGTTTTACAACTAGTACAACCCATCAATACTTCTAACTGTCCACCCCCTGGTGTAGCGAACATCCAAAATCGACCACCCCCAATAGGGGCCACTGCATCAACATCTAGTAATGCTCCCCCTGAGGTCCGCTACAATGGGGGCAGAGGCCCACAAACCTACACCACTGGACCCACAACCTGCACCGCCCCACCGACTCCCAAGTTGGCAAAGAATCCCCCAACAATCTGTGCTCTCCCTAAGTGCTCTTTGTGCGACAATATATCCCATGCTACCCATCAATGTCCACAATTACCAGCACTTCAAGAACACATGCAAATGTTGGATGATGACACTAACATACCAGTTGTCAAACTTGAACTTCCCCCTCATCCTCACGATAAATCATTGCGTACCAATCACCCTTGTACGATATGCGGCATTTACGGCCATTACTCACATCACTTCCCTGATCTCCCAGATTATAGAGCATCTCTATACGAATTGAATAATGTCGACCTAGAGATATCCCCTACTCTCATTGAGGAAATTCATCCCCCACCATATTCCTCCTCAGAAGATATTAACACAATTTACATGGTTTCCAATGGAGACCCCTCTATCCGGTCGACCCCTTCCATTGATCCCTCTAACCCACATATTCAACCTTTTCAAATCAAAGAGGAAACCACATGTCCACAGCATGGGGGCAGGCCCGAAACCTTGCCTACTCATCATCATCGTCATTCTCATCGATGATACTAGGGGCATCCACCCCGCAAGGGGAATCCCCCATCATCATATCATCACTTCAGTATGCCACCACACCCCATAGTCTCATGGTACACCCCCCCTCCAATAGTTGGTCAATGCCCTGTTGATCCCTCTCTAAGACAGCATCTGCACCGCATTGACACCTCTGAGTTCGGGGGCATAATAGATTACCTCGAACCTGGGATAGGGGGCGTGATCAATCATTTTGACCCTACCCCATCACCTCTATCTCAACACCTCAATGAGCCCATCATTCAAAACAACACATATGTGATCCACAATCACAAACCCCATGCACATCGCATGGGGGCAGGTCATTAACCCTGCTCACTTTTTCACATTCGTGATCTCAACCATTTTTTGAGGTGACGTGTCACTTGTATATTTGATTTGATTTGATACACATAGTATTTCTCCCCCGTGGGTCATAATTTCTCCCCACCATTGCATCCTTGGCTTGGTGGGCTCACCTTTATTTATATTTTTTAACCTCGTTTTTTCTTTTGACCATTTCGGAGTCATTTGACCTCCATTTTTCGCACCCTTTGGACTGCCGGATTTAGATTTCTGTGCCCGTGATGATGCTTGAGATCATTTCTCTCTCTCACCACCATATTGTGAAGGAATTTTTTCCATGCCCCTCATTGCCTCGGTTTGCATGCCACATCGGCCATTACCGATTTTTAAAACATTTTTCATATCACCGTATTCAGTTTTCCACGCTCGTGATGATGCTTGAGATCAATTCTCTCTCTCACCAATATCTTCTTGTTCGGTATAATTTTATCCCTTTTTCGGGTTGAACAACTCTTTTACGAAAAAGGCACTTAGGGAGTTTCTGTTAAGCTCTTTTCTGACTCCTAAAACAATGAAAAGATCGCCGAGCAATCTTGCTTCCCTTCATGCTCGCTAAAATTATCTGAAAGGGCATCTACCTGGTATAATTTTACCCCTTTTTCGGACCTTATAGACTAATTACGAAAAATGAATACTCTAGTCGCATCGGCTAGAAGAGTTCTCCATTTGCATCATTTTATGCTTTTTCGGGCCTTGGAGACTAACATACAAAAAATAACACCAATGGAGTCTACTTACCGCTTTCAGACTCTCTAAAATTGAAAGCAACCACGAGCAATCACTGTCTTGGGATCATACAAATCCACAGGACGGTACTCCTCCACCAATTCAAAGTCTTCTTATCGTTTTCAGACTCCTTAAAAATGAAAGCACTCACGAGCATGAACAGTCCTGGGCTCGCATAAATCCACAGGATAGTACCATTTCAGAGCACACTTTTATCCCTTCTTGGAGCTCATTAAAACCACGAAGAAAGACCCAACAGTACTTTTCGGTGCCACAACAGATCATGTCTACTCATATGGCAGCTTCCCCATTATGGTCGCCTTCATTCAGAGTATTCTGTAGTATGTCACCCTGAGAGTCTCCCAATAGCATCCATCAGCTTGTCCCCCCAGAGTCACTCAAGTCTGCAATACATAACCCTGATCCCTTAAGCTATGATCCCCACACCTAAAAGTCAGTTTCCTATGCTTCCAGTTCAACCATGTCATCATGCTCTGAACAAAGGAAGTTTGAGTCCACCCACTGACCCCAGTTATTCCCCATCCCCATAGCATGTCAGTCCTACCATCAGTACTATCACACTTCAGTTGTACACCTCGCGCTCCTATCAAGGAAACATCATTGCCTTGGTAGTTGCAAGTCTCCCTCTGTCAACGCCAACCAAAACTATTCTAGAGGATAGACCCAGAGGTCCCTGTGCCTTGGACTCATCACCATTAGAGATGAGTTCCTACGGATCATTTTGAAAGGAGTCCCCAGTGCCTCTCCAAATGATTGTTTCTCACATGCTCGACTTCAACACCTTGATTGCATCGTTGAGACTTGTACAAGGTGTCGGCCCTTTCAGTTATTTGTTGAAGACCCCGGATATCACCTGAATCTACCACATTTGAGAGTCTAATTGAGAAAACAACCAGTTACACATTCCTTTGGATAACTGGGTTGCACTTGGCGACAGTTTTCAGATATACCCCAGTTTTATACTCCCTCGAGTATACAGTTACATATACTCCTCAGAAGTTGACTCATTTACTGACTCTACCACATTTGATGGTCTAATCGAGTCCCTATAGATGTTGGACACCTTCATCTCCAGCAGTTCATCAACCCTTCTGAAACCTTATTCAGAATGGTTGTTGCTCTTTTCTAGTGTATCAGTTATTGAGATCAGTCATGGTATGACCATGAGTACATCCCAGCATTGTGTCCCCTCTGGACCATTATGATGTACCAACAGATTTTTATGTATTATTCAGGTCCGCCTTCTTGGGCCTAATTATTATGTATATGTCTTGATACGAGCATGGGTATGCCCGCCTCGTCCATTATCAGAGATTATTCCTCATTCATTTTGAGGCCATGTATTTTTTCAGTTTTTGCAGCTTCCAAGGGACCATTGTTCCAGTCTCCAATCGGTCTCTTCTCTTCTCCAAGCCCCAGGAAAAAGACAAAAGAACTATGATTTCTATCGGCCATATGATCAGCTCCTGCCCTCACACATCAAGGGGCAATCTGTTAACACCCAAAAAGTGCTCACTAGCTCATTCCCTTATTCACATGACCCATTTGTCCACTTTTTCCACCATTTGAGCCTCTAAAACCTTCAAAAGGTCACCAAAAAGACCATAATACACATTTTCCCATCAAAATATGTATTTTTCCTCAAAAAGGGTCCAAAATTTCCACAAAATCAATTAAAAGGGGATAATATTCAAAAAAGGAAAAAGAGACCTAAACCATTTTGGTCAATACCATTGGTTTCCTTAAAACCATAATGGTATTCCCCATCACCAAAAAACTATAAAAAGGTGATAGGGGCTCCTCACTATTCATCCACATTCATCCTATCCTTATGCTGCCAAATTCACTCTTGAGAGCCCTAGCCTCACTTTTGAGTTTGAAGATCCCCATTAGAGCTTTGGAGAAGAAGAGACCATTGGACCATTGGAGCTTCTAAACCTTGGAGCTGCTCAAACTCACCATCCTCACCATTTGAGGTAATACAAAAGATTAAATTTTTTATTTCTTGTTTTTCTCATAGATCTCATTGTTTATTGTTCTTAAATCTAGTTTTATTTCTTTGCACATGTTAGATCAGATTTACTGTTATTTACATTAGTTTTTACTTTTACATTGAGACTGTTGCTACAAGTTAGCAGGTGCTCTTTAGCACATGCTTGGTTGAAAAAACAAGCAACACTAAGCCAAAGCTTGAACGAAGTCACAACCTGAGAGTAGATGGAGTTTCACCAAACACAAATACGCCTCTAATGAAACCCACGAAAATCAACCTAAGACCAAGAGCGTGGCTCTTGTTTTGTGCAGAAATTTTTAAGAAACGTAATCGAGAGGAAGCATCGGCTTCCCTCTCCCACATCAAAATCGTAATGTCCAAATGAACCTTCTCGAAATGGAAACAAAGGAGAAAACCTACTTCAAGTGCAAAATGTGAATGTTGTGCTAGTATGGAGGGGTACCATTCGCCCCATGTCTTCCCATCACATGGGTTGCATTAAACATGAACCTACCTCCACTAAGTCGTTTTTTTGTATAGTTTTAGTTTGCATAAGTTTCAATGTTTAATAAAAAGGGTTCTTCATACATATATTCACTTTACATAGGATTTACATGACCAACACTAGAAGCTTGGTCTTTTCATAAGCTTTATTAACATATTGTTATATAGTATAAACTTGGGATATAATATGTCCTTGCTTAAGGAATTGGTGTTAGTTTTTCATCATTTAATTCAATATTATCTAGGATATTAACTGAGAGAACAACATGTACAGCATATCAAGCATAAGAGACAAGACAAGAGACACAAAGCATTTCACCAGGGAAAACCAAGAAAGTGAAAAACCCCGCAACTTCCTCATAGATAGAATGGGCACCAATACAAAGATCACAAAGATGAAACCCCAAAACAAGAGATAGTCTCCTAGCATCTTCTCCTCCTCCACTTGTGCGCACTCCTCCTCTCTCTCACTAATGCGAACTGAATGAGTGAATGAATAGAATGAGAGAGTCACACTCTCTATTTATACAATGACTTGACCTGCCTTTAACTATAACCAGACCGACCTCCCTTAGGAGACTATAATAACCCATTACCACTTGTCACTGGGATGACCCCACTAGGGTGGTCTAATAACCCTTTGACCCACACTATACCGACCCCTCTAAGGTGGTCTAATAACCCATCAAATATAAGTTACGAGACTTACAATATAACTTGCGACACTTGTAAATACAAATGACAACACTTCCAACCGGAGGAATAATACACCTCCGTTGGGGATACAATAAAGTACAAATGTAATACATACAATATACAAGTGAATATCTTCCGAAGTTACACATACATCAACACTCCCTATTAACTAGGAAGGTATTCTCTTGACACAAGTCATCAATGCATATATGCACAAGTCTTCAATTCTGGAGCTGGATCATCGTCACTAGATCACAAAGCATCATCATAATTGTTGTTGTACTCTTCATCTTGATCACTGGTGATATCTCTCAATTCTTCTCATCATAGGAAGTTCTACAGAGCCAGCCCTTTTTCATGTTGGTTGTAGGCCTAGCCTCCTGTAGGTCTTCATCATATCTGGCCATCCTGTGGAATCCTCAGGGATGATTACGTGCATCAAAAAAACCTCGAAAGAGCCTCCCAAGACTTTTACGAGCTTACTGCTCAACCTATCGGATCTCCAAGGATATTTTACATGTGACCTTCACAAAACCTTAAAAGAGTGTCTTGCGACCTGCAAGATCTCTAAAGAGCATCCCAGGATCTTTTACATGTCTAGCACAACCTGTCCGGATATCCAGGACTGGTTACATGTGAACTCGCAAAACCTTAAAAGAGTGTCTTGCAACCTCCAAGATCTCTAAAGAGAATCCCAGGATCTTTTACGTGCCTAGCACAACCTACCTGGATCTCCAGGACTGATTACATGCGATTCTTTCAAAACCTTAAAAGAGTGTCTTGCAACCTGCAAGATCTCTAAAGAGCATCCCAGGATCTTTTACATGCCTATCACAACCTGTCCGGATCTCTAGGACTGATTACATGCACCTGCACAACCTATCCACGGCCACGGAGTATCATCCTGATACTCATGATCATACTGATCATCATCATACAATATCATCCGGATGCACATCATCATCACATGATCATCCTGGTCATCGTCATAGCATCGTCCTGATGCAAACGATCATCCTGATCATTATCATTGTCACAGCATCGTCTTGATGAAAATGATCATCCTGATCATCATCATAGCATAGCATCATACTGATACATATCATCATCACATGATCATCCTAATCATATACATAGCATCATCCTGATGCATATCATCATCACATGATCATCCTGATGCATATCATCATCACATGATCAACCTGATCATATACATAGCATCATCCTGATGCATATCATCATCACATGATCAACCTGATCATATACATAGCATCATCTGGAGCATCGTCCTAATGCTCATCATAGATCACTTACATCCACATCCATGGGAAGGATCCTCCTACCACCATGCTTGGAATGGCTCCTGCAAATGTGTCCCATCACTTCCTCCTCGAAGTATCTTCTATCTGAAGAACACCAAGCCTCTCTCTAAAGTACTCGAACTTCACTCTAGCTAGTGGTTTGGTCAACACATCTGCAATCTGATCATCCATCGCAACATACTGGAGCTTCACTGCTCCTCTCTACACCATATCCTTGATATAGTGATACTTGATCTCGATGTGCTTCGACTTGTCATGGAACACCGGGTTCTTAGACAACTTCACACAACTCTGGTTGTCACAGAAGATACAAGTAGCATCCAACTGGAGATCAAACAAATCATATAGTAGCTTCATTAGCCATACTTCCTCACAACTAGCCGAACAGGCTGCAACATACTCTTCTTCGGCTGTACTTAGTGCTACGTAGAATTGCTTCTTGCTAAACCAAGACATCACACCAGATCCCATACTGAAGCAACACCCCGAAGTGATATTCCTATCTGTAGCACTACCTGCCCAATCTAAATCAACATAACCCTCCAGGTTAAAATTTTGGTCTGCATCATACTTGAGCCCATAATCAATTGTACCCTTTAGGTACCTCAGAATATGATTTACAACAATCACGTGAACATGTCTAGGATCCGTTAGGAACTGGCTCAAGGTGTTCACCGCAAAGCAAACATCTGGTCTCGTGTTCGTCAGGTACATCAAGAACCCAATCATATGACGATACATCATGGCATCAAACGACTCTAATGAATCATCACTCAATAGCTTCAGTTTCGATGCCATATGTGTGGCCATGGCCTTGCAGCCCATCATCCCGAACCGCTTCAGGATATCTACTGCATACTTCCCTTGTCTAAGGAAGATTCCATCTGCACTCTGCCACACCTCCATACCTAAAAAGTAGTGCATCATACCCAATTCCTTCATCTCAAACTCAACTGCAAGCTTCCTCTTCGTATCAACAATCAACCCAATCTCACCTGTCACAAACAGTAGGAGTATCACTGGATTGCCTTCCTCATCTACATACAGTAGGAGTATCACTGGATTGCCTTCCTCAACCTTCTAGTAAAGGTTGGAATCCGCTTTACTCTTGGTAAAGCCCAAACTTGTCAGGAAGTTGTCAATCCTTCCGTACCATGTCCTAGGTGCTTGTTTCAAACCATACAAGGCTTTCTTCAATTTGCACACATGTGACTCCCTGTCATGTGTCTCAAATTCGAGTGGCTGCTCCACATACACTTCCTCTTCAACTACACCATTCAAGAAAGTTGTCTTGACATCCATTTGGTGTATCATCCACTTCATCACTGTAGCCAAAGAAAGTACTATTTTGATGGAAGTGTATCTGGCTACAGGTGCAAAATTTTCTTCATAGTCTATCTCTTCTTTCTGGGAGAGTCCATGAGCCACAAACCTTGCCTTGTATTTCTCTATGCTGCCATCTGCAGTATGCTTGATCTTGTAGATCCACTTGGAAGTCACAATAGACTTCCCTTATGGTCTCAGGACCACATCCCAAACATCATTCTTCATGATTGACTAGTACTCCTCGATCATGGCATCTTTCCATTACTGCATCCCGGATCCTTGGAACTTTAGATTCTTCAATATCTTCAATAGGTAGTTTTCTGGATTTGTTGAATCTTCGTCGCTTGTTCTTCGAAACAAGTCTCTTTTGTAGGTGATGGTACACGGTCTTTCCTACAAGACAAGTTCAATTGCATGATTAGAAGCATCTCATAGATTTCAGAACAAATTCTTACACATAAAGACATATGTCATACAATCATGCAATTATCTTAGCCAATGCTTCAATACAAAATTCATCCATATCCCGTAACTTTCTAGATGCCTTCCATCTCTATTAGAACATTGTTAAGAGTGTGCACTACTCCAACATGTCAGCAAAGAGGTTTCATTCTAGGTAAGTAGCAATGGAATGTTGTACAGTACCATAGGCCACTTACCCATTACTTGTATATTAGTAGTATCCTGTTCATTAATGAAATCTTTTCTAAAATGCATAATGTACATCCTAAATCTAAGAACATAAGTATGTACATGACTGAACAACATCATTTAAGTAATCATATATACAATAAATGACAATTCAAATACTTATCTTTGTTTGCTTGTTGGGTGGACTCCCTCTCAATCTTTGCTTCCTTACAGGAATTACTGGAGTGTTCTCCCTCTTGATCTTTGCTTCCTTGCAGGAACTATTGGAGCGTGCTCTTATTTTGAAAACTTCAAAAATTGACCCTCCAAAATTGACCTGCAAATTTCGGATCTGTAAATTCTGTCAAAATCTGGTTTTTTGGTCTTCTGGTCCAAAACCCGAACTAGGGTTTGATGGAGCTTGGGGTTCTACCCAACCAAAAACTTCGTTCTTGGTCTCTAAATTTCAATTTTGATGAGGAGAATCCAGCCGTGGTCTCAGATTCCAAAAATTCCAATTTTTGCAAAAACCCTAATTTCCCGCAGCAGTGACGATCCAAAAATGAAAGTGCTCAGAATCCAATTCTGTTTGGACAGAAATATATGCCATATTGTTTCTGACGTATCTCTAAAATTTCAGATCCTCAGGGTCTGAAACTTCGGCTTGTGGTAGACTGACCTGTCAAATTTCCAACCCCACAGATCTAATATTTAATGGATTCTGTGAGAGAGAGATATTCCAAGTGTCGCAACGTGACCTGTTTATGGGATGAAATAGTATAGCAAACTTGTACGGAGTGCCACGTGTCACTGTTTAAAATTCGGCCTCTAAAACCCGGACCTGTGAAACTACAGTTCGTGCCCTAACTTCCACTTTTTGCGGAATTCTATTTGGATCTTCCTAGCTCGAGATATGACCTTTTTTCCTAGGTCACCTGTTTAGGACTGCATTCTGGAAGAGGCAGAAACCCTAACTTGTACAGATCATATCTCACAAAGTACAACGAATCTGAGGCTGAGCCTCGGAAACAAGGTACATGAACATTTCATCTTCGGCCTGTAAAAGTTTCAGATCCTGAACCTTCACCAAAATGGATTTATAGTGAAAGTGCCACGATGGCTAGTTTTTACTATACCAAGCCCTAGCTTCCAATTTGTCGCAAGTGCAACAAGTGTCGTAAATGCCATACAATGCCTTCCTTCAGGCTAACTCTGATACCATGTTAGTTTTTCTTCATTTAATTCAATATTATCTAGGATCTTAACTAAGAGAACAACATGTACATCATATCAAGCATAAGAGACAAGACAAGAGACACAAAGCATTTCACCAGGGAAAACCAAGAAGGTGAAAAACCCCGCAGCTTCCTCAGAGATAGAATGAGCACCAATACAAAGATCACAAAGATGAAACCCCAAAACAAGAGATAGTCTCCTAGAACCTGCTCCTCCTCCACTTTTGTGCACTCCTCCTCTCTCTCACTAATGCGAACTGAGTGAGTGAATGAATAGAATGAGAGAGTCACACTCTCTATTTATAAAATGACTTGACATGCCTTTAACTCTAACTGGGCCGACCTCCCTTAGGAGAGTCTAATAACCCATTACCACTTGTCAATGGGCCAACCCCACTAGGGTGGTCTAATAACTCTTTGACCCACACTGTGTCGACCCCTCTAAGGTGGTCTAATAACCCATCAAATATAAGTTACGACACTTACAATATAACTTGTGACACTTGCAAATACAAATGACGAAACTTCCAACCGGAGGAATAATACATCTCCGTTGGGGATACAATAAAGTACAAATGTAATACATACAATATACAAGTGAATATCTTCCGAAGTTACACATACATCAACACTTGGATATGTTGTAGCATAGGTATTATGCTTATAAACATAGTATAGATCATCCAATACCTGCAAGAAAGTCATATGAAATAATAATGCTAGCTTGTGAAAGATATGTAAGAACTCAAGAAGCTACGGATCATAAATCCACCCATAGAGAATTGATCATCACTAAGGAAATTATAATGTAAGACAAACAAAGTTAGATAAAGTTCATGATGAGCATATAATAACGAAATAGTAAACAATCTTTAATATTATTATGTCATGGAGCAATTTAAGAGACTAGATCATGCTATGATGGATAAATACCATAAGTAAGACAGACGGTCTTATTTAAAATATATGCCAATACATTAAAGGAAAACAATCACATAAATACAGATCAATCAAGAACTATAAGATGAAAGTATAGTTAAAGACAACATTTCAAACTACACAATGACAGTGAAAGAACAAACATGTCACTCAGGATGCAAACAAGTATAATTACTTAGTGCTGAAGTTAATTTGTGAAATCATAAAGGAAATACCGACTACTTCCCAGTACTGAAGTTAATTTAAATAATAATATGTTTTTACAACAGATTAAAGACCCTTATAAAAAAAATTAGGGTCTATTTTGAGGGACATTACAATCATCATAGTTGTCATCGTCGTCGTCATCATTGTCATCATCATCATTAATGATCATAGTAAGAATCATTGTTGTCATTAATGATCATCATAAGAATCATCATTAATGTCATTGTTGTCATTAATCATCGTCATCATCATAAACAAAACCATTTTCATCGTTATCGTCATCATCATAAACAAAACCATTTTCATCGTTATCGTCATCATCATTATCATCATCATCGTTTTCGTTGTCGTCGTTGTTGTCGACGTCATCAGTACTAATCATCTAGATCATCATAAACAACAACAACATCGTCATCATCATCATGATAATCATTGTCATCAACATCAAGAACATCATTGTCATCATAAGCATCAACATCATGGTCATCGTCGTTGTCATCACAGCCATCATCATCGTCATACAGATGATCATTATCATCATCATCAACAACAACAACAACTTCATTATCATCATCATCATCATTCTCATCATCATCGTCATCATCATCATTATCAATATCATCATTATCAGCATTATCATCATAATCACCATCCCATCCTAAACCATGTAAATATTTACCATTATAACTCTTAACTAAACCTTTTAACCACTATATATAATCATTAATCCTTCTAATCTCCAACCTCTATAAATCTTAAACATTAACACCTCATGATTATATCATGTAATCATTTTGGCCCTAACCCTTATAACCATTAACCATAACTCGTAACCATTATAAATAGTAACCATATATATACAACTTCTCCTTGAACCAATAAATGTGTATCTTCTATGACTCATAAACCATATCACCACTACCCAATAAAATATAAAATCCATATACCATATACACCTTAACCCCTAACACCTAAGTTCATAACCCCTATAACACTAATCCTTTATCCTAAATACCTAAGTGTTGACTTGTAACTTCTAATCATTACAAAATCCAGCTAGTAACACCTAATAACTATACATGTTAATCAGTGACCTCTATAATTAGTATAGATAACTAGAAATAGTGAGTAGTCCCTCAAGAATTTATATCAATTTCAAGTGTTATTAGTATAGATAACTAGGAATACGAGCTAGTCCCTCCTTTAAAAATCTAAATTGGAATTAAATATAAAATAATTAATTTAAAGTTAAAAAAAATATAAATTTTTAAATTAAGTTCAAATCTAAAAAATAATTGGAATAATATATAAAATAATTAATTTAAAGTTAAACAAATATAAATTTTTAAATTAAGTTCAAATCTAAAAAATAATTGGAATAAAATATAAAATAGTTAATTTAAAGTTTAAAAAATATAAATTTTTAAATTAAGTTCAAATCTAAAAAAATAATTTAATTTGAATTTAAATTTAAAAATTATGACATGATTGATCCATCCCAAGTGAAAGAGAGATAGTGTAAGTTGACACTTTCAAGTGACATGTCTACGTAACTTGAGAAAATAAAACTATATCCAACATTTTATTTTTAAAATTAATCAAACAAAATTTATTTTATTCAAAAGCTACCACCGGTATACTTGGTTTATGAGGTAGAAATGGTTGATGGTTTGTTAAACATAACATATATGCCAAGTTGAGAAAGCTTGTGATGAGTAAGCAATAAATTTGCTGCAGACACCAAAGTTTGTGAAGAGTAAGTAATATATTTCCTACGGACACCATGCATTTGCTTTCCATATTCACGATGAAGTATCGAGAATTACACCACATTTTCATTATACATTATTTATGTATAGAATAGAATGGAACTTAGGACCTTAGTATTATCACAAACCAATGCATCAAAGTACTACTTTATAGGTTTTTCTATTGTGATGGTATAAATTATTGATAAAATTTGGGTAATGTATAACAATTTGAATTTAGAAATGAAAATAACATTTTTATATATCTTTAAATATAAACTTGCGGAAGAAAAAAAACATATAAATCAATGAAGAGTGTATTTTTTATTTAATTTTTTTTCGTCAAGTGAGGGGTTTAATATCTTTTGGATTCCCAGTTATATTTGATTCTTAAAGTAGGATCATTTTGTTTTTAAACATCATGTATTTTTTTAAGTGTATTTCTAAAAATACTACATCGGAATAAAATAGGGATTTTAGCAAGTGAAATTCAGTAAAAGGTGAACAATTAAATATATATTTCTTAAATGAAAAGTAACAATCTATAATATAATAATAAGATTGTTGTATGATTTCGAATGGAACATTGATACATCAAGTTGTAAGCTAAAATGAAGAGAAATCAAAGTTTTGAAGGATCGACCTACTCCCTTCGATGCTAAGAATCTATAAGTTTGTTGTTAAATTGTCAAATTGCTTGTGTGAGTCAAGTTTGAGTCTGAAAACCATCACACACCATCAATGCATGCAAATAGTCTAACCATGCCAAATTTTGGTCCATACAAGCACAAATTGAAAAAATTTCAACATTGGCTCCATTCAATACATTAATTATTATATAATTTTGTTGTTTGATTGTCGAATTGCTTGTGTGAGTCAAGTTTGATTTTGGAAACCCTCCCATGCCATCAATGCATGTGTCTAGTTTAACATGCCAAATTTCAGTCCATACAAGCACAAATTGAAAAACTTTCAATGTTGGCCCTATTTAGTACATTAATTGTTCTATAGGTTTGTTGTTTGATTGTTGAATTGTTTGTGTGATTCGTCTTTGAGTATGGAAACCCTCCCACATTGTCAATGCATGTGTCTAGTCTAACCATGCCAAATTTCAGTCCATGTGAGCACAAATTGAAAAAATTCAACATTGTCCCCATTCAGTACATTAATTATTCTATAGATTTTTTTTTATTGTCGAATTTTTTGTGTGAGCCATGTTTGATTTTGGAAACCTTCCAATACCATTAATGCATGCGTCTAGTCTAACCATGCCAAATTTCAGTCCATACAAGCACAAATTGAAAAACTTACAACATTGGCCCCATTCAGTATATTAATTATTCTATAGATTTGTTGTTTGATTGTCGAAATATTTGTGTGAGTCATGTTTGAGTCTAGAAAACCTCCCATACTATCAATGCATGCGTCTAGTCTAACCATGCCAAATTTTAGTCCATACAAGCACAAATTGAAAAACTTTCAGCGTTGGCCCCATTCACATGATAATGATAATATGTGGGGTCAAGTACATGAGAAGGAACGCCTTATTTTTGGGTTATGGAATATCATATAATAATGAAGTTGAAATAAGCATAATTTTGCATTACCTTACCGGGATTCTCTTTGATTCGAGAATAGTTTAATATTCTCTACTGAACAGGGCCAACCACGTGAAGGTGGAAGCTCATCTACCCCCCCCCCTCACGTATTTCTCAATTCTCCATAACCCAAAGAAATCTATGTACTATAAAATAAATGATTGTGATTTTTGTCATAATTAATAAACAATGTCTCTTACAACATATGCCAACATACTATAATATGACAAAAAACTCAAAAACAATTAATTTATACGTGCCAATACAAGTCAATAATTCTATCAATATTAATTCAATATATATATAATAGATATATTAAGGCATACCTCATACACTTCAATGCACTTCATCATCTTCTGCATCTAATTCCACATATGTATCATCTGATCCAAATTCAACATTGTAAGGAGTGGCCATATCATCATCATCGTCATCGATGTTATTTTTTATAATCATGTCATCATCGATATCATCTTCATGAAGATTGTCTGCTACATCATCTGATTCAACTCATTCTTTGACATATTCCTATGGAACATGATTATGAACTCATGTTTATCCTCTGCATCATATTCTTCTTCAAGACCCTCTTGATCTTCCTCTACATTGTACTTTACCAACCTTCCCCTTGGATCGTGTCTCATAACAATTGACCAACCCCATCTACATAGAACCTATGAGTAAAATACTTGTTCACATTGGCTTGGAAGAACATAGGGATCCATTCCTGGATTAAAAAAACTTGTATTAACCATGGTAAATCCATTAGAGTGTTCAATAATAGTTCTATCGAGATCACATTTATTCAATCGTAACCTGTACCATTTGACAACGAACATAACTAATTTGAAGGATTTAAATTCACACTAAATAATATCTTCCAAATACCCATAGTATCAATTTTATGAGAGTTCTGGATGTTTGTCACTTCTAGAGGAAACATCGGTCACCTCAAAGAATGCAGTTATCCCACAATCATATATTTTCTTCATTTCATCCAAATTTTTGATGCGAAATTTTCGACCGTTGCACCACATAGCCCTATGGTGTTTTACCTACAATATGCCAGACACATAAATATCACATCATCAATTGATGATTAAGTACATATTTATGCTTGGAATGTATGCAAAGAAAAAAAAACTTGCACATCAATATAATTGAAAAAAAATAAATAGTATGGTTGATTAATAGGCTTGCCTGTTTATCTTTTAAACCATATGCTAAATTGATTTCCCTTTGTGTAAGATTGGTGTCTCCATTGCGATGAGTTGATTTAACCAATGAAGCAACACCTTCCCATGATATTCCATGACCGAATTGTTTACATCGTTCAATACATACCTTGATCCAATCAAAGATTGTTTGCGATGTATCAATGTAGTTCATCCCACTCTTGACAAGCTGCATGATGAAAATAAAATTACAATTCACAAATGTTTAATTACTTAACACGGTATACATTTTTAATTGATGCATATTGAAGATTAAAAATTAAATAAGTATAATATATACATAAAAAGAAACAGTCAAATGTATTATAATTAATCTCCACCATCTAATAATTACCTTTCACCTTCCTCGATCTACCTTTCCCCTTAAGGTACTCCCCTTCGAATGTGTTAATGGATTTTGGTTCACAAATGTGACCTAAATTGATCATTGACGCTAATTTATGAAGATATTCACTAATATATAGCATGTTCTGGTATACCATATATCCCTCCATCATAGAACCCTCAGGACATGCTCGTTGTGTAACCAAATCCTTCAAAAATTTCAAGTGCCTCTCAACCATCCACATTGACCTTGAGTGTACAGGTCCACACAATTCAATCTCCTCAACTTAGTGTATGAGGTAGTGTTCTTGTGCATTAAAAAATGCCAAAGGTAGATGCTTTTTCATTTCACACATTAGATGAGGAATTTCTCTCCTCCAATACTTTATATTTCTTTATGTATTTCTTTAGATGACAACCATTTACAAGTGATGCAAGCAAATAATGAGGTTTAACAAAAATAAACATTATATTACATAACAACCAATAAAACAAATGTCAAATATAAGTTCTACAATTAATTAAACAAACACTTTATGCATGCAAAATATCGTTACTCACCTCATTTATTTTCCGAGATCATATATAACTTGTTTGACATTGTTGTCAAAGTTGTCTGGGAGAAATAGAGGTAGAACAAATTGTAACAATAAAATCGTTTCATTATTTTTTACAAAAGTAGAAAAAAATACCAACAACATGCACTAGTATAAAAATTATAGCAATATATATACCAAAATAATTACCTTGATGAAGATATGCCAATCATGTGTTTTCACCCCCCCAAATTCACCTTTCTTTTTTAAGATATTCTTCATGTTCGAACAAAATCCAGTGGGAAATTTAATTTTTCGCATGAATTCTTTTACAAAATTGGTTTGTTGCTCTGTTAACAACCATGGAAATGAGCGAATATTAATTTGGACTCCATTGCTATTTAATTGAATGGCATCTTTCATTGCATGATTGGCTTCCTCAATGTCATTGCAAATTTTGACATTTTTTCTTTGTCACTCATTCCATCCAATATTCGCCTTAATGTTTCAACTACATTCTTTCCGATATGCATTGTATCAAACAAATGAGAAATTTGTAGGTGCTCATAGTAGGTAAATCTATTGAATTGTTTGGGATAACTTTTCATTCCTCGTGGAATCCCATTAATACCTTCATGATCATGATGGCCATCATGATTCATAGTTTATAAATAATTTACAGAAATCAATGTCAATTACAGAAAACAACACACAATATAAAAAATAATTCAAAACATTTCATATATAATGATAGATAGATAATTTGATCTATATGTACCTTGATGATTTCTATTATATTGCAACTTCCATAGGTGAGGTGTCATTCTCTATGGTTTTAATGCAGTCTCTTATTTCACATTGAAAATATGTTTTCGGTAGTTCGATACCTATGATTCTTAGAGAGCAAGTTCTTATACTCATCAAACACCTCCTTTCCTAAAAAATTTCAATGACGATATTTTATCATGGTACCACAAACTGGACATACAAATTTTCCCTTTGTTTGGAGACCTGCAAAAGATAGATTAACTATGTCAATTATAATTATATAAAATGGATGGATTATTTAAAAAAATGCATGATTAATATATTAACTTCATAAAATTAAATATTATTAAAGTGAGCATTATAATTACATACCACAAAAAATCCCACGCGGGTGTAGCTCAACCGATGATTCACTTGATATGAAGGACATGTTTTAAATGGAGGTCACAAGTTCAAATCACCCCGGCTTACCCGTGCCCCATGATTGTGGGATGTGTGGGTGCACCTAGGGGTATAGTGGTGGAAGGATTAGATCCATGGACCCCGTGTCATGCGAGTACCAGCCTAACCCCCAGTTGTTGATTCCCCTAGTACAAAATAAAAATAAAAATTACATACCACAAAAATGGGTTATCCCTGGGGCATCATGAATTGTCCATACAAGAATTGCATGGAATTGAAATTTCCTTTGTCTTATTCGTCTAGAGACATCATACATAGTGATGCCATTCCATAGATTTAGTAGCTCATCAATAAGAGGCTCGATATATACATTTATATATTTAACTTGGTACTTACCTAATTGATTTGAACATATACACTACATAATTATTACAACCATTTTAGATATATAAATAATATATATGAGTAAATGAAAAAACATATATGACATTATGCAACAAATGAGATGCTACTACGTTAAAAAAAATTGTTGCAAACACATCCCTGGAACAATCATTGGCAACATTATGTACTCCCTCTTTATTGACATCCATGGAGGAATGTTATTGTTGATAACAAAAATAGGCCACACCGAGTAAATATATCCTGTCTCTGCAAATGGCTTGACACCATCTGCTACCAAAGAAATCCTAACATTACGAGGTTCTTCTTTAAACTATGGCCATTTTTCCTCCATGTCTCTAAATGTAGAACCATCTGCAGGAATTCAAAGAATTCCATCTTCACTTATGTTCCATGCATAGTAATCTATAAATTGTGCTATGTTTTTGCACCTGAACAATCATTGCAAATATAGAATGATGGGAATATAACAAATAACCTTGTGAGGCACATTTTTGTTACCTGATCTGTTCAATATCTATTTCTATGACATTTCGAGCATTCTGTTTCAAATTCATGCTTTTTATAATATAAAATATAGTCATTGGGGAATGCATCAATTTCTTGATACTACATTCCAATAGCTTTCATGATGGTAGATAAATCTCGGTATGTGCAAGGTAAAATATTTGATGGTGGTAACAAAAATTTAGCTAGATCAAGCTACAACAAATTAAAAAAAAACTAATTAATATAATATATAAAGAATATTAATGAAACATATGTCATCCCTATTAATTTTACTTATGAATTAACAATAAAATTATTAGAGGAACAAAGACAACCTTTATCATGATCATATATATGTGATGGAATATATTATATACCTTAACATCTGTGTGACTGATGTGTTTGAAAGACCATTCATAACCTTCAAGTTCAGTATCACCAATATAGTAGAGAGAAGAGTTGTGTTGGATCCTCCATAAAGGGGTTCGTTTTCCTTCTCAAGAAGAGGTAAATCATGAACATCATCAAAGTCGTCATTTTCATGATCATGATCATCATCCATTCTAACATTAAATGTATCATGGATCAATGTATTTGTACCATCATCTTCAACTATGTTATCAGTATGATCATCTTCTTCAATATGATCATTAACTTGATCTTCAATATACGTAGCTCCATGTTCCTCTGGTGCTTGTTCTGCAAGCACATCCTCCGAGCGATATGCCCTAGGAGGCGTTTCCTTTATAATTAAAAACCATCAAGAGAAATTAGTATAAATATAACAAATATTAAAATGATACATACATTTACAAAACCAATCAATTTAAAGACATATATAATGAGCAACTTACCAATGGACGATATTCATGTCCCCTCTCAATGTGCCCATGTTCCCTACAATGTATTTTAGCTATTGTGATCTTTATTCTTCTCCTTTTAAATCCCCTACATTGAATACAAGGACAATCCCATCACCCTTTCTTTTCACTCCAGCCCACATTCTAGCAAGTAATTCTCAATTTTGTTCTTCTGGATCAAGAATATTGTTATGTGACATTTTTTTAACCAAGCTTGACTAATGATTATTGATCTTAAAAAATCAAGCTCCACGCTTCACTATTGTAATGATAGTAACAACTGAAATAATTTTGTCTTTTTTAACGAAAAACAGTTCAAGCAAAGGTTATAATCTCTGCAAATCGTTGCTAATATAGAAAATATGTCGGAATATTTCTATAATTTCAAGTTTCTAAAAAATAAGTTCGTCTGATATCCAACGACATTTGACTATTGATCATTATGAAAATATCTCCTAAAATATTCGGATATTCTACGCCTCTATTTGGATATTCAATGACCGTTGAATATTCGATGACAGTCGAGGTCAAATTTAAAAAAAAAACTGAAGAAAATTTGAAATTATAAAGGTGGTATCCGACGACGAAGTCAATTTTTGGGATTTCTCTGGATGGAGTCGTCATATTTTGGGTTCAATTTTGGTTGTGACCCCATACCTCACCATATGTGGTGGGATATCAGTCACATAAATGCATTCAATATCACAAACATACCAATTTATGATGATTAAAGTATGATTGTAGGGATTCTTACCCAATCCCCTTTTAGCACTTATGTAATTAGCATATATAAACCATTACCTACATGGATTCCATCAACATCTCTAATGTTACCTGATCAATTGGTATCTTACAAAATATTATGCAATCCTTCCACCAACCTCTATATCATAGATTTATTTCTCTGGCCTTTATTCACAAAATTGTGGGTCATTTGCAATACCACCATCAACCTCTTCATCCATGTCTCTATTGTCTCAAGTCATACAACCATCACCAACCGCAATAACTATTATAATTGGTTCATTGCATATGTAAAACCATATCACTTTTACCAATATGCATGCACAAGCATGTCCACATGCAACCATTATCTCCTAATATGCCCGCTAGTGCATATGCATTCTAGCTATATAATCTCTTGTATTTATAGCATTCCTATGCCATAATTTCCTATGTGTAAAATTGATAAAATATAAATATAACAACAAGAGAAGAGTTAAGGAATTCTCCCTCTCCAACTCCTCATCATAGCATGGAATTAATGTTCCACATCATAACTGATCCAATTCATGGCCTCTCGTCCAAGCACACATTAAGGGATCATTAGCCATGATTTTTTCACCAAGTAGCAATTCAATACATATACACATGTATAAAATTTGCATTTGCTACTTTCCTAGCATGCAATTCTTATGCTATAAACAAAAATAGTTTAAGGTGAGAAAATTTCCCTCTTTATCAATGTTGCCTCATGGGATTATTCTCCAATTTCTACTACAACCATCTTATCACCCTTATGTGGCTTTCCTTGTTGTTATTGCATCTTTCATTGCACTTTATTCACATTTTCTTTCTACTCCAGTCATTATGAGAAACTCTAACCAAGTCCACCTTTCCCTCTCTTAGACTTCCTAGCACTTAACAATGTTGGAACTTATTCCATTCCAACTCCATATGAAGTATTTTCAAGGTCCAATATATGTCCTTATTCCTTATTCAACTATGAAACTTTATTTCCTTTCCCATGGAAATATTTCCCACAATTCTAAACCACACAATAGATTCACACACAAGAATTCCTCATTCCTTGATTTGCAGCCTTTGCATGGCCACTCTATCACTATCAAGAACCACATGATAGGTCCACATATTAAAACTTTCATCCTATTAGTGAAAAATTCTAGGTGAATAGAATTTCCTTTCCCATTCTCATTACTTACTCATAATTTGTTGGTTCACATCCTTCAATATCATGTAACTTTATCTTAGTATGCATGCACTTTCCCACAAAGATGATTCACCCATCACCTTTACAAGTTGCATGTCCTTTACCTACCTGTCTATTCCATACCTTGATGAGAATTCTCTTATGAAATACAATATCCATCTCCAATAATCAAGAAGCTCCTGCGGCTCTTCCATGCAATTCAAATTGCACATATTAGTCACAATAACACCTTGGATTCATTCTTATCCAAACGCCAATGTCCATTATTGGTCTCTTTATTCTTTCATGATTAGACATGGTTGTCACTCCTCAACAATGCACATGAAAACTAATTACTCTCATTAATGGATTTCCACAACTCTTCTATGTAATTCATATTGCACATTCAAAACATAGAGAATGCATTTCATACATTTTGGATAAGGAACCATCAATCCATCGTAGTACCCTTCTTTCATTATGAGTGTTTATAAAATACAATATGAAAGAGTATATTCTTATCTATTCAACATGTTTCCTTGCATATTAACAATAATTACCATAATACTATCACTTGAATATCCATGCTAATCAACAAAATTATCATGTCACCAAGCATTCAACTATCTAACAAGCAATTTTACCACACTTGCTCTCCTAATTGTTCCTCCACTTTATTGTGAGAGAACCCTTACCATGGTCTGGGTATTATCATATTACTCATTTTGAGTCACTTTCATCTTAGGAACACCCTTATACCATTATATACTTATTTTCTAAAATTTTGGTCACTTTGGAGGTCACAGACATAGAAAATTGCTTGCCCAATCAAGCCTAGAGGCTTTGTTCTTCCTACTATTTGAAACAACTAGAAACCTATTTCAAAAATAAGAAATTTATGTTTGATTATCCTATAGTTTATATTTCTAATTCCTATAACCAAGCTCATTTCTGATCTCATAGCTAAAGGTTACAACGTTACAAAATCGCTAATTTTTCCCAATTCTGCACTTTTCCTTCAGATGCATTTAGCATTAGAGACCAACTTCATCCACATGTAGAAGAAAATCTAGGGAGAACCAAATAAAATTTTATATCAAGGACTTATAATAAACATAACAAGGATTACTCATCAACTTTCATATCCCAGAGTTGATGCCCCAATCAACTTCTGTAAATTTATGGAATTGACTACTTTTGACTTCTGCACTTTTTCCCATACTTGAATTTTTAGCAAAACTGGCTATATCCCAATCTAAGCATTTAATATGGAAAACCATCCTCTAACCAAAGTTGTTTGCTTTGTTGAGCAGGTAAAATTTCGAGTTCATAATTTTTTCTAGTCTCGATATCTAGGGTCGCTTTTACCTCCTCCAATTTTTCTGAAATCCCCAAAAAGTGCTCCAGAATAGAGGATTTTGTCCTTCTTCCACACCTTGGATTCACACCTTTTGGAATTTGGCCACATTCTACTAGAGTTATCTGTGTACCTAGTCCATGAATCCATAAAAAAGTCGTCCCAAACAAGGTCCCCATCGGGTCTTTGGACGCTAGCCTTTAAAAGTCACTATTTCAATATTGCTATCAAGTTGAAGAAGAATAGGCTGGCAGTTCCATAGCCTTCGTCGATGGCATCCGAACATTGCAGGTCTCATCATTCTGAGTTAAACTACTCTTGTTATTTCCAAAACAATTTTTGGGCTCCAAACATTTTTTTGGCTTTTCATTATTTAATTTAACCAATATATATTTCTTAATTATTCAAATTAATATTATTATTTTAATATTATTATAGTTTATACATGGAATCATGATTTGACTTATTCCATAGATATTGTAGGAATCATTTAAAGTATGATAACCACTTGATTCAACATTGGTTATCAAGGGTCTTTGAATCTTGATTCAACATTGGTGTGTGCAAAAATGAAGTATTTGATCTCGATTCATGCCACTTGATAACCACTAGCACTTAACCCTAGATGCCATTCCCAAATCTCATCCTTCTCTCCTATGGATTGTCTATTGATGTGAATATAAGATTGTTGTATTTGTTGATGTATTTGTAACTTCAGAATGTATTTCATATATGTATATTGTATTCCTATAGATATGTTATTATTCCTCTATACGGAAGTGTTTGTATTTGTATAGAGATGTTATTATTCTTCTATACGGAAGTGTCGTCATTTATATTGTAAGTGTCATAACTTATACTTGATGGGTTATTAGACCACCTTGGTGGGGTCAGCCCTGTATAAGTCATGTGGGTCAAAGGGTTATTAGACCACCCTATTGGGGGTCATCCCTGTCAGCATTATGTTATGTGGTTAATTTAAGGTCGACCTAGTAAAGGCTATTAGGCAAGTCAAGTCATGTATAAATAGAGTGCGGGAGGCACTCTATTTGATCATTCACTTTCTCAATCATACTCTCATTAGAGAGTGGCGCACTTGCGGAGGAGGAGAAGCTACTGCTAGGAGAAGACTATCTCTTATGCTTGGGTTGTATCATTTCTTTATCTATCTCTGAGGAAGTTGCAGGGTTTTTCACCTTCTTGGTTTTCCCCGGTGAAACTCTGTGTCTCTTGTGTGCTTGCATTATTGTGTCCATGATTGATATGTTGTAGATATGTTGTACATGTTATTCTCTCAGTTAATATCTTAGATCAGATTGAAAATTCTGAAAATCTAACATGGTGTCATAGCTAGCCTAAAAGAAGGCATGATATGGCATTTATGACACTTGTTGCACTTGCAAAGCTAGGGCTTGATATAGCAAAAACCAGTCATCGTAGAACTTTCGCTATAAATCAATTCTGGCAAGGTTTCAAGATATGAAACTCTTATAGGTCGAAGATAAGATCCCCATGTACCTTTTGTCCAAAGCAAACCTTCTAATTCGTTGCACTTTGTGTTTTATGATCTGTACAATCTAGGGTTTATGCCTCTTCCAGATCTCAGTCATAAACAGGTTACCTACGAAAAAAGGTCACAAATTGGGCTAGGAAGATCCAAATGAAATTTCGTAAAAAGTTACAGGTAGGGAATGGACTTTAGTTTCTCAGGTAAGGTTTTCATAGGCCGAAGTTGAACTAGTGACACGTGGCATGCCGTACAAGTTCGCTCTCCTGTGTTATCCCATAAACAGGTCACGTTGCAACACTTGGCATAACACTCTCTTAGAAAATCCAATTGAGGTAAGACCTATGGGTTTGGAAATATGACAAGTCGAGATACCACAGGTTGAATTTTCAGACCCTGTGGATTCGTAATTTCGGAGTTACACCAAAAACAATCAGGTGCATATTTCTGTCAAAACAGAATTGGATTTTGAGCACCTTCATTCATGGCTCCGAGAATTAGGGTTTCAGAGAAAGTTGGTATTTTTGTAATCGGAGACCATGGCTGAATGCTACTCATCAAAATCAAAATTTAGAGACCAAGATCAAATTTTTTGGTTGGGCAGAAGGTCAGGCTTGATCAAACCCTAGTTCGAGACTTTGATCAGAAAAGTGAAAAATTAGGGCTTCTACAAAAATGGGAATTTTTGAAATCTGTGACCATAGCTGGAAGCTCCTTGGAAAAATCAAAGTTTAGAGCTTTGGATCAAACTATTTGGTTGGGTAAAGCTCCAGGAAACTCAAACCCTAATTCAAGGTCCTCCCTAGTGAATCCAAAAGTTTGAAAAGCAAATTTGAGGGGTGAAACTTTGCAGTTTTGAAATTATGAGTATGCCAGGTTGATCAGCTCATCAAGGCACATCTTTCTATCCTTTCAGAAGTTTGAAATTCAAAGTTTGAATATTTAGGGTTTCCCTGACAAACCCAAATCCAACTCCAGATCCAGTTTCTGCAAATCAAGTGGATTGGATTAATCCTAGAAGAGAATGGATTGGTCACCTGCATAAGTGAAGAAGTTCCTATTTCAGAGGGAGATGAGGCTAAGGCCTTACATAAGAATATTACAAGCAATCTCGACAGGTATGACTTACAGGTGTGTTTCGAAATATGTTCATGATTAATTTTATGGTATGTTTGTCTTCATTAAGGTTAGTACAATCTTGATTAACTTTAGACTTATCGTATCACCTTAATAAAATTATGAATGCATGATAGAAGATATTCATTGATAAGGGTTTTGACACTTATGATTGTACTAATGCATTATGGTGTTGTATGAGGTTGATGTTGTCCGCTAACATGAAAGGTACATTAAGAAGACAAATCATGTTCTAGTTCAAGAACATATGACCATGGTGACATGAAGACAAAGGTTCATCCATTTCCATGGATCACATAGAAGATCTACTTATGAGGTATGGATAACTTGGTTCTATAATGGTTAACCTATGAGATATGCAGGTTACTAGAACAAGTCACGTAAGAGAACAAGAAGACATCATGTGGGTATGTTAGACAATAACCAGCTAACATATTAATCCAGGTATGTTTTTTCTATATCAAGTTAGAATCCTACCTTGTGTTAGAATCTCTTATATAAGTATACATGGCATGATTGATAATGATTATTCATTGAAGTTTGTAATCATGGGTTTAGGCATATTATGCTTCTTACTTTGATTGATGATATGACTAACCAGAAGATTCCTATGGTCAATAAGAATATGCATGAGTAAAAGAAGTATTCTATGAAACCTTGAATACTAATGTTTATTATCTGTGTTTGAAATGATCATGACTATACATGTTTAAGATTATGTTGTTTTAGTATCTATACTAATGAATGTATGATTATGTATGAGATCTTGAGGATGGCACAATCATGACACTAGTGCACACTTAAGCATGCATAGTGGTCCAGGATGAATATAAGTCCAAGGACAGGTAATCCAGGAAGCAAAGATCAAGAGGGAGCACACTCCAGTAGTTCCTGCAAGGAAAAAAATATTGAGAGGGAGTCCACCCTACAACCAAACAAAGATAAGTATTTGAATTGTCATTTCTTGCATACTTGTTTGTTTAAATAATATTGTTCAATGATGTATATGCCTATGTTCCTAGACTTAGCGTGTGTATTACGCATATCAGAATAATTGCATTAATGAACAGTATACTACTAATATGCATGTGATGGGTAAGTGGCCTATGGCACTGTACAACATTCCATTGCTACTTATCTAGAATGAAACCTCTTTGTTGACATGTTGGGAGTTGTGCACACTCTTAACAAATGTTCTGGTAGAGATTGGAAGGCATCTAGAAAGTTACGGAATATGGATAAATGTTGTATTGAAGCATAGGCTAAAATAATTGCATGACTGTATGACATATTTCTTTATGTGTAAGAATTTGTTCTAAAAACTATGAAATATTTCTAATCATGCAATTTAACTTGCTTTGTAGGAAAGATCGTATAAAATCACCTACAAAAGAAGAACTACAACATTTGTTCCAGCAACGAAGTTCAAACTATCTATTGAAGATATTGAAGAATCTGAAGTTCCCAGGATACGGGATACAATAAAAGGATGCCATGGTCAAGAAGTACCAATCGATCATGTTTGGGATGTGGTCCCAAGACCTGAAGGGAAGTTTGTTGTGAATTCCAAGTGGATCTATAAGATCAAGCATGTTGCAGATGGTAGCATGGAGAAATACAAAGCGAGGTTTTAGCTCATGGCTCCTCCCAGAAAGAGGAATTGACTATGAAGAGACTTTTGCACCTATAGCCAGATACACTTCCATTAGATCAGTACTTGCTCTGGCTGTAGTGATGAAATGGAAGGTACACCAGATGGATGTCAAGACAGCTTTCTTGAATGGTGTATTTGAAGAGGAAGTGTATGTGGAGCAGCCACTCGGGTTTGAGACACATGACCGAGAGTCACATGTGTGCAAACTCAAGAAAGCCCTGTATGGTTTGAAATAGGCACCCAGGACCTGGTATGGCAGGATAGATGGCTTCCTATCCAGTTTGGGCTTTACCAAGAGTAAAGCGGATTCCAACCTTTACTAAAAGGTTGAGGAAGGCAATCCAGTGATACTACTATTGTATGTGGATGACCTGTTTGTAACAGGTGAGGTTAGATTGATTGCCGATACAAAGAGGAATCTTGCTGCTGAGTTCGAAATGAAGGACTTGGGGATGATGCAGTATTTTCTAGGCATGGAGGTGTGGCAGAGTGCAGATGGAATATTCCTTGGATAAGGGAAGTATGCA
Organism: Larix kaempferi; assembly: GCA_027924585.1. NCBI lineage: Eukaryota > Viridiplantae > Streptophyta > Pinopsida > Pinales > Pinaceae > Larix > Larix kaempferi. Next base: position 1,012,320 of record BSBM01001557.1, on the reverse strand, counting down.
GTAGAGATCCTAAAGAGGTTCGGGATGATGCTTCATCTGATCCGGTTGATGTCACTGTGTATCGTCAGATGATTGGATCCTTGATGTACCTGACAAACACTAGACCAGATATTTGCTTTGCGGTGAACACATTGAGCCAGTTCCTGACGGATCTCAGAGGTGTTCACCTGGCTGCTTTAAAGCATATTCTGAGGTACCTGAAGGGTACAATTGATTATGGGCTCAAGTATGATGCGAATCAAAAGTTTAACCTGCAGGGTTATGTTGATTCAGATTGGGCAGGTAGTGCTGCAATAGGAAGAGCGCATCTGGGTGTTGCTTCAGTATGGGTCAGGTGTGATCTATTGGTTTATCAGGAAGCAGTCTTGCGTAGCACTGAGTACAGCCGAGGCAGAGTATGTTGCAGCATGTTCAGCTAGTTGTGAGGCAATATGGCTCCGGAAGCTACTATCTGAGTTATTTGATCTCCCGCTGGAGGCTACTGGTATCTTTTGTGACAACCAGAGTTGTGTGAAGCTATCTGAGAACCCGGTGTTCTACGACAGGTCGAAACACATTGAGATCAAATATCACTATATCAGGGATATGGTGCAGAGAGGAGCAGTGAAGCTCCTGTATGTTGCGACGGATGAGCATATTGCAAATGTGTTGACGAAGCCACTAGCCAGAGTGAAGTTCGAGTACTTCAGAGAGAGGCTTGGTGTTCTTCAGATTGATGACATTTCGAGAAAGAAGTGATGGACACATTTGCAGGAGCCATTCCAAGCATGGTGAGAGGAGGATCCTTCCCATGGCTGTGGATGTAAGCGCTGGATGATGAGCATCAGGACGATGCTCCAGTTATTGATCTGTATATGCATCATGTTGGATGCTTGTTATGATCAGTTGGATCATGTATATGTATATGCATCATGTTGGATGCTTGGACCATGTATCTGTATATGTATCAAGTGGATACGATTGTATGATCAAGCAGATCATGTATGTTGATATATATCAGGTGGATTATGTATCTATGTATGTATCAGGTGGATACATTGTATGATCAGGTGGATCATGTATGATGATATGTATCAGGTAGATACTTGGTATGCATCAGGTGGATGCATTGTATGATCAGGATGATCATAGATGACGAGCTTCAGGATGTTGCTCCAGATGACATGCATCAAGATGATGCAGTGATGATGATCAGGATGATCATGTACATCAAGATGATGTATGGTGAGTATCAAGTTGATACTCTGTGGCCATGGACAGGTTGTACAAGGGTAGCATGTAGTAAGTCCTGGAGATCTAGACAAGATGAAAAAGGCCTCAGATGCTCTTTAGAGATCTTGCTTGGAAAGACAATCTTTTAAGGTTTTGCTAGACCACATGTAATAAGTCTTGGAGATCTGGACAGGATGAAAAAGGCCTCAGATGCTCTTTAGAGATCTTACCTGGCAAGACACTCTTTTAAGGTTTTGTGGGGACCACATGTAATAAGTCCTGGAGATCTGGACAGGATGAAAAAGGCCTCATATGCTCTTTAGAGATCTTGATTAGCAAGACACTCTTTTAAGGTTTTGTGGTAGGGGTCACATGTAATAAGTCCAGGAGATCTGGACAAGATGAAAAAGGTCTCAGATGCTCTTTAGAGATCTTGCTTGGCAAGACACTCTTTTAAGGTTTTGTGTCAATCACATGTAAAAGATCTTGGGAGATCCAATAGGTTGAGCTGTGTGCTCGTAAAATTCCTAGGATGCTCTTTCGAGGTTTTGTTGACGCACGTAATCAGTCCTGAGGATTCCACAGTATGGCCAGTGATGATTAAGACCTACAGGTGGTGGGCCTACATCCAGTATGAAAAAGGACTGGCTCTGTAGAACTTCCTATGATGAGTAGATCGGAGATTGATTGAGATAGCAGCAGCAGTGACGATGACGATGATTCGATGACGATGATCCAGTGATGATGATCCAAAGAAGAAGACTTGTGCTAGCAAATCTGTGTCGAGAAATACCTTCCTAGTTAAGAGGGAGTGTTGATGTATTTGTAACTTCGGAATGTATTTCATATATGTATATTGTATTCCTATAGAGAAGTTATTATTCCTCTATACGGAAGTGTTTGTATTCCTATAGACATGTTATTATTCCTCTATATGGAAGTGTCATCATTTATATTGTAAGTGTCATAACTTATACTTGATGGGTTATTAGACCACCTTGGTGGGGTCGGCCCTGTATAAGTCATGTGGGTCAAAGGTTTATTAGACCACCCTATTGGGGGTCGGCCCTGTCAGCATTATGTTATGTGGTTAAGTTAAGGCTGACCTAGTAAAGGTTATTAGGCAAGTCAAGTCATGTATAATAGAGTGCGAGAGGCACTCTATTTGATCATTCACTTTCTCACTCATACTCTCATTGGAGAGTGGCGCACTTGTGGAGGAGGAGAAGCTGCTACTAGGAGAAGACTATCTCTTACGCTTGGGTTGTATCATTGCTCTATCTATCTCTAAGGAAGTTGCGGGGTTTTTCACCTTCTTGGTTTTCCCTGGTGAAACTCTGTGTCTCTTGTGTGCTTGCATTATTGTGTCCATGATTGATATGATGTAGATATGCTGTACATGTTATTCTCTCAGTTAAGATCTTAGATTAGATTGAAAATTGTGAAAATCTAACAGTATTTGCTACAATAACCCTCATTGTGAAGTGACAAAATAAGATGTTATTGTTTCCATTCGAAAATAAAATATTATGAAAAATATATTTGTCTTTTGATTATTTAAATAAACCGATATGTACCTTTTTCAACTATTCAAATTATTATTATTATTTTAATACTATTACGGTTTATGTAAAGACTCATGATTTGACTCATACCATTGATATTGTATGAGTGATTTGAAGTATGATATAATACATAATGATTATCAAGGGGTTTTAATTTTTTATTCAACATTGGTGTGTGCAAAGATAAAGTATTTGATTCTTGATGCATGCCCCTTGATAACCACTAGCACTTAAGCCTAAATGCCATTCCTAGAGATCATCATCCTCTCCTAAGGATTGTCTATTGATGTGGATATATGTGGATATATAATATTGTTAAATTTTCTATGATAATCCTCATCGTGAAGTAACCAAATTAATATGTTATTATTATTTTATTTCAAACATAAAACTTATGAAAATTAATTTATCTTTTGACTAATCAATTTAACCAATATACCTTTTCTCAAAATTCAGATTAATATTATTATATTTATGTATGGACCCATGATTTGACTTCTTCTATATATTTTTTAAAAGTGATTTAAGTATGATGGAATAAAAAATAATTATCAAGGGTCTTTAGGACTTTAGTTTTTAATTGAACATTGGTGTGTGCAAAGATGAATTATTTGATCTTAAATCCATGCCCCTTGATAACCACCTTCACTTAACCCTATATTCTATTCTAGAGCTCATCCTTCTCTTCTAGGGATTTTCCATTAGTATTAATATAGTATTGTTGTATTTGCTATGATAATCCTAATCGTGAAGTGACCAAAATATGACGTTAATTTTTTCCATTGTAAAAATTATATCTTATTAAAAATTTATTTGTCTTTTCATTATTTAATTTAACCAATATAATTTTGTCGATTATTCAAATTAATATTATTATTTTATACTATTATAGTTTATGTATAGAACTCATTATTTGAATTTTGTCGATTATTCAAATTAAGATTATTATTTTATACATTATAGTTTATGTATAGAACTCATTATTTGACTTATTATGTAGATATTGTAAGGGGTATTTGACGTATGATGGAATACATAATAAAGGTCAAGGGTATTTGATTCTTGATTTAGCGTTGGTATGTAGAAAGATGAAATATTTGATCCTCGATTCATGCCCCTTGATTACCACTAGCACTTAGACCTAGATGCCATTCCCATAACTCGTCCTTCACTCCTAGGGATTGTCCATTGATGAGAATATAAGAATGTTGTATTGGCTATGACAATCCTCATCATGAAGTGCCCAAAATAGGATGTTGGTTTTTTTCCATTAAAAACAAAAGTCTTATAAAAAATTTATTTGCCTTTTCCTTATTTAGTTTGATCAATATACCTTTGTCAACTATCCAAAGTAATATTCATGATTTGACTTATTCCATAGATATTGTAGAAGTGATTTGAAATATGATGGAATACATAATAGTTATCAAGGGTCTTTGATTCTTGATTCAACATTGTTTTGTGCAAAGATGAAGTATTTGATACTCAATTCATGCCACTTGATAACCACTAGCACTTAACCTTAGAGTCCATTCCCAAAGCTCATCCTTCTGTCCTAGGGATAGTCCATTGATGTGAATGTAGGATTGTTGTATTTTCTATTATAATCCGCATCGTGAAGTGAACAAAATATGAACAAAATAGGATGTTAATTTCATTTTAAAAATAAAATATTATAAAGAGATCTTGTCTTTTAATTATTTAATTTAACCAATATACATTTCTCAACTATTCAAATTAATATTATTATTTTAATGATATTATAGTTTATGTACATGGACTCATGATTTGACTTATTCCATAGATATCTCAACTATTCAAATTAATATTATTATTTTAATGATATTATAGTTTATGTACATGGACTCATGATTTGACTTATTCCATAGATATCTCAACTATTCAAATTAATATTATTATTTTAATGATATTATAGTTTATGTACATGGACTCATGATTTGACTTTTGACTTATTCCATAGATATCTCAACTATTCAAATTAATATTATTATTTTAATGATATTATAGTTTATGTACATGGACTCATGATTTGACTTATTCCATAGATATCTCAACTATTCAAATTAATATTATTATTTTAATGATATTATAGTTTATGTACATGGACTCATGATTTGACTTATTCCATAGATATTGTAAGAAAGGTTTGAGGTATGTTGGAATACAAAATAAATATCAAAGGTGTTCATTTCTTTATTTAACATTGGTGTGTGCAAAGATGGAGTATTTGAGTCCTCAATTCATGCCCCTTGATAACCAATGAGAGTTATCGCATTAGAGGAGGGCATGTTCCAAATTCATAGAAACTATTACAATACATAAAATCTGTATGTATCTAATTGTACATTTCTTCATTGTTTATTTTTGAAATATGCATGCCCACATATAACATGTCTCACAACATAGCAGAAGGAAGCCAATCAAGCATGCATATTTGTCCCACAAATCTAAAGAAGTAATATGCCAAAGGAACTTTATGATCTCAATGAGAAATGTAATAATATAGATATTATCCCTTACTTTTGAAAGTATGACATAAAGCAATTTAATGAGAAATGTAATAATATAGACATTATCCCTTATTTTTTAAAGCATGACATATAAGCAATTTATTGATTGGTGGAAATAGGAAAGCCTATAAATGGAGGAAGGGAATTTGAAAAAAATAACCTTAACATAGATCAATAGTCAATGGAATATCAAGAATTGCAATGGATAAATAAAGGTGTTGAAGTGCATTTCTACAAGCAATTATTTTATATTTATATGATCCCTAATAAATAAAACATCACTTTTATGATGTCTAAGTGACATATTAAACATCGATTTAGCATAAAATGTATTGTTGGTTTGGGAAATATTTCACATTCATATCCCTTGAATGACATTTAAATGGACACTTTAGTAACCCAAAATCCGTTTTGTTTTACCAAAACCCGTTATAATGTTGATAAAGTGATGTTTTTTTCAAAATAATTAAGCTATGAATAGATGGAATTAAACATTTTTCCTTGCTAACATGTATGTATAGATGGAATTAAACATCACTAAAATGATGTTTTGGTCAATATAATCAAAATAAATAGAACGATATTTTCATTAATATTGAGAGAGACATATGTGTTGTTAAAATTGCGATATTTAAACTTTGTTAAAGTGATACTAAATCAACAAATTATAGTGTTGGTATAAATGTCATTATAGTGTTTTTTTTCCAATTTTATAAAAATTAGGACAAAAGTGATGTTTTATACCTCCCGTAAAAATGACTTAAGTTTCTAATGTCTTTATATGTAGACTTTTGAATTTGTATTTTTCATATTTCTTCTTCAATAGATTGTAGAAGTTTATTCAAGTAGATGGTTAAAATAGGAAATACGAGCTTTTGATTTACGATAGATTATGTGTGTTCACAATCATTTTGGAAAATTGTTTTGGTATTTTTAAATACTATGCCAAATATTTGGGATATTTTTACCATTTTTAGTCATAAGTGACATGATACACACCTTTCTCAAGCCATCCTCCTCCATCAAAATGATTATCTTACACTTTTAGTGGGAATGTGTTAGATCCTCCTCCTCAATTACCCTAATTTGACATCATTTTTCCAATAACTACACTATATCCATTGAGGTGATCCTTTCCATATCCTCAACTTAACAGAATTCAAGGATGGAATCCATGTCCCTCAGACCAATAATAGCATCCTTGACCCTGGGTAGATTTCTGAGCCAAGCACTAAATCCTTTTATAACTTATTTCCTAAGTTAGTTGAATAAATTTATGTGAACAATATATCCCACTTGAGTAACTCTTGACGATTAAAATGACTAAAAAAACTAATTGAAATATAAAATTCCATTTTATGGATTGTAGGGGAAGTGAAGCCATGATAAATCTAGACAGAGAGAAACATGCTACATGATTTATCCTAGCTTTACCTCCTTTCATGATATGGTCATGATATACTTTTAACATCCCTAGAGAACCCTATACCAAGCTACACCTGAAAGGCAAAATGATAGGAAGTGAAATATTAATCATCATTTTCTCTCTATCAAAATGATGGGGAAGTAAAGAAGAAGGATTGGGCATTGTATAGCTAATTTTTTCAACTAAAATATTTCGCATCATTAGTTTTTGTCATGTGTTATCCATGCTAAATATGCAATGTTGATTCATTTCTAATATAGATCAATGTAAGAAACGCATCTCTCTCTCTCTCTCTCTCTCTCTCTCTCTCTCTCTCTCTCTCTTTATATATATATATATAACGGAAAGCCACAATATTCGGGAAATGTTGTAGGGTTTATAAATAGTTGATGTCTTCGAAGCTTGAATAAGATACTCAATTGTGTTTTTTAGTAGAATGACATAAATAGAGTTTTGTGTGTGTAGTAAAACCAATAGCCGCAAGAAAGAGTTGTAGATTTATTACAATTTGAATATAATTAAGGAAAGAGGTAGTTGTTGTTATTTACTTATTGTGTTTGAATAAGTTTTGTAATAGTTTTATGCTATGCATATTTTATCTATTAATTAACATTCTCAATGTTTATGGTGTAGGTTGATTTGATCATTTAGGTTGAATTTTGTTCATTTGAGTACTTAGGTTGGTTTTTGGTTCATTCCATGTTTTGAGTATCACAAAGATGGATGGGTGAAAACCCTCTAGTTTATTGTCTCACTAGAGAAATGGCTTATGTCTCCATTATTCCACCAAGTTGGGATCAAATCCAACACATTGACTAATATTTGCAAACATTTTGAAATGTCAAATTAGAAGAAAAGACAAAGATATGTCATTCCATCATGAATGAATTTATGTTAGATTCCTATTTTGAAGGTTGTTCTTTTGATCTTTGTGTTGATTCAACTCATCTCATCTCCTCAATGTTGTCATTATCCATGACGAATGGGAATATAAAACCAATATAAGTGTAGACATTGATTGGACCTAATTTTGATATCTTTTTGCCATCCTCTTTTCACTATTTGTAACGCTTTTTGCCTCTCTTTTGACCTTATATTAGTCCTTTTGATGCCTCAAACTAGATCTCATGCTCACTGTATTCTTTAATTTCATTCCCTAGTATTTTATTGGTTTTTCTAATTAATATTAGGGAAAACAATGTGTTTGCAATTACCGTTGGACTAACAGGTTTGCAAGAGTTGTTGCAAATAATTTTTGCTACAATTTCTGTGTTTTTTCCGAGGACTACATTTTATGTGTTGCATACTTACATGTTGTATTTATATGAGAGCCCATAAAAATAAGAACAACAATGTTGGGGATATTGTAAGTGTGAAGGAACACATTGTTGGTTATCATTGTAGATCTATGCATAATTATGTTTTACATTTATTTAGCTAATTGGTCATGCAACCAGAATTTCCAAATTCTTCTTGTTACAATTCTATTATGGAAAAAAAGTTGTCCTCTATTATCTTAATTTAGAATTTTGTTTTAACAACTTAATAATATATGATTCTCAATCATGTTCTTATTAACTCTTTTTTGAATTTATTTTCTTAATAAATTTGTGTAGGAGGAGAGCCTTGTACCTTTATGAAAAGGCTGAATATTTCATGTTTCTAAAAACTAAAGATATGTTTTAGATTTATTTGTAAATGTGTGTGTCTGAGATCATTTCAATATGAATTGTGTGAATGGTTAAGATAAGTTTCTTTAGTCTATTGTAGCCAATCCAACACTCTCTTGTAGGAAAGGCCCACTCCAATAGAACATCCGTGTTGTATTTATTTTTATGTATTATAGATAGTATTTTATTATGTTTTGGTATATGTATATGCATTTGAAATTCATAGTGATATTCTTATTAATTTATTATACTATAATTTGATTTATGAATATCATAGCTTAGTTTCCCATTCATATCTATAGTTAGTTCTTATGTCTATTATGAAGTGTGATTCTATTTTAGCATGTTGTGATGATTGCATCAGTGATTTTTCAATTATTGTTTTTCTAATTTATTTTTTTGTAATTAGATTCTCTTTATACAAATTCATGATAATTAAACCAGTGAAAGAAAAGAACTTACAACTTTCATACAATGCAAGGCATCTTGTAAGTACTCCAGAAACCTAGGTTGATAAATTAATGCACAATTGATTTAATTTATAGTACAAAAAAATAGTAAGGTGATTAAAGATACCACCATTTTGGTGTCATTGCTGGGGAGTTGCCAAAGACGTAATGGTATTGTTTGCACTAGCTTTAGGAAAATGCATGCTATAAGGATTTTCCAAATACCTTCTCAATTTTGTCTCATATACAATGTTATGTATTTAGAACTAGGGAATGTATATGTATGAATGTGATTAGATATTCAAGAGGGGGATTTTGTGGTGCTATAAGATCCACCAAAGCCATTAAACTACCTTGTAGGAAAATAAGAAGCAAGGGGAAATTCGGGGACAAAATCCACCTCTCGCCCAAAACATAAGAAGGACCCTATAATTGGTTCCACAATAGAAGCTACTTTCACAGCAAAAGCAAAACTTATCCCTCCAACTATAAAACCAACAATTATAGATTAATTAAATAGTGAGAAAGACGATGTAGAGTCCCAAGAGAATCTAGTCCAAGAAAAAGAATTCTCAGAAGAATATATATTCTCCAAGGAATTTGTAGCATAGCCCAATATAGACTTTTGGAAATCCAATATTCTTGGTAGTATCATAGAATAAGAAGGAACAAGCTCCACAAAAGAGGATTTTGTCACCTTCGAGTTACATATTAGAGATATAGGACATGTGGCATAGATGAAGAACATTCCTCCATTAGCCTTGTCAAATTTCAATGGCCTAGAAAGGAAATATCTAAAAGTTTTTGTTTATGAGTTTGATTTCCTCTACATAATCCACAACTATGTCCGACTAATTCTTAATGGCTAAAACTATTCCTTGCCACACTGAAGAATGTAATGCTTCACTAGTTCATGGGACTTGGTGGAAATATTATCTAAATATGGGATGAGATGAAGGAAGTTTTCATGAAGAAATATAACAATTGTTTTAAGTATAGACATTTGAGGGAAGAAACATTCAAGATGATTCAATAGGATGATGAGAGTTTGGAATACTATGTGAAAATATTTTAATAAAATTTACATAGGTCAGAATAGAGTAAGATGGACAAGGAGACCATGCATATTATTGTGTTTAGAGGAAGAGATGAATATATCTACCTCTTGAACTTGATGGGAACTATTAGAGTTTGCACTTTAATTCAATTTAGTTAGATCTTTAAACTGAAAGATAGACAAGCACAACAAAACACAAAAGACACAAGAATTTTCCTCAAGGAAACCATAAAGGAGAAAAACCCGCAACTAGTACAATATCAAACAAGATGGAAAACCCAAAATATAATATGTCTTCAACATCTCTCTCTCTCTTTCTCCTCCAACAAACTTGTCTTCTCTTTCACTTGGTGCGAACTTGCTTGAGTGAGTGTGTGTGCCAAATGAGAAAGTGACTCTCTCTATTTATACTTTAAGTGAGAGTGACCTAATTGCTCAATGGGGCCAACTTGTCTAACTGACCGGGCCGACCTATCCTATGGAGACTCAAAAATACATTTTACATTTGACCTTTGGGGAAATATTTCCCCGGCTTACAATGGAGGTTTTACCTCGATATTATTGCATGACCAAATACAACAATGACATCCCCGAATGGAGGAAAAACATCTCCGATGGAGGTATAATAAAAATACAATAAGAATATAATAAGAATAGACAAATGAATATCTTCTGAAGTTACATTTACAACAACGCTCCCTCTTAACTAGGAAGGTCTTCTCTTGCCACAGTCATCATCAATCTGAACACAAACTCATCACTGGATCATCATCATCATTGGATCTTCATCATCATTGGATCATCATCAACACTTCTGCAGCAATCCTCATCTCGTTGATCATTGACTAGTGACATCTCTCGAATCTATCTGTCATGAGAAGTTCTACAGAGCCATCCCTTTTTCATGTTGGATGTAGGCCTAGCTCTCATCTAGGTATTCATCATCTCCACAAGCAATCCATCAAGTAGGTACAGCCCAAGACTACACATTACATTTCCACCGCAATCACCTACGTCTCCTACTATCATCTTATCATATCCAGATCATCTCATCAGCACACACTGATAGAAGCCCAGGTGCATACATCATGTCCATCAGACCACCTTCATATTCCACCCAGTGGATACATCCCAGGAGCACCCCAGGTGCATTACGTCTCTCTCAGTCAACCTGCATCTTCAAACATGTGGATACAGCCTAGGAGCACCCTAGGTGCATTACGTCCCTATGGACCACCTGCGTCTTCCACCATGTAAGATACAGCCTAGGCGCACCCCATGTTCTTTATGACTCATGGACCCACCAACGTCTCCAAACATGTGGATACAACCCAGGAGCACCCCAGGTGCATTAAGTCCCTATGGACTACCTACGCCTTCCACCATGTGAGATACGGCCCTGGTGCACCTGCGTCTTTCGGTCTGATCACTCCCTCTTTCGAGGAACATCGATTTGGATAGAACCAAGCTTCTCTATGAAGTACTCGAACTTCACTCTCACTAAGGGCTTGGTAAACACATTGGCTATCTACTCGTTTGTCGCCACATATCCCAGATATAGTGAGTACTCCTCTCTACAACATATCCCGGATATAGTGATAGTTGATCTCGATGTGATTCGACTTGTCATGGAATACCGAGTTCTCGGACAACTTCACACAACTCTGGTTGTTGCAGAAGATACAAGTCACCTCAAGCTTGAGATCAAACAAATCTTACAGTAGCCTCAAAATCCATACTGCCTCACAACTGGTCAAACAAGCTACAACATACTCTACTTCGGCTGTACTCAATGCCACATATGACTGCTTCCTGCTAAACCAAGAGATCATATCGAATCCCAAACTGAAGCAGCATCCCAAAGTGCTCTTCATGTCTGTGGCACTGCTTTCCCAATCTGAATCAACATAACCATGCAGTTTAATCCTCTGATGTGTCTCATACTTGAGCCCATACTCAATTGTACCCTTCAGGTACCTCAATATATGTTTTGCATCCGTCAAGTGAACATGCCTCGGATCTATCATAAAATGGCTCAGAGTGTTCACAGCAAAACATATGTCTGGTCTCATGTACATTAAATACATTAATGAACCAATCATATGCATGTACATCATGGCATCAACTGTCTCTGAATAAGCGTCACACACTAGATTCAAGTTCAATGCTATAGGTGTGGTCATTTCCTTGCATTCCATCATTCCTAACCTCTTCATAATATCTACTACATACTATCCTTGACCAAGGAAAATCCCATCCGCACTTTTCCACACCTCCATGCCTAAGAAGTAGTGCATCATTCTTAGGTCCTTCATCTCGAACTCTACGGTAAGCCTTCTCTGTGTATCTACAATGCGCTCATCCTCCCCTGTTACAAATAGGTCATCTACATATAGCAGTAGTATCACTGGTATTCCACCCTCAACCTTAAGGTAAAGGTTGGAATCTGCTTTACTCTTGGTAAATCCTAAGCTCATCAAAAAAAATTCCATCCTTATGTACCATGTCCTGGGTACCTGCTTCAATCTATACAAGGCTTTATTCCACTTGCACACATGAGTCTGTTTGTCATGTGTCTCGAATCCCAGTGGCTTATCCACATACACTTCCCCTTCAACTACACCATTCAAGAATGTTGTCTTGACGTCCATCTGGTGTACCTTCCATTTCATTACTACAACCAATACAGGTATAGATATGATGGAATTGTATCTTGCTACAGGTGCAAATGTCTCCTCATATTCTATGCCTTCTTTTTGGGAGAATCCACGTGCCACAAATCTTGCCTTTTGTTTTTATATGCTACCATATGCATCATGCTTGATCTTGTAGATCCATTTTGAAGTCACAACAGACTTCCCTACTGGTCTTGGAACTATCTCCCAGACATCATTATTCATAATCAACTGGTACTCATCGATCATGGCATCCTTCCATTCCTTCTTCTCTACTGCTTCCTCATAGTTGGAAGGTTCTTTATCAATGATGTCACATAATAGCACCACATAAATGGAGTATGCTCTGGGTCTCTTGATTTCTCTATGTATCCCATATAGAGCACCATACTTCTCTGCATCTTGTATTGCTTCATGTGCCCATGCTAGTCTTCTCTTGTGGGAGTTCTTATCATGAGGTGGATCTGTAGTTTCTTGTGGGATTTCTTATCACGAGGTGGATCTGCAGTTTCTTGTGGTTCTTCCATGTTGCGGTCTTCATGATCCTCTTGAATTGCTTCTTCCATGACTGTGTCTCTGGTTCTGGGAACTTCAGGTTCTTTAGTTTCTTCAATAGAATTTTTTTTTGATTTGTTGTATGTTGAATCTCTGTCGAAAGTTTTGTCTCTATTGATCTCGATCTTCTTGAATCCTGGGAAGTATATTCGGTAGGCTTTTGATGTGTCTCTATATCCCACGAATATTCCCTTATTTCCTGAAGGATATTCTCTTTTCCTTCAGGATGTGTATGTACACCGGGCAGCCAAATATTCTGAGATGGCTGACTTCTGGTTTCTCACCTAAGAAATATTCTTAGGGAGTCTTCTTGTTCAATACACGGTGAGGTGTACAGTTTTGTACATACACAGTTGTCCTTGATGCTTCTGCCCATAAGTGCATCGGAATATCTTGATCATGTATCATTTCCTTCGGTGCTTCCATTATTGTTATGTTCTTTCATTCTGCAATGCCATTTTGTTGAGGATTGTAAGGAGTTCTCAACTCCCTCTTAATCCCAGATTCTCTGCAAAGGTCCTTGAATTCTTCTGAAGTGAATTCTATGCCATTATCTTATCGTAAGGTCTCGATCTTCCTTTCAATATGATTTTAGACCAAGGCTTTGAATTACTTGAACTTGCTAAATACTCCATCTTTTCTTTTCAAGAAATAAATCCATGTCTTACAGGAAAAGTCATATATAAAAGAGACATAGTATACATACCTACTTAATGAGCTGGAAGACATGGGACCACACACATCCGAGAGGACTATCTCCAATATTCATTTTTCCTTTATTTCACTTCTAGGGAATGTCTTCTTCACGTTCTTTCCTTGCGCACATCCCTTTCAAATGCCTTCATGTTTTTTCTGTATTTTTGGTAGACCTGGAATTGCTTTGCTTGCAATTGGTAGTTCTCTATAGTGCACATGTTCAAGCCTTTTGTGCCAAAACTCACTTGGTTCCATGGAGTCATGGATCAATGTTTTTTTTGGTTGTCCTTTCAACTTGTGCAATCCTCCCTCTTTCTCTCCAATTATTTTTGCATCATTTATTGTCTTTCCCTTTGGCCACATTAGCACTTGGCCATCAACAAATGTAACCTGCATTCCTTTAGCATCTAATGATGAGATGGAGAGAATATTATTCTTCAATACTGGTACATACATATTTCATCTTTAACGACTTGTCGGAATCTATCTTGTAGGAAGCTTCTCCACTTCCTTTGATGGGATATTGATAATCATCCCCAAGTTTCACCTTGTGAGGTGACTCATGTTCTGACAGGTTGATGAAATATTCTTTGTACCTAATCATATGCTTGGATGATCCAAAATATACAAGCCAATCATTGCTCCCATGTGTGATGGTGCTTGTGAGTGCTGAGATTAAGGCATATTATTCATCACTTGAAGAATCATCCCTTTCTTCTCTGGTTCTTTTCCTTGATGGTTTATCATCTTCAGCAGTGTGGGCATGATTCCTCTTCTTGTTGGTTTTCTTGGAGGATCCTTGATTTCTAGGACAATTTATTAAGTAATGTCCCTTCTCATCACATGTGTAACATATGATACTAGAGAGATCCCTTCTAGGTGCATGGTGCCTTTTGGATCTTCTGTGATGATGGTCCTCCCTCTTGTTTTGATTTTGTTTAGTGTGAACAGTTAGAGCTTGGTCATCATTAACTCCCATATTCTCTTCTATTGCTACTAGTCAAGCTTCTTCTTGGGTGCATTATTCCCATAGTCTGCTGAAGGTGATCAATTTCTTCCTGGAACATATTCCTTGAATGAATGAGTCCCGTGATCTTGGGATAGCATTCAAGGCGGTCATGACTATCTCTCCTTCTTCTACTTTGTCTTCGATTTCTTCAAGTTGCTCCTTGATTTGAGAGACCCTTGTGAAGTAAGATTGCATGGTATCTAAGTGTTGGATCTTCACATTCTTGAGTTGATTCCTTAGTGTCATCTTCTGATTGATGTTATTCCCTTCGAATATCTTCGTCAAGGCATCGAACATCTCCTTGGGATTCTTCAATGATGACGCATGAGGGATGAGGTGATATTTGATGGAGTCTGCAATAATCCTCTTGTCCTTGACCAAGTTCTTCTTGTGGCTTTCCTTTACCTCTTCTCCCTCTGTTTCTGGAACCTCCTCACTGACATACTTGTCCAAATCATTTTCTTCTAGGACAAGAGAGATTCTATACTTCCATGCTTAGAATTTGTCATCTCCTTCAAGATTATCCTCAAGCTTGGTGTGATTTGTCATTTTTAAATGAGAACCTCACATGGAAATAGAAAAGAATTAATTCTTACCCATTTGAGATGCCCAACCTAGTTCTGGAGCTAGCTGGCCTAAGGTTTGTAAGAGAAACCCTAATTTTATAAACTTGGAATTTTGAACTTATGATTGGATAGGAAGATGTGCATCCTCAAGGAAAGTTGTCCAGTGTACTCATTTTCTTGGATTGGTGGAGGGAAACCCCAAGAATTTGATGCCCTATTTTCTCCTGACACTAGTGCTCAGGTCAAAAATGAAAATTCTTCAAATTGAATTATGCTTCCTACAAAATATGTGCCCTCCTAGGGAAAGTTAGCATAGCCCTATTTTCTTGATTATGTGTGGAGAGAAGACCTTGAACTAGGAATCCCTAGTTCCCTGCTGCTCCACAATGCCTTCTTTTCAGATTGGCTATGATACAATGTTAGAGTTTGCACTTTAATTCAATTTAGTTAGATATTTAAACTGAAATATAGACAAGCACAACAAAACACAAAAGACACAAGAATTTTCCTCGGGGAAACCATAAAGGAGAAAAACCTGCAACTTCCTCAGAAATAGATTTTTTACTAGTACATTATCAAACAAGATGGAAAACCCAAAATATAAGATGTCTTTTGCAGCTCTCTCTCTTTCTCCTCCAACGAACTTGTCTTCCCTCTCACTTGGTACGAACTTGCTTGAGTGAGTGTGTGTGCCAAATGTTGCTTGGTTTTTCAACCAAGCATGTGTTGATGAGCACCTACTAACTTGTAGTAGCAGTCTCAATAAAAATAAATAAAAACTAAAGTAAAAAAGCAGATTTAATCTAAGATATGAGAAAGTAAAAATTTAATCTAGCATGTTCATGTAAAAACTTGAAAGTAAATGGTAAAGAACTCAGATCTATATGTAAAACAAATTCTTTATTTCTAAAAAAATAACTTTACTATAATCATGTTACCTCAAATGGTGAGGATGGTTGAGTTTGAGCAGCTGCAAGGTTGAGGTGCTCCAATGGTCCAATGGTCTCTCCTTCACCAATGCTTTAATGGGGATCTTCAAACTCAAAAGTGAGGCTAGGGCTCTCAAGAGTGAATTTGGCAGCATAAGGATAGGATGAATGTGGATGAATAGTGAGGAGCCCCTATCACCTTTTTATAGTTTTTTTGGTGATGGGGAATACCATTGTGGTTTAAGGAAACCAATGGTATTGACCAAAATGGTTTAGGTTTCTTTTTCCTCTTTTTCCCTCTTTTTTCCTTTTTTTTGAATATATTTTATATTTTTATTCCCTTTTAATATTTTTGGGAATTTTGGACCCTTTTTTAGGGTTTTTTGTATTTTTTGAGGAAAATTACATATTTTGAGGGGGAAAAGATGGATTTCAGTCTTTTTGGTGACCTTTAGAAGGTTTTGGAGGCTCAAATGGTGGAAAAAGTGGACAAATGGGTCATGGAAATAGGAAAATGCGCTAGTGAGCACTTTTTGGGTGTTAACACCAAATGAGAGAGTGACTCTACCTATTTATACTTTAAGTGAGAGTGATATAATTCCTTAATGGGGCTGACTTGTCTAACTAACTGGGCCGACCTATCCTGGGGAGACTCAAAAATACATTTTACATTTTACCTTTGGGGAACTATTGCCCTGACTTACAATGGAGGTTTTACCTCGATATTCTTGCATGACCAAATACAACAATGACATCCCTAAACGAAGGAAAAACATCTCCGACAGAGGTATACTAAAAATACAATAATAATATAATAATAATAAACAAATGAATATGTTTTGAAGTTACATTTACAACAACAAGAACTAGATACATTTCCTAGCTAAGTTATGAATACTTTTTTTATTTATGAAAAAATTGTTCAAGGGGAAATTCAAAGCATGGATGGGGTCCCAAATATATCATTGCTAAAATTACAAAATAATCAGGTGGAGGATCCACTCAAGCTAAGGTTGGAAAATTGTTAGAGGAATTAAAGACTGACATCCTCGACCCTTTAAGCTCATAGATTGATATACTACGAACTAAGAAGAATTAGGATGAAGCTAACTAACACTAGAAATATTCTTCTCCAAATGTAGAAACAAAAATCCTTTGAGGGAATTCCCATTGAATAATATGGAGATATGTATAATTTGTAAAGAACATCACACAAAAAAAAGTATCCTTCTCTATAGGAGATGGAATGAGTTTATCGAGGTGCTAATGATGATACTGAGAAAATCTATTTTATTGCAAAAATTCCCATGGTGAACAAGGCCACTAGGTATGGTTCAATACCCTTCTTGTTTTTATAATGCATTTTTGGTTAGTTATAAAAACTTACAATATCCCTCTCAAAGTTGTTGGAACCTAAGGTTATGTAGGTTCATCACACCTATGGATATTCTGGAGGCAGTCGATCAATAGAAAATAGGCGACTAGTGAAGCAATCGACTGGGAGAGTCAAAGGCTTGACTGATCCAACAAATTAATGGTTGATGAGGCTATGGTTGGTTGACTAGAAAACTGACTAAACTATGGGACTTTGCAAATTTTGTGGAAACAGTTAGAACCAGCACCCCTATTTGTGGACCAAATCCTCTTCACTTCAAGTGAGTTTGTTAGATTCAAATACTATAAAAGAACGATCCTATGGGTTGTGTTGATATGCTTGATATCGAATTGAATTGTATCATGATAATGCATTGTGATGTTTAGATCAAAATTCATTGTTCTTAAGTGCTATAATGGTGTCTTTAGACACCACCTCTTTTCTTGGAATATAGTTCCCTTCTGCTATTTTATTTTATGTTTTATGGTTCATATGAAGAGGTCCCCAAACATGGTATAACATGGTATTAGAGCAATTGGTTTTGACTTAACCTGTTGTCTGTGAATTGTGCTAAGTTGGATCAAGGTTGATTGACTCTAGGATTAATATTTGTCAATTGATAACTCTTATTGAACTTGGATTGGATTTGTTTGATCAGAAGTATGACTTACAAGATAAAACCTATAGTTCTGAATGGACACAATTATGCAATATGCGAATCATATATGGAGACTTTGTTAAAGAGAAAAGGGCTATGGTAATATACTAATGCCTTTATTCCAAATCTGATGGATGATCAAGCTAATTTTGTCTTTGACGAAAAGAAGGATGAGAATGTTGGGGTCATTACGACCTACATTTTGAGGGAGATTCACTTTCATACAAGTGATAACGACAACCCTCATGTTGTTTGGATTAATATGAAGTCACTATTCAACAAGGCTAATGAAAGTCAAGTGATGAAGATAGATAAATATTTTATCTCTAGAACCCCATTATTTTGAAAGGATTTTTTGGACCTGGTGTTTTCATGGATGTCTAATGGGCGTGAAATGTATGCCTACTTGATAAGACTTGATGTAGTTTAAATCCATTTTGAAGAAGTATATAGAACAAAATGTCGAAGAGAGTATGAAGAAAAGTACGTAGTGGAATAAGCGGTGTGTTGGGGTCCATCAACCCAAGAGAGAGAGAGTGCGCAGTAGAGTGGTTGTTGTGTCGAGGTATTGTAACCTAAGAGATAGCTCCTTGAATGGCCTATAACCCATACAACAATGCAATTTAAGTTATTACAAATTTCAAGACAAGTCGACTTAAGAAAGACCATAAATTAAGTTAGAACATCTTGGTCGGCCCTTTTACTTATAAAAAGGAAGGTCAGTGCATGTATAAATAAGAGTGTCTTTGTCGTAATCAAGTGATGATGTGATGAAGATAATGCAAGTATAAGGAAATAAGGAAAAGGGGTTTGCATTTCGAAAGATGTAAGGTCAATGGGTTCACAGTTCAGAAGATGTAAGGCAAAGGGGATTGTAGTTCGGAAGAAGGAAGATGAAGGGGTTTTCAGTTCGGAAGAAGGAAGGTGATCCAAGTGCAAAGTCACAGGTTGGAAAAAGGACAGATTTGGAGCAAAACCAAGTACGGATTCATAGTTGGAAGAAGGAAGAAGAACAAAATCGCATATATAGAGAAGAGAGTGTAGTACAGAGTAAAGGTGGTTGCAAGGCCCAGAATCGGCTAAGGAAAGTGTCCAGAGCCAAGTGCGTAGTCCTGAGTAAGCAGAGAAAAGTGCACACCACAACATAGCTGAGGAAAGTATGCATAGTCCTCAGTCCAAATTCAGTTGAGGAAAGTGCATATATGCACAGTACAAAGTAAGTTGAAGAAGGTGTGAAGAGCTAAGTGTCACTTGACAGAAAATTTGGTGCACTAAACAAAGTATGCAGCGTAGAGTGAGTAGAAAAGAGTGCACTAAACAAAGTGTGTAGAACAGAGTGAGCAGAGAAAAGTGTGTGGAAAAGAGTGCACAATGCAGAGTAATTTTTGGAGAGTGCATAGTCCAAAGCAAATTGTAGAGAGTGTGCAGTGCATAGAAAGGAGTGGAAAGTAAGTTGAGTTAAGGATAGATCCAGTTTAGAATAGTAGAACTAAATGTACAGATAAAAGTGTGGAGAGTCAATTATATTAAGAATTCACAACAAAGAAAGTGTGTGAGGAGGTAATGGCCTCCATATTGTCACAGCAAAAGAAGCCACCATCCTTTCATGGGAGTGTAAAGGTAGATGTGGCCTTCATCCTGTCGTGGCAAAGAAAGAGTATAAGGGAGTTGTAGCCTCCATTCTACCGCACGAGAAAAAGAGTGTAAGGGGGTTGTAGCCTCCTTCTAGTTAGAACTGGAGAAGTAGGGTGTTGGAGCATCCCTTCATTTAGAGCTGAAGAAACAAGGAGGTTGGAGCCTCCTGCTAGTTTTAGCTAGTGAGCATTGGAAATTGAAGTCTCCTCAATCTGATATAATCATATGGTTTTTATCAATACTATATATAGAGAGACTTCATATACATTCAGTGTACTCTCTTGATGAATTGATGTCTATGTTATTACTATTTGATAAATTGAATAACCATAAGTAAAATATTAAATTTGCAAAGATATTGATTCCCCCCCCCCCCCCCCGCTCTCAGTATCTTGGTGTGTTCTACAGGATTGTGGACTATTTAGGTTGCACCAAGGAGATACAGTTGAAATTGGGTGAATGTGGTCAAGGTTTTTTGAAGAAGGATGGACAACTCATTGAACTGTTCCTGATGAATTTTAGGACACCTTGTGATGTCTTCTAGTCCTCCTTTCATGCCAAATGGATTTCAAGCAAAAAATATGGTAAGGAGTTCGCCTTTGATATCTTCTGTGATTTTTTTATTAAAGACCAACAAGATTTTATTGAAGAAGGGAAGCTTGGTATCAAACACTAGGATCACTTGCTCAAAGGAAAGGTCAAGAAAAATTATAAAGAACGTGGTCGACCATATCATCAACCAACCTACTAAAGGAAATACCTAAGATTCATCATTGATGAAGAAGGATCAAAAGAAGAATACATGTTGCTACTATGGAGAAGTGGGACATGTTGAGAAAACCCGTTGGAAGAAGATAAAGGACTTGGAGGAAAACATCAAACATATTGAGGAAGGACCATCAACTAGTCAATCAATTAACCAACCTGCAGAAATATTTACCTTCTCTGTTATCACTTCCCAAGCATTACATGCACGTACCACTCAGATAGAATGGATAGTCGATTCTGAATGTACTCATCATATGCATAAAGATGATTCTTTGTTCTCTTCCTTAAGTGGAGCTCCATAATAGAATATTCATGTAGCTAATGATTATGCTCTCACAATTGTTGGAAGTGGCAATGTTGAATGCCAAAACAGACGAATATCCAATGTCTATTGTGTTCCTAGATTGAGCGCAAATTTGTTGTCAGTTTCTCAACTTACATAGACAGGGAAGACTCTTAAGTTTTGGTAAAATCACTTTATCATAAAGGATATGAGGCTTGGGGGGCAGTTGTTGCTTCAGGATATCTAGATCCTAAATATTGACTTTACAAGTTCTATTATTCTCTTATATCAATTGGATCGACTAGATCGACGACACTCATTTCTCATACTAACAACGTAATTCAAATTTGGCATGAACGGCTTAGACATCTAAACTTTTGAAGTTTGAAGATAATGGTAACAAATAATATGGTTATTGGTCTCCCAAAGATTGTTCCAACTGATGGAGTTTGTAGAGGATGTGTGCTTGGAAAGCATGATCAGGTACCCTTTAATTCCGGGAAAGCATGGCGAGCACATAACTGACTGGAAATTGTTCACAATGATCTATATTGCATGAACCAACCTTCATTAGCAGGTTCAAAGTATATTTTGACCTTTATTGATGATTTATCTATATTTTCTTGGGTATATTTCTTGAAGAATAAGAACCATGTCTTTGAAATATTCAAGGAATTTAGGGAATTGGATGAAAATCAATGTGGTCGACCCATCAAATATTTGAGATCAGACAATGTTGGTGAATATGTGAGTCAATAGTTTGAGGAATATATCTTGTAGAATTGAATTTCTTAGCAAATATATTTCCCTCATACCCCTCAATAGAATGGATTCATAGAGAGGACGAATCAAATTTTAGTAGAAATGGCTCAGTGCCTACTGCAAACCAAATATCTTAAGAATAAATTTTGGGTAGAAGCTATCTACTATTCAAGCTATCTCCCAAACCTTGTTCCAACTAGAGTTATCAATGAAAGGACTCTAGTTGAGAAGTGGAATGGAAGAAAAACCTATATTGGACACCTTAGAACCTTTGGATGTATTGCTTGGGAACATACCAGTGATAACTACAAGAAGAAATTAGATGCAAAGAGTCATGCTTTCATCATAATGGGCTATTCTGATGAATCAAAATCCTATCATCTGTTTGACCCAGACAAAAAATAGATCATTTTGAGCAAAAATGTGATCTTTAATGAGAAGATTTCATGTAATAATTTGTTTAATTCCTCTTCTGGCATATTGCACGGTGATTCGTTTGATATTCTTGAAGATTCTGGATCAGCAGTACCCTTCTTTGGAGTCCTGACCAGATCGACGAATTCTACTCCTGGGTCAATTGGTATTCATTCTATCTTAACTAAATACACCAACACACCAACCCACTCAATTGAAAATCACTGACCTGAATCACCACCGACTTGTCTACCTCGGTGTTCTACTAAAACAATTGAAGTTGTTAGACCAGATGCTAGTATTGGTCGGTAGACCTAGAGTCAGAAGAAACATGGAGGTGTTGCATTGATGCCATCTGTTCTCAAAACCTGTGATCCTAATACTTATGCTAAATATCAAGGAGTGCCTGAATGGAAAAATGAAATGGCTGCTGAATTTGATTCTTTGAAGAAGAATGAGACTTGGGAATTTGTTCCTCGATTACAAGGAAAAATGTTTTGAAGTGTCTATGGGTCTATAAGACCAAGATTACTTTCGACGGTGTTGTTGAACATCACAAGGCTTATTTGGTATCCATTGGATTCTCTCAGCAAGAAGGAATCAACTACACTCAAACCTTTGCTTCTATCACAAAGATGAAATCTATCCAACTAATTATTTTCCTCACTGCTCATTTTGGATGGGAACTTCACCAAATGGATGTTAAAAGTACCTTTCTTCATGGATATTTATTTGAATAAATATATATGGAACAACCTCCTAGTTTTCTGACATATTTTGGCCTTGTTTTTCGACTCAAGAAGTCATTGTATGGTTTGAAACAAGCACCTCATGCCTGGTATGAGAAGATTGATCGTTTCGTTGTCAATCTTGGTTTTAAATGTTGTGAATCTGATCAAAGTATTTATGTATTACATATTCATAGTGATACTTTGATTGTGCATTATATGTTGTTGATTTAGTCATGACTAGAAATAATGTCAAATTGATTTTGGGTTTGAAGAAACAGCTTGCATATACCTTTGAAATGATTGATCTTGATCTCTTGCATTTCTTTCTGGACATTCAAATTTTGCAAATGGATGATGGTATCTTTCTTTATAACCCAAAATATGCTTTGGGTATTTTGAAACAATTCAAGATGTACGGTTGTAAGTCTTGTGCTACACCTTTTCAATAGGGTATAAAGTTGTCGAAGGACTGTGACTCTCTATGAATCGATGCCACTCTTTATTGGCAGTTGGTCAATAACTTGATTTACTTAACTCATAGTCATCCAGATATTTCCTTTGTTGTTAGTGTGGTTTCCTGGTTCATGTAGGATCCTTGAAAAATCCACTAGAAAGCTACAAAAGGAATACTTTTCTATATTAAAGGAACTTATCAACATGGTATTAAGTATTGTCGTAGTATAGAGAAATTGGTCAAGTTTAATGATTTCGAATGGGGAAGTGACATTGATGATTGAACTTCCACTTATGGCTATGTGTTTTGATTGAGTTCTAGACCCTTGGTATGGTCATGTAAGAAACAAAAGGTATTCTCTCTTTTGACTATAGAAGCATAATATTGTGGTGTTGTCAATGCAAGTACATAGGTAGTTTGGATCCTTCTTAGAAAACTTGGTTTTCCTAATCAAGAATCAATTGTTATCTATTGTGACAATTAGAGTACAATACATGTTTCTAATAATCGTTTTGCTCACATCAAAATGAAGCATATTGAACTTCATGTTCATTTTTTTAGACAATTGGTACAGGACAATGTTGTCTCACTTGTTTATTGCAGGACAAATGATCAGATTGCTGATAAATTTACAAGGCCTCTACCAGAATCTAAGTTTGTGAAACTTTGGGCTATTATTGGGATTCAGGTAGCTATAATTATTGGGGGGGGTTCATAGAATGTAATTTCACCTCCCTAATATCCATATCATTGTGTTAATGGGGGGGTGGGGGGTGGAACCTAATTTTATGTAGGTTCATAACACCTCTAGATATTTTGGAGTTAGTCAGTCGATAGACAACAATTGACTAGCAAAGTGGTCGACCGAAGGATCGACTAGGAGAGTTGAAGGCTCAACTGAGTCGGTGAATCAATGGTCGACTAGGATGTGGTTAGATAGACTAGAAAAATCGAATAAACTATGGGATGTTGTGAATTTCATGGAAACAGTTAGAACCAATGAACCTTATTTGTGGACTAGATCCTCCTCACTTCAAGGGAGTTTGTTATATCTGGAGACTATAAAATAATTCCCCTATGGGTTGTGTTTATATGCTTGATATAGAATCAAATTGTATCATGATAATGCATAGTGATGTTCTGATCATAATGCGGTGTGCTTAAGTGTTGTAATGGTGTATTTAGACACCATCTCTTTTCTTGGACTAAAGTTCCATTTTTCTATTTTCTTTCTTGTTCTATGGTTCATATGAATAGGTCCCCCCAAAAAAATTATATCCTCCCATGCCTTGGTATAAATGGTAACCCCAACTAACTCAAAACCACCTATGGAAGCAGGGTTGGAAAAGCCCTTCATTTGGAAATCAACAACAACCAAACCCACAATTTCCACAACAATTACAATTGCATCAACATAAAAAACTACAATTTCTTGCAAATAACCCTCAACCATGACTTCAACTTCCTTCTCATCCCATTACTAACCCCAATAATAAAGAATCTTATCCCACTTATAATGTTGAGCTTCCTAGTTATCTAATGTACCTTACATATCCTATGTATTTCCAATCCACTTATAAACAAGGGAACCATTAATAACAAGAATCCTCTAATAATTTCAAAAAATGATGATGGTGATGAATTTTAAAATCCTATAGAAAAGGATTTTTCTACTTATCCTTCTAAAAAACCACAACCCACTTTTGTAGGAACTCCAAAAAAACCAAAGTCAGTGGAGGCTTCACAACTTCCTCCCTATCAGAAGGTTAATTTTACATATATCCCTCACACAGCCTGAATTTTATTTCCTAGGGTAACTTAGGAATGTGTGTATTAAGATTCCATTATTTAATGAAATTTAATATGTCCCAATCTATGTCAAGGTTTTCAAAGAACTATGTCCAAAAAATCTTGGTTGAAAAAAGAGAGAGCCATAGATTGTTTAGGTAATTGGCTAACTAGATGATCTGATTCTTTGAAAGGTATTCATTACTAAGTACAATGATCTAGGAAGCCCCATATTTATTTGGGTGCTTCCTTAAATGTCATGAGAAAAGAAACCATAGAAAAACTTAACTTCTCTGACCTGCAACATATCCATATAGTTCTTCCATCTAGTTGACTGATATACCATTAAAATTGAGGGTATCTTAGAATATGTGATGATTTATGTGGAATCTTGGGAGTACCCAAAATACTTTATCAATTTGAAACCAAATTCAAACCTTGGAGGCTATCCATTATTTCTAGGAAGACTATTGTTGGCCATTGTGGATGCCTATATTGGCTTAGATATGAAGACTTAGTTGTATCCCATGGGAATTCCACAAAGAAACTCACCCACTATCATCTTTCCAAACCTATTAATGATCAATAAATCCCTATTTGGGTAGGGAATGAGGATAGTGATGGTTAGAGTATCCAACAACTGGTCACTTTCTCCAACATTTTCTCACACTTGATAAATGTCTCTCTTTTAAGGAGGAAATTGAAGATGACCTGATCAACACATTCATAACCAATCCTTGCTAATCATATATGAAAACTTTCCAATTGTAAATTAATATTCTAGATCAGTACCCTCAAGAAAAATATTCATTGGCTACTTTTTTCTGTACACACATACTCCATTCCTCTTCCTCTCAATGCCACAAAAAATACTTCTAGTAAACTAGTAGAAATTGTCCCAAAAAGGAAATCAAACTTTAATTCTAGCCTTGATACCTCATAGAGAGAACAATTGATTAAATTATTGCAAGAAAATAGTGGTGCATTTTCTTGTGAATATACTGATAGGAAGGGAATCTATCTTGACCTTTGTACTCACCACATACACATAAAGAGTGATTCCTAACCTATTTTATAACCCCAACATTGAATGAACCCTGCAATGTGTGAGATAGTGAAAGAAGAGTTACAAAAATTACTTAATGTGAATTTTACCTATCATATCTCTAACAACCAATGGGTATCACCACTTGTGATAGTACCCATGAAAAATTACAAGTGGTGTATCTACATTGACTACGGGGAAATAAACAAAGCCACCTTAAAACACCATTTTCCTTTTCCTTTCATTAATCAAGTCCTTGACACATTGGAAGCGAAGAAGTTATTTTCCTTCCTCAATGGACTTAGTGGATACAATCAAATCCAAATAGCACTAGAATATTATAATAAGACACTCTTTACCTACCCATGGGGAACTTATGCCTACCAATTCTTTCCCTTTCGACTTTGCAATGCACCTGCTGTTGTTAGGGAAAGTTTCCTATGGATGGGGTGAGGCCACCAACATACTGGGGTGAAATAAAGACATCTAGAGTTCTCCAAATACAACAAAGAAGCAAAAGATTTAGGATTTAAGAGAGTGTATACCTTACAATAGAAGGTTGATCCAAGCCTCTCCTTGAGTCCTCCTCTTTCTCTCCAATCAAGGAACTTGCAAAACCCTCCTCAAACTAATTTGACTATAAACAAAAGATTGACATTTAAAAGAGCATAAAACATCAAATTGTAATCAAATCTGAAACATACATGAACAAATATATTTGGAAATGGAAGAATGTATGATATTTATTAATGAATGAATAAATTACATCAAATTACCTTCCTTCAAGCATGGCACTTCATGAAACCAAGATTGAAGGTTCTATGCTTCTCTCCTCCAAGAAACCCAACCTCCAAGCAATGCATTAGGGTTTATAAGCAACTAGGGCACAAGTGAGAGGGATGCAAGTCCAAATTCCTCCAGCATATTACTACAATGGGCTAAGTCCCTCTCCATTTTCATCTCTCCCTCATATAGAAAATGAAGAATATAGGGTTGAGGAGCAAGTAGTTACAACCGAGGAGATGGTTCCAAAACCACCCAAACCACCCTTTTTTCGAGATTTTATATATTTTTTGGTATTTTTTAAGGTACATGCTAGTGAACAAGGGACCAAGGGCATGTAAAATGCAGGTGAACCATGTGCCACCAACGTGTATGCAGCAAACATGCAGGTGAACCATGTGCCACCAGAGTTTTTGTGGAAAATGAGAAAAAACTGCCTTTTTTAGGGCTTTTCAAGAGAAGTTTTGGTCTCCAAACTTGTTCATAAGATTCCTAAATATCAAATGGACCATGAATGAGGTAATTCCATCCTACTAAAATTCAAAATATGGCTCTTCCATCCATAGTGTCCTTTTGTGTGACCCACGGCAGTTTCATGAAGTGGCATCATGAGAGCAAAACATGCAAGTGTCGTCACGGACGGAGAAGTGCCAAATTTGGCTATAACAAATGCCCCCTAATGTATGAGGACATAGGGGAATACAATGGCCGAAATACATTATAAAAATGAATGGTTGGGTTATGGATTTGAGAAATCTAGAGAAACCAAGAATCGTAGGCTCAAACAAAGTACCTGAAAGAAAGGAAAATGTCATACAATATCATCCTTGGGATAAATGTCCATGTTCAAATGGTGGAACATGACCTCCATGAGGATACAATGATGATCCAATACATAATTATAACTGATGCATATATCATGGCCACTATAATACAAGCGTGGATCCATGAGAAACATAAGTGTGAACATAGCCACAAAAATACAAAGGTGGATCTATGTCAAAACTGGAGAACATAGACATAATGAACAAACTGGATCTATGTCTCATCAAGATCCAAAAGGAGTGTGGCTCAGTCTTGTGTAGCTTGGGAAATAAAAAAATATGATGATTCTATTATAGGCCCAAGGTCTTCAATCCAAACCATCTCAAGGAACGAATCCTAACCATGTGAATAAATGAGCTAATGTCGAACATGGAGGAGACCGTTTGTTTACCGATCATTGATGTAAACCATTAACAAATGGAAGGGAACCCACCAATGATGCAAATGGGCTCCAAGGTACCTAGTACATTCTAACAGGTGTGAATATATGTTCTTGAAGTCAAACACCTGAAGAATCCATCGAGTAAGAGACATTGATGTATTCCCATAACTCGATGGTGAGGAAAATTGTCACTGATGACTGCAATCCCCAAGGTACTACTGAAAACTCTAAATTTCATTCCCAGAGCAAGATGAGTTGAGGTTGATGGGAATAAGTACGTTGGAAGGGAGGCCTTAAATTATCCTCCATCATCCAACACAAGGAACAATAAAAGTTTTATTTGATTTAGATTAGGACTGAATACATGATGAAACATACAGACACCAAGGAATGGCCGACACATGAGGTCAAGGAAACTACAGAATGGCCAACACAGGATTTATTCTTGAATAGTGAGCACGACACAGGAGTGACTTAGGCATCTTTGAACACAAAGGGACCATGATATAAATATGCAATTTAGGAGACATTAACAGATCCTCCATATGATTGGAATAGTAACCAACTGGAGGAGTAAAAACTTTGAGATCAGGTTTATCCTAAGGACAAAAACAGAACCCAACTTGTTTGATAGACTCATAATAGATGCTTTGTTCAAGGACATAGTTGACTTGTTTCCATTATATTAAAATACAAGTTACACTCTTCCCTTCCCTTTTCTCTTTTTATGTACCTTTTTCATTTTTTAACGAGTTTGAAAAAGAACTAAAGCATGCTCAATAAGGATCCAACCGTGTGTATTTTGTGAGTCCATGGAAGGGAAACACAACACTTTCTTCTTTGTTTTACGAGTTTTAAGATAAGATAGAAGATTACTCGATAATATATTGATCTGTGTATTTTAATATCGAACCCATATATGTTCGTGCTTGCCGGTGTTTTCATATTTAAAGAGTCAGAAAAACTTAAACAAAAACTCTATATACCTACTCATGGATTTTATAGCGAGCCCGAGGTTGTGGATTCTCGCAGGTTTTTCATATTTAGAGAGTCTAGAAATCCTAAAGAATACTCCAAGGTGTCCTTTTTTGTGACGTTAGTCTCCTCGCCCGAAAAAGGATAAAATAATGCGAGAGATAACTCTTCTAGCCACGTATAACTAAAGTATTATTTTTTCATGCATAATCTATACAGTCCGTAAAAGGGTTAAACTTAGACCGTAAAGACGACCTTTCAAGTACTTTAACGAGTATGAAAGAGAAAAGTTGGGTCAGCAATATTTTCCTATTTAAGGAATCTAAAAAGAGCTTAAAGAGGACTCCATAAAACTATTTTTCGTAAAGTTTTAACGAGCCCGAAAAAGTAAACTCGTGACCTCCTTACTTTTTTTAACGAGCTCGAAGGAGATATGGAAGAATGCTCGTAATGAGAGGAGACGAGTGTCAAGGGCATGTGAGACTAGTTCCAAGCTCATGGAACAAAAGTGTGCATAATGCAAGGAACATGAGCAAGATAAGGACACTCAGGGTGTGTCTCCTCTGGGTAAAGGGTGTCAAATAGGAAAGGCAAAATGATACATGGCTTAACGAAAATGAGATCAGAGATGGAGGCTTATATAATGAGCTTAAAGCATGGAAGTAGGCATCAAGTTCATAAATGCAAGCAAGATCAAAGTAAATGCATATGTGAATTAAACACAAAAGTGGGAGTCTTATAAGGAATGGCCATAAATATATGAGGAAGAAATATATGAGGCTTCTTCTCAAAGTCATGGTAAAACTAGAAAGGCTCATGAGCCTATGATAAAATCTCAGCATGGGAACCAAAATGGCATAGGGGTGTTGATTAGGGTGGACCATGTTAGGTAGGATCTCCTGTCGGACTGGTTTACAATGCATATAGATATGGTTAACAAACCAATATCCAACAGGTTCGACCCTATAGATAATTTGGATGGAAAAAGGTTCAAATGCATCATAACAATGGGGAGTCCTAAACCTATATGCAAGTTTCCAGATATACCTAACATGATCGAACAATATGTTGCCAAGGATCAATAAGAAATCATGAGTCAAGCTAAGAATCCTGTCTCCAAGAAACAATAGTACCAAGATCTTATATAAAAAATATGTAAAGAAAGATCTGATAGAGGTCACTGTGGTAGAAATACTTTCAACTTTACTATTATCGACAACAGGGATAATGAAGGTAGATCTAACCAATGAAGACTCTATAGTCCCAAATCCTGAGGACTTACAATCAACAAGATCAACTTTAGGATGAAGATCAAAGTTGAAGTACGTGATGGAATCTGCGGGAACATATTCATCATCACGAGAGTTGAAATTTCTAGAAGCAGAATCAAACTTAGTAGGACCATTGATTTGTAGGTCTATGGGAGATTCCAAATACTCAAAAGTGTTATAATAAAACTCCAAAGGAAAACCGGGGCTGGACATAACTATGACTGGATCAACATCTGAATGAATGGCAGAATGCATTATAGACTATAAGAAAACTTCATCAAACGGAAGTAT
Organism: Larix kaempferi; assembly: GCA_027924585.1. Classification (NCBI taxonomy): domain Eukaryota; kingdom Viridiplantae; phylum Streptophyta; class Pinopsida; order Pinales; family Pinaceae; genus Larix; species Larix kaempferi. The sequence goes on along the minus strand of BSBM01001557.1, from coordinate 981,540 downwards.
ATCGTCCCATATAGAATACATATCTACACATTCAAGTGGATTGACGGGGTGGAGAGCAAGCTCCAATGGCCTTATTGGATGGATCCTCTGGTCAACTGCCAGAAGTGAGTCCCGAGAAGGTAAGCATGACCCAGAGGCTTCTCCTCATTAGAAATTGAAACCAAAGGATATAAAGGTTGGTTGAAATGAGTACACCTAACTTCAGGGTCTAAACACTTCCAAGGGTCGGATACTGAAGTGGTGTTTCCAATACTGGTTGAACCAATATAGATAATGGGAGAAGGCAAATCAAACGTTCCCATAAGAGATGAATACATTCATACTCCCAATTTTTCACTAGTTGGGCGTTCTTGATCAATCATAGGAATGTTTGATTCAGCAGAGGTCATGTTAATTTTTTGAGTAAAATACAATTGATTAACTATGACAATCCTTCCTTCATGAGGAAACATTAAAACTTGAAAAACAGATGATGGAATGCTTTACATGGCATAAGTCCAACTCCTTCCTAATTAAAAAGTGTAATCAAGAGGAGCATCCACTACCTCAACTTCTACTGAGACTATTTTTCCTGCTAATTGGATATCAAAAGAAGGTAAAATCCCATGCGACAAAAATATCTTCCATCGAAAGTAGTAAGTAGAGTGTTAGACAGAACCAACTCGAAAGAGCCTAAATCTCGCCAACAAGAAATAGACATAACGCATGTAGACGCGCCTTCATCTACAATAGTTCATCCAATAGTCTTAGCACCATGAACTAATTCGATTTGAAAGGAAACGTGATATGGAAAATAGGGTTTGATATCAGACATGTCAAACTTTGCCACCAGATTAGTAGAATAGAGACTTCATATACCTGCCAAAAGTGCATTCTGTTGCGAAGGGAAACTTTGCAAAAATCTTCCATAACATAATAGTTAGGATCAACCCTTGCATTAGGATTATGTGAATCCCTCTTATAGACACCTTTCGATATCTTTGGCATTGGGTATGTTGGCCTCTCGATATGAAGAGGAGTTGACACTTCAAGAATCTCTTTATCTTTATGTGATGATTCTGGGATATGATTCTTGGATCTTGTTTGCAATAATGTGTCTAAGAGAACCATATTAATGTATGATTGATCGGATGATGTGGCACCTTGGGTTCCCTTAGCACTAGATCCGCCATAAACCATGTTTCGTCCCTTAGGAAAAGGATCCTTCAAGATGGCAGGTGTTATTTTAATAGCTTCTGGGATTGTTCAATAAAGGGAATTGATGGGTTAAGTGATATTCCTTGCAAATCTTACCATGAAACTTTACTTTCTTTTGTTATTTCTTTCCCCCCTCAGGATTATTTTTGGCCTTGGGATTATTTTGAATACCCTCCCCCTTCTTTCCCTTATTCTTTTTACCACTGGGTTGCCGAGTACTCTTTTGATTAGACTGCACATTGTGTATAGCATTTGTTTGAGAAGAGGGAGTGGCAATCTTAGTTTCCTCTGCTGCAGAATGCTTAATAGATAGATCTTTCACTTGCTTAGATAAATCTTCTACAGTAGGTGTATCAATTGAACCAACGATTCCATTGGAATGTGGTACAGGATTAGGTTTTGCAGTATTAGTGTTTGATCATGGCGCATCAAGAATAATTTCATATAAGATCCCAGACTATGAATAAATAAAGTCTAGTTGTTGGGCTCTAAGAATGGCTTCTTATTCCGTTGTGACCCCTGAAGTGGAAACATCTTTGGATATGTAAGGTAGAAGTGATTTCAGAAGCCACTCTAATAAGAACTCCTAAGGTATATCATCCTTAATCATTCTTTTCCTTCTTCTCCACTCCTGAATATGGTCAGAAATAAGAGTGGCCTTATTCTTCCTAAAGGTAGAAAGAAGGTCTGTACCAGCATCATAACGAATAGGAAGTTGGAAATGATTGAGGAATATTGTCTCTAAATTGTAGAAACGATGGTAACCAACAAACGACAACTCAATGTAACACTTGGCTGCTATGTCGGTTAAGGTTATCTAAAAGAGTCTCAATTGTATAGAGTCATCATTCAGCGAATTGGAGGAACACCATAAATGGAAAGTACTGACATGGTCCCCAGGATCTTCACCAGATTCGCCTTCAAACTTTGGGATGTCTGAGGGAAATTTGGCTAGAACGGGAGGCCAAGTCGGATCGTGACGAACTGGATCATTCATTAGTTTCGACATATCTAGCAAGTTCAAATTTTCCATAAAGGGTAAACGAGGTCGAGCCGAAGGAAAATGTGTTTGGGGAACTTGGAGAGGAAATTTTCCTAAACCAAAGTTCCCATAAGGTCTGTTGGGGTTTCCCCCAGCAATCGGTTGCTAAGTGAAATAATTTCGAAATGGGCTCAACCCATATGCAACTAGATTTCCCCCTTGCATCCCACTCTGTCTATCTTGAGAATAACTCCCTCCAACTAAAACAACAATTGAAGAGAAAGCGTTACTACCTCTTCCGCAAAAAAGAGAAAAAGGATAACTTCCTACAGGTACAGTTGATGATTGAATGTTACTACGTTGAAATCCAAAACCTATAAAAATACTCTAACCTATAAAAGGTACAGTAGAGTGAGTAGGCATAGATCCTACAAAAGGAGCAGAAGGAGCAATGTGTCTTCCAAACCAAGGGAATCCTTGAAAAAGTGGAGCAGAACTAGTAGGACCAGTCTGGAAATTCTGAAAGATAGGGGATGATGTAAAATGGACACTAGATATCTACGCCAGTGAAAGATGATCTAGATGACCCAGTGTTAGATCCAAGGGGTATAGAAGTGTTAACAAATTGAGTACTAGATGACCCTAAGGATGTTGAACTAAAGTCAAAGATACAATTGGGTCAGAAGTTGACTGCATTGAACTAGGTATATGCACACTAACATGAGGAGGAGAGAACCCTCCAAACATGATAGTTTATGTAGGAGTATAAAAATTTCCCGATCCTTCCCATGTATTATCCATAACTAAACCAGATGTGATCCTATATGCACTTAACTTGGGTTCACCAAAAGAAGCTACATGCACTAATACTGGATCGTGGGGTCCAATTAAAGTGGGTTAAAAGGTATTACAAAGCCTTCAACTTGCAAATATTCAACTCTTGTTGTCTGAGAAGCAGGTGAAGTATAGCTAATGAGATCAAGTTCCCCGGGAATGTCAGTTGTCCCATTTGTCTCAAAAGAGCCACTTGTGTTTATTCATCATCATTGAGGTGATAGTAGAGGATCTACAGTGAGTGGAGGAAGGTTATTTTGCAACCTTCTATACCTACGAAGAGGATGGTCCTCCACAGCTAAAAAACTCCAAACAATGAAAACCTAGGGCCAACTAAACACAAGTAAAAAAAACAACACACCACTATGAAAAGTCCTAAGTAATCCAAACCAGGAAAATAAATGGCCTTCCAAAGGAACATCTAGGATGATGAGGGCCAAAAACAAACTAGTGAAGGATAAAGAATAGTTACCAGGGGTCCACAATACAATCACCTTGGGGCCAAGCGTTTGAATCACCAACCACCTTCCCAACGAGCTGCAAGGGGTTTCCTCCCATGCATGTCCTAGGTACAGTATAAATAACCTTCCACCGTCACCTGTGTATGATCCCTAAACTTAGGGTACTAACGTTACCAACCTTGCAGAGAGGGTCCGAGGGGATAGTCGCAGGTCAAGTTAAATATGCATGGGCGGGGTAACAAAGCCTGAAACTCAATAGCACCAATGGTATTGATAAGTCCCCGTACATGCACCAACTCTATGATATGCTCAATTAAGTATCGGGGGGCTATCTCCTATACTCAATATCGCATAACCTCGTGCTTGACTCCGGTGTGAGTGGAGCTTCCTGGTTCACCTTCTACAAAACTGGATTTCCCTAATGATAGGCCACTACGTTTGAGTTTTAATACTTTGGATATTTTAAGGCAACTCCTAGTCCAAAGTTCTAGCCTAATCTAGTTGGTGATCATCCCTAGAAAATAAAAATTACTAATAAATTTTAAATTAACGTTCTTTTAAAGGGTTGTTGTATACTCAGGGGCTAATGGTTGTGCAACTAATGGTGTTCTGACTCATGCATGGAAATAATATGACAAGTGCATAAATATAATTAAAAATGAAATACTTTCACTCTTTCTTTTTCTTTTCGAAACTAGAGAACTGATGATTTAAATCTAATAATGCAATTTTTTCTTTTATTTTCAAAAAATGCAAGCATGCATATGCAAGTACTCAAACGACTAGCTATGCAAAAGAAATTTGTCTTTGTTTTTCAATGTGAAGCAATCCCAAATCCTTTAATCCACTTGCAAAGCATTCAATCAACACTAACTTGTAAAATAAACCAACTTTTTATCTTTTTTCAATATGAGAAACAAAACTGAAACTCAAATAAACACACAATCAAATCAAATGCAAAAGCTTTCTGGTCTCCTCATAAAATAGTGAAAGCATCCATAAACCCAAAGCTTCTTATTTATGTAAGAATTCCAAAATTGGTAAAATCATACAACAAATACTTTTAGACCCAATCAAATCAAGGAACCTACTAAGAAATTTGGTTTGTCCAAGCTAGGTCTACACACAAACAGTGCAAACAAGGTCCTAAACCACAGGAAAGACGCTTGAGCTTCCACTACAAAAGAAATACCAAAAGAGTATTTTAACTCAAATAGGTATAAATAGGCTCAAATACCTTCACAAGGATCCAAACCAAGTCAAATTGGAGCAAATAGGTTCAGTTAGACTCAAATTGGGTCAAAAACACTAAACTAGTTCATAAACCCCCAACTTGGGTCAACAAGCCCCAAATTATTCCAAACAAGCCCAAATTGCTTCAAAAATATTCCAAACATCAAATTAATATCAATCACAAGATAAGACACCACTTCCTAGGGGTCCTACACATACCTAGGATCAATAGGGACTCCAAAAAATGCAACCAAAACCCCCCAAACAACCCTGAAAGTGAAAAATTCACCTATAGGAGGGACACGCTGGTGTACAAGGGATAAAGTGTGTGTAACATGTAGGTGAAGAGCCTTCCACCAGCTTGTATTTAGCATACACACTACTATAAATGTAATGGCCAACGTGTGGGTACTGAAAATCCCAAGAAAGAAAAATCCAACTCAAAGACTAACAATGGAAGTGTATAACAAATGTTAAAGACTGTTCCTAACTTGGAATAAAACTCAAATATTCAAATATACTGAAAAAATATCCTTGGAGACCCCAAATTAGATAGGCTTATCCTCAGTGGATTTGTCAGTTATGTTGTTACGGAAAGTTTCCTATGGCTGGGGTGAGGCCACCAACATACTGGGGTGAAAGACAGACATCTAGAGTTCTGCAAATACAACAAAGAAGAGAAATAGTTAGGGTTTAAGAGAGTGTGTAAATTACAATAGAATGTTGATCCAAGCCTCTCCTTGAGTCCTCCTCTTGCTCTCCAATCAAGGAACCTGCAAAACCATTCCAAAAAACCCTCCTCAAACCAATTTGACTACAAATAGAAGATTGACATTTAAAAAAGCATAAAAAATCAAATTGCAATCAAATCTGAAACATACATGAACAAATATATTTGGAGAGGTAATAATTTATTATATTTATTAATGAATAAAGAAAGTACATCAAATTACCTTCCTTCAATCATGGCACTTCATGAAACCAAGATTCAAGGTTCTCTGCTTCTCTCCTCCAATAATCCCAACCTCCAAGCAATGCATTAGGGTTTATAAGCAACTAGGGAACAAGTGAGGGGGATGCGAGTCCAAATTCCTCCATCATAACACTAAAATGGGATAATTCCATCTTTATGGTCCCATTTCCCTCTCTTATATATCAAATGAAGAATATAGGGTCGAGGAGGAAGTAGTTACAACCGAGGAGATGGTTCCAAAACCACCCTTTTTCGAGATTTTATATATTTTTTGGTATTTTTTAAGGTACACGCTAGTGAAAAGGGGACCAAGGGAGTGCAACATGCAGGTGAACCATGTGCCACCAGTATGTATGCAGCAAACATGCAAGTGAACCATGTGCCACCAACGTTTTTATGGAAAAATGAGAAAAAAACTTCCTTTTGTAGGGGTTTTCAGGAGAAGTTTTTGTCTCCAAACTTGTTCATAAGATTCCAAACTATAAAATGGACCATGAATTAGGTAATTCCATCCTACTAAAATCCCAAATATGTATCTTCCATCCATGGTGTCCTTTTTTGTGACCCATAGTAGTCTCATGAAGTGTCGTCATGATAGAAAAACATGCAAGTGTCCTCATGGATGGAGAAGTGCCAAATTTGGCTATAACGCCCGCCACTTTTCAACATGTTTCTCTCAATATCTTTTTATATTGTATTCATGATTGTGTAGAAATATATGTGGATGAATTCATAGTGTATGGTGATATATTTGAAGATGTTATGGATATCCTAAGGAAATTAATTGTATGATTCCAAGAAAAAAATATTTTTCTCAATCATAAGAAATGTCATATGTTACTAATAGAATGGAATGTACTTCTCCATCATATTTCTCCTATAGGTATCAAGGTAGACACAACCAATATAGAGTCGGTTTCAAAACTTATTGTCCCCAAAACCTAGAAGGATGTTCATAGGTTCTTATAGCATGGTGTTATTATCACTTCTTTATTGAAAATTTCACCAGGTTTGCCTCTACTTTATTTTTATTTTTTACTAAAGATGTAGGATTCATTTGGAATAGTTAATGTCAATTTGATTTTGAATCCTTAGAAGAAAATTTGTTAGTAGCACCAATGTTGAGAGGAAAAAATTGGTTCTTTCCTTTTCACATTTCTATAGATGCTTCATATACAACCATTGGAGAAGTGATTTGACAAAAGGAGGAACAATGATCATTTTAAATTTACTTCATCAACAAGAATCTTACACATGTAGAGTTAAATTATATGGTAACTAAAAAACAATTTCTTGTTGTTGTAAATATATCACTAGCCATTCAATATTGACCATTCAACCATTAGGTATTTAATGATTAAACCTATTACTAATGGAAGAGTGACAAGATGCCATACTACCCATAATACTACTGCAAGAGTTTGACATCACCATCCTTGAAAATATAGGAATAGAAAATCTCGTTTTTTACTTTCTCTCTAGGCTCACTAATGACGGGATGCCAATATTGTGGAGGATGTTGTTCTTGATGACTACTTATTTGCAATGTCTATTAACACCATGTGGTTTGTAGATATTGCTAAATATTTGGATGTAGGAGAGCTCCCACCACATATATCACCCACGAAATGACAAAGGATAATCAGGAAAAGTGAGATGTACTCCTAGGTTCAAGGTCATGTTTTCCCCACATGTCCAAATCTCATAATTCAACATTGTGTTATGAAATTCTTGGAATCCTATAAGCATGCTATGCTGACACTTGTGAAGTAAATTTCCCTCACAAGATAACTTATCATAAGGTATTGCATATAGGTTAGTAGTATTGGCCTACCATTTTAAGAGATGTCAAGAAGTACGTGAGAAGCTAGATGATAAATATTGAAGGATGGGACAAGCCATACTATTTGAAGAGATGCCACTCCAAACTTAGCTCATGGTGTAGTGTTTTGTAAAATTGGCTCTAGATTTCATGGGGCCTATCAACCCTCCATCTAAGAATAAAGTGAATATATTGATTTGTATTGATTATGTGACCAAGTAGGTTGAGGAGAAAGCACTTCCTAGGGAAATAGAACAAGCTATAATTGATTTTCTCTATGAGGAAATATTTGCCTAGTTCAGAGTACATCAAGATATTGTTAGATATTAAGAAGCATATTTCACATCCAAACTCCTCCATTCCATTACTAAGAAGTGTCAAATCCGATAGAGGGAATTCACACCATACCATCTGTTAGCCCTAAATTTTGTTTGACTACAAGAAAACAAAGCTTAGGCACCTCAAAGATAGGATATTGGTTCATTGGATAACAAACAGGGATCAGCGAGCAAGGTTTAAAATATCAAAGACTATCTGCTATATACTCTGAAAACATCCGATTTAAAAGATATTTAAGGATAAAGTTTAAATATAAAATGAATGATGACAGTGGAAAGAACAGATTCAATCATCAAATGGACCAGCACCAGACAACAAATAGTTCTAGTGTTGAAGAACAAAAAATGGAAATTAGATGTCTAAAAGGACATTTTAAACATCTATTTTGGAATGGCATTCAAATATTTGCATAAGCATGTACACAGAAAACATCTATGTAAATAAAAAACAGAAATATAATTTCAAACAGAAATAATGAATATCAAAACCATAAACAATCTGAATCTAGCTCCCAATAGTCTATATCATTCATCAAAAATAATATCCTCACATAAGCATATTGATATAACCAGATAGTAAGATCATAAAACAAGTGTTCTCGACCCTCATCAATGTCTCTATTACTTGGTAGCAAAATATATATTATATAGAAAGAAGTTCATAACTTGATCCATTCTTTCAGGATTTAAGTATACTAAAAATAGAGAAAGAGTACCAAAATGGTAAACATAAAACATGGCATGTATCCTTTAAAAGAGTTTTAAAACAAATTAAAGTCTTGTTGCATCTTGTGCCAACGCAGCTAATCCATCCAACGCATGATCCTTTTTCTGAAGTTTGTTGCATTCCTTTTGTACATCATTGAGTTTCTTTTCTAGCATCTCTTTGCCTTTGGCTAATTGAACATTCTGCTCATGCACTATCTTCCTTCTTTTTACTGCTTCATCAGTCACCTGCACCAGTTCTGAATAATTTTTGTTCACCTCCTGCAAGTCTTTTTTTAACATTCTATTTGCTTGCATCATCCCATCATTAATTTGATTCATATGTTCATTTTGAGCTTTAAATTGATCAACTTCCCTTTTCTGTTTTTCTATCTCCAAATCTTTCATGGTCACATCTGAAGATCCCTAAATCATATTCATAACATTTTCCTAACTTACAGTGAATTGCTCTTTTGACAATTTCTCTATTTCCTCCATAGAACTAACCTCTCCTTTATCTTTTGAAATAAAAGAAATTTCATTCTCTTCCCAAACCTTTTGAACACTTGAACTACAAACATAATTTTGGGGGGTCAAATCTGGAACCTTTTTCAGAGTCTGCTCAATACTATGAAGAACTTGGTTCAATGTTGCTTCTAATTCCTTTGTCCTTTTACTCTGCTCGTCATCATCAGATGAATCTTCTATGTTGATAGTATGATTCTTATCAATTTTCTTGTCTAACAGAGCTTTCATGTTCAACCTAAGCTTGTTAGCAGGACGAGTTTTGGGTCTTCGATAATATGCTGAATTAACTGGACTTGACATATTATTTGGGGAAAACTCCAATTCTTCATCTTTACTAACAGTTTCCATTTCATTAGTAAGATGTTCCTCTATAAAAAAACCTTTTTCTTTCACGACATCCATTTTGCTTTGTTCAATTACAGCAGGTGTTTGAGTGCTCACTTCTTCTTCAACAATATTATCTTTAAATTGTTCTTTCAATTCATTTTATTGATATGAACTTGATGCTTTTGAACGCCTTTTTAACCACAGGGGTTTTTACACTTTTCTTCTTAACAAAAGTTTTCTTTTTAATACTCTGTTATGGTTCCTTGACTTCTGTTTTGAAACCCAACCAGGAAACAAAATGATCCCATGTCCTATTTTTCTTCTCTAACTCCTTATTAATTAGAAGCTTAATTAATCCATGGTGAAACATACTACGACTAGAAGACTCAGGATGATTTTGAATTCTTTTAGCCATCTTGTTTAAGATTCTTACAAAATAATAAGGAAAATTGAGTTTCTTGATACCTGATATATGCTGAAGAAAATGCATGTGCTACAAGTAAATTGTGGCAAACCTCCCTTCACAAGTTACATACTTCTAAATGATCTGCAATACATTTCTCCAGCACTCCAACAAGTAAATTATCGGGATACCCTGACTCCAATTTGGATTTTTATGTGCAGGCAACAGGAACTCATTGAAATCTTCATCTATAAGTTGTCTTTTAAACCAACGCTCGCCTTCAAGGATTACTCCTATTGCTTGAGCGATGGACTCCTCATTAACAGTGAATTCGAAGTCATAAAAGGTCACCATTGTCCCTTTTAGATTTAGGGAAAAATATTTTGAGACTTTGATGTTATGATCCTTGATTGTTTCACAGAGGTAAAACCAACCAACCTCTCTTAATTTCACTGCAACCACTAGAAAATCGCTCTCCCACTATGTATTTTAAGGCTCTTTGCGAAATAAACTGCCACGAGGGCCACTTCAGGTTTTTCTTTCTGAAGTCATGATGGAATTCGAAGCTGCATATTCAATGCTGGATGTGGAATTTACAGAATGAAGCATGAAACCCTAGATATAGGAATTCTCCACCTTCGGCAGGTACAAAACATTGAACTTTGATCATTTCCTTGAACTTAGGAGGTCCTGCTTTCTGACAAATGTAAAAACTTGAACCAATTGTCATCCAATAGAGGTTCATATCCTGCATTGGTTTACATGTTATGACTTGTATTGAAACCTACAAAAAACATGATTAACTAATCTGGCAGCGCGCAGGCATATGCAAAAAATAACACCTGCTGCAAGATTGCAGTAAACCCTATAGCATCTCATCAGTCACTTCATAATCAAACTTACTCACTCATTATTTGAAATGGAATTTCAACTATTGGAGCTAGACCAAACTATACTTATTTTGAAAAAATAAACCAAAATATTAAGGGTAAATAAATCATAAAAATAAAAAATAAAAATAATTATAAAAATAATTCATAAATAAAAATATTGGAAAGAATTAAAAATGACTTAACAAACCTAGGTCTAACACCATCCATAAGATAATTGGCAATTGGAGGTCATTAATATAATTTGGAATTCATTTTGGTGAAAAATATGCAGATTCATCACAGGGATTGGGCCAGTGGACTTATAGAATCTCTTTGGGATTACCTCTCCCTATTTAGTTTGAAGCAAAAAAATTAAGAGACGAACTATAGATGGGGATAGACCTTTCAAAGGAACAAAATAACCACTTGGAACATATTAATGAGCTTGATGAAATTAATTAAGCTACATTTCTTAATACATTTCTTAACAGTTTTTTTATTTAGTAACTGAGAGCTAGATGGATTGGTAAGTTCATAAAGAAGAAGAAATTCCAAGCAGGTGATTGGGATCTCTTATTTAATTCTAGATTAAAAAATTTCAAGGTCAAGATTTGCACTTGTTGGATGGGACCATATGAAATTGATACCCTATATGACAATGGTTTAGTGAATCTACATACCATCAATGAAGATAGAACCCATTTCATGGCCAAGGGTCATAAACTAAGGATATATTGGAAGTCATTATCCAGGGACCATTTCATCAAAGATCTTGCCACTCATTCAAATTTGAATATTATTGGTACAATGGCCTTACCATCTATACATTTATAAGTTTAGTCTTTTCTAGAAGGCTATAAAATATACTAAAATAAAATAAAAGGAAAAAACAAGAAATATAATAAAAATAATCTAGTAGTGAATACTTGTTTTTAGGAACTACTAGACCTTGGGATACTAGAAAACTAGTTTTCTAGGTGGCATCCTAGGGATTTCATAAAATATAAATGTGAAGACCATATTGGGAAAGGTTGGGAAATCCTTGTTTGAAAAAAATCTTACTAGAGGGTAAGGCTTGAAGAAAAAAAGAGAAAAAAAAAATTGCATTTTCTAATTGGTTCAAATTTCATTTTATTGTTTGCATCAGTTTTCAAGATCCTACAAATCTGGAATAGATCTATCATTTAGCTAGAGGTTTACTATAGATCCAAAGTATGTTCAAAAAATAGGAAACAGTGTACATACTTCTTCTAGCTTACTATGTGACTCCATTTTAGTCCACCATCCTTCATATTTTAGCATCTTGTTTGATCTGGAGAATTTTTTCCTACCATAAATCCATTAGATCTATTATTGATTCCTTAGCTGGAATATTTGTTGACAAAATGTAACGTCCCCTTCCGTCATCAAACGCAGGGAAGGAAACATTAACAACACACCGGGGCTTTTGGCAGACTTAGCCCCAATATTATATTACTCATAAATTCATAACAATTAAAAACTTCTATATGCAGATTCATCTCAATATAAACACAGCGGAATTAAACATAATAGCAAGCACACAAACAGTAGTGCCTAACATATATATATATATATCACAGCGGGGGATGATTCAGCATATAGAGACTCAATCTCGTTACAATGCCATGCATGGATTCCAAATTAAGATAATCAACTCATTTCATTAAACATGGACAATTTAACATATTGCAGAACACAAAATGCAAATAATTTATAATACACAGAACACTTATCTTGAGAAGTAGATGTCCAACGACTGGCTACGTGAGAGCAACGTTCCACCCGACCATAGATCTCTGTCCAGCCTGTGTTCTTTCAGCTGAGAGATCACCCCCAAGCTGGGCTGTGTATCCACTAAGGAGGAACTAGATGGCTCACTCACGGTCAGGGTTTCACTCAGACAGCCATGCTAAGCCAACACACAGTTGGTTTTTCAAGCATGCAAATGAAAAATGAGGAGGATGCCAAGCCAGTGAGCTCAACCACAAAGCTACAGGCATCTCAAATGAACTCAACAGTCATGGCACCCACAATACCCACCGCACCCAACACAAGGAAGGTCCCCTTCTCTGCTGCACAGTCCCTCAGGCGTCCCTTCCCTCCAGTTCTCCTTAGGGTGGGCATAGAAAGGTCCAGCTGCTAATTCCTTGAGATTCTAGCCTTCACTGGGTTTACCAAGCAAACCAAACCTCTGCTCAGTCATTTACACTTGGATTTCTCACAGTTCTGTTATCCAATAACTCAATCCCGTCACTTCATTTCTGGGCTGTAAAAACTGGGATTTCCAATGGATTTCGGGGTAGCTAATGCTCCCAAATTCACCCCAAGGTTCATACCAATGGATACCCCATTGGATTTCACTGTTCGATGCCAAATCTGGGCGTTTTTGGCTCTTCAAAACGCGGGTTCTTTCAAAGTCGCGATTTCTGGTTTTTCACTCTGCTGGCAAATCGTTTTTGGATGGAAAATGGTGCTGGTAAGTTTTCCAATGGAATGGGGATGAGGAAGAAGCAACATCCATGAGGTAGAGTGGCTTGTGGTACAAGAAAACAGAGCCCATACTCTGTCATACGAATTTCTGGGCTGCCCATGCTCCATTGAAGCCATGGACTGAAATCCTCAACCACTTCCTTACAATAGAATTAAATGTCATCAAGGAAAGTCAAATGGGTTCTCAAGGTGACATATGGCAGCCTATGGTTCAATCCCATAGCCCCCTCACCACTCCCTAGTGGATACACATGGCCCCTTCTCATTCGTTGCCTCCGTAGCCAGTTTTGGTATTTTATTGCATGATGTTTATTTACATCCTATTACAATTTCCATGGCTTAAGAGCACATGGGCATCAAATATCAATGCTTGCCCTTTAAAATCAAAATTCAGGCTTTCACTAGCGGGGCCTTGGCCTTGAGCTCCACGCTAGGAAAACATACATCACATGTACACATTATTTACATTAAATGCTAATATATCCTAAGGGTCAAAATGGGGTATTACAATCCCCTCCCCCTTAGAATAACACCGTCCTCGGTGTTCCAAGACTTAGGCATACATATACAATTTACACATGTCCAAAAATTCAAAAACTTTGCAAATCTGCCCTGCATTCTGTTCTTTACTTTGAACTTTCAGGACCAAGTCCTTTGATTTTCATGAGCTGCTCCTGCTGATTCGGATATTCCAGCTCATCCATAAGTCTGAAAACTTTATGGCTGCTACCCTCTTGAGGTTCATCTCGTTCTACTGCTTTTGCATCTTGAGCATCTCTCCAATATTTTCTTGGGTCTTGGCAATTGTTTGAAGAAGACTTCCAGCCAATTCTAATAGCCTATGGTCTGCTGCCATGGTCATTGTGCACAGCTAGTTCTCACTTGGCTCACAAGCAACACTTGCTCATAACAACTGCAACCAAATGATTTAATTTCCACCTGTGAAATTCATCATTACAATTCTCATTAGGCCAAGCATAACCCAAACATAAAAAAAAAATCAGTCAATGGTTTTTCCCCAATTGACATGGAGGTCCCATGCTCTATTCATGAGACTTTCACACTTTCCATGCTTTTCTAGCATACACATGAATTCTTTCATGTTCATCCATTCACGTTAAATTAATTACTTCAGCATTCACAATTTATTTCAAGCAAATAAACACACTCTACTTTTAGCCATACATGCATTCAACAATTTTATGTGTTTATAAATGCATCAATAAAAAGGAAAGAGAGAGCAGTAAGAGTTTCTTCTCTTAGTCTTGTTCCATTCTGGAACCCACACCACCACGGTGGTTTTCATGCTCCTAGTCTCTTTCACCTCAACGTGAATGCTTGACCTGCCCTTCTTGGCTATGACACTTAATGTCTATGGTCTATTTCAGACCTCTCAACCATGGAGTCCCTCCACATGGTTTATCTACAACTCTTGGCTGCTAGGACTCACACAGTCCCACTAGCCCCATCTTTCCATTACTGCTCATGCTGAGCTCTTTAGGACGGTTACATGTCCACATGCATCCTTAAGATGCTTTCATAGTCATTGCTTCCAGCAATACCTACACTCAAACATTGAATTAATTCACATGTTTAGTTTATTTTCATAGGAAATCGTAACCAAATCATATACACATGTATATTCATAAGCAAGAAATTACAAGATAACCAAATACTTATCTGCACTAGATGTCTTCACTTTATTCCATAGGGTCCTTCTTTGCTTTACAAGCCTTGGAATCGCCTATGGATTTGGGTGTTTGGCCAGCGCGCAGGCTGTCCCTCAACATCAAATAGTCTTGTATGTTTGGCCAACACGTAGGCTGCTCCAAATCTCCAATAATCTTGCATGTTTGGCCAGCACATAGGCTGCTCCAAATCATCAACAATCTTGCATGTTTGGCCAGCACACAGGCTGGTCCAAATCACCAACAATCTTGCATGTTTGGCCAGCACGCAGGCTGCTCCAAATCATCAATAATCTTTGCATGTTTGGCCAGCACGCAGGCTGCTCCAAATCATCAATAATATTGCCCAACCAGCCACTCTCTGGATTTACCAAGCAACTTTTAGTTCTTTCAAGGTCCTTGCTTCCTGTATGACCAAGGTTTCCAACAAAGAAACAATAGTGCATCAGCTTAACGGTTACAAGACTTATACTTGTAATCTTCATTATTCCAAACAAGAAATAAATGAAATTGAATACTTATCTGTATTGTGCATTTCCTCTCTGGTCCACAGGGTCCTGCTTTTACTTTATAAGCCTTGGGATCCTCCTGCGGACTAGGATGTTTGGCCAGCATGCAGGATGCTCCAAATCATCAAATAATTAATGCCCTACCAGTACACCTTCACGCCGACTGGGTTTACCAAGCATTTGGTGGTGCCCAACCAGTCCCATATCTGGTTGGCCCTCTCCATTGCCGAGCCAGCACATACGTCTGGGTCATCGGCCAATGGAAGGTAACTGCGCCACCGACCATTACAGGTCAAGGCTCCACTACCCTTTGCCTTAGGCTTGCATCAACCTTTCACATGTATCACAATCCCTCAATGCGCATAACAATTCTTCACCCACACAAGGGTGGCACTTCTTCTCTTGTGTAAGCCGGCGGTTCCATTAAGGAATTCTTTAGGTGACTTTCTTAACTGCAGGCTATCATGGCCCCATGATACCCACTCACCCTACACAAGGGTTACCACTGCTCATACAGTCCTCTTGAGTATTCTTTTCTTCACTTTTCCCTTTAATGTGCAGCACTGAATTTCATATGTATAATCTGTCAACACAAAATGGATAGCAAGCTCATTAGTATTGCTGCTCTAGGACTGTAAACATATTTCATAACATTCACTATCCAACCTTGAAACACCAGGAATGCGTCCATTCCCTTAAGGCGTAGTCAATATTGGCATCCCTAACATAACTCAGCACCAGAAAGGCGTGCACTCCTTACTGATGTGAACTATGAAGGTCCTAATCATACTTCAAGCAGTCTGCCATAATGGAAATAAAATCAAAACATGCTCTGCATATTAACTCTAATAATTAGACATGCATGTATGTATATATATATATATATCAATCAGGGTTTATGGAACACTTATCCATTTGCAGATGTTATTTCTCTTCTTTAATGAGGAATGGGGGCTCCTTCTCTGAGTTGACAGTCCCTCGGTTTGCCATCCCAATTCCTTTTGATGTTACATGCCTCTCACATGTCTTACTGACATAATCTTCACCATCTCACTCATATTGTTTACCAATCATGTAGTGCAGATGAGACATTAATAATGTCTTATGGCGTTTCACCTGAAACCCATTTTCAAATCATGGAGTCCCTTCCCATGAAGTTTGGCTTCTGCAGGACCTCTCTCTCTTGGTCTTACTGCAATGTGTCTCCCTGGCACACTTATTAAACAGCCAAACAGTCAGCAACATTTAACAATACCATTCAAATCTGATTGTTTCATAACCAATCCATGGCACTAATAATTAAATTCAGTATGAATTTGCAACTCTGTCTACTACAGAAATTGGTTTTCTTATCCATGAGGCTATCCTCATATTGTTTGGCTCGTGTAAGTGACACCACTCTGCTCGTTATGGTCTTATGCCCGCTGCCATACATGAGCATCCACTTACAGCATGTCCTCCTGACACATTTTCATGTAAGCCAGACAGTCATTAGCAATTATTAGCAAAATTTCAAATCTGAAACACTTACAAATCTGATATTTACAACTGTTCTTACTAACAGAACTTAGAGCTCTCAACCATGAGATTCCTTCTCATAAGTTCTAGATAAAATTTCACAGTCATATCATTCATACAACTCTGTCGTACCACAGAGCATTCTAGCAGCCCATCGATCATGATTGGGCTCTTCATGCACTTACTATTCTGCATTCATAACAGCCCATGAAATGATCCTAGAATTATTATCAATTCATCATTTCATTCATTATTTATTTTGCAATAACATATGCATCAGTTCTATGCATTCATACAATGCATCACAAGATTTATAAAATCTCTTAATGCTCATCTACTTAATGCTACCTTGCATTGTTTCATGAGTACTATGCATTCAAGCATATTATGATCGAAACATGACTATCTCATATAACTTGCATTATCATAATCAGGACCACCAGTCCTCACTTGCTTTGGTTATTAAGCACATAACCAACATACACATGGCATGATATAAATTCATATGAATGCATTGAGATTTCTAAACAGTCATAAGGTGTAAGGATCATTTCCTTGACTTACCCACACCTCACCAAGCTTGGTAGGTTAACAGTCCCAATCGGTATTCAATATCACATGCAAACTAACTCATCATAGCTCAAACATAGTTGAAGAGATCTTACCAAATCCTCTTTCAACATTCATGCAATTTGGCACCAATAATCATTACCTGCATGGTTACCATTAACATCATCTGATGTTACCTGATCAGTTGGCCTCTTACCAAGGCTGCTCAGTCCTTTTGCCAACTTTATGATCATAGATTTGTTGCACCATCCTTTCTGCATAAGGTTGTTGGCTTCATGCAACAAAATCCTCAACACATTTAGCCATGCTCTTTGTTATCTTTGGTCCTACAACCAATACCAACATCAATAGTGATTATCAACCACAATATTCTCCATTAGTGGTTCATTGCATATGCAGACTTCATTATTCTACCAATATGCAATATCCAATTTATGCACAAGCATTTCCATATGCACTATGCAATGTTTGTTAAGATGCCATCTAGTGCATATACATCTATGTAATCCCTTACATTTTTAACATTTTTATGCCATATGACAATTTCATAATTATAAGTATGATAACAAACAGGGGTTTAAAGAATTCTTCCCTTTTTGATCCCTCACTGTAACATGGAATTCCTCTTCCATATCATGCAATTGTAGAAATTGCCCACATTGACAACAAAATGTGTTTGTTAAAACAGCCGCTGGCACTCTTCTGCACTAAATGTCTGTGATATATGTAGAACTCATTCAAACTCTGGTCATGCATCCTTGTTCCCTGCTGGACAAGCTTTCCAATGCCTGTCTTCATGCTCCATTCCGACATCAGGTGTGGGAACTGCATCTCTTCAAAAATGACAACTTTCACTCCAATTCTGCACATTTTACACAGTTGCATTTTGGTCCAGAATGCCAACTTCAGCCACCTGTGGAAGAAAATCTATGAAGAATCACAAAAAATTTTATATCGAGCGAAGTTAGTCCATATAACAAGGAACACTCAGCACTTCGCAGATCTTCATTCTGATGCACCATTCATCTTTTATAAAATTCTGGGTTTAACCACTTCTTACTTTTCACATTTTAAACTCCCTTTGCATCCTGTGCTCCACCTGTGCGCCACCTGCGCACAACCTGCGCGCAATCCGCGCACTATCCGCACGCAACCTGCACGCCATCTGCGCACAACCTATGCGCAATCTGTGCGCGACCTGCGCGAAATCCGCGCGCGATCTGTGCGCGCCCCGCGCGCAATCTGCGCACAATCCGCGCGCGATCTGTGCGCGACCTACGCGCAATCCGCGCGCGATCTGTGCGCGCCCTGCGCGCAATCTGTGCGCGACTTGCGCGCAATCCGCGCGCGATCTGTGCGCGACCTGCGCGCAATCCGTGCGCGATCTGTGCGCGCCCCCGCGCGCAATCTGCGCACAATCCGCGCGCAATATGTGCGCGACCTGCGCGCAATCCGTGCGCGATCTGTGCGCGCCCCGCGCGCAATCTGCGCACAATCCGCGCGCAATCTGCACACATTCCGCGCACCGCGCAGATTTAAAACTGCCGCCGCGCACCTTGCGTTTCCTGTAACTTCCGGGGTCCATTTCTCCTTCGTCCCTTAACCAAATTGGACAAATTTGGTACCGTTGGAAAGCTCTGGAAGAGGTCTATGCACCTATGTGATCTTATTCTTCATCTGAGAAGTCTGACCCTGTCATTTTTCTCAATCAGCATGCCGCCCCCAACTCCCCAATTCCACATCAAAACCATTCTGTCTCTTGCCTTCAACTGCAACTTCTCACAACAGTTAGAAAATTTTCTGGAATGTGCCCTTTCATTCCCTTACAGAGGTGAACTACTACATATCAGACTTGCATAAAACTTGCATAAAAACAGTAAGAGAATGGCAAGAACTTGCATCTCTAATAAGGTATTTTCTTTTCATTTCACGTTCAACAATCCAACCAATAGATTCACAATTAATCTCCAAGCAGCCAACAAGCACGGGTAAGGAAACTCATGAGCATAAGGGCGTAATTTGCAGGCTTTCCTCACTTCTGAAAACCATCAATTGGCCACACAATGTGGATTCATTGTAATTAGCAATCATCATTAAGACATGGGGCTGTAACAACTGATTATTCATGCTTTTAAACAAACAGAACTCATTTCCAGCCATGCTCAACATTCAAGTTCATGCATTCAAAGCATCATGGACATTCAAGGAACATGGATTCATCATTAATCAAGGTCTCAAGCACATGATGCATCATCTCCTATGCACCGCAATTAACAACAACAACAACAAAACAATATAAGATGGCAGAGGTTGCCCCTCCTTTCTCTCCTCCATGGAGGCAAATAGACAAATACAAACTGAATGCTACAGCATTGGGGACAAATTAGAGCAAGCATTCATCCTGAAAATGAATTTTCTCGCTCCTTCCTCTATTTCATAGAATGCAATCAATGCAAGCAACTTGCAAAAATTCCCAAACAATCATGGAAATGATTTCCCATTCCAACAAATAGAAGCCATGCAATCTTGAGGTTTCTTTAATGCATTTTAGTTCCAAATACAAAATGCATGTACACACAATGATTTATATCTCTGTGAAGGGCCCAACAGCCGTAGTGTTGAACCTAGAGCTCTGATACCACTCTGTAACGTCCCCTTCCGTCATCAAACGCAGGGAAGGAAACATTAACAACACACCGGGGCTTTTGGCAGACTTAGCCCCAATATTATATTACTCATAAATTCATAACAATTAAAAACTTCTATATGCAGATTCATCTCAATATAAACACAGCGGAATTAAACATAATAGCAAGCACACAAACAGTAGTGCCTAACATATATATATATATATCACAGCGGGGGATGATTCAGCATATAGAGACTCAATCTCGTTACAATGCCATGCATGGATTCCAAATTAAGATAATCAACTCATTTCATTAAACATGGACAATTTAACATATTGCAGAACACAAAATGCAAATAATTTATAATACACAGAACACTTATCTTGAGAAGTAGATGTCCAACGACTGGCTACGTGAGAGCAACGTTCCACCCGACCATAGATCTCTGTCCAGCCTGTGTTCTTTCAGCTGAGAGATCACCCCCAAGCTGGGCTGTGTATCCACTAAGGAGGAACTAGATGGCTCACTCACGGTCAGGGTTTCACTCAGACAGCCATGCTAAGCCAACACACAGTTGGTTTTTCAAGCATGCAAATGAAAAATGAGGAGGATGCCAAGCCAGTGAGCTCAACCACAAAGCTACAGGCATCTCAAATGAACTCAACAGTCATGGCACCCACAATACCCACCGCACCCAACACAAGGAAGGTCCCCTTCTCTGCTGCACAGTCCCTCAGGCGTCCCTTCCCTCCAGTTCTCTTTAGGGTGGGCATAGAAAGGTCTAGCTGCTAATTCCTTGAGATTCTAGCCTTCACTGGGTTTACCAAGCAAACCAAACCTCTGCTCAGTCATTTACACTTGGATTTCTCACAGTTCTGTTATCCAATAACTCAATCCCGTCACTTCATTTCTGGGCTGTAAAAACTGGGATTTCCAATGGATTTCGGGGTAGCTAATGCTCCCAAATTCACCCCAAGGTTCATACCAATGGATCCCCCATTGGATTTCACTGTTCGATGCTGGAAAATCGTTTTTGGATGGAAAATGGTGCTGGTAAGTTTTCCAATGGAATGGGGATGAGGAAGAAGCAACATCCATGAGGTAGAGTGGCTTGTGGTACAAGAAAACAGAGCCCATACTCTGTCATACGAATTTCTGGGCTGCCCATGCTCCATTGAAGCCATGGACTGAAATCCTCAACCACTTCCTTACAATAGAATTAAATGTCATCAAGGAAAGTCAAATGGGTTCTCAAGGTGACATATGGCAGCCTATGGTTCAATCCCATAGCCCCCTCACCACTCCCTAGTGGATACACATGGCCCCTTCTCATTCGTTGCCTCCGTAGCCAGTTTTGGTATTTTATTGCATGATGTTTATTTACATCCTATTACAATTTCCATGGCTTAAGAGCACATGGGCATCAAATATCAATGCTTGCCCTTTAAAATCAAAATTCAGGCTTTCACTAGCGGGGCCTTGGCCTTGAGCTCCACGCTAGGAAAACATACATCACATGTACACATTATTTACATTAAATGCTAATATATCCTAAGGGTCAAAATGGGGTATTACACAAAACTACTATGGAATTTACAACATCCATGCCTATGTACATATTTCATGCTATGAAATCGTCTAAATGTCATGGAACCATCCCATCAATTTTTTTTATTGGTTGTGAATTTATGGCTAACTGTAGAAGCTTTGAATCCTTATCACTTAATAGTTTCTTTAGATCCTTCATATGGAATCCTGTCTTCCATGCCTATACAATTTATTGCTTGGATGACTACCTACAATATTGTTAAGATTCAATCTTCCATATTTGAGTGCAAGTACACTCATATTTCCTATTGTTTTAATAAATTATTGACTATTAATGGTTGGCAAGCTTTACCTATTCACCATCTATCACTTCCATGATTCAATATGCACCTTTATTGTTATCGCTTCTAATCATGTGACATCCTAGGGAAACGATGCATATCACCCACATGACATTTGAATCAGTTTAGTCACAATCTTTCTAAAACTTAGTATCCCCTTCTATTATCACCATTTCCCTAATCCTATTTTACTCCCAACTCCTCACAATCATTACCAGACTAGCGATAAAAACTAATTATCTAATCCTATAAATGGTTGATCGGTAATAAGGTGTGAACCAATACATATATAAATAGTACAGATGAATCCCGATGTCCTGAGGATATTTAAGGAAGATGGTTAGATGGCTTACTATGACAGCTTATAACTTATAGGAGTTTGTCAAGTCCACTACATTAGAATTTGCATTATAATTCATGTTGTCTACTACTAAAGTTCGAGGGTTATACATCTAAGTTATAGAGGAGAGTTTTGAACATTTTACAGGGTTTCCAAAGAATGGGGAAAGATGGATTCAATGAAGGAAGATACTCAACAATGCACATGATGATTTTTTGGTTAGTGACGAAATAGTGGATGGAACAAAAAAAGGGGTTAAGCGCATATCACTTAAGAAATGATGTCCAAAGGTTGCATTATGTGTTTAGAAATACCTCACTTGTGAGGGCAGTTACAATGTGTTATATGGTTATCATTTTAAACTCTTGAATCATCTTAGACATCAAAATATTCTCAATATTCCATACTTTATCCTTTAATCATTACAATCAATGTCCAAAATGGTGTGCAAATGAAAAAACATAGAGGAAAATTTATCTCATGATAAGTTGATTAATCTACTGGTTGTTGACACCCTTTCAAGGGTTAATTAGAGTTGGGATACATTTGCGGAAACAAATACAACTCCAAAAACACATGAAACAAAGCCTTAGGTTGATGAAGAAGATCATAGAAGGAGTTATAGATACAGGGCATTCCTTGACTAAGGTAGTAAACTCTAAACTTCATTGTGTTGAAATTTTAGATAAACCCTTGCTTGTGGAGAATTATTCAGGAAGTAAGAGATGAATTTATGGATAATTTCTCCTAGACCATAATTTAATAAATACCAAAGAATGAGATTGATCTTTCCATTGGTACTAAAGAAGACACGAGGAAACAAAAAATAATATTGTAAAAGATGTGACACCAACCCAAGATGATGCTATGGTTATTGGGATAGAGCATTTTTATGATGCCATAATTCTATAACTAAATATAATTATAAAGGACACATAGAAAGTAATTAGTATTTCTATTGAAGAAGCAAAGCAAGTCCTTAAGAGGAAAAATAAGAAGAAAATCTCCTTTTACAATAAGAACCATCTCCCTTTTTTTAAGCATATGAAATCTTATTGGCCAAAGATGAGGCTTACTAAGAAGATGAGAAATACAAGCCAAAGGTTGCAACAAAAATTACTTGTTTCTTAGGGTAAACTAAAACACTATGAATCTAAGGTAGCAATGAACACTCTAGTCCAAGGTATTGAAGAACATAATGCATGGCCATTGTTTGCTTTTCATAAGAGTGTCCATGACAATGAAAATGTAGGGATTGAAATCAAAATTGAGGATACATCACAGGATCTTGATATGAATCCTAAATATTAAAGCAATTAAAAAAAAAGTGCTTTCTATGAAATCTGCCTCGATAGAACATGGGAATGAATTTAAAACATAAAATAAAAAACGGAAACTAGTGGACCCAATTTAATTTCACCATCTAAAAATTGAAGTAGCAAAATAGTGATCCAAGGTTCAATATTTTGACAAAGGGGTTATTCTGTTCTCGGAACATCAAAAGGATATATTTTGTTTACAATAAATTTTAAAAAAGAGTCAAGATGTTATTATGAGTATCTAGATATTAACCACTAAGGTAAAACAACTTAGACAAGATAAACATTACATCTTCCACCTCTCTCATGTGATGGGTGCTTACAATGTCCTCCAATATACTCAGTTTTTTTAAAAGAACAATGGGTATCCTTTCAAATGCACATTATAGATATTGGAATTATTTGTAAAGTCTTTATTCCTAAGCATTTTTATAGTTATATTCTACTTGCGAAGAAGAGGATAAGGATTTGTTGTGTAATTGTACTAGCATATTATATTTCTGGATGCTCTAACCAATTGGGGTCCTAACCCCTATGTGGGTGATGTCCAACTACAATATTTGGTTTCATTCATGCATCATCAAATTAAGTGGAGCAGTGCGTTATCCTATATTGAGTTCACAAATATATGGTTCAAGTACATAAGTTCATCTCTTTTAATTGTGAGACTAAGTATCTATCCATTTCTAATTATGAAAATTGGATAGCACTAAACCAACTGGAATTCCTACTTTGTTTTCAAAGGTGTTAGGAAGCACTAAATTGTGAATAGGATTTATTACCCTTTATCTTACTCTAGGTTCAGTACCACCTTGAGTCAATCTTAGGTATATATTAACTATTTGAAAATACATGGGCTGCGGTGGATAGTACTAAATTTTAATTTTCCTATTCTATGGTGTCCTATTGATCCATCATAGGAGACCATATTTGAGGCATCCTGGATCAAATACTTGGTTATTTTGCACTAGAATAATGGGGACATCCACCATAAAATTGAAGCTATATTCATTATGATTCTTCATAACCCAAGTCTTTCGACTCTAATGAGTAGCTATATAAATACAAGGTTGTAGAAGGGTATGCAAAATATTTTTCTTGTGGGGGAGATGATGGAACCTAATTTTGACATATTTTTTCCATCATCTTTTAACTATTTGTAACATTTTTTCCTCTATTTTGACCTTATATTAGTCTTTTTGATGTCTAAAACCAAAACTTAGGCTCAAGGAATTCTTTACTTATATTCCCTAATATTTCATTGGTTTTTATCGATAACATTAGGGAAAAGTGTGTGTTTGCAGATACCCTTGGACTAACATGTTTGTTGGAGCTTCTGCAGGTCATTTTTGCTATAGATATACATGCTGAAAATTTGTGTGCTACAGACCTACATATTTTATTGCTACATAATCCCATAAAGATAAGAATGTTAAGGTTCAAACCTAGATGCTACGAATTCAAAGGAAAAAATCTATTGGTTGTTATTATAGATGTTTAAAAAACGGTGTTTTAATTTTATTTAATCAATTGGTTATACAACTAGAATATGGTATTCCTAAATCTAAATTTATTCTTGTTATAGTTATATTCAAGTAAAACCGTTGTCCTGTGTTAGTCAAATTTGGAACTTTGTTTGAATGACTTGAGAATATTCAATTCTTAAGCATGTTGCTATTAACTCTTTTCTAGAGTTATTTTCTCAATAGCTTTGTATAAGAGGAGAGCCTTTTGCCTTTACAAAAAGAATGATTATTTCATTTTGCTAAATACTGATTCAAATTTATGTGTGAATATATCACACTGAAACGAATATATGTATGTATGTATGTATGTATATATGTATTCAATTTAGTTCAAATCATATGAGTGGTTAATCTAAATTTCTTTAGTCTAATGTAACCAACCCAACACTTTGTTCTATGGAGGTAGTGTCCACTCCAACATAACAAGTGTGCTATATTTATTTCTATGTACTATGGATAGTCTTTTCTTTCTGTATATGCATTTAAAATTCATAGTGAGATCATTATTCAATTATTGTACTGCAATTTGATTTATGAATATCATAACTTAGTTTCCAATTTACAACCATAGTTAGTTCTTATGTCTATTATGAAGTGTGATTCTATTTCAACATGTTGTAATAATTTCATGAGTGACTTTCCAATTATTATTTTTTAAAAACAATTTGCAAATAGACTTCATAATAGGTGTGCTATATTTATTTCTATGTATTCTAGATAGTGTTTTCTTTCTATTTTTCTATATGTATATGCATTTTAAATTCATAGTGAGATCACTATTCAATTATTGTATTGCAATTTAATCAATTTAATTTATGAATATCATGCCTTAGTTTCCAATTAATAGACATAACTAGTTCTTAGATCTATTATGAAGTGTGATTGTATTTCATCATGTTGTGATGATTACATGAATGTTGTGATTCTCCCTCTATTAGTTTTTTTAAAATAAATTCCATTTCAACTTCATGATAAGTAAACTCGTGAAAGCCAAGAACTTGCAACCTAAATACAACGTGAGGTATCTTGCAAGTACTTCAAAACCATGGGTTGATATTTAACACACAATCCATTTAGTTTCTATTACTACAAAATAGTAAGTTAATTAAGGAGATTGCCATTCGAGTGCCCCATGCACTAATATATTGATCATTTCCAAATCTATCAAGTCCACTAAGGAAATTCTTACTAACCTCTTTGAAATCTATTTTTAACATTTTTCAAACCCTATTCCAAAATATTATTATTGTTAAAGACAAAATGATGAATCAACATTAAAACATCTACTTCTTTAGAGTTAAATTATCATTAAAAGCACCAAAAAATACAATATTACAATATAATTTTATATTTTAAATTACTTCTAAATATTTTATTTATTTGTAATTAAAAGAATTAGAATAAATTGCATTGAATTAAATACAAATGATTTCATAATTATATTATTACTTTGTCCATATTCAAATTATATAAGTTAGAAAGTTTGTTTATATCATTAATAATCAAGTCGTATAATCCAACAAACATATAAATAATTCATAACTTCATGGAAGATCATGGAAATTCAAAAACTCCTAAGAGTTACCATGCAAACATTATATTAATGAAAAATATATTAAAGGTTTCATACATATAATTATTGAAACTGGGTCACTATTATGACACACCATGGGAATCTACATTATTTTGAGATGATTGATTGGATCAAGATGTAGATGACCTATATTTTTCTTTATTACCAATGAGTGCACTATTTGAATCTACATGTATGTCCAACATTAAATGTTAAGAGTCTTTTATATTTATGACTAGGTCTCTTGATAATCTATGTTGTCCTGAAGTGAAGAGTGTCTCTCTTTCTTAAATGGAAATTATAAACAAGTGTATCAACATCCTCTAACTTTAACATGTCAATGTAAGATAACATCAAAATTGAAAAAAATATATATCTAAACATTAATAAAATAAAAAATGGGAAAAAATAAAAAATCAACATCAAGAAAAACAATAATAAAAATAAAAATAAAAAGTTTTTAAAAAAAATAAGACCCAATTCCTTTCGGTTTTTACACACAAAAACATACTAAGTTAAAATCCAAATGAATGGGTTGAGAATTTCCTCTTCCCATTTCTTTGTTTTTTTTACACTAAAACTAAATAAAAAACAAAAGAGGAATTTTAACAATCCCAACCCATTCTTTGAGTTTTTATACTTGCTAAGTAAAAAACAAAAAAATGACCAAGTAAAAAACAAAAGAATGATTGATTCCTTTTGTTTTACACAAAAATAAAAACTAAAATAATAGGGAGAAAGAGATTTCTCCCTACCAACCCATTTATTTGATTTGTTACACCAAAAAAACTAAATCAAAATCAAAAAAATGAAAAAAGGCAATTCCCATAATCACCCCATCCCTTACTTCTTTTAACTCAAAAAACCCTCCCAACTTATTCCTTTGGTTTTCTATACACAAAAATCCTTTCATTTTCTACACCGAAAAAAAAAAGTTAAAACCAAGGAAATGGGTGGAAGGTGATTATGTGAATTGCCCGCCCAACCCATTCCTTTGGTTTTCAATATATATATATATATACTAAGTAAAACCAAAGGAATGGGACAACCCACCACCGATTCCCTTACTTTTTTACACACAAAACTATTATATATCAAAACTTTAATGTATTTATGAATTCGTTATTAGGTTTTATATAAAAAACTAAGTAAAAAGATTAAAAAAAAAAAATATTACTATTAATTATTATTATAAGTTGTAATATACTAATATTATTAGTTTTTCCCAATACAAAGATTATAGCAATAGATTCATTGTCAAAATTAAATTGACTTTTTATTAATTTTATCAATTTAATAATTGTTTTACAATATTATGTAAAAAGTAATTATTAATTTTAATTTTTTTAAATAATAAAAAAAAAATTTAATTTTTGAAATTAGAAAATACTATTTTGTTATTGGTTATAAGGTTTGATTTGACAAAATACCCCTAATTGGAGGTGACAATTAGTTTTTAAAAAATAGTTAAAAAATATTTTATTTAAATTTTTTTCTCAAATTAACACATAATCATAAATAGTACATATAATAATTATTTTACAAATACCAAGCAACAACTAATAGTACACATTAATTGTGGATGGTATGTACATCAACAACTAGTAGTACATATAATAATTGTGGGAGACTATGATCAAATTATTTTTCAATATATTATGGTTAATAAACCTTATACTCAAATTATTTTTCAATATTTTAATGACAAAATAATTTTTTAAACAAAAACTATGATTAAATTATTTTTCAATATTTTAACCATGTTTTAATGGCGAAAATAATCAACATTAAATATAAGATCTCATGGTATACATACCTTACCGGTACAACATTAAATATTTTTGAGTTGGAAGGTGTTTACCGTTAACATTCTATTATATTATAATAGATATCCAAAGCCATCCGTTTTTTTCAATGTTTTGGGCATAAACTCCGGTAAAATTTAAATACTTTCCATAATTTTACATTGTATTATTCATTCTTATGGGTTTTTAAATTAATATACAATATGTTTTGTGTGAGACATTATTGATGGGTTTTTTAAACAATATACAATACTCTTTTTTGTGATATAATAGCTTTTTACTTTATCAGTCCAATTAACAATTCAAAAAGCAATGTTTGTTTCATTTTTCATCAAGATATAATTTCACACTATACAAAAATAATATCATATATATATATATTAAAAAAATAATAGGCAAATAAATTATATAATATATATGAAGCTTATAAACTAACAAATTATATATTAGATATGAAATATATTTTTAATAAAAAAATTACAACCTATCGTGTACATGCTAAATGGTTAATTCCTTTAAAACCAAATATATAAATTAAATTATATTAATTATTTTTCTAAAAAATTTCAATAACAAATAAACATATCATAAATGTTTTAATTTCAATAAACATATATCATATCTCAATTATAAACCTAAGTTTAAAGCAGAGATTAGCTGCTTTGCACCTATTTCCCTTGTTATTATATATTATTTATAAGCTATATTATTATATGTCTATTATAATTTATATTAAATAATAATAATAATAATTTATAATATTCTACTATGTTATTAAGTTAGAGTTGCCGTGTGTTATTATGAGCTAATAATGAGGTTTTACATTAAAAATAAGTAAAAACTAAAGAAGTGAGAAGGATGGATCACTTTCAACTTATCCTTTGATTTTTTTTTAAGTATTAAATAAAAAGAAAAAGAATGAGAGGAGAAGCCCATTCCTTTGATTTTTAAGAGTAAAAAATTAAATAAATATATTATTACTAATTAATAGTATATATTGTAATATAATAATAATATTATTATATGTTATTTATGAGTTGTATTATTAATATTCTTATTAAATTTTGTATTAATATTAAGATTATATATTATGTTATTAATTATTAAATGTTATATATGTATATATATATAAGTTATTGTATGTTATTATAAGTTAGATATTAAGTTTAAAAAAAAAAAACTAAGTAAAAATCAAAGGATTAGGAACGAGTGAATCACTTTCAACCTATTCTTTGTTTCTTTAGACAAAAAATACTAAGTAAAACTCAAAAAAATGGGGAGGGGGTGATGCCCACTCATTTCTTTGGTTTTTTAAACAAAATAAAATGCAAAGGAATGAGAAGGGGTGATGATTTTAGAATCTTAACCCATTACTTTAAGTTTTAACAGAAGAAAAAATATGTAAAAATCAAAGGAATGTGTGGAGAGGATTATGGAATGGGGAGGTTTTTTTTTCTACTCATTATTTTATTTTATTTTAAAATTACTATATGTTTAAGTGTTATTGTATTTATTATAAGTTAGTTATTAATTTTTTCTCACGCACAAATAAAACTATACGATCACTTTCCTTTAAGTCAATTATTTAAGAATAAAAATAAATAAATAACTATTATATACCCAAAAAAAAATTACACTCTCATATATTATACTATTATTTATTAGATATACTATAATTTATTATAACAATAGATATTATTGTATTAATTTGTAATATTATTATTTGTTATTGTTATATTATGAATTGTAATATACTAATATGTATTTATAAGGTTAAATTTTTTTAATTTTTACATAAATAATTTAAAATAAATAATATTAAAATATTAATTATTAAAAATAAAAAGTAAAATTTTATTTTTACGTTGAAAAACTTTAAATGTTCATATATATAACAATTAACTTTAACATAAAGCATGGCTACCATTTACATATTTATATTTAAAAAATTTACAAATATATATATTATATTGTATTATATTAAATATAGATTTGCTATTAATTTAAGATTCTATGGTAATGTGGCTACTCTCTCATATACTATTGAGGTATTATTATACTATTACAGCCACTTAATTTGTGTAGTGAACATCGATAGGTCACAAGTTAAATGTCATGAACAAGTTATTTTTTATTTGTTCTCCATGCTTAGTTGCAATCACCTGTTGTATATGCATCAGTTACATGTTGCCTTCTTAAATTAGTTACATGGGTTGTCTACTACAAGTTACCTTCTTTAATTAAATATTTCGAAGTTTGAACGATGACCATCAAATCAATTTGGATAGTACACTTGTCGCATCCTCCTTCAATCTAGGAAAAACATAGATGGTAGTCCACCCCAAATTCTAAGATATATACACTTGTCAGTATAATTATGAATTGCAATATATTAATATGACTATAATATGTATTTATCAAGTTAAATTCTTTTAATTTTTACATAAAAATTATGTACTAAGATAAATGATATTAAAATCGTAATTATAAAAACAAAACAAAAAACCTTTTAATTTTTACATAAAAAATATGTACTAAATTTTAAGATAAATGATATTAAAATAGTAATTATAAAAACAAAACAAAAAACATTAATTGATTATAGTGACGATTTTAATTTTATATTGAAAAACCTTAGAAAAAAAGGTTAACTATAATATATATATAACAATTAACTTTATTTTTTAATTTTTATCTTTTAAATTTTTTTGTATGTTGGGCACTTTAAAAGAAAGTGAGATTCATCCTCAATGCTCATATGCTCATAAAGCTGGCAAATCGTTTCCTCTCACGGTGTTTTAGGGATTTTCCAGCGCCCTATTTCATTATGAAGCTCATGGGAGTTCATTCTTATCTTGACTATATTAATCTTCTTCTTTGTACTTGTTAAGACAGAAAGGTACTTTTGATCTTCCAGATTATGATTAATGACTTCCTTGTAATATCTTAATTTTCTTTTAATCTCTAAATATTTCTCGTCCCACATCCTTGCTTTGAACCTAGATGTAATAGTATTTTTTAGGTTGTTGATATTTTGCAAACTGGTATTTTCGTCAACCCTCCAATATTTTAACCAAGCCATGGCATCCTTATACCATCCTCTCTTGAGTCGAAGATGGCCTTGACTAGAATTTAAAGCAATTTTAGGGAGTCTCTGGTCTTCCATGTTATTAATATTATTCTTGTATATCAGGTATCTAGTCATGACAATGCATTCGAAGGGGGGAAGACCTGCTTCTATAAGGAGAATAAGATAGGGCGTATTGCTCTTAATTTTGAGGTTATAGGTGATAAAAAAAAATTGAATTTGCTCGATATTTCTCCAAGATTCTTGAGAGATGTTGCGACCCCAAACTTCACAATTGTACAAAATAACAGTAGTGATGAGAGTTTCAAAAAGGAACTTATTTTTCTCCCACATCACTAGATTAACCAATTTACAATTGTTTTCTAGGTCAAAATAAGCTTTCCACCCTCTGTTAATCATTTTCTCAATACTATACTTCAAATTGAGCTTGTGATGGATATAGATTCCAAGATATTTTTAAGAGGACACTTCCTCCAATTTGTTATTGTCATTAACAAAATTAGCATACGTATCTTTCTTAGACTTGATAATCATGAATTTGGTTTTGTCGGTATTAACAGGAATACCCATGTTAGAGCATAAATCCTTAAGAATCCTTAAGTGTTTATCAAGGTTGGAGGGGATCCTTTCCATAAGAACAATATCATCGGCATAGAGAAGGAGGACAATGACTATTCCAGCTAAGGTCATTCCAGTGCAACCCACTTCTTCTAAACAACTTTCTAGCTTATCAATGTAAATGCTAAAAAGGGTAGGGGAGAGGGGGCATCCTTGTTTGACTCCAATATTGAAATTAATGTATTTTGGCCATCCCTCGGTGCTCTTAAATTTGGCAATGAATTTCTCGTACAACCTTATCACGAAAGCTCTCAACTCTAAAGGAACCTTTAGATCCTCTATTCTATTACCCTAGTTATTTCTACGTACTATATCAAAAGCTTTCCTAAAGTCCACAAAGCAACAAAATATATTGGATTTAATATTACAACAATCCTCTGCAATTATCCTAAGTATTTAATGAGGTGTTTTGTAGTAGAGTGATTCCTTCTAAACCCTGCGTGGACTTTATCCAACTTACCTTCACTTTCAATCCATACGTTGATTATGTTCTCTAAAATTATACCATAAAGCTTGCTTAAAAGAGGGTTAATCATAATAGTTCGATAATTAGAAAAGTTATTTTTATCTATGATTTTAAAGATAAAAATAATGAAACTCTAAATCTAAAGAATAGGAAAACTTTGCATAACCACCAAATTGAAGAATATGTGAAGAATCTACTATCCTCTGAAAAAACTGACCACTGATACTAACACATAGTTTTAATTACTTAGTATATCATTATTTAAATATACAATATATCATTATATTAAATTACTCACTATATCAATATTAATATAAAATGATGATACCGACATACAGTTTTAATTACCTCATATAACATTCTTTAAATATTCAATATATCATTATTAATATAAATGACGATATACCATAGAGTTTTAATTACTTCAAATATCATTATTTAAATATTTGCAAACTCAAGCAATAGTTCTTTTTTTAAGGTATTGTAAATGAAACACAAATACACATGGAATAGTATTAATATGTTATATTGTTTTTATATTATGTATTTTTTCTAATTTATTTTATTTATTTAGAATTAATAATGATTTTATTTATTTATAATTAATAATGATTTATTTAGATTTTTATGAAATAAGTTATTTGATTTTAACATTAACAACTTTTTGAAAATCATTTTTCAAATTGAAAAATCTGAGTTTCTTGATATTCATTAAGAATAAAAGAAAGAGATTGGAAAGATATAGCGTGGGATACCCTATCAACTCAAAAAAATGTTCAATCTATACTACAAAATAGTTGATACTTCTTCACATACAAAAGATACTTCCTCACATACAAAAATATCAAGAACGCATATAAGCCACAAATAGAACTGAATATAGTTCACAACTTCTTAGAGATGCAAGGGAGAACACCCCTAAATATAAAAAGAAAAAAGACCAAAAAATATTGTGACAGGATAGTAAAAATACTCAGAACCTTTAGAGGAGAGCAGATTATCCACATATTCTTCAAAATGTAAAACACCTCCAATCATCCCAATGTCCTTTTTAGAAAGTGTATCTCTTGGAAAACATGGTTGATACTAATATATCCAAAAGATACAAGAAGATTGATCCTATGAAACCACTAATCCAATAAGAGTACCTAAAATTCAAGAGTTTATTCACCCAATTCACAATAATCTTCGAGTCACCAAGGACGTGAAGAGCAGGAAGACCAATATTGGATGCAAAGAGAAGTAGGCCCCAGAGAGCTAGAAATTCATCTCTCGTATTAAAAACCATACCACAGCTCATCCAGAGCCTGAAATTATGATCCTCACTTAACTGTAAGAACATGCCAGCACCACAATAATCATTTTGGGCACCACCATCAAAGTAAACAACAGCATAAAAGGTTACAAGAGGGTCAGGAAACTATCTGAGCCTTTTGGATTTTTCAGCTGTGTAATATTCTTTGTATAGGCCCAAGGTTCTCATACAGCTAGATATAAACTTTGGATGCTTGCTATCAAAAATGGCACAATTCCTGGTTTTCTAAATCTCCCAACACAGAAAAATAGGCAGAAGTTTATGGGAATTTTTAGCTCTAATCCACTGCTCATAATTGTCCTCCAAAGAGGAAGACCCCCAATCCTAGGAGATCTGAAGGTCCTCTAAAACAACCTGACAAAGTAATTTACTATAAGATCATAAAACAAATATATGATTGAGAAATTCACCATCTATTTTGCAAAGAGGACAAAATTTGGGCCTGGACCAATCCCTTCTTATATGAAAATGATTGAAAATTAAACTCACCCAAAGGTGTTGGGCAATCCAAGTCCTACTACCAAGGCCATGTTGGATTTGTCCTTTTTCTTCTTGACTTCATGGTTATGTTGTACTATATCCTATTCCATTGCAACGATGTCTGGGAAGCCTATTGATGCTTTGTGGGAAACTTCATTTCTAAGTTATTCGAAACTATACATCTATTCCAGTTCCAATTGAAATACTATTTCCTATAATTCCCTTACATTATTTTCCTCCTCTTCAAGTTTTTCCCTATGAATTTCATTGTCTAACTCTAGCATTACTGTTATGCCATTTTTCCTTTCAATTTTTCTTTCATTAGGATCTGATTCCTTCAAATTACCTTAAGTTACCTAGCATTTATGGGTTCCCAATCCTTGTGACATGCTTCCCATTTCATCCATTGCATCTTGCCACTCATCATTGATTTTGTTGCAGTGTTTGACTGCTCGGTATATCTCAAAGTGGACACAACAACTAGAATGTCCCATTTTTTTCACCTCCATAGGGGGAAGTGTTAAAGTTACAACATCATGAGTCATTCTCCAAGTCAATATTATGCACCGGGATTGAGCCTCATGTGTCGAGGTAGTGTCTTAGGGAGATTGAGTTGGAATCTGGAAACTTGGAGTAGATTCTTGAGTTGGAATCAAGAATGACTAAGCCTTATGTGTAAATCTTAAGCCTCATGTGTTTAGGTAACTACATTGTATGTCAAAGTGATGATGTTGTACGGTCTTTCTTGTCAAGGCTAAGGTCGTGTGTGTCAAGACAAATCCTCATGTGTTGAGGTAATGCTTTGCATGTAGAAGCATGAATGGTGTGTGATGTACTACTAACCATGGTTGAGCTATTAACTCTCCTCTAGAGACTGGCCACCTCTAGAGTGAATTACTTTAGCATATGACCACTTGGAACAATAGTAGAACAAAATGATCACATCATTGGAAATATTTCCTTAGTATATTTGATATAATAAATATAGTAAATATGGCACAAGTGGATCATGCATATAAGACAAGAGATAAAGATAAGATATGTTAAGATAAGAGAGAACTTAAATTGTTCATTTCAGTGATCATGAAAGACTTCAGATAATTAAGAGAGAACTTGAATTGTTTACTTCAGTGATGTTAACAAGAAAGACTTCAGTTAAAAGAGTTAACTAAGTGTTTGTATGACGACACTTGAGTTAACTAAGTATTTGCATGATGACACTTGAGCTAAATTAAAAGACAACACTTGAGTGGTCTAGCATCCAGTTGAAGGGTGAGTTCATACTAAAGTAGAAGATCTAATTAAATAAGTGTTTGCATGACGACACTTGAGTTACAACACTTAAGTTACAACACTTGAGTTAGTAACATAACTAAGTGATCTAGCATCTAGTTGGAAGGCAAGTTCATCTTGAATTCGGAAGGACATAAATTAAGCCAAGAATGAGATGTATGATACACTTGTAATGTAGGATTTGACGAGATCAATGTGAAGAGCAAATCGATCTTGAAGGAATTGTGCATGTGACCAAAACTGTGAATTGGTCTTAGTACAGAATCAGTTGTTGGGTTCTTTTATTACTCTCTCTTCTCTCGTACTCTATGATTGCACCAGGGTTGATTGGTACTTCTCTATGATTATGCACCAGGGGTGCTTGATGTAATATTCTCATTATAAATACATTCTCTACTATCTATCAATATTATAAGGAATATTTTGCTGGGGTTTCTCCCTCAAGTACTAGAGGGTTTCCCCAGGGTAAATATGGTGTCTCATGTGAATGCTTATGCTTTTGATTATTCACTGATTAAGTTCTACTATAATTTCACATTAAGATCGAAAATTTAACATGGTATCAGATCTCAGGGCGTGAATAAGATAATTTTTTCAGTCAAGCTTGAGCCTATGTTGATCCTGAGTGGCAAAAGTTGAGCATGGTACTTGAAGAATAATGGATTCAATCTCAGTAAGACCAGAAGACCGACTTGAAGGAACTTTGAACTTCAATAATTGGAAGGCCAAGATTCTGAATATCCTGGAAGAGCATGATCTAGATGGATGTGTATCCAATGTTTTTTAAGAGCTTACTTCTAATGTTGGGCGCATTGCTTTCAAGAATAATCAATCCAAAGCAAAGAGAATCATTTATGATTCTGTGAAAGACAATTTGATGCCGGTGATTACTCCATTGAATACTGCAAAGGAGTGCTTCGACACCTTGACAAATATTTATGAGAAGAAGGCTCCCAGTCAGAAGAGAGCTTTGAAGAACAAGCTTCGTAATCTAAAGATGGAGAAGGAAGAAGTTGTTGCTTCCTTCTTCACAAATATCTCTGAAGTAAGATATCAACTCATGAGCATTGGAGTTACTGTCGAAGATGATGGTCTTATTCATCTTGTTGTTGATGGTCTTCCATCCTCATGGGAGACATTCTTGGTTGTTGTTAATGGTCGATAAGTCCAACCAAAATTTGAAATATTGTAGCGTGATTGCCTTCAAGAAGAAGGGTAAATTCAAAGAAAAAATGCTTCCTCCAAAGAAGAGAACCTTGCTCTTATAGCAACGAAAAACAAAGGAAAGAAATACTTTTCTCAAAATAAGTTTCATCGTCAAAATGAAAAAGAATACAACAAGAAATTTGATAAGTCTAAAGTCAAATGCTTCAACTGCAATAAGAAGGGCCAATTTTCAAGAGACTACCGTGCAAAGAAAAGAGTAAATTTTAAGGGTATATTTCATGATTCTACTGCTATAGAAGATGAACCTATAAGAAATAATTCTTCCAATGATCAAGAGAGAATGAAGGAGTACTATCTTGTCTCAGCTCTATCTAGATCCATTACCACTAGTGCTGAGACATGGCTAGTGGATAGTGGTGCATCAAAACACATGACTGGATATAGGAGCTTGGAGATAGTACCACCTATTTGATCCAAGAATTTGGATCCACTTCCTTTCAGTTGAATTCAGGTGATGTACTCCATGTTGATGATATTTTGTATGTTCATGGTTTAAAGAAAAACCTCTTGTTTGTTCCATTTCTAGAAGATAAAGGTTTTAGAGTAATCTTTATGGGCAACAAAGCACTCTTGCGGCCTAAGAATTCAAACCTGAATTCTGCAGTTATGATTGGAGTTAGAGAGAGAGGTCTCTAGGAAGTTCCTAGAAAGTTCATGAAAGCCATGATCCATGACATAGTCATTCCTTGTGAATAGTGGCATAGGAGGCTTGGTCATATTCATTTCAAAGCACTACCTAGATTACAGAAGATGGTAAAAGGTATTCTTGTATTTCAATCTGAGCATGATGTTATTTGTATAGGTTGTGCTCTTGGTAAGAACATCAAGAAAAGCTTTCCAAACAGTACCAAAATATATAAAGGGGTATGTTACACCTAAAATTGCCACATCATGTGTAAGTGAGGGTCTGCATGTTTCACCACCATGGAAAATATAATGTTTATGCCTCCTAAAGGGTAGTAGGACCCTTCATGAACATATTGGTCCCTTCCTTAATCTACTTGGAAGCAAACCCAATCATGAAGGAGTCGAAACCTAACCTAATCAACCCCTAAATTCAGCTTCTACTGATATTTTCGCACCCTAACAGTTCATCCAGGAGCGACAATTCCATATTTCCGCACTTTGCTTAGTTATGTAGGCGCGAAAATTACAACATTTTCACGTTTTGCTAAGTTATAAGGGAGCAAAAATTTGTAGTTTAGGCTTATCCCTTTGCTTTTGGATCTTGGATCTCATGGATATTTTCTTGGGATGAAGTATCCCTTCAAATCCCATCTCACATTCCCTCCTTGGCATGGTTTAGATCCTTGAACCACATCTCCCTCACTTAGATCCATCATATTCTCTAAGTGGTTGGCCTCTTAAATCCTATAAGAAGAGATCCATCCATGAGCTTAGGGGGGGAGTTCTTGGAAGCACCAAACCTATGATCCTATGATTGGGAAGCACTCAGAAGGAGTAAATTATGATCCCATAAGTCTTGCAAGGGTGATTTTGGAGAGCTTGGAAGGAGATGTTATCATCTTGGAGATCAAGGTATAGCATTATAATCAGCTTCTTTAGCTTTCTTAATGATAACTTGGCCTATTCTCCCATATTATGCTTCTTGTTCATTTGATGTATGATATGTTGTATTTAGATCTAGTTTAAGTACATTTGTATGATTGGAAGGTTTTTTTCCTATGTTGTTTTCATATCTGCAAGTTTGGACATCAACCTTGGAGCTGGAGCTAGGACAACCTACAAGTTGGAGGTAAGTCTTACTTCTTCCCTTCTTCTTTCATGTTTAATAGCTTATGTATTGTGCTATATCTAGGAGAATAGATCTCCATTTGTGTTTTTTTTGTCATGGATTAAGTATCTAAGGGGTTATTTATGTCCATGAGAGAGTTTAACTATCTGTAGGATGAATTCTCTAGTACAGAAACTGGCGACTCCACTGGGGACTTTCCCCTAGTTTCACCTTTTGACTGCTTTTTGAGATCATTAAACCCTATTCTAAATGTTGTTTCTAATCACCTTAGATCCTCTTTGATCATCATTGACAACCATTTTGAACTCAGGACCTCATCCCTGCTCGAATCTAAGCTCAAATTTTCATTTTTACACCTACAAGTCAATTTTCGCTCCCTCAAAATACCTTACAGAGCGAAAAATCCACTTTTTTGCACCTCAAAAGTGTCTTGGAGCACAAAAAATTTCAAATTTTCGCTCTCCCATAGTGCTCTAGGTGGCGAAAATCTCCAATTTTCACTTTGTGTTGGTCTATACAAGGGCGAAAATTCCCTATGTGGGTCAATTTTTAGCCTGTTTTGAGGGGTTCCCTTGGGTTTTTTTCTTGAAAACTTTTGGTGTGCCTCCATATGGTCCATTGGATTATTTTTGGTACCTTATAGAATAAATTTGAGTCCTTTTCATTCACATTTTGTCTCTATTCCTTCATTGGCATATTTAAGGCAATTTGGTCAGTTTGGAGTCCTCTAAGCCAATTTCCACTTCTGGGAGTCAAGTGTACATTCCCAGTAAATTTGGGATATCTGTAAAATTCATTTTAACCCTTCCAAACCTTGTTTTGGATAATTTGGGACATTCTTTATTTGTTTGGAAGACTAGGTTCTACCTTGGAAACTTGAAATCCCCTAGGGTTAACTTTGATCCCTTTCCTTGTTGTTTCATTTTTCTGAGTTTCATTCTTTTGTGAAATGGTATTATCATATTCTTAACACTGATTTGGACCCTTTAATACCCCTTTTGGTTAGATTTGGGACCTTTCTTCCTTGTTTGGAAGTTGCAGTTTGTGCTTGGAAAATCGAAATCCCCTTGGGTTAACTTGATCCCTTGTGCACATTTTCAATTTTTCTAAATTAAAGCCACTTGATCAGTGATTGTGTGACCTTTATATGAATGATTTGGATTCATCCAAATCATATTTTTCTTTGCTTGTACATTCTTGGCATGGTTTTGAAGTTCGAAGCCTTTGTTTGGTCTCTTGAGTCAAACTAGTGCTTTGTTTGCTTGTTGGGAAGAATTGTCATTCTTTTCAAGTCCCAATAGCTTGCATTTGCTTTTAAAATTCTTATTTCCATTTGATTGTGATTGGATTCAATTTTTAGAGATATATTTAGTTTTCTTTCAAAAAGGTTTGCTTGAGTTTGGTGTGGTTTGTATTAGTTTAAATGTTTTGAAAAGCTTGGGCCATCCTTGTCTTTTTTAGTCCTTTTTCTTGGGTTGTACATCATTGTTTCCTTTACATTCAAGATATATATTAATAATTGGAGTAGATTGATTCCTTGTTTCCATTTTATTCCAAAGAGAAGCTTTGTTTTTGTCTCTCGCACTAGATTTACAAGCTTGAAAACAGAAGTATTCTTCTTGCCTTAGTTTGATCATTTGACATTCTTGGTCTTACACTCATAAGAAGAAGGTTGTTTAATATTTGTCGGAATTTGAGTTACAAAATATTATTGAGTGATTTTATTTGTATTGCATTTGATTGAAAGAAATTGTGGAATCCTTCTTTCCATAGCTTAGATGTGTCTTTTTCAAGTGTAAAAAGATAGGAAATGAATTAGAGTTCTTGCATTTGGTGTTGATAGAATGATCTCTTTTTATCACTTTAGGATAGTTTGGGGTGCATAATTTTGAAAATTTTGGCTTCTTTCTATCATTTTTAAAAATCTAAAATTTTCATTTGCATAGAGTTGTGCATTTGGGAATAAAAACTCTTTCTCTCCCCTTCTTAAGTAGGACTTCATCGAAAAGAAGACTTGCATCTCATACTTGCATGGTTTTGAGTCAGGTCCAAATTTCATCTATCCACTTAACTGCATAAGATAAAATCAAGCGCTAGTTGAGTTAAAATATTTTAGCAACTTGAGTGATAGATTAGAGATGTGTTCTGGTGTCTTTAAGCGTAGGATCTATCGTTATTTTCCTGCACTGCACCCCAAGGACTGTGTGGTTCTTCCACGTACTAGTCGGTATATAGAAAGGCCTTTCACGTACTTGACGATATATAGAAAGGTTCTTTCACGTACTTGACGGTATATAGGAAGGCCCCTTTCGAACGGTTGTGCATTAGACAACACTAATATGAATTTGAGCTCCCACATACCTTGTGTATATCGGGAGACCCCTATAGAATCCTGGAACCCTCCAAATAAATCTTCTAGTTGTCTTGTTGCAATACACCGAGAACAACACTCGGGGAGATTAATACACATGTTCTGTTAGGTAGTCGAGTTATATGGCCAAGGGTACTGTCCCAATCCTCCTTGGTTAGTGCTGTGAAAAATTGGACCGAGTATAAATGTTGGACCCTACAGTATATCGCGAGTTGTAACAGCTTGACACACCCGTGAGGATCCAGCTTTTACATCCCTCCTATTCACAAGTTTGCATGTTGCTTTTAGTTTGAGTAGTGTTTGTTTTGCATGATATTTAGAAGTCCTTAGAGAGTTTATATATGGAAACATCTTCTGGGACTACCAATCAAGAGACCCCTTTTCAAAGGGTGCCTTTTTTTTTCCTCCAGTCGGAGATATTAGTCCTCCCTTTATTGCCACTTTAAATCTTCTTGTATTAACTATAGGATTTTTGGTATGTTTATTCAATCCGATGACTCCATTTGTACCCAATGTTTCAAATGTTAACTCTCCACCATGAGAGTGTCAACCCCAAAGTGATCACTTTCCTTCTTCATAAAATCTATCTTCTTCTTCATCTTCCTCGCCTGATAAAAGTAGTGATGCTAGTAGTCAGGAGGATAAGAAGAAGAAGAAGAAGAAGAAGGATGAGAAAGAGACCAATCATCAACCAACCGCCTCTGACAGCACTTATTCTATTCAAACACCTCGTAGACCCAATTTCCCTTGCAAGCTTTGCAAGGGTGATCACCTTCTTAAGGATTGTCCTGGTCTTTCCAAAGTGTTAGAAGAGTGGTATAAAGCCTCCAAACAACCTATATCATCGGCCTCTGGACATCATTTTGTTGATATCCCATCGACCAATGACTCTATGGTTAAGGGTCAGAAAGGTAAAGTCAGGAATCCTTGTTTGTTATATAAGGACATGCACCTTAATTACCTTTGTCCGCGCATGGATGAAGCTTCACAATTGTTGGAATACCTTACTGTATCTCAGAATGACCTTCCAACCAGATATCATAAGTTATATCTTGACCCTCCATTAGTTGATGAAGTAGTCAATCTAGTTCCATCCTTGGTTGACCCCACTCTTTCCTCAAAGAGTGAAGAACAAGTAGTTCATCCTGCTCTTCCTTTGAAGAGTGAAGTTGAAGTGGTCGATTCAATGTCGTCTCCACTCAATCCCACTCTTTCATTAGAGAATGCTAATACTAAAGTAGTCACCATGACACAATCTTCGTCTCATTCTACTCTTCCAGTTGAGAGTGAACCGAAAACCACTGATGTTTTCCTAGTCAGTTCAGATTGTTCTAGAAAAAGAGAAATCATGTATGTTTCAACAGGACCCCCTCCAAGTACCGAGGTTATTTCCTTTGATTGGAATAGTCTAACATAATCCCATCTTCCTTCGGGTGTTCCTTTCTAGATATCTGTAGGAGTGTCCGATAAGGAAACCTTTCGCACTGTAGTTGATGAAGGATATTATGTTAGTATTTTATCCTCAACTGCTTGGCAAGCTATAGAATATCCTCATCTTGTTCCAGCCACTGACCAGATACTGGATTTTAATAGAATACCTATTGGACCTTTAGGGATCCCTCCACAGTTACCTATCACTTTAGGAGAGAAAATTGTCTACATTAAGGTTATGGTATTCCAAGGTCCCTTATATTTTAATCTGCTCCTTGGATGAGATTATGTTTATACAATGAAATTTGTAGTGTCCTCACTCTTTCGAGTGATGTATTTTCCCCATAACGGGAGGATCGTGACCATTGATCAACTTTCCTTTGTTAAACCTAATCACTGCCTGACTTCTAGTCATCAGAATTTCCTGAAAGTTCCTCATGTATTAGTGGTTTCTTCCCCTTAGACGTGGGGGGCATGTCTCCAGCCTCTTGACTTCATGTTGGAGTTATTCCCCTAACTTCTTATGCTGGGGGGCAGACTACCAAGCTATGGATCTCATGTTGGGTAGGAAATAGTTCCAAGCATAGTTTTCCTTTGGTTTCAAGCTTGTGTAAAAATGAAATCAGTCCCTAGCATAGTTTAATTTCGGTTGCGAGCTTGTGTAAAAATGAAACTGGTCATGAGGATAGTTCACGTTCTGTGTCAAGCTAGTTAAAAAATGAAACAAGTTTCCACAAGCATAGTTCCCATTCTGTGTCAAGCTTGTTAAAAAATGAAATAGGTGTCCACGAGCATAGTTCTCATTCTGTTTCAAGCTCATTAAAAAATGAAACAGGTGTCCACAAGCATAGTTCATGTTTTGTGTCAATCTCGTTAAAAAATTAAACATGTGTCCACGAGCATAGTTCATTTCCTGTGTCAAGATCATTAAAAAATGAAACAAATTTCTCTCCCATTGAGTCGATTTTTCCACCAGACTTAGTACCTGAACCTTATTTTCATCTGCATATGCCATTTGATCCTTATCCCTCTTGTGTCTCTGGTAAACATATTCCTATTAGTAACCAGGATTTTAATTAGATGAAGAAGCATACTAGGAGAACGAAACGAAGCTTAGGGGCCATGTCTTCAACTTTTGGATATCATGTTGAAGTCAAGTCGGTAACCTTTCCACACAATGTTGGCAATAAGTCACTTACTTCTAGAAATCACGCTGGGGGCATGTACCAACCTCTAGATATCATGTTGGGAAAACATCTATTGATGGGAATCTTTTCGAGCATACTTTCTTTTTTATTTTGAGCTCGCTAAACCATGAAAATCATCCCGAGCATAGTTTATTTTATGTTGCAATCTCGTTAAAAAATGAAGCAAATACCATGAGAATTCTTCCAACCTATATTTGAGCTCTTTAAAAACAGTAAGATGGTGTTGAGCTTACTTTTCACTTTTTCGTACTCTGGTTAAAAACATGAAAAGTGGTTTGAGCTTACTTTTTCCTTTTTCATGCTTTGGTTAAAAACATGAAAAAGTTGCAATGAGCTTACTTCTTCCTTTTTCAAGCTCTGAGTTCAAAGATGAAAAATATTTCGAGTGCTTTTGATACCATATTAGTGCTCGTTAAAATTAAGTTAAAAAGGTGTCTATCGAGTATAGGTTTGTCTCTTTATCCAACCTCACTAGACTATTTACGGAAAAGGAACTGTGCCGAGTTTACTTTTTACCTTTGTCGTACTCAGTTACCAACCATGACAAAGTCATCTTTCAAGCGATAATTTATCCCTTTTTCGACCTCGTGAGACTAGCTATACGAAAAAGGAACTCTTTGGAGCCTCCTTTTAAGCCCTTTTTAGACTCCCAAAATTTCATGAAAATATTGTCGAGTGAACTTGTTTCTTTTATGCTTGTAAAAGGATTTGAAAGGTTGTCTATCTGATGATATTTTATCCCTTTTTTGGACCGTTTAGACTAGTTACAAAAAATTTATACTCTAGTCAACCATGACTAGAAGAGTTCCTCTAGGTATTATTTTATACTTTTTCGGGCCTGGGGATTAACTTTTATGAAGAAGTCCATCTAGGAGTCTTCTTTAGATGATTTCAGACTCTCTAAACATGAAAAATCATTGA
The DNA here is from genome assembly GCA_027924585.1 of Larix kaempferi. Lineage (NCBI taxonomy): Eukaryota > Viridiplantae > Streptophyta > Pinopsida > Pinales > Pinaceae > Larix > Larix kaempferi. The sequence goes on along the minus strand of BSBM01001557.1, from coordinate 936,813 downwards.
TTTTACCTTCTTTGGACTCATAAAATTAAACATTGAAGGACCTGTATGGGACCGAACTCCTCCTTTCTCAGGTTCGTAGAATATGTGAGATCAGACTCATCTAAAAGGTGAGCTATACCTAGCATCTATTATCCTCCCCAATCTTGTTAAAAAACAAAGAGGTACTCATCAATAATGATGGGTGTTAGGGAGAAATAATCCAAGTCCATCTTGTAAGCTTGATGGCAGCTTGTGTCACCCTCGAACATGGCACATGTTTGCATCTCGTCATACAGTTGGATAATCTGGTTGTCTCTGATTCATACCAATTCCATGGGTCGTCCCGCTCCTTCAAGTTATATGAAGAATGCCTCAGTCATCATGGCATTATGTCTTGGTCTCTGCCTCATTGAGTCAATGCTGCCAAGTCAATTATTTCTGTGCCATCTAATGTTCAAAGGAATTCTACCTAAGTTAACCTATGCAATATTCTCAGCTCATACATCTTTGTGTCAGTCCATACTAATATGATTCATTACTTCACCTCAATTTCCTCTATCGATTTCATGTCGATGATGTGGGATTCATCATGCCCCTCCTTCAACAAGTTTGTTCCTGTCGACATCAGTACATCATCCAGGAATGAAACTTATAAACCAACCTTAGTACCTTGGTAACTGCATGCCTCAATGGCAAGTTTCTTTGCTTTAGAAAGTAGGTTTTCATCACTGACCTCTGATCAAAAGATTCCACAGGTGTTCAACATCAACTCATCTATGCACATTCGGTGTAATGTACTATGATACCTTAGGGATCATTGTCGTCATTAGTGATTTCCCTCGCACTTGTTAACAGTTTACATCATTGATCGGTAATCAAGTGGTTTATACTATGTTCGAGTTCAACACCTTGTAATTGCATGGTTAGATTCGTATCGATTCGGGATCAGGTAGAATACCATGGGGATCCTTATTGTATACTTTACCCAGGTTGCAATGGATATTTTTTTAGTAGGTTCCCACATGGACATCATGTTGGTGACCTCATTGATGTACTGTCACATAGATCCACTCTTGTATTGGTCGCGGTTGTGTTATTATCTTATCATGGATCTGCGCTTGTATTCTAGTAGCCATAATTTTTCTTCGATCATTGTTGGGTACGGATCCACAATGTATGTTGATGGCCATAGCCTAAGTCAGTACTATCATGGATCTACCATGTATTGTTAGGAATCCATGCTTTGAGTCAGTTGTTCCAAGCATGGGTATGCCCACCTTGGGGTTGTTATACATATTGTTGATATTTGCTTACATCTCTTCTCCAGTTCTCCTCCAGGTATCCTTGTAGACTTATTATTGGTAAAGTGTTTCAGCCATCAGATTCCTTCTAACCTCACACTTTAAGGGGCACCTGTTACACCTCAAATTGCCACATCATGTGTAAGTGAGGGTCTGCATGTTTCACCACCATGGAAAACATAATGTTTATGCCTCCTAAAGGGTATTAGGACCCTTCATGAACATATTGGTCCCTTCCCTAATCGACTTGGAAGAAAAACCAATCATGAAGGAGTCAAAACCTAACCTAATCAACCCATAAATTCAACTCCTACTGATATTTTCGTGCCTTGACAGTTCATCGGGGAGTGACAATTCCATATTTTCACGTTTTGCTTAGTTATGAAGGCATGAAAATTACAATATTTTCGCGTTTTGCTCAGTTATAGGCGAGTGAAAATTTGTAGTTTATGATTATCCCTTTGATTTTGCATCTTGGATCTAATGGATATTTTCTTGGGATGAAGTACCCCTTCGAATCCCATCTCACATTCCCTCCTTGGCATGGTTTAGATCCTTGATCTGCATATACCTCACTTAGATCCATCATCTTCTCTAAGTGGTTGGCCTCTCAAATCCTATAAGAAGAGATCCATCCATGATCTTAAGGGGGAGTTCTTGGAAGCACCAAACCTATGATCCTATGATTGGGAAACACTCAAAAGGAGGCCATTATGATCCCATAATTCTTGCAAGGGTGATGTTGGAGAGCTTGGAAGGAGATGTTGTCATCTTGGAGATCAAGGTTTAACATTGTAATCATCTTCTTTAGATTTCTTAATGATAACTTGGCCTATTCTCCCATATTATGCTTCTTGTTCATTTGATGTATGATATATTGTATTTAGAGCTAGTTTAAGTACATTTACATGCTTGGAAGGTTTGTTTCCTATGTTGTTTTCATATCTACAAGTTTGGACATCAAGCTTGGAGTTGGAGCTATGACAACCTACAGGTTAGAGGTAAGTCTTACTTCTTCCCTTCTTCTTCCATGTTTAATAGCTTATGTATTGTGCTAGCTATAGGAGAATATATCACCATTTTTTTTTGTTTCTGTCATGGATTAAGTATCTAGGGGATTATGTATGTCCATGAGAGAGTATAACTATATGTAGGATGAATTCTCTTGTATAGGATCCTGCACTTGATCCATTCATATCTATGTGGTCCCATGTCTGCACCATCCTTGAGTGGTATTTGCACTATGTGCTTTTCATAGATGAATTCTCTCACAAGTAATGGATCTATTTTCTCAAGGCAAAGAGTGAAATTTTCAACACGTTTCAAGAGTTTAAAGAACTGGTTGAGAATGAGACTAGAAATCACATTCGTGCTTTTAGATCTGATAATGGAGGATAGTTTCATTCTCATGAGTTTAATGACTTCTACCAAGATGCGGGGACAAGAATAAAGTTGATTGTACCTTACAACCACCAACAAAATGGGGTGGCCAAAAGAAAGAACAGGACAATCTGTGAGGCTACAAAATCTATGATGTGTGATCAATATATTCCCACCTCCTTATGGGAAGAAGCCTCTAGCACTGTTTTTTATATTCAGAACATAATCCTGCATGCTATCCTGGGAGAGAAGACTCCTAAATAAGTTTTCACCGGTGAAAAACCAGATGTTAGACACTTGAAAATTTTCAGTTGTCCTGTCTACATTCATGTTCCAAAAGAGAAGAGGACAAAGATGGATCCATCTGGAAAGAAAGGCACATTTGTTTGATATAGTGAATCCTCAAAATATTATAGAATCTATGTTCCAGGTCAAAGGCACATTGAATTCAGTAGAGATGTAACATTTCATGAAGAGGCTGACCTCAAGCACCCTAAAGAAATTCAGTGTGATTCATATATGGAGGAGCATGAGACTCCCATGATGGAGGATCCAAGTTCTGGTTCTCCTCTTTCATATGTTGAGAGGGATAAGCTAGAAGAGTCCTTATATCTGCTTGATCTTGAAGAGCCAGTAGAACTGGTAGAAAGATCATTTGATGAACCTCCTACTAAGAGGATATATGCCTAGTGTCGAGACATTTTGCAAGAGGCAAAAAATCATGATCACCATCAGGCACATCCAGAGAGCAAAGGAGACCTGAAAGATATTCAGGATATGTAGCACAAATGAGTCACATCAATGATTCAGAACCCACCACCTATGAGGAATCTACTAATCAGCAAGTATGGAAATGTGCCATGGTTGAAGAATACAAATCCATCATGAAGAATTATGTGTGGGAAGTGGTTCCTAAACCTAAATGGAATTCAATAGTAAATTCCAAGTGGATTTATAAAATAAAACATGCAGCCGATGGCAGTATTGAAAAACATAAAGAAATATTTGTGGCTCGTGGTTTCTCACAAAAAGAAGGAATAGACTATGATGAGACATTCACTCCTATGGCCAGGTACACTACTATTCGAGCCATGATTTCACTTTCCTCATTTCTAATTTCTAGGGTGGAAGCTTCACTAGATGGATGTGAAGACTACCTTTCTCAATGGTGAATTTAAGGAATAAGTATACATAGTACAACCTTATGGGTTTGTAGTTCATGGGAAGGAGTCCCATGTATGCAAACTTAAGAAATCCTTGAATGGGATTCTCCAAAAGAGAAGTTGACCCTAACTTGTACTTCAAGGTTGAGAAGAACCAACCACTGATACTGGTTCTCTATGTTGATGACTTGTTCCTTACTGGAGAGGAGAAACAGATATCTCGATGCAAGATGGAGCTCACTTTTGAGTTCGAAATGAAAGACTTGGGTCTTATGCACTACTCTATTGGTCTTGGAAAAGGAAAGATGAGATATTTCTTTTACAATAAAAGTACACAGTTGATGTGTTGTGCAGGTTTAGTATGATGGATTATAAATACATGACCAATGGTTTCTAATATGAAGAAACTACATGAGTCGGATTCCGAATCAGATCTAGTGGATCCTACCATGTATATACAACTCATTGGTTCCTTGATGTATTTGATAGACAGTAGACCATACATATGTTATGCAATGAGTATCTTGAGTCAGTTGATGTCTGAGCCAAGACATGGACATTGGGTTGATGCAAAGCATGTGCTTAGATACCTTCAAGTTACTATTACTTATGGACTCAAATATGCTTCCAGTGGAGGAGTGATGCTACTTGGTTATGTTGAATCTGACTGGGGTGTTAGTATTGTGGACCGAAAGAGTACATCCGGATTTTGTTTTATCTTGGGATCAGCTATGATCTCTTGGTACAGTAGGAAGCAGGCCTCTATAGATCAAAGTACTATAGAAGTAGAGTATATTGCAACTAGTACTGCTTGCTGAGAAGCTATGTGGATTAGGAAGCTACTTGTTGGTTTTTTCGGTTAGAATATTTAGACTACTGTCATTTGATCTGACAATCATAGTTTCATTAATCTCTCAGAAAACCTTGTGTTTCATGACAAATTGAAGCACATTAAGATGAAATACCACTACATCAGAGACATGGTCCATAGAGGTGTCGTAATACATTAGTACATTGCTATTGATGAGCAGATAGCATATATGTTGACTAATCCTCTATCCTTGACTAAGTATAGGTACTTTTAAAACAAGCTTGGTATGGAAGATAATGCATCCCTCACTGAGAGGGAGTGTTAAAGTTACAACATCATGAGTCATTCTCCAAGTCAATCTTGTGTGCCAAGATTGAGTCTCATTTGTCTAGGTAGTGCCTTAGGGAGCTTGGGTTGGACTCAAGAAACATGGAGTAGATTCTTGATTTGTTATCAAGAATGACTAAGCCTTATTTGTAAATCTTAAGCCTCATGTGTTGAGGTAACTGCTTTGTATGTCAAAGCGATGATGTTGTACAGTCTTGCTTGTCAAGGCTAAGGTATTGTGTGTCAAGACATATCGTCATGTGTTGATTTGGTGCCTCATGTGTTGAGATAATGCTTTGCATGTCGAAGCATGAATGGTGTGTGATGTACTACTAACAATGGTTGAGCTATTAAGTCTCCTCTAGAGACTGACCACCTCTAGAGTGAATTACCTTAGCATATGTATCTTTAGGTAAAACATGTTTCTTTAGGATGCATTGGTATGCATTGTTACATATATAATCCAACGGTCACAATATGTTCTAGACATAGAGTGATATGACGATTCATTCTCACCTTGATCTTAACAGCCATTAATCCATGGATGAACACCCGATTGGTCCATGATCTCTATTTAAATAGCACAAAGGGTCATTTTCTCTATGATCGATTATGAGAAACTCATTGTAACATTCTTTTTCTTTTGCATAATAATATAATTGTCTCAAGTAGCTATTTGGTTTGGGTTGTGGACTGTTTCCCTCTTGCATGGTTTTAACCATGTAAAAGCTCATTGTGTTGATATATTATCTATTTGTGTGAGCTATTTGTTAATATTTGGTTGAGATTTGGTCTTTAATTCTTTTAGATGTCGAAACTTGAAGCACTGAGACAATTCAATCACATGAAATTCATACATCCATAACACAAGATATACCCTAGGGAAAATACTCAAAACTATGAAAACAAAAACACCAGCAATTCTTCTCAGTATAATATAATGGATAGTAGAGAATGCTTTCTTTTACAACATGGCATATTGCTTTCGGAAGATAAGAGATCACCAAAACACTCTTGGTGAAGATACAGAAGCAATAGAGAATAGATATCAATCAGAGAATCACCTTGCCTTCAATAATAATATCCTACACACAAAGAGAAGCGCCTTGCCTTCAAAGGAGAAGAGAATTCACTTCACATTGAATTCATCAATCCCATATAACATATTTATACATTCTTCTCTTCTATTTTTATCTTCTAACTTCAGGATGAACTTGCCCTCAAACTGGATGTATCAATCTTGCATACAGAAGTGTGTCCCACTTCTCATGCAGTGCTTTATCCCACTGAGTTGTCACTTAGGATGAACTCACCTCTTAACTGAAAGCTTTCCCACTTAGTTAGGTGGATAACTTACGTGTCGTCAATTAGTTAACTAGATCTTCTTTGTTGTCACTTAGTTATCTCTCTTTAACTAATTATTGATAACATCATTGTAGTGATCAATTCGAGTTATCCTTGATTTACTGAAGTGTCGTATTTTAGTTTAACTAAAGTGAAAACATTTTAGCTAACTAGTCCTTCTTATTTAACATTGAAATCATGTTGATTGATTTACTTGAAGTGACCACTGTGAGTTCTTTAGTTAACTGAGGCATATCTTCAATCGATGCTTTAACTGAAGCATCGATTGAGGCATATATTGATACTTAACTGAAGGTTTAACAATTCGATTTCTCTTTAATTAGTTGAAGTGTCTGCATGGGAAATTTTGAATTCTCTTGATCTCTATGCTTTATCTTTGATTTCTTTATCTCTTATTCCATGGTCAATATGTGCTAACTTTAATTATCCATCACATTACATATTCTAAGAAGAATTATCAGATGTTGTGATCATATTATATTATTCCATACCAAATGATCATATGCTAAATTAATTCACTTTAGAGGTGATCAATCTCTAAAGGAGACTTAATATCAACTAGTGATCATGGTTAATAATACATCACACAACATTAAATGCTTTTAACAAGTAAAGCATGACCTTTATATGGAAGGTCCACCTCTGTACGGGAGGTCCATCCCATGGATACCTTTATATGGAAGGTTCACATGAGAATCATGGCTTGACACACACAAGTCTGAACACTTGTCCAACAAGACTTTACAACATCATTACTTTGATCAATTACCTCTATACAGGAGGAATAACCTTTATACGGAAGGTAATCAAAGTGATCACATTTATATGGGAGGATCAATATTGGCTACACAAGATTGGTTTGGAGAATGTCTCCTGATGTTGTATATTTAACACTCCCTCTCAGCGAGGGAGGAATTCTCTACCATACCAAGATTGCCTCGAAAGTACCTGAAATTTGTCACAGACATAGGCTTTGTTAACACATCTACAATCTGCTCATCAGTAGAAATGTACTAAAGTTTCATTGTACCTTTTTGGACCATGTCTCGGATGAAGTGATACTTCATTTCAATGTGCTTCAACTTGTCATAAAACATTGGGTTTTCGAAAAGCTTGATGCAACTCTGATTGTCACACCTAATAACTGTAGGCTCAAGCTTTTCACTGAACAACCCTACAAGTAGCTTTCTGAGCCACATTGTTTCTCGGCAGGAAACATTAGTAGCTATGTATTCTACTTCGGTAGTGCTCTGGGATACAGAACCCTGCCTCTTGCTAGACCAAGGTATCATAGCTATGGAACCCTGCTTCATCCTCTTTCTTCTTAGAACTTTCAAGAAGGGGAATGTTATTTTTCTATAGGAGATGGGTCATCATGTCTATGGTTTTCTTCATGCATGAACTCTCTGGGTGAAAACCCCTTTGACAGTAGCTACATTTTGTCTTCTCAGCCTTCTTTCCCTTGTTCTTCGTAGGATTTGAAACCCCATCAGTGGATTTGGGCCTCTCATCCTTCTTCTTCTTCTCTTGAGGTTTCGGCCCCCTTGGTTTTTGCTTGCCTCTTCCATTTTTCGAATCTCCAGCTGCAAGAACTTGGTCTTTTTGCTTGATGGTTCCCATCAAGACCAGCTTGTCTTGCTCTTGAGTTAGCATCTCCATGAAATCAGCCAAAGGTGGCATCTTCCAACCTCTAACTGTGAGCCTTGTGGATTTGAAGGAAGACACAAAAATTGAGTATTCAGAACCCAGTTTGGAGAGAATGGACAACACCAATTGTTCTTCTTTCTTCTTTATGCCACATTGTCGAATCTGCAAGACCAAGCTCTTGAACTTAGTGAAGAAGCCCTGGATGGAATCGAAATTCCCTGGGCTCAGTGAAACAAGCTCATTTTCGAGCTGGTGGCCTCTCATCTCATCAGTCTTTCCAAACAAGGACTCAAGCTTGAGCCAGACTTCATTTGGGGTAGTTAGACTTTCTACATGAAACAGGAGGTCTCTTGAAATGCTGAGACAAAGGAGGCCAAATGCCTCATCCATTCTGTTAAAAAAATTGGATCTCTCCACAACTGAGTTTGGCTCCACCTCAGTGCCCATCGTAATTCTATAGAGACCCTTAGATCTCAGCAAAATCACCATTTCTGCCTTCCAATCGAAATAGTTGAAGGGAGTAAGCACATTTGGGTGAAATGGCTCCATTATTCTCTGCTGCTCATGCACTTGCTGACAATGTTGATCTTCAATACCTGCAAACAACTCTCAAATCACTTAGGAGGGATATACACTAACAAATTCGAACCCTGTTTGATAGTGGGTGCATTCGGGAGAGCATCACACCTGAGAAGAGCCACTAGATTTCTCCAATGGACTCAATGCAATGGCCTCAGGAATTATGTGGTTTCTCCACTGCTTCTGGAAAGCCACTAAAACAGTCTTGCCGGTTCGAATGGTAGCTCCAAGAGCTCTGATACCATGTAAAATATTAGTCACGGCAGAACCTAGCTACTATGGATTCCTCACTAGTGAAAAGATTGCAACACATTTACAAGAATAGGAATAAATCTGTAAAATGAAGAACAAAATCACATGAAATGGGTGAATAATGTAAATATTATTAACATTCCAACCTCAAAATAGGTCAAGAACCTCCTTTTATACAAATAGGAACAATTCGAATCCATCTGAAGTGTTCACATTGATCTAGCTTAGAAATAGCTCAAACCCCCCTAGGTTGACCAAAATATCCCAAACCATCCCAAATTGGTTCGAAACTGCCATGTGAATGTTGGGAATGACTGGACAGGCCCATGTGACCTCACACATGTGGAGAATCTGGTTGGTTAGAGGTTAGGCAACTAGAATTGGCTAAAAATGGGCAAAGGAGGCAAGTTTTCCCACATTCTAAGCATGTGCGCCCTTGGTCAAAGAGAATCCCACAAACCAAGGTATAAGAGCGCCCTAGGCATGCAGGAAGCAATAAATGATTGGAAGGGCACACCCAACAGCTAGTTTGACTTGGCACAATGGTCAGTTTTGTCCACATTACCAATTGGTTCAAGCTAAATGACCATTTACCCACTAACCAACTTGGGGATGCAATTATTAAGTTGTTTGGTACTAATTAACCATCATTTGATATATGATTAATGTACCTAGGTGTAATAATGTTCTAACACCCCCCCTTAAGCTAGACTTAGTGAAATATCAAAAATAAGGCCTTGGCAACTAGGCTCAAGTCACCCTTTACATCATAAAAATTTATTTGTCCATGTAACCAAGGTAAGGAGGAAAACCACATGGGAAATAAAACCTCCCCTCTAAAATGGACATGTGGCATATATCAGAATACACCAAACATCACCATGCATCACTCACCCCAAGCAAAGATCTGAGATAAGTGAAGGTCTTCTCGGTAAAACACTTGGTGAAAATATCAGCAGTTTGCTCACTTGAAGGGCAATACTGCAATGCTATGGTCCTGTCATGCACCAAACCCCGAATGTAATGCATGTGTATCTCTATGTGCTTGGTCCTTTGCCTCTGAACTGGATCAGTAGAAATCTTGATTGTACTTGGATTATCGCACCAAAGAATAGTGGGTGAATAAAAAACAATCCTGAATTCTGCAAGAATACCTTGCAACCAAACACATTATGTGGCTACATTTACTGCTCCCCTGTACTCGGCCTTAGCTGAAGATAAGGAAATAGTATGTTGTTTCTCGCTTGACCAGCAAATAGGTCCATGTGCAAGCATAAAAACATAAGCGAAAGTTGATTTCTGATCAATACAATCACCAACCCAATCAGAATCAGTAAATCCTACTAGTTCAAGAGATGACCCAGCAGCATAATGGATACCAAAGTGCTTAGTACCCTAAACATAATGGAGGATCCTCTTGGCTTCCTTCCAATGAACCTCATGAGGCTCTTGCATGTGCCTAGCAATAGCCCCAACAGCATATGACAAATCTGGTCTAGAATGAGTAAGATATAGCAAGCTTCCAACAAGCTGCCTATACAATGAGCTGTCAACTAGTGGAGAAGAACCCCACTCATTTAGCTTAACTCCAGATAGGAATGGAAACTTTGCTGGTTTACATTCAGCCATATTAAATTTCTGCAGCAAATCTGAAGCATACCTTGCTTGGGTGACAGAAATTCCATTCACAATTTGCTCAATTTCCAAGCCTAGAAATTGTCTCAACAAGCCTAGATCGGTCATTGCAAATGCACTGTGTAATGAAGCTTTTAATGAGCCCAATTCTTTGGTGCTGCTACTTGTTATCAAAATATCATCTACATACAGTACTATGATCAATATCAGATCACCATTCTGCTGCATATACACATTTGGATCGGACTTACACCTCTCAAACCCCAAAGATAGCAGAAAATTGTCAATTTTTGCATACCATGCTCTAGGAGCTTGCTTGAGCCCATAGAGTGACTTGTTCAACCTAAAAACAAGTGTATGATCAGAAATAAAACCTTCAGGTTGCTGCATATATATCTCCTCATTCATATCCCCATGAAGGAAGGCACTATTTACATCCATGTGATGAACCTCCCATCACTTGGAAGCCCCAATGGCCAAAACTAGTCTTATGGAGTCCATCTTTGCCACCGGTGCGAATTTCTCTGTATAGTCCACTCCTTGGACCTGAGAGTAACCCTTAGCCACCAACCTGGCCTTATACTTTAGATCAGAGCCATCAGATCCAACTTTGGTTCTATAAACCCATTTGCATTGCACTAGTTTCCTCTTGGGAGGAAGAGGGACCAAATCCCAAGTTTTGTTCTCATGGAGTGAGTTCATCTCTTCTTGCATGGCTGATTGCCACCTTGGGTCTGTAGATGCTTCTGAATATGACTTTGGATCAGATCCAACCATTAAATAACATGCATTACTCAGATCAGAATTATCACATGCAAAGGAATTATGAAACTAAGATCTAGTTTTCCTAGCATCTTGGGGATCACCCGCAAGCTCTCGAGCAGCTTATATTGTTTTCTCTGCCCACTTGAGCCTTGAGGGAGGGTCATGATCAGAGTCCATATCATAAGGATATGTGCATTCCCCATCACCTTGTTCACTATCTTGTAAAAACTCTTCTTCTTCAAATTGGACACTTCTTTCGATGAAGGTTTTGAGAGTGGATGGATCAAAGAGCTTGCATCCCTTGGAATCCTCTACATACCCAACCATGATTGACTCCTTTCTTTGGGGCTGCAAGGTCTTTCTCTTCTCCGGTGGAATTCTGGCCCAAGCCCTTGAGCCAAAAATTCTGAAATGTGAAACATTGCGTTTGTAGCCCATCCATGCTTCAAATGGAGTAATTCCTTGCAATGCTTTGTGTGGTGCTATGTTTTGAACATATGCAGCACAGTTCATAGCTTCAGCCCACAGTTTAGGAGACAAATCCTTTGCTTGCATCATGCAAGTTGCCATCTCTTTCAGTGCTCTATTTTTGCGCTCTGCAACACCATTTTGTTGTGGTGTGTAGGGCACTGAATGTTGCATCTGAATGCCATGCTCTTGACAGAGCTGTTGCAGATTCTTATTGACACACTCCTTGCCATTATCAGTCCTCAAAACCTCCATGGCCTTCCCACTGAAGTTCTCAACCATACTCTTGAAAATTTTGAAACATTCAAAGACTTCAGATTTTTTCTTAAGGAAAAATAACCAGCAGTACCTTGAGTAGTCATCGATGAAGGTGAGCACATATTTGCTGCAGCCATAGGAGGGACTGGGGAGTGGACCAATCAGATCAGAATTTACTAAACCAAGAGGTTCAGTAGCTCTCCTTGCCTTCCCTTTCTCATACTTCTTTTCAGCATGTTTCCCAACAAGGCACCCTTTGCAAGTGCCATTGGAAATTCTGATTTGTGGCAGCCCTTCAACCATCTCCTCTTTGCTCAATGCTTGGAGATATCTGTAGTTGAGATGCCCAAATATCTCATGCCATAGCTTGCTGACTTCATTGCCATGTGACAGAAGAGAATTTGAGGAAGAGAACCCAAGAAAATGTGAGAACTTGTACATCTTCATATCATGGTCTGCAACACCCATTGCAACAATTTTTCCGGTGGAAATTTCTGATATCTCCACATCATTCTGAGTGAAGACAACTTTCTTTGTTGCTCTAGTATATGTCATTTGATATACAACAAGAAAGTTTGCTGCAAGATTTGGTACATACAACACATTGGAGAAGAACCCATTCTCCATAGAGATTTTCCCAATGCCATGAGCAGGGATTTCTGAGTCATCTCCCATGCAAATGGAGGGACCACTGTAAGGTGCAAGATTAGAGAACGAATCTCTTGAAGAATCCATGTGCCTTGAGGCACCTAAATCAATGGTGAACAAGGATGACTGATATGTACAAGCCACCAAAGCATGGCACCTCTCCTTGTCTTCAAAAACATCCTCTTTCTTCTTAGAACTTTCAGGAAGGGGAATGTTATTTTTCTGTAGGAGATGGGTCATCATGTCTATGGTTTTCTTCATGCATGAACTCTCTGGGTGAAAACCCCTTTGACAGTAGCTGCATTTTGTCTTCTCGGCCTTCTTTCCCTTGTTCTTGGCAGGATTTGAAACCCCATCAGTGGATTTGGTCCTCTCATCCTTCTTCTTCTTCTCTTGAGGTTTCGACCCCCTTGGTTTTTGCTTGCCTCTTCCATTTTTCGAATCTCCGGCTGCAAGAACTTGGTCTTTTTGCTTGATGGTGCCCATCAAGACCAACTTGTCTTGCTCTTGAGTTAGCATCTCCATGAAATCAGCCAAAGGTGGCATCTTCCAACCTCTAACTGTGAGCCTTGTGGAGTTGAAGAAAGACACAAAAACTGAGTATTCAGAACCCAGTTTGGAGAGAATGGACAACACCAACTGTTCTTCTTTCTTCTCTATGCCACATTGTCGAATCTGCAAGACCAAGCTCTTGAACTTAGTGAAGAAGTCCTGGATGGAATCGAAATTCCCTGGGCTCAGTGAAACAAGCTCATTTTCGAGCTGGTGGCCTCTCATCTCATCAGTCTTTCCAAACAAGGACTCAAGCTTGAGCCAGACTTCATTTGGAGTAGCTAGACTTTCTACATGAAACAGGAGGTCTCTTGAAATGCTGAGACAAAGGAGTCCAAATGCCTCATCCATTATGTTAAAAAACTTGGATCTCTCCATGATCCGGATTTATGTGGGAACGAAACAAAAGATAGCATATACAGAATCATACACAGAGATATATTGCAAATAACACAGTGATATAGTAAACACATATTCTATTAAATAGCGGAAATAGAACAGACTGTAAAATACAATAGCTGGAATGGTGGTAGCTATCTCTGAGAAGAGATGTGGCCGCTATGCTCATTCGTGCCAAGATGAATACAAAGAGAGGCCGAAAGGACCTATTTATCATAAGCATGAGGGAAAGAATCCCAATCATCCAAAAACCTAACCCTAGAAGATGAACCGTCATAAAGTTTGCGGCCCCAAGGTGGTTAGTTGAACAGTCAACTTTCCGGGGTCATAACTTTTGCATACGATCTCCGTTTAGGGCGCTCGGTAGCCCGTTGGAAAGGTCTAACCGAGATTTACAACTTTTGACTGGGCCCAAATGCAAGCCGTTGGAAACCATTTGGTCCCCCAAATCGCCAAAAAATGTCGTTTAGGGCCTCAAAATGGCTCCGGAAGTTCAGGACCCGAAAAACTGCTAAAAATAGTAATTTACCAAAATTGCCAGAAGACTGTTTTGAGACAGTTGGAAGAGGTGGGCCGCCACCGATATCCACCTGGATCACTCCATAGCTAATTTTGGCTCCACCTCAGTGCCCATCGTAATTCTGTAGAGACCCTTAGATCTCAACAAAATCACCATTTATGCCTTCCAATCGAAATAGTTGAAGGGAGTAAGCACATTTGGGTGAGATGGCTCCATTCTTCTCTCCTGCTCACACACTTGCTGACAATGTTGATCTTCAATACTTGCAAACAACTCTCAAATCACTCAGGAGGGATCTACACTAACAGATTCAAACCCTGTTTGATAGTGGGTGCATTCAGGAGAGCATCACACCTAAGAAGAGCCACTAGATTTCTCCAATGGACTCAATGCAATGGCCTCAAGAATTATGTGGTTTCTCCACTGCTTCTGGAAAGCCACTAAAACAGTCTTGCTGGTTCAAATGGTAGCTCCAAGAGCTCTAATACCATGTAAAATCTTAGTCACAGCAGAACCTAGCTACTATGGATTCCTCACTAGTGAAAAGATTGCAACACATTTACAAGAATAGGCATAAATATGTAAAATGAAGAACAAAATCACATGAAATGGGTGAATAATGTAAATATTATTAACAGTCCAACCTCAAAATAGGTTAAGAACCTCCTTTTATACAAATAGGAACAATTCGAATCCATCTGGAGTGTTCACACTGATCTAGCTTAGAAATAGCTCAAACCCCCCTAGGTTGACCAAAATATCCCAAACCATCCCAAACTGGTTCGAAACTGCCATGTGAACATTGGGAATGACTGGACAAGCCCATGTGACCTCACACATGTGGAGAATCTGGTTGGTTAGAGGTTAGGCAGCAAGAATTGGCTAAAAATGGGCAAAGGAGGCAAGTTTGTCCACATTCTGAGCATATGCGCCCTTGGTCAAAGAGAATCCCACAAACCAAGGGATAAGAGCGCCCTAGGCATGTAGGAAGCAATAAATGACTGGGAGGGCGCACCCAACAGCTAGTTTGACTTGGCACAATGGTCAGTTTTGTCCACATTGCCAACTGGTTCAAGCTAAATGACCATTTACCCACTAACCAACTTGGGGATGCAATTATTAAGCTGTTTGGTACTAATTAACCATCATTTGATAAATTATTAATGTACCTAGGTGTAATAATGTTCTAACAGCTATGTATTCTGCTTCGGTAGTGCTCTGGGATACGGAACCTTGCTTCTTGCTAGACCAAGGTATCATAGCTAATCCTAGGCTATAATTGTAGCTTGATGTACTCTTATGGTCCACAATGCTTCCTCCCCTGTCTGAGTCTGTATAACCAAGTAACATGACTCCTCCACTGGAGGCATATCTGAGTTCATATGAAATTGTACCTCAAAGTCACCTAAGCACATGATTAGCTACTGTATAGTGTCGGTGTCTTGGATCAGACATAAATTGACTCAGAACACTCACGGCATAACATATATCAGGCCTCGAATGTATCAAGTACATTAGTAAGCCTATAAGTTGTCTATACAAAGTGGTATCTACTAGATCTGATCCAGAGCCTAACTCATGAAGTTTCCTCAAATTGGAAACCATCAATGTAGTCATAGATTTGAAATCTACCATGCCAAACCTGCGCAATACATCCATAGTGTACTTCCCTTGAGATAGAAAATTTTCATCTTTTCTTTGCCAGATCTTAAGGCCAAGAAAGTAGTGCATTAGACCTAAGTATTTCATCTCAGAATCTGAGGTGAGCTCCCACTTGCACCAAGCAATCAAATGTTCCTCTCCAGTGAGAAACAAATCATCAACATACAAAACCAATATCAACGTTTGTCTCTTGACTACTTTGAAGTACAAATTTGGATCAGCTTCACTCTTATTAAAACCCAATTTCTGAAGGTATCTATCAATTATGGAGTATCAAGCCCCAGGGGCTTGCTTAAGACCATATAGATATTTGCTTAGCCTGCAAACATGGGACTCCTTCCCATGCACCACAAATCCTTCAGGATGCTGAATATAAACCTCTTCCTCAACCTCGCCATTGAAGAAGGTTGTCTTCACATCCATTTGGTGAAGTTTCCATCCTAGAACAGATGCAAGTGTAATTTGTGAGGAACCTGCAACAATTAATTGATAAAATGCACGATATATTAGATCACAAAATATTTTATTGATCGCGGGCCACTTCGAAGGGGCAACCTCCTTTGAGCAAGCTCAATACAAATAACTTCATGATGCCTTCATTGGCCTCCACACACACTTATATACTAAGTCTATGCCCAATACTATGGGTTAATACCATGGAACATATAATACTACGAGACGACTTACAAAGCATATGCGTCCAATACTATGGGTCAATACCATGGGCTAATACAAACTATGGATCAACAAATACTACGGGATGACTTACAAAGCATATGTGTCCAACAACAATATAATAACAAAGTAAAGAGAAGAGTTGACACGAGTTCCTAACATCCCCTCTCCCTTAGAAAAATATTTGTCCTCAAAGCTTTAGATGTGGAAATTGATGTGGAATCTGAAGGAGTAGTTCCCCTATAGCATCCTCGGGTTGCATTATGTGCCACTGAATTAATACCTATGTGATAGATTGAGAGATAATTTGACGCCTTTTGAGTGTCAGGGAGGATAGCTTGGAAGGATGTAGATGAAGAAGAACCATATCACCTGCTTGAAAAGTGTGCTCAGAACGGTGTTGATCGGTGTGTTATTTCATTCGAATTCTTGCCATGTGAAGATTGTCCTACAAAATGAGAATAATTTGATCGCGTTTTCGAACAACCGCGTCAATTTCCTGAACTGGGGAACTGTTGAGGGTGTATGGAAGAAGAATTGGATGTGACTATCCATAGAGTGCTTCATATGGTGTCATTTTAGATGTCGTATTGTACCACCAGAGCACTTCAAGGAAATCCATAGAAATAGTTGTCCAAATATGCGTAGGGATGGGAAAGGGTTCGAGCAATCCCGGAAGGAGTGTCGTTTCACCCTTGTTGACCTGGAAAGTATCACAGTCAACCACCATCTGTTGAATTGTCATTTTCAGTCCCTACCAAAAGAAGTTACATTATTCCCGATCATACGTTTTGAGGAACCCAAAGTGCCCTGTCGATGGAGAAGCAGGTGTGATTTTTTCATCATTTAATTCAATATGATCTAGGATCTTAACTGAGAGAACAACATGTACAACATATCAAACATAAGAGACAAGAGACAAGAGACACAAAGCATTTCACTGGGGAAAACCAAGAAGGTGAAAAACCCCGCAACTTCCTCAGAGATAGAATAAGCACCAACACAAAGATCACCAAGATGAATCCCCAAAAGATAAATGTTTGCAGCAGCTACTCCTCCTCCACTTGTGCGCACTCCTCCTCTCTCTCACTAATGCAAATTGAGTGAGTGAGTGAATGAATAGAATGAGAGAGTCACACTCTGTATTTATACAATGACTTGACATGCCTTTAACTCTAACTGGGGCGACCTCCCTTAGGAGAGTCTAATAACCCATTACCACTTGTCACTGGGTCGACCCCACTAGGGTGGTCTAATAACCCTTTAGCCCACATGACTCATACAGGGTCGACCCCACCAAGATGCTCTAATAACCCATCAAATATAAGTTACGACACTTACAATATAACTTGCGACACTACTCCGGGGTCTAATGCCCTGTCATACATGGGAGGATGGACCTTAATGACTTTACATGACTCAAGTACAATAATGACTTCTCCAGCTCGGAGGAACAAACATCTCCATCGGAGGTACAACAATAGAATACAAATGACGACACTTCCAATCGGAGGAATAAGACATCTCCGTCGGGGATACAATAACGTACAAATGTAATACATACAATATACAATTGAATATCTTCTGAAGTTACAAATACATCAACAGCAGGGATTTCATAGAAGACATAGCCATGTTGAACAGATTGCAACCAATTTGGAACAAGCATAGAAATAACTGAAAGAGAAATCGGGTCATCAAATGTGCGAGAAGGAGCATCAGCCACCAGATTGTAACTGGTTGCATAGGCATAACCCATGAGTTGGATAACCCATTTCAGGTGTGCTGGGGAGGAGACCCATTGTTCCAGGAAATTTTTTAGACTCTGGTGATCAGTCTTGATGCAGAAATAATTCCCTAAAAGGTATGGCTGTCAGTTCTGTACTGCATGCAAAATAGCCATAATTTCCATCTTAGATGTAGATGCGGCTAAATTCTTACCGGAAAGGTATCTTGAAGGCGGAAAGCCCAATGGTTCAGCAAAGACACATGCATATCTATCCAAGGAAGTAGTGGAGACTGTCGATGGGTGCATATGAATGGAATGGAGCTGAGCGATGACACCATGTGAATTCTTCTTAAGGATATTTTCCAAGCGATGTGAACTGATGATGTGAAGAGACCCTGGTTGTAATGCCGTAAATGTGTGTTGTTTCCCATTGACTGAAAACTGCAGCCAAAGTTCAGCAAAATCCCATAAGATGGGGCCAAGTGTGCATAACCATTGAACGCCCCAAACCATATCACATCCGCCTAAGGACAAGGAAAACATCTCAGAGTGCAGGTTATAATCTTCCATAGAGATACGCACACTGCGACACTTCCCCTTGCAAGGTAAGGGGCCCCCATTGGCAATCATGACTTCAAAGTTGGAGCAAGGATGGACAAAAAAATCAGCCTGTTTGGTGATCCGAGAGTTAATGAAGTTATGAGTGCTACCAGAATCAATGAGTGTTGTAAGAGGCATCTTCTTGAAGTAACCCCTGACCCGCATTGTTTGTGGGGTGGTGACTCCGGCTAAAGCATGGAGAGATATCTCTGGGTGGTAGTCCGGAGATGGACGGTAAACAGGCGGTTGTTGAATGTCGACCTGATCATCTAGTGTATCTGGAGCTTCTGCCGCCAAGTTTAGAGGCAGGAGGAGAATCCACATCTAAGAGATAGAGCTATTGCTCAACACATCTATGTCCCCGAGTGAATTTCTCATCACAATTATAACAAAGCCCTTTTTCTCTACGTGCCCACATCTCTGCTTCAGACAAATTCTTGATAGGAGTTGTGCGAGGAGCTGGCGTGATGGGAGGTCATTGGGAAACCATATTTTTGAATGGAGCAAAAGTGGATTTGGAGCATTGTTGGGATATGATCTTGTCCTCCGCCAACTTAGCCAACCCTAGGACTTCCATTATTGTGTTGGGACAGAACATTTTAACCTTTGAGCGGATTTCATCCTTAAGACCACTGGTAAAACAACTCCTGTAGAATTCATCAGACAATCCTTCTATGTGATTGGATAGTTTCTCAAATGATGTCTGATACTCTCTCACAGTACCAAATTGGCGAAGTTTAGTGAGTGCTCCTGTGAAGTCATCAAAATCACTAGGACCAAATCGTTGCAAAAGAAGTTGGCAAAAATCTGTCCATTTTGGCTCGTCATGAGCCTTGATGTACCAACGGTACCATTGAAGTGATTCCTCTTCCAAATGAAAGGATGAAAGTGGAACTTTTTGGACATCAAAAGTATTATGCAGACTGAAATATTGTTCTGCCAGGTATATCCATCCAGTCGGATCATTACCATTGAAGCGAGGAAAATCAAGCTTCGGCCCACAAAAAATTGATGGAAGAAGAGAACCTAGTGTTCATGGCTGAATGTTGAAGATGGAGGCTGAGAAATTTTTCATCCAAATCTTGGAGTTTGGTTTTGAGGGCTGCAAGTTCGTCCTCCATGATTTGTGCTCCTGCGTGGGTGACAACCATAGCCAGGAGTTTTTTTTTTTTTGAATGGGTAGAAAAACACAAACAGAAGCTTATTTAGTATAGGGAAATTTCGATTTGGGAAAAACTTTGATGGGTAATTGGGGTTTGACTAGGTTTTGGACACTTTCGAATGGATAGGGAAGCAGAAAATGAGGATTTCAGAAGCGGGGTGAAAGAATGGTAAAATTTTTCAGAGAGGGACAAAGAAGCAGAAATAGGGAATGAACACTGTGGCAAAATTTGAAGGTGATTGGGTGAAAATCGAAAAGTTATGACAAACCCTAAAAATAGACAAATGTAGGATTTCTGGCTTTGGGAAGTGGAATTTGGGATAGGGTCCTCAGGAATGAAATATGCAGAATGGGATTGCAGGGGTGTCAGTGAAGTTTCAAGGGAAACGGAGTTAAAAAAAAAGAGATATGTTATCAAGAATCACTGATCTCACCTCTTAACTGAAAGCTTTCCCACTTAGTTAGGTGGCTAACTTAAGTGTCATCACTTAGTTAACTAGATCTTCTTTGTTGTCACTGAGTTAAATCTCTTTAACTGATTCTTGATAACATCACTGTAGTGATCAATTCGAGTTCTCCTTGATTTACTGAAGTGTTGTCTTTTACTTTAACTAAAGTGAAAACACTTTAGTTAACTAGTCCTTATTTAACATTGAAATCATGCTAATTGATTTACTTGAAGTGACCACTGTGAGTTCTTTAGTTAACTGAGGCATATCTTTAACTGATGATTTAACTTAAGCATTGATTGACGCACACATTGATACTTAACTAAAGCTTTAACAATTTGATTTCTATTTAATTAGTTGAAGTGTCTGCATGGGCAATTTCGAATTCTCTTAATCTCTATGCTTTATCTTTTATTTCTTTATCTCTTATTGCATGGTCAATATGTGTTAACTTTAATTATCCATCACATTACATTATACTAAGAAGAATTATCGGATGTTGTGATCATATTATATTATTCCAGACCAAATGATCATATCCTAAAGTAATTCACTTTAGAGGTGATCAATCTCTAAAGGAGACTTAATAGCAAATCGTGATCATGGTCAATAATACATCACATGACATTAAATGCTTTTAACAAGTAAATCATGACCTTTATACAAAATTTCCACCTCTATACACGAGGTCCATCCCATGGATACCTTTATACGGAAGGTTCACATGAGAATCATGACTTGACACACATAAGTCCGGAGCCTTGTCCAACAAGACTTTACAACATCATTACTTTGATCAATTACTTCTATATGGGAGGAATAACCTTTACACGGAAGGTAATCAAAGTGCTCACCTCTATACGGGAGGATCAATCTTGGCTCCACAATATTGGTTTGGAGAATGTCTCTTGATGTTGTATATTTAACACTACTTCTCAAAGTGTTTCATATTTTGGAAATATCATGTGCTAGCCGAACATGGTATTAGAGCTATTATGAATTTTCACTTTCGTTAATGATCAATATTTTGAGTATGTGGTTCCAAGGGCATCAAAGGATTTATGGTTATGATATTTCTATGTGTTTCAGAAATGAGAGAGTTGTTCCATTGAGTTTAGACTGCTTCTTTTCGTTGGAAACGATTTTCATTTTACTGAAAAAGGTTTCCATTTGTTCATTTGCCCAAGATACGGTCATTTTACTAGATTTAGAGGTATAATGTTTACAGTTACACATTTTTAGATTTGTTTCTCATATCCTTTCAGATTTTAGCCTTTTTTTTAATTTCTGGTTTGTTACATTTTCAATCTACATATTCTCTTTGTCGTATGCTCTATTCGAACTCGGTAAATTAGAAATATAGTGGGAAGGATTTTCTTTATTGTGTATACTCTTTGTCGTGCGCTTTGTGCGAACTCGGTAAACTAAAAATAATGAGAAAACATACATTTTCCGAGAAAGCTAACCAAGGACTATCCCCAAATACGAGACATTTTAGTTTCCAATTTTTTTTTTTTTTTCATGTGGTTGTGTAAAGTATCTTGCAGGACAAAAATCATGGTTTTGGGGTAGGCACACTCTTCCAACAACAACAACAACCCTATTCTCCTCCATAATTTTACCAAATTTGTTGCTTAGCTCACTTCATTGAAAATTACTTTAAAAAATAAGAGGTTTTGGGTTCAAGTATTTTCTTTGTTACTTTTCGTAAAAGCATGTAACTTTAAATTATAAAGTAATTATATTGTAAAAGTGCTTCCCACTTGTTTTATACAAGTGGGTGACTTATTTTGAACAAACTTATTTGTAAAAGTGAGCTTAAAGGAAAGGTTAGTAAGGGGGGGATTCTTTACTTTATTTTTTGCTACCTTCACCATGTGGATCAACTTTTTCCTGCCATGTGGCTCCTTGGCTCCTTTTTATGCATTTCTTCAAAAAGGCATAACTTTGGCATCCAAAGTCCATTTTCAATGTCGTTTTTTTAAACTACTTATTTTTTCAAGATCTTTACATCCAAACCATCAGTTTCTAATTTTAAATACATATTACCTGTTTATTTCAATATGGCTTCTCTATGTGATATTATACTTACCAATACCAATTAGTTCTCATGGAAAGCTCGTATGGCGGTTGTCCCACAAAATAGAGGACTTTAACGAATTATCATGGGAACAAAAACTAAACCCGTTGATGATGATAAGAAAATAAAATGGGCCAATAAATGTGATGAAGCTCGTGGATTAATCAGGATGTCAATTTCTAATGTTTATGATTCCACCTTCAAGGTATTGGTGAACTAGATATGGCTTGGGATAAATTGGAAACTGTTTTTAGTAAACACGGTGAGATTCAGAGTCAGCATCTTTAAAATGAATCGATTACCTTGAATTCAAGTGATTTCTATTGCATTCAAAACTATCTATCTAAGTACAAAAACCCCAGACTCTTAGTTAAAGAATGCAACATAAAAAGGAAAGACAACCGATGTATTTTTCATATTCTTTCCAAGCTTGGTCCTTCCTATTCTACTTTTGTATCTACCTTTTACTCCATGAAATAATATCTAGGGGATCACTACACATAACCCAATATTGAATATTTTTGTGATTCCTTGATTAGAGATCAAGATAATCTCATACATCTTGGAGTAATCAGCAATGTTGATACATTAGCAAAGCCTTAGTGGCCCAATAGAAGAACAAAACCAAGAATCCCAAGAAGCAGCATCCTTGCAATAATAAGAAAAATAGGGGTCCCAAACCCACTCATCCAACTTATCCTTCCAATGGTGACAAGGGAACCAAATCAAAAGATAAACAGACTAAGAGTTGTTGCAATTTTGGTGGGAACAATGGTCATGTGGAATCCAAGTGTTTCAAGAAGATGCAAGCCTTGGAAGCGACATCAAATAAGCACAACATCAACCTTGATTCATCTTATGACTCTACAAGTCATGGACATGCACTTTTTGCTTCCAGTTTTTCTCTCAATGTATATTCTTCAAGTCACTTATTCTGGTGAAGGTAATACTGTAATGTTTACCTCACCAAGTTATAATCAAGGATTTCAAAGATCCTAAGCATTTCCTAGGTACTAAAATTGTTGATGATATTACCAAGTTGTACAATTTCAACAACTTTGGGTCATTACCCTTTCCCTTAGTTTTATTGCTCGTAGCTATGACTTGAGAAAACTTTGGCATGAATGATTTGGTCATTTAAACTACCCCTCATTGTAGAAACTATGTAATCACAAAATGGTGATTGATCTTCCTCTTGCCTCTTATAAAGATGGTGTTTGTCTCGAGTGTTCTCAACAAACATCATCCAGACAGTTTTGAAAAACATGCCTCTTAAGACACCTCGACTCCCTTGCAGCTTGTTCATAGTGATTTGTGTGGTCTGCATCTTTTTGCTTCTTTATCTAGCTCCAAGTATTTCTTAACTTTCACTAATGACTTCTCTAGATGCACTTTGGTTTATTTCTTTAAACTTAAGAGTGAAATTTTTTAAGAATTTTTTTGGCCTACAAGGCCTTTGTAGAGAAACAATCTAGACATCAAATACACAAGTTAAGAACAAATAATGGAGTACAAATATGTAAACTGCACTGAAGAGGGAATTCAAATGCAACATATTTTTCCATATACACCACAAAAAATTGGTGTTGTTGAGATAAAGAATTGCACATTAAAATAAATGGCTAATTGTATGCGCCAAGATAAGGGATTAAGTCTTCAATATTGGGATGAAGTCATTAACTATGTCATTTACATAGTTAATTGCACTCCAATAAAGCTTTAAAATATATCCCACTGTAAGAAGCATGGATTAACATCAAACCAAATGCCATCCACTTATGCGTGTTTGGTAGTGAAGCATGGCCTCATATTCCTAATGAAAAATGGAAAGAACTACAACCTAAAAGTGAAAAGTGCAAATTTGTTGCATATTCTGAAGATGTTAAAGGTTATATAATTATTCAACCACATCCTATGATATAATTATTATAAGAGATGTTAAATTGAAAATATCTCGAGGTGTGAGCCTGATTTGGTATTTGTGCCATTTGTGGCATGCGATCTCTTTGGAATTTGTGCCATCTTCTAATTCCAACTTATGTGATAGTGTTCCTACTTCGCCTTCTAATGATGACAATGAGAATGAAAATATACATCTTCCTGCTCATTTTCCTCCAGTTGCACTAGCACAATTGCTTCCCGTATGGGTTTGTTCAACATACGAAGTCGTTGGTGATCTTGCCGGTGATCCTAGAGATCAACGTTGAACAATTTCTCAGTTACAACAAGCCACTTCTTTGTTGGCTCAAGTTTCATAGAATCATGATCCAGATACATTTGCAGAAGCTTCAATCCATCCATATTGAGACATAGCTATGGATGAAGAATATTGTTCCTTAATAGCGAAAAATACTTGGGAACTTGTACCTCTTTCAAACAGAAGAAAACTTGTCAAATGTAAATGGGTCTACAGAACTAAGTATGCATCAGATGGAAGTGTTGAAAGACTGAAGGAAAGGTTAGTTTCCAAAGGATTTTCCCTAGTTGAAGGATTTGACTACAATGAAATTGTTTCTAGTGTCACCAAAATGAACTCCATCAGCCTTGTTCTTTCCCTTGATGGCTTACATAAATGGGAGGTCCATCAAATGGATGTTAAGTCCACCTTCTTGCATGGGGATTTTCATGAATAAATTTGCATGGAACAACCTCCTAGGGATGTTTAGAATGACTCTAGTCTTGTATGTCACCTTAAGAAATCCCTATATGGCCTAAAGCAAGCTCCTTAAGCCTAGCATTCCAAAATGGATAGGTTTCTCCTTAACACTGGTTTTTCTAGATGTCATTTTAACCCCAATGTATATACCAAGAAAGTGGGAAACCATGTCATCATCCTTTTTATTTATATTGATGACCTTATTCTTATTGGTAATGACCATAAAATTTTAACCCATGTAAAATCCAACCTTAGAAGGCCTTTGCAATGACAGACTTAGGAAATTTGCATTATCTTCTTGGCCTCCAAGTCTTTAAAAACAAAGAAAGAATTTTTATTTCTTAGTTTAAATATGCATATGTCCTTCTTCATTGCTTTCACATGGATTATCGTAAACCAACCCCATCTCCCTTCCAGTATGGGGTCAAACTTTCTGCCATTTGCACTTCACCCAAAATAGATGCCACCTTGTATTGTCAGCTAGTCGGTAGTCTCTTATACTTGATTAATACCTGGTCTAATATTTTCTTTGTTGTTGGTGTTGTTTCCCAGTATATGCAAACACCTCATGAAATCCACTAGAAAGCATCCAAAAGGATACTTCAATATATCTAGGGTACAGTTCATTTTGGGATTCATTATAGTTGGGGGACTCCTTTGTTGGTTGGTTTCACTAATTTAGATTGGGCTAGTGATCCTAATGATCAAAATTCTACTATAGTTTGTGTTTTTAGTCTTGGTTCCAAGAATGTCACTTGGGCCTGTAAGAAACAGCAAACTCTTGCTCTTTCATGAGTAGAAGTAGAGTATTGAGCCACAGTTAATGCAAGTCAGGAATATGTGTGGCTTCAATAGATCCTTTCATAGTTTGAATTCAAGTAGCAGCATCCGAATACCCTTTGGTGAAACAATCAAAGTGCCACCAAGCTCGCCAAATATTCAGTTCAACATCAACGTAGCAAACACATTGAGCTACATATGCACTTCATCAGAAATATTTTTCATGATTGCATTCTCAAAGTGTTATTTGGCCTTACAAATGATCAAGTTGCAGACATCTTCACAAAGTCTCTTATAGAAGCGAAGTTTTCTAAACTTCAATCTATCTTAGGTGTTTAGGAATTTGTCATTATGGGGGAATAAGCTAATAGCTCCTTCTTTCTCCTATAGTATCACTTTTGTAAATCCTTCAATCCTATCCCATGTTATCCTTAAGGTGGTATGTTAGGATATTAAGACACTTAGGATTTAGTTAAGATTAACTTCGTATAATGTATCTTTCGATAAAGTGTGTTTCTTTAGTATGTATTTGTACATATGTAGTATGACAGTCACGATATGTTCTAGCTATAGAGTGGTATGATGGTTCATTCTCACCTCAATATTAATGGTCATTGATCCATGCCTTAGCACCCAATTGGTCCATGATCTCTATTTAAATAGCATGGAGGGTCATTTGCTCAATGATCAATCGTGAGAAACTCATTGTAACATTATTTTTATTTTGCATAATAATATTGCCTCAAGTAGTTATTTGGTTGGCATTTGGGGCCATGGATTGTTTCCATCTTTGAGGGTTTTAACCACGTAAAAACATGGTGTGTTGATCTATGATATGCTTTTGTGAGCGACTACTCAAGATGTTCAATATTTTGGAAATATCTTGTGTTAGTCGAACAAATGATAAAATTGTCATAAAATTTTAATGATATGTATCCCAAACATTCACCTTTTACATTAATAAACAATCCATTTTACATATTTTAAATATATGGGGACTTATTAAAATGTTGATGTATATGTAACTTCGGAATGTATTTCATATATGTATATTGTATCCCTACAGAGAGGTTATTATTCCTCTGTATGGAAGTGTCATCATTTGTATTTACAAGTGTCGTAACTTATACTTAATGGGTTATTAGACCACCTTGATGGGGTCGGCCCCGTATGAGTCTTGTGGGTTAAAGGGTTATTAGACCACCCTAGTGGGGTCGGCCCAGTTAGTATTATGTTAAGTGGTTAAGTTGGGGTCGACCTAGTTAGAGTTAAAAGGCAATTCAAGTTGTGTATAAATAGAGTGATGGTGTCACTCTATTTGATCATTCACTTATTCATCTATCTCTCTCATTGAGTGATGCACACTAGTGGAGGAGGAGAAGCTGCTAGGAGTCTATCTCTTATGCTTGGGTTATTGTATCATTGCTCTATCTATCTCTGAGGAAGTTATTGGGGTTTTTCAACTTCTTGGTTTTCCCCAAGGAAACTCTGTGTCTATTGTCTCTTGTGATTGATATACTGTGCTTGTTATTCTCTCAGATAAGATCCTAGATCATATTGAATTAATGCTCAAAATCTAACATGGTATCAGAGCTAACCTAAGAAGAAGACACTGTGCAGTTGCGGAAGCTAGGGATTCTCATTTTTTGGTTTCTCTCCACAGATCTTCAAAGGCAGGAGGCTATATTGACTCTCCTTAGCAAGGCGCATCTTTCTGTCGAAACAGAATTCAATTCTGAGCACTTTCAGTTTTTGACCTAAAAATTAGGGTTTCTGCAAAAATTGGAATTTCTGAATTTTGAGACCACGGATGGAAGCTCCTCAGAAAAATCAAAGTTTAGAGCTTTGGATCGAACTTTTTGGTTGGGTAAAACTCTGGGAAAATCAAACCCTAGTTTGGGGTCTTGTCTAGTGAATCCAAAAATTAGGGTTTCAGCAAAAGTTAGAATTTCTTAAATTTGAGACCACGGCTGGAAGCTACTTGGAAAAATTGAAGTTTAGAGCTTTGGATCGAACATTTTGGTTGGGTGAAGCTCCAGGAAAGTCAAACCCTAATTCAGGGTCCTCCCTAGTGAATCTGGAAATCTAAAAGGCAATTTTGAGGGGTGAAACTTTACAGTTTTCAAATTCTAAGTATACCAGCTTGATCACCTCATCAAAGTGCATCTTTCTATCCTTTCAGAAGTTTGAATTTTTAGCGTTTCTCTAACAAACCCTAATCAAGCACCAGATCCAGTTTTCAACAAATCAAGTGGTAAGACCTAAATCTTTTCTATTTCCATTTGAAGTACTCTTTAAGATGTCTCACCACACCAAGCTTGAGGATAAGCTTGAAGCGGCTGATAACTTCCGAGCATGGAAGTATAGGATTGGGTTAATCCTGGAAGAGAATGAGTTGGACACTTACATAAGTGAAGAGATCCCTGTCCCAAAGGGAGAAGAGGCTAAGGCCTTACACAAGAGGAACTTGGTCAAGGCTAAGAGGATCATTGCTGATTCTATCAAAGACCATCTCATACCACATGTGTCATCTTTGAAGACACCCAAGGAGATATTTGATTCCTTGACCAAGCTATTTGAAGGGAAGAACATAAATCGGAAGATGACATTGAGAAATCAATTGAAGAATATCAAGATCCAGAATGCGGAGACCATGCAGTCTTATTTCTCAAGGGTCTCCCAGATAAAAGAACAACTTGAAACTATGGGAGAAGATATAGAGAATGGAGAAGTGGTAATGACCACTCTTAATGGCCTTATAGGTCATGGGATTCATTCATCCAAGGAATTTGTGCTAGGAGGAAACTTATCACATTCAGTAGGCTGTGGGAAGAATGCTCACAAGAAGAAGCTCAAATTGTAGCTCGGGAAGAGAAGATGGGGAATGAAGACCAAGCTCTCATAGCACACTCCAGGAGGCATGGTGACAAGAAGACTCACCACCATGATAAGAAAGAAAGACATCACCATCAGAAGGGTGATTTTAAACCTCAAAGGAACATGTCCTATGTCCGTTGCTATACTTGTGATGAAAGGGGACACATTTTCAGAAATTGCCCTAGGAACAAAAAGAAGAACAACAAGAAAAGACATCATGCTTGTACTGTTGAGGATGATGAACCTCTTAGGAAGAAGACTAGAGAAGAAAGTGAAGACTCTTCAAGTGATGAAGAGTATGTTTTAATTTCTGCTCTCACTGGTACCATTACTCATGGGAGCAATGATTGGCTTATAGACAGTGGGGCTTCCAAACATATGACAGGATTCAAGGAGTCCTTTATGAATCTATCTGAACATGAATCACCCCACAAGGTGAAACTTGGGGATGACTACCAGTATCCCATAAAAGGAAGTGGTGAAGCCTCCTATAAGCTAGACTCTGGAAAGTCTATGAAAATGAAAGATGTACTATATGTTCTAGGTCTCAAGAATAACCTACTCTCCATATCTGCATTGGATGCAAAAGACATGAGGGTTGCATTTATAGATGGCCAAGTCCTTATGTGGCAAAAGGGTAAAACTATAGATGATGTAGTGGTGATTGGAGAGCAAGAGGGAGGATTATACAAGCTGAAGGGATAAACTGAACGAGCCATGGTGCATGAATCCATGGAGCTAAATGAACTTTGGCACAAAAGTCTTGCACATATGCACTACCAATTGCAAGCAACGCAGTAGAAGGTCTTCCTGAAATCCAGTCGAAGATGAAGTGTTTTGATAAGTTCAAGGAATTCAAAGCCTTGATAGAAAATCAAACTAATAAGAAGATCGAGATCTTTAGATCCGACAATGGCGGAGAATTCACTTCAAGGGACTTCAAGAAGTTATGCAGTAATTCAAGGATTAAGAGGGAGTTGACCACTCCTTACAATCCGCAACAGAAAGGAGTAGAAGAAGCTACTTCAAAGTCGGACTCCAGCATCTCCTGCAAGGAAGCAAAGATTCAGAGGGAGTCCACCCAACAAACAAACAAAGATAAGTATTTGAATTGCCATTTCTTGTATATTTTGTTTGTTTAAATAATGTTATTCAATGATGTATATGCTTATGTTCCTAGACTTAGGTTGTGTATTATGCATATTAGAATAATTGCATTAATGAACAAGATACTGCTAATATGGAAGTAATGGGTAAGTGGCCTATGGTACTATACAACATTCCATTGCTACTTATCTAGAATGAAACCTCTTTGCTGACATGTTGGGAGTTGTGCACACTCTTAACAATGTTCTGGTAGAGATGGAAGGCATCTAGAAAGTTACTGGATATGGATAAATGTTGTATTGAAGCATTGGCTAAGATAATTGCATGACTGTATGACATATGTCTTTATGCATAAGAATTTGTTTTTGAAAACAATGAGAAGTTTCTAATCATGTGATTGAATTTGACTTGTAGGAAAGATCGTGTACAATCACCTACAGAAGAAGGACTACAACATTTGTTCCATCAACGAAGTTCAAGAAAACTATCTATTGAATATATTGAAGAATCTGAAGTTCCCAGGATCCGAGATGCAATAATGGAAGGATGCCATGGTCAAGGAATACCAATCGATCATGAAGAATGATGTTTGGGATGTGGTCCCAAGACCTGAAGGGAAGTCTGTTGTAACTTCCAAGTGGATCTATAAGATCAAGCATGCTGCAGATGGCAGCATAGATAAATACAAGGCCAGGTTGTGGCTTGTGATTTTTGCTCCTGTAGACAGGTACACTTCCATCAAAACAACACTTGCTCTAGTTGTAGTGATGAAGTGGAAGATACACCAGATGGATGTCAAGACAAATTTCTTGAATGGTGTAGTCGAAGAGGAAAGTGTATGTGGAGCAGCCACTCGGGTTTGAGACACATGACAGAGGGACTCATGTGTGCAAACTGAAGAAAGCCCTGTATGGTTTGAAATAGGCACCCAGGACTTGGTACAGCAGGATAGATAGCTTCCTATCAAGTTTGGGCTTTACTAAAAGTAAAGCGGACTCCAACCTTTACTACAAGGTTGAGGAAGGCAATCCAGTAATACTAATTCTGTATGTGGATGACCTGTTTGTTACAGGTGAGGATAGATTGATTGCCGATACGAAGAGGAAGCTTGTTGCCAAGTTCAAGATGAAGGACTTGGGTATGATGCACTACTTTCTAGGTATGGAGGTGTGGCAGTGCACAGATGGAATCTTCCTTGGACAAGGGAAGTATGCAAGATAGATTGATGGACTGCAAGGCCATGGCCACACCTATGGCATCGAACATGAAGCTTCTATGTGATGCTTCATCTGAGCTGGTTGATGCCACGATGTATCATCAGATGATTGGGTCCTTGATGTACCTGATGAATACGAGACCAGACATCTTCTTTGCAGTGAACACCTTGAGCCAGTATATGACAGATCTGAGACATGTTCACCTGATAGCTACAAATCATATTATGAGGTACCTGAAGGGTACAGTTGACTGTGGGCTCAAGTATGATGTGAATCAGAAGTTTAACCTGGAGGGTTATGTTGATTCGGATTGGCCAGGCCGTGCTAATGATCGGAAGAGCACTTTGGGGTGCTGCTTCAGTATGGGATCCGGTATGATCTCTTGGTTTAGCAGGAAGCAGTCCTGTGTGGCACTGAGTACAGCCGAAGTAGAGTATGTAGCAGCTTGTTTGACTAGTTGTGAGGCAGTATGGCTTAGGAAGCTACTGTCCGATTTGTTTGATCTCCAGCTGAGTGCTACTTGTATATATTGTGACAACCAGAGTTGTGTGAAGTTGTCAGAGAACCCAGTGTTCCATGACAAGTCGAAGCACATTGAGATCAAGTTCCACTATATCAGGGATATGGTGCAGAGAGGAGCAATGAAGCTCCTGTATGCTGCGACAGATAAGCAGATAGCCGATGTGTTGACCAAGCCACTGGCCAGAGTGAAGTTTGAGTACTTCAGAGAGAGGCTTGGTGTACTTCATATCGAGATTCCTTCCAAGGGGAAGTGATGCGTTTGGAGACACAGATGCACATGGTCCATTCTCACATGGTGGTAGGTGTGTCCTCCCATGGTGCAGATATAAGGGCTGGGGCCATTCCGACATGGTTGAAGTGTGTCTTCCCATGTTCGTTGATGTAAGAGCTGTGCCATTCGAGCATGGTTGAAGTGTGTCTTCCCATGGCTACAATATAAGTGTTGTGCCATTCGAGCATGGTTGAAGTGTGTCTTCCCATGGCTGCGATATAAGTGTTGTGCCACTCCTAGCATGGTTGAAGTGTGTCTTCCCATGGCGTAGATATAAGTGTTGAGCCTTTCACGGATGGTTGGGGTGTGTCTTCCCATGCCATTGAGCGTAAGTGTTGTGTGATGTGCATCTAGGTTGTGCTCCATGGACTATGAGGTGATCTGAAGACGATGAGGTGACAGTATGGTACACAGGTTTTGCAGAGGCATATAATTGGTCCTGAGATGCTCTTGCAGGTTTTGCAGAGGTAGTGTAATCAGTCTTGGGAGATCTTGCAGGTTTTGCAGAGGCAGTGTAATCAGTCCTAAGGTGTACCTACTTGATGGCTTGCTCGCAGAGATGATGAAGACCTACATGGAGGCTAAGCCTACACCCAGCATGAAAAAGGGTTGGCTCTATAGAACTTCCTATGATGAGTATATTGGAGATTGATTGAGATAGCAGCAGTGACGATGACAATGATACGATGACGATGATCTGATGATCCAGAGAAGAAGACTTGTGCTAGAAGACCTGTGTCGAGAAATACCTTCCTAGTTAAGAGGGAGTGTTGATGTATTTGTAACTTCGGAATGTATTTCATATATGTATATTGTATCCCTACAGAGAGGTTATTATTCCTCTGTACAGAAGTGTCGTCATTTGTATTTACAAGTGTCGCAAGTGTCGTAACTTATACTTGATGGGTTATTAGACCACCTTGATGGGGTCGGCCCTATATGAGTCTTGTGGGTTAAAGGCTTATTAGACCACCCTAGTGGGGTCAACCTAGTTAGTATTATGTTAAGTGGTTAAGTTGGGGTCGACCTAGTTAGAGTTAAAAGGCAAGTCAAGTTGTGTATAAATAGAGTGAGGGTGTCACTCTATTTGATCATTCACTTATTCATCTATCTCTCTCATTAAGTTATGCGCACTAGTGGAGGAGGAGAAGCTGCTAGGATTAAATCTCTTATGCTTGGGTTATTGTATCATTGCTCTATCTATCTCTGAGGAAGTTATTGGGGTTTTTCACCTTCTTGGTTTTCCCCAAGGAAACTCTGTGTCTATTATCTCTTGTGATTGTCTCTTGTGATTGATATATTATGCTTGTTATTCTCTAATATAAGATCCTAGATCATATTGAATTAATGCTTAAAATCTAACATAAAAGGCATGCTCACCTTTTTCATAAAGTTTATGTCATCTCCTTTTTTATTAAATTATTAATAAAATGTACAAATAGATATTAAAAGGGGAGAGTCTTAAGGTGATTCATATCATATTGTTTTCGTGAAATGCATGAGAGGTTTAATCATTTAAAGGCAGATCCAAGAGATGCAAACAAAGCCCAGTAAAGGGGCATGGATCCAAGAGAACGGGGCATATAATTTTGGGCCAAAGCTAAACATTGAGCTACAGAGCATTAAATGCCACAACTCAGTGCTTAGGGTCCGTTGGATCTGGAGAATATCCAAATCCAACGGACCCTACGCACTGAGCCGCCGCATTTAATGTTTTGCGGCTCAATGCTTAGCTTTCGCCATAATTTTGAAGAAATAAAGAGATGCAGGATTACAGTGACGGAAACTAGAAAGACACGCCAAGAAGTCTTCACTGCAAATGATTGGTCCCAAGTTGCAGAAACGAAAGGAATCAAAGGTGAAAGTGAGCATGAAGATTTGATGATTGAATGAGCCGACGTCTAAACAAATTATGCCATCCAGAGATTAGAAATAAGAATAATTTGCTGGCTATATTGAATAATTACATATAGTCTCAGAAAAATAAACACATCAGTGAATCTCGTGTGAGAACCTAAAAACACTAATGTGAATACTCCCAAGGAAAATTGTCGGTCACCAATTCATGCGAAGATTCAAGATGACCACTTTTCCTTTCAAAGGAGCCATTGGCTATCATTACCCCTGTAATTAATTCAAATGCATCCCTTTTAATGAATTCACACCTGCAATTAATTCAAATGTGTCCTTTTTAATGAATTCACATGGTGACTCCTCATTACAAAAGTAAAAGACACTTGGCAGAGGGAAAATTATTTAGAAAAACAACAAATTTTAAATGTTATGAAAGTTTCCCCTGAAAGAAAAAGTTGTGTCATATGGAATAAAGGTAAAAGAAATATGTCTTAAGGAAGTGGGGGAAGATGAAAATTCTTTGGAAGATGAAGCAATCTAATAGTTACTCAGAGGAACTTTTCAACTTCTAAGCTGAGAGTAAGATTAAATAGGAGGACATCAAATGAATAAGTTCTTTTGTCTCTCTAAATTTTTATGTACTATTGTTGAATTGTTGATGAAGAGAAGTTGCTTTTGGCCAAGTCACTTTCCAGGAATCTCTGGTCCATGTGTGTTTTTGTTGTGGACTTTTATGCTGCATTTGTTTAGCATTGGGATTGTATAGGGATGTATCTCACACCATGGACTGCTCTTACGTGTAGTTGTTGCATTCTAATTTATGTTTTTCTGAAGAAAAAAATTTGAATTCATGAGTACATAACATTTAATGATTTTGTAATCATTTTCCCATATTCATGTCTCTATTTTCACAGAACTAATTCATGAGTCATTGACAAGCGCGTTTATGGTTTTGTGCTTATCTCTTGTAATTGTTATCATGTTCGGATTCCTAGATTTTGCATTTTAGAGTAGTTGTATTTCATTATGTAGTTTAGAAAACATAAACGGTGGACTAGGTTGCAACCAGTAAAACCCAAAATCATTAATGGTTATCAATCCAAAATCCGTACAGTTCCCTACCCCAAACGGTGCTTAGTATAATTGGGGATTTTCACTGGGGGTAACCCCTACTATTGGCCAAGTTCATTTCGACCGGTCAACATATTTGGTGCTAGAAGGGGGGTGAATGACAAGTCGACCCATGTGAAGTCATTTTTATAGATTTCATTGACAGCTAAAGGATTCTCTACATATCATTGTATTGGAACATGCTTTTAGTTCACATATACCATTAGGAATCACTCCAAAAAATACAATAGATCTCTTGTGTAAATTTAAGTTCGATGGTGAAGGCAAAACCTTTGCAATCGGGAACCTTAATCAATGTGACATTACAGGTCGAAATCTAGATATTGTTCAAGATAATGCAGTTTGCAGGTTGTTTACCCGCACATTGGAAGGGTGATTTCATGCTTGGTATAAGGTGTTGCCATCCAAGTATATTCATAGCGAGAGACAATTCATGGAAATGAAGACCTAACTAGAGATGGATTCAACACCTTGATGTTATAACTCCTTTTGGGTTAGATTATAATATGGTAAAAGATTATGAGAACGAGGAACATTTAGAGATTCCTTTTATTCAATTTCATGGGCACAAGAGGAACAAAATATTTTCATGGACACTTTCAATGAAACTCGTGATGATTTTGATATGGTTTATAGTTTGGAACAAAAGAAAGTTATTTATGATAATCCAGTATTTCTTGATGGTGGTAACATGATAGATTTTGAGCAATCGCAAGTTCAAGGCGATAATGTTAGCAAGTATGATGAGGCACTTAATCGTTCGATTATCGTTATGTCGGTCCTCATATCATCACTTTGCATTCTGAATCAAATGACAAGACACTCTCCATGACCACTAATATGGATCTTCATCCTATAGTCTTAATAAGGTACATCATCCATCCTCATGATTTGCACAAGAGTCACATACCTTCCTTTTCGGTTTTCATGACATTATTGAAACTTGGTTGGAGTTATCTTTCCTGCGAAAGTTTCCACAACGCAACATGTACTTAATTTTTTTTGTTGTGACTAGATTTCTGATTGATGCAATTCTTTCAAAACTGTATCATGCAATGTACTAGTCCTATGTACCTATGCATGATTGCGGCATCCCTGTAGGACTGGAATTCCTTCGATGGCTACACTAGTTCTATGATTTCACATAGCATTTGTTGAGCCGATGTAAGTTAGGTTAGGCATAACATTAGTGTAAGACTCATAATTAACTATCAATTTATAATATGATAATAAATATAATATACACTAGTATTTATTCAAGATAACAAATATTTCACTTGAACTAATTCATAACTATAAATGTAAATGAAAAGAGTGAATTCCATAAATGTAAATGCAATTTCAGATTTAATACAATTAGCCAATTAATCAAGGGATGAATATTACAACTATTAAATTTCTTTCTATTAAAATTAACCAGGAAATTTAGGAAAATACATACTTACCTGTAAGAATTCCATAACTTGGACTTGAACAAGAAGCTCCAACTTTAGCACTTAACAATAGGTGGAGCAGTTAGCAGCAACAACGATATTTGGGGTGACAACACTCCACCCAACCTAAACCCCTCAGTTCCAAGAATTGAAATCCCCCAAGCCCCCAACAAATAACCCAATGCCAGCCTAATAGCATACCTTATCGTCACTCTCCCCACCAAAAAACCATGGAACCTCACATAGACATCAACTGACATGCAGTCCAAACCCAAAATTCAACCAAAAGGAGAGGACCCCTGCATGAGCAACCAAGAAGACAGTGCACTACACATCTTAATATTTTCATCAAACAACAAAAAATCCCTTTTGAAATTGCCTCTCCTTCGCCCTTAAAAGGGACTAATTTCCATTTTACATATTTTTTCTTTTGCATGGATGTTACCACATGGAATCCATGCACCCTAATATTCTTCATTAATTAACTCGTCTTATTTAGTTAATCGCCTTTTTAATTTATTTATTTTTTTGTCTTATTTATGTTTTAACTATATATAATATATGTGTATAAAGACTTTGGTTGATGTTCTTAGCCCCAATTGGCGTGTTACATACACCCCCCCCCCTTTCAAGGAACTTCATCCTGAAGTTATAACCCATATCAATGCAAGATAAATTACATGTTCTTTCAACATACATTATGCACCTATATAACTGGGACTATTGTGGAGGGGAAAGACTTGTACGTGTGGTCAACACACAAAAATCATACACCTTCACTAATATCAATCAACGTCCTAATTTACTACATGCTCTTGATTAATGTTAATAGGTGCCTAATATGAGGTCAATTCATAGCATAAGCATCAAGTCTATCATACCTCCAAGCATTAATTGAGTCATAGTGCAAAAAATCACATCAAAATCTACCTTGTTTTCTCCCTTACACACCCTCACCCTAAGAATCATACAATCTGATCAACCTCAAAACACCCCCAATAATCCAAATGATCTCACTCATCATTGCATGGGTACTTTGTTGCAACTAGTATAAGGGTCACCTATCATGGTGTGACAGCAACAAGCATAAGAAGTCTCATCATAGATCTGAGGAGGTGCGAGTATAACTCTTTCTATATCCTCAACTTCTGCCTTAAGGCCTTTAATCCTTAGTTGTGATATATGTCTCCAAGGCCTCATTTGGAGGGTACTAAGTATCTAGTCCAATGCACCAAACCAAACACACGAGGAATTTCGTAAGGTTGGCCCAAAAATCCCTCCACGTATCCCATCGAGCAATCAACCCCAGTCATCGAAAGTCCTTCTCCATATACCTCCCCCTGGGAAGAATACCTCAAGCCATGGCCTTTCAACAACTATAAAAAGAAAAGCTAATATTGGCATAGATTATTTGTTGGGTTGTCCCCCAATCCATAAGGTGTCACATGTATCCATTCTCCCTCGTGGTTAAGGGCTCCCATGAAATCTTGGAATGATCCAACCCTCTAACACCCACTCACCACATACATATGTTTGTTAGTAGCAATCAAATTGTCAAGATAATAATTCTCATCATAAATACCATCATGAAATAATGATGCACCATATGTTATTACCTCGTGTCAACTAATCATACCATGGAGCAACACATAGCAAGACCGCCGACAACCGCCACAACCATTAGTGGGACATAACACTATCAAACACTGAGAGTTAATCATGAATCATGTGCTATTACTACATGTTAGAATGTGCTACTAGAATATACTTTATGTTGGTATGGTCTTGCCATATAACATTATCATCAATAATAAAATCTCAAAATTCTAATTATCATCATTTAAAGCATCATAAAACACTAGTAAATTACATGAACCATGTGTTAGGAAACACAAAAATGAAACATGAGAAATACTACCATGAGGCATGAAATTATCATACACCAACGAAATCCTATCATCAATATTTCATTATTACCACAGCCCCTTGAAAATG
Organism: Larix kaempferi; assembly: GCA_027924585.1. NCBI lineage: Eukaryota > Viridiplantae > Streptophyta > Pinopsida > Pinales > Pinaceae > Larix > Larix kaempferi. The sequence goes on along the minus strand of BSBM01001557.1, from coordinate 898,564 downwards.
TATTAAGTAGCATGTTATCATCTTAGAAAACTATAAAATCATCAAGAATCATTCTCGACATAAGTTGCATAACATATGTAGATCACAATAGCAAGTAATTCATAACCAAAGGACATAAATATCTCGTTAAATATCATAATAAAGTGCATCTCAAAATAACAATTTACTACATAGAGATGGTCCTACTAAGTCCTGTTAAATTTTTAGAATTTACTTCAATCTGATCTAGGATCTTAACTGAGAGAACAACATGTACAACATATCTACAGCATATCAATCATGGAGACAATAATGCAAGCACAAGAGACACAAAGATTTACTTGGGGAAAACCATAAAGGTGAAAAACCCCAATAACTTCCTCAGAGATAGATAGAGCAATGATACAACCCAAACATAAGAGATAGACATATCCTAGCAGCAGATCCTCCTCCTCCATAAGTGCACCACTCCTCCTTGAGTGCATGAGTGAGAAGTGAGTGATCAAATAGAGTGCCTCCTGCACTCTATTTATACTTGACTTGACTTGCCTTTTACATAAATCATGTAGGCTCGAACTTAACCACATAACATAATGTTGATTGGGCCGACCCCCAATAGGGTGGTCTAATAACCCTTCGACCCACATGGACGACCCCCAATAGGGTGGTCTAATAACCCTTCGACCCACATGGCCGACCCCCAATAGGGTGGTCTAATAACCCTTCCACCCACATGACTTATACAGGGCCGACCCCAACAAGGTGGTCTAATAACCCATCAAGTATAAGTTACGACATTTACAATATAAATGACGACACTTCCGTATAGAGGAATAATACCATCTCTATAGGAGTACATACAACATACATATATGAAATACATTCCAAAGTTACATATACATCAACACTCCCTCTTAACTAGGAAGGTATTTCTCAGCACAGGTCCTCTAGCACAAGTCTTCTTCTCTGGATCATCATCACTGGATAATCGTCATCGAGACATCATCATCGTCACTGCTGCTGCTATCTCAATCAATCTCTGAATCTACTCATCATAGGAAGTTCTACAGAACCGGTCCTTTTTCATACTGGATGTAGACCCACCACTTGCAGGTCTTCGTCATCACTGGCCATACTGTGGAATCCTCAGGACTTATTACATGTGTCACAAAACCTCGAAAGAGCATCTGCCAGATATCCCAGGGAAACGAATTACATGCCATAGGCAAAACCTCGAAAGACTATCTGCAGATCTCCTAGGGCCATATTATATGTGACCTCACCACATAACCTCGCAAGAGCATCCCAGGCTGTTACGAGCACACAGCTCTACCTATAGGATCTCCCAGGGCACGAATTACATGTGGTCACCACAAAACCTCACAAGAGCATCCCAGGCTGTTACGAGCACACAACTCTACCTATAGGATCTCCCAGGGCATGAATTACATGTGGTCATGGAAAAACCTCGCAAGACCATCCCAGGACTGATTACGGGCACACAGTCCAACCTATCGGATCTCCCAGGGACACGAATTATATGCCATAGGACAAAACCTCGAAAGAGCATCTACCAGACATCCCAGGGCAACGAATTACATGCCATAGGCAAAACCTTGTAAGACTATCTGCATATCTCCCAAGGCAACGAATTATATGTCCTCCCAGAGCAAAACCTCGAAAGAGCATTTTCCAGATATCCCAGGGCACCAAATTACATGCCATAGGAAAAACCTTGAAAGACTATCTGCAAATCTCCCAGGGCAACGAATTATATGCTCATCTGCACAACCTGATCCACAGCCATAGAGTATCAACCTGATACTCACCATACATCATCTTGATGTACACATGATCATCCTGATCATCATCACTGCAACATCCTGCTGCATGTCATCTGGAGCAACATCCTGAAGCTCTTCATCCATGATCATCCTGATCATACAATGCATCTACCTGATGCATACCAAGTATCTACCTGATACATATCATCATACATGATCCACTTGATCATACAATGTATCCACCTGATACATATATAGATACATGGTCCAAGCATCCAATATGATGCATATACAAAAATACATACACATGATCCAACTGATCATATCCAGCATCCAACATGATGCGTACATACATATAAATGATCCAACTGATCATATCCAGCATCCAACATGATGCATACATACATACATAAAAATGATCCAACTGATCATATCCAGCAAAAACCAGAACATCATCCCGATGCTCATCATCCAGCGCTTACATCCACAGCCATGTGAAGGATCCTCCTTCCAACATGCTTGGAATGGCTTCAACAGATGTGTCCATCACTTCTTCCTCGAAGTGTCCTCGATCTGAAGAACGCCAAGCCTCTCTCTGAAGTACTCGAACTTCACCCTGGCTAGTGGCTTCGTCAGCACATCTGCAATCTGCTCGTCTGTCGCAACATACAGGAGCTTCACAGCTCCTCTCTACACCATATCCCTGATATAGTGATATTTGATCTCTATGTGTTTCGACTTGTCATGAAACACTGGATTCTCGGATAGCTTCACACAACTCTGGTTATCACAGAAGATACCAGTAGCATCCAACGGGAGATCAAATAACTCAGACAGTAGCTTCCGTAGCCATACTGCCTCACAACTAGCTGAACAGGCTGCAACATACTCTGCCTCAGCTGTACTCAGTGCTACGTAGGACTGCTTCCTGCTAAACCAAGAGATCACACCTGATCCCATACTAAAGCAGCACCCAGATGTGCTCTTCCTATCTGCAGCACTGCCAGCCCAATCTGAATCAAAATAACCCTGCAGGTTAAACTTTTGATTCGCTTCATACTTGAGCCCATAATCCACTGTACCCTTCAGGTACCTCAGAACATGCTTTACAGCAACCAGGTGAACACTCCTCGAATCCATCAGGAACTGGCTCAATGTGTTCACCGCAAAGCAAATATTTGTACTCGTGTTTGTCAGGTACATCAAGGACCCAATCATCTGACGATGCATAGAGACATCAACTGGCTCAGATGATGCATCACAAAGAAGCTTCAGATTCGATGTCATAGGTGTGACCATGGCCTTGCAATCCATCAGCCCGAACCTCTTCAGGATCTATACTGCATACTTCCCTTGTCCAAGGAAGATTCCATCTACACTCTGCCACACCTCCATGCCAAAAACAAATAGTGCATCATCCCCAAGTTCTTCATCTCGAACTCGGCAGCAGGCTTCCGCTGTGTGTCGGCAATCAATCTATCCTCACCTGATACAAACAGGTCATCCACATAGTAGTATCACTAGATTGCCTTCCTCAACCTTGTAGTAAAGGTTGGAACCTGCTTTACTCTTGGTAAAGACCAAACTGGATAGAAAGCTATCTATCCTACCATACCAAGTTCTGCACACATATATGACTACACCATGCTGTCTTGAAATCCATCTGGTGCATCTTCTATTTCATCACTTTTATATTTCTTAATGCTGCCATCTGCAACATGCTTGATCTGATAGTTTCATTTGGAAGTCATAACAAACTTCCCTTCAGGTCTTGGGACTACATCCCAAACATCATTCTTCATGATCGACGGATCATGGCATTCCATTTCTTCATCCCAGATCCTAGGAACTTCAATATCTTCAATAGATATCTTTGTTGCTGGAACAAATGTTGTAGTCCTTTTGTAGTTGAAGATATACGGTCTTTCCTACAAAACAGGTTAAATTGCATGATTAGAAACATCTCATAATTTTCAGAACAAATTCTTACACATAAAGAAATATGTCATACAGTCATGCAATTATCTTAGCCAATGCTTCAATACAACATTTATCCATATCCCTTAACTTTCGAGATGCCTTCCAATCTCTACCAGAACATTGTTAAGAGTGTGCACAACTCCCAACATGTCAGCAAAGAGGTTTCATTCTAGATAAGTAGCAATGGAATGTTGTACAGTGCCATAGGCCACTTACCCATGCATATCAGTAGTATACTGTTCATCAATGCAATTATTCTAATATGCATAATACACAGCCTAATTCTAGGAACATCAGTATAAGTATTATTTAAGAAATGACAATTCAAATACTTATCTTTGTTTGTTCGTTGGGTGGACTCCCTCTGAGTCTTCGCTTCCTTGCAGGAGCTACTAGAGTCCTAATCTGAAGTAGCTTCTTCTACACCTTTCTGTTGTGGAATGTAGAGAGATGGTCAACTCCCTCTGAATATCTGCATCCTTGCAGAAACCACTGGAGTGTACTCCCTCTTGATCTTTGCTTCCTGGATTACTTGTCCTTGAACTTATATTCATTTTCGAGCCCTATGCATGCTTGTTAGTATCATCATTGTGTTATCCTCTAGGTCTCATACATAATCAAACATTCATTAGTATAATATTAATATTACAATAATCTCAAGCATGTATAGTCGGGATCATTTCAAACACAGGTAATAAACATTAGTATTCAAGATTTCAGGGAAGTCTTCTTTTACTCATGCATATTCTTATTTGATCATAAGACTCTTCTGATTAGTTAAATCATCAATGCATAACCCCGTGATTACTCAAACCTATACCTTCATGATTCTTCTGGTTAGTCATATCATCAATTATGGTAAGAAACATAATATGCATACAGCCATGACTATTCCAACCTATGACTTCATGAATAATCATTATCAAACAACACAACAGTATAAGATCCTAACACAAGGTAGGATTCTATCTTGATATAGGAAAAACATACCTGGATTAGCATGCTAGCTAGTTATGTCTAACATACTCACATGATGTCTTCTTGTTCTTCTTCAATGACTTGTGCTAGTAAACTGTATATCTCATAGGTTAACCATTATAAAACCAAGTTATACATACCTCGTAAATGGATCTTCTATGAGATCCATGACAATGGATGAATCTTTGTCCTCATGTCATCATGATCATATGTTCTTGAACCAGAATATGATTTGTCTTTCTTGGTGTACCTTTCATGTTAGTAGACAACATAAACCTCATACAACACCATAATGCATTAGTACAATCATAAGTGTCAACACCCTAATCAATGAATATTTTCTATCGTGCATTCATAATTTTATTAAGGTGATACGACAAGTCTAAAATCAAGATTGTACTAACCGTAATAACATGAAGACAAACATACCATAAACTTAATCATGAACAAATCTCAAAACATACCTCGATGAGTCATACCTGTCAAGATTGCTTATAATCTTTTTATGGAAGGCCTTAGCCTCATCTCCCTCTGAGACAGGAACTTCTTCACTTATGCAGGTGACCAATCCATCTTCTTCTAGGATTAACCCAATCCACTTGATTTGCAAGAACTGGACCTCGAGCTGGATATGGGTTTGTCAGAGAAACCCCAAAAATTCAAACTTTGAATTTCAAACTTCTGAAAGGATAGAAATATGCGCCTTGATGACCTGATCAAGCTGGTATGCTCAGAATTTGAAAACTGCAAAGTTTCACTCCTCAATTTTGCCTTTGAAACTTTCAGATTCACTAGACGTGACCCTGAACTGGGGTTTGATGAAGCCCACTCTTCTGCCCAATCAAAATTTTTGATCCAAAGCTCTAAGCTTCTATTTTTCTGAGGAGTTTCCAGCCGTGGTCACAGATTTCAAAAATTCCCATTTTTACAGAAGCCCTAATTTTCCACTTTTCTGATCAAAGTCCCGAACTAGGGTCTGATCAAGCCCGGCCTTCTGCCCAACCAAAAATTATGATCTTGGTCTCTAAATTTCGATTTTGATGAGTAGCATCCAACCATGGTCTCCGATTACAAAAATTCCAACTTTCTCCGAAGCCCTAAATTTCGGAAGCCATGAATGAAGGTACTCAAAAATAATTATGTTTTGACAGAAATATGTACCTGATTGTTTCTGGTGTAACTCCGAACGTTTCAATCCATAGGGTCTGAAAAATTTTCCTGAGATAGCCCGACCTGTTATCTTTCCATCCTGATAGGTCTGACCTCAATTGGATTCTCTCAGAGAGAGTTATGCCAAGTGTCGCAACGTGACCTGTTTATGGGATAATACAGGAGAGCGAACTTGTACTACGTGCCACGTGTCACTGTTTCAACTTCGGCCTCTGAAAAATTTTACTGAGATAGCCCGACCTGTTATCTTTCCATCCTGATAGGTCTGACCTCAATTGGATTCTCTGAGAGAGAGTTATGCCAAGTGTCGCAACGTGACCTGTTTATGGGATAATACAGGAGAGCGAACTTGTACGGCGTGCCACGTGTCACTGGTTCAACTTCGGCCTCTAAAAAATTTTCTTGAGATAGTACATTCTGTGTACTACCTATCACTTTTTACTAAATTTCATTTGGATCTTCCTATCCCAAGTTATGACCTTTTTCCCAAGGTCACCTGATTGTGACTCAGATCTGGAAGAGGAAGAAACCCTATATTGTACATATCATAAATCACAAAGTACAACGAATTAGAGATTGTCCTTTGGACACAAGGTACATGGGGATTTAATCTTTGACCTGTAAAGATTTCAGATCCGAAAACTTTGCCAAAACGGATTTATAGCGAAAGTGCTACGATGACTGGTTTTTGCTATATCAAGCCCTAGCATCATAAGTGCAACAAGTGTCATACATGCCATATCATGCCTTCTTTCAGGCTAGCTCTGATACCATGTTAAATTTTCAGAATTTACTTCAATATGATCTAGGATCTTAACTGAGAGAACAACATGTACATCATATCTACAGCATATCAATCATGGAGACAATAATGCAAGCACAAGAGACACAAATATTTACTTGGGGAAAACCATAAAGGTGAAAAACCCCAATAACTTCCTCAGAGATAGATAGAGCAATGATACAACCCAAACATAAGAGATATACATATCCTAGCAGCAGATCCTCCTCCTCCATAAGTGCGCCACTCCTCCTTGAGTGCATGAGTGAGAAGTGAGTGATCAAATAGAGTGCCTCCCGCACTCTATTTATACTTGACTTGACTTGCCTTTTACATAAATCATGTAGGCTCGAACTTAACCACATAACATAATGTTGACTGGGCCGACCCCCAATAGGGTGGTCTAATAACCCTTCGACCCACATGGCTGACCCCCAATAGGGTGGTCTAATAACCCTTCGACCCACATGACTTATACAGGGCCGACCCCAACAAGGTGGTCTAATAACCCATCAAGTATAAGTTACGACATTTACAATATAAATGACGACACTTCCGTATAGAGGAATAATACCATCTCTATAGGAGTACATACAACATACATATATGAAATACATTCTGAAGTTACATATACATCAACAAGTCCTTAGACCTTCAAGGAACTTTTTCGTTTTCTAATTTGTACATATACTTGGGAAATGATACTTGGAAAATGCATTAATTTGATGCCTCATATTTCATTCCTTTGTTTGTAGCCCTATAATACATATTTCATTTATTTAACATTTGCCTCATATTTCATTCCTTTGTTTGTAGCCCTATAATACACATTTCATTTATTTAACATTCATTTAGTTATTGTTCTTCCATAAAAGTTTTTCTCCTCGAAACCCTGTAAACAAATTGTAAAATTGCTACGAAGGACTTGAATCATCATATGAAAATCCTTCATCTTGGGTTTATGCGATGTGTCAATCTTGAGGATTAATATCAGTATTCTCCTTTTGAGTTTGAGGGTAGTTTAAATGGTCTTATTATTATATGATAAGACGTACATTTTAATAATCATTGAGAACTAAGGGACATATCATGTCTATTTATTATTCAATGTATCCTTGTGCATTATTCAATCCAAACAATCCAAACCTTCTTATAGAGATACCCCATCTATAGGTGGTAAAGTATTAATATGTATTTATTCATAACAAGCAATCATTTGTTTTGTTCTTAGGTAATCTTCCAATTTCCAAATGCAAGGGTTTATATATTTGTAAATGTCACCCCCTCAACCAGCATAACTATCTCAGTACTCTTGACTCTTTATCAATTTATGTATATAGATGCATGGACTCTCTCTTGACTAATACCTTTATAATAAATTCACATAATGTCGAGTCTCATCCAACCAACTAGAATCACAATTTCAATTGGATTTATTAACATAATGAAAATCCAAGGGTTGAATACTTCCTAAGAATTTCAACGCTCTTCCGCAACTCAGATTTCAACCCTATTTGCATCTTCAATAACCTAGGGTACATGCATTTGCAACCTATGACTCCACACAAATACGAAGGTACATATGTAAATGATGGTACAAAGGAAGTGTTATTATTATCAAATCATGCTGGGTCTATAAAGTTCCACTTACAATTACATGATACTCGCCTTTACACAAGCAATGAAGATTTCTTAACAATGAAGTTTACATTCTTGGGAAGGGGCCGAATTGAATGTGTACATAAAACATATTGGAAAACTAACAGAATTCAAGAATACTTGTTATTATGTACTTATTGTAAATCAAGGCTATGGTTAAGGTCCACTTGTCATATATAAGAAGTACTATCTATAATCAATATTGTGGAGCACAATGCCTAAAGTAAAGAGAAACCACATGATCTCAACTGCATTAAGCCAAATGTATGGAATGTTAATTATTCCATTGCAGGTTGATTAGTTATTTAGGCATTATACTATCTCTTTTCCTGCAATCTTAGTGGAGGACCCTCACTCAACATGTCTAACAAATTCTCACGTCGAGCATGCATCAACACCAAATGTGCCAAACTAAATCAAAATTTGTTGTACATAAAAGGACATCCAACATTCTAAAATTTAAAATTGATAACTTTCTATTTAGTGGTTTGGGAACAGAATAAAATCTAGTCAATCTATCCAATTAGCATTTGGATAACCTTAAAAAAAATACTACCACGTAAATGCCATATAGAGCGCTCACTTAAAAGAAGCTAATGTTCAATTTTTTTTTGTTTTTTTTTGCTTTTAACTAAATCACCTATAAACAAATCTCCTAAAAATACAACCTACAACCACTTAGCCAGAACTATTATTGTTACCCATCGTCTAAAACCGGATGTGTAATAATACCCACTTCTCTAAGAACAACCTTTTTTAGAAATAACTAAGATATAATAATTTTTTGTTCAAACCCCCATTGAAGATATTTGTTGCATTGGACTATTTTAAGAGAATTAAATATTTTATATAATTGTGATATGGCTAGTTAAGATTCCAATCTAATAAAGTAAACACTTCAACCAAAGTAAACAAACTTTAACACTGAAATTTTGATGATTCCTTTTCATCGGCACGTTTATCTATCTAGCATTTTTTTGTATGTTGAAAGATCCTTCCATTGGTAGTAAATCATAGTAATGACCTAGAAATTGTGGAAGGAGGAGGCACAACGTTGTATGCAATACATTGTCTTTAGCTTTTTATATGTTTTATTTCCACGTAGAACCTAACATTTATAGCAATGTTGAAACCCTATGTTTTAAATTCAAGGGAATGATTTATTGAATTCAAACCCTACGGGCTTGATTCATTGCATCAATCTGTTAGCTTGCTTGATGCACAAGGAAATTTTGAATAAAATCCATTAATCATGTAGGTTACGTAGTCACTACAGGACTCATCAATACTTTAGAATATTTTCATATTTATTTGTATGTTGTGAATTTCTAAGGTTTGGGAGTGTCATGGTTTCTCCTACATACGGTCCTCACACATTAGTGATTAGCCTTCAATTATGATATTTTTCTCAACTCCATCATTAGCTATCAATTATGGTGTTGATTTGTGTTTTTGACAAATTTTGAAAGCACTAGGGGAGAGAGTTATATAATTGAATAGGGACCGGTAGTGGTCATAGAACCCGTGACGGTTACAACCCAATAAGTGACCAAGAAAATGCCAACTGTCAAACACATATAATTATATAAATATATAAAAAGTGTCATGTTTAATTACATTAAGTGTCATTATGTACACTAGCCTACAGCTGTCAACTATAAGACAAAAGGTTGACAACTGCACAGTCCTAACTTAACAAAATTCAAACCCATCTTGTCCCTTCCAAATCCCAAGGCTCACTGACATAAACATATTATCGGACCTCAACACTCCCCAGGCAGCCCAATCTACAAGGACAGATTACCCATCACTTCGACCCCATCGAACAAGCTTCAGTGAAGACGCAGAAAAGCATCGACAATCAGTGAACCACCAAGGCATCCCACCTACACATTTAATGGAGGTCACATGCACAGTCAATGGTGAATAAGTGTGAGCTTCAGGTGCATGGTTGATAAACAAAGCAACCCAAACAATGCAGTTAATGCTTCCCACTCCATTAAAATCATCAAATCAGCCATAAAACCAAACAGAAGCAGTCCCTAAGCATTTCCAAAAGCACATGGATCGACACAGCCCCATTGCTAGCCATTGGATCGAACCCAAATCAATCTTGTGCACTCATCCAAATCCTGAAATTTGCAATCCATGCCTTTTCAAAGTTGCCAATAAAATCAAACACCAGATGGCTATAAATACACTTCAACCTTTAGACAACCTCCATTTTCTGCTATTCAGAATTCCTAGACCATGTTAAACTCACACCTCTATTTCCAAGCTTGAATTTCAGATTCCAGGCATCGCATTCAAGCAAAACAAAGTTGCAGATTGATTTCCAAGTGCAGAGATAATTCAAGACAACAATCAGAGTTCAGGTATTGCATTCAAGATAAACTTATATTTCAATAATGTTTTCAAGTAGCCAGACTATATCTAATTTTATGCCAGACTATATCTAATTTTTTGCAAGAACCTAAGACCTTTCCATATTTCCATTCCTCTGTTCATAAAGTAGTTCAATCAAGCGACACAAATGAAATATTGTGAAATAGTAGTCTCTAATCCTTGTGTAGTTTCAGTGAGGCCCTGTTTGTTCTAATTTTGTGGGTGATTGCAGTCATGGCAAGAGTCAACACTAATCGTACAAGGCGGACAAGTAGGAGACTCGCCAGGGGTGCCCAACTACGATACACCTCGTTCGATGAGGACATATCACGTGATGATGATAATAACAATGCACACGGAAATGTTGAAGAGGCAAATGATGCAGAGCGTGGTGGTGTTATTCCATCATCAACCACAGATCAAGGTGCAACTGCCAGTAAGAAGATTAGTGCCATCAGAGGATGGACACAAGAAGACATGAAGGTTGCAATAGATGATATAGATTTCAATGGTTTTTCTATTAGAGCAGCTACCAAAAAACATGGGATTCCACCCACATCAATCCATTACTGGATAAATGGCCTGACCCATACCAAGCAAAAAGGACCTCTTACAGTGTTGAATGTAGAAGAGGAAGAAGAAGTTGTAGTTTGGTGTCAAGAGATGGCTCAACTAGGCCATGGTCTGGAGTTGGTTCAACTTAAATCCATTGTTGCCCAAATCTGTCAAGGGAGGCCAAACCCCTTCAAAGATGGATTTCCAGGTAAATCATGGTGGAGAGGATTTAAACAAAGGCATCCAGAACTAGTGTTACGAACAGCAGAGGGGCTTGATAGGGATAGAGCTTTGCATCTACGCCCTACAGTTGTGAGCAAGTTTTATCGGACACTCTGTAATGCATATGAGAAACACTCATACAGACCAGACCATATATGGAACTGTGACGAGACTGGATTACAGGCATGCAGGAATTGTGGCATGCGGGTAATTGCCAAGAAAGGGAGCAGGAATGTGCCCAAAATTCTGCCAAAAAGTAGGGAGTGGATACCTATTCTTTGATGTGTAAATGCAGTTGGAGCATCAATTCCAGGTTTTTATCTGTTCAAGGGAAAGAATCAACTCAAAAATTACATTAAAAACTATGAACCAAGAGCATGCATGGCTGCACACCCCCATGCATGGATGACAAAAGAACTGTTCTTGAGCTGGCTTTTCCACTTTGTTGCCTCTGTGTTGGGCGGTGTTTCACCTGAAAACAAACACCTATTGATTTTTTATGGCCATGGCAGCCACGTAGCTATACAAACCATTGAGGAGGCAAACAGGCTAAGCATTGATCTGTTGACACTGCCTGCACATACCACCCACAGGCTGCAACCTGAGTGTGTTTGGGCCTTTCAAGAGTTATTTCAGGTCCGAGAGAGCGGCTTGGATGGCAAAGAACCCAGGGGTAGAGGTGAAGAGGTTCGAATTAGCAGAACTTGCAAGCAAATATTTTGCTAGGGCACTCACAGCATCAAATATCAAGGTTGGTTTTAGGTGGACAGGAATATGACCTTTCAATTATGATGCTCTTCAACATGACATGGGATGTAGTCAGGATTTTGATGTTCAAGGGCTAGAGGATGCAAATGCTGCAGAGAACATCATATCACTCTCTCAAGGTCATTGCCAACCACTGGGCGACGACGATGAACATGTAAGTGAAACTCAGTATGGCACTGAACCTATTGGGGAGAATATAGAAGCTGTTGGAAGGATAGAAACAAAATTAGATGGCCAAGGGAATATTCATAACAACATTGTTGATTTGAGTGTACATGGATGTGGCGAAGCAGTGGTAAACAATAGTGAGGAGTTGACATTTCCAAGCCAGCCAAAACAGCCCGAGTTGTTGGCAGAGGCCATGACAAATATGAACAGACACATTGTCACCCCCACCAATGATGAAAGCCTTAACCTACCTTCAATGCCAGCAGTCCTTAACAAAGAAGCTGTCCATTATTATGTGGATGTTGGGGGTGTTGGAGATGAGAATGTACAAAATGCAGATACAGTTGACCAAGAAAATGTTGATGAGGCACTACCCCCACATGAGCCACTACTTGGCCAGTTCCTTAAGTTGCCAGTGGAGAAAGTTGCAACTCAATTATCTAATCCCACTGCTCAGCATCTTAGATTAAGCAGGAGCTCACAGCTACTAAAATTAGAGGACTACATCACCCTACTGGTTGAGGCAGAGCATAAGAAAAAGGAGATGCAAGAATTAAAAGAGAAGAAGAAGGCTTTGGCAAAGGAGAAGAATGAAGCAAGGATTGTTGCAGCAGAAAATCGAAGGCAGGAAAGGCTTGAAAGAGTGAAAGAAAGGGAGGAAAGAGAGCAACAGAAACAATTGGTAAGGGAGGAAAGGGAGCAAACAAAGGCATAGCAGAGGAATCCAAATGGTCTGGACAGGACAGAGGTGGTGGACAACCCATTGGATCAGTTTTCGGAGAACAGAAGATTATTCCAGGACCTTATTAACATACAAATACCCCAATACCATCAGGCAGGGGGCAATACTGTGTATGCCTTCCAAACACCTCCAATGAACCCAGGTCTATTAGGCTCAAGTCATAACTATGGTTATGCGATGCCTCCTTGGATACAAGGACCGACGTGGCTTGTAGCAAATGTTTGCAGCTCAACACAACCAGGTCAAGCAATAGTATCCAACCCAACCATATTGGGTAATGAAGGCAGTCAACCTCCTCACACATAGGGATTTTTGGGTGGTTCCAAATTTTGTGTTTGACAGATGAAAGTTGTATTTTGTTTGGCATACACAGATGAAAGATAGATTTTGTTGCAGGAGGAATTTTGGGTGGTTTCCTAAGCTTTTGTTTGAATCCAATCTGACAGTCGATATATTTTAGGCATAACCACAATAAATGTCTTAATTCCCAACCCATAAGGGACCAACCATATGTATAAATCTTGAATTTCTACTATGTTGAACAAGAATCTGCCCTTTATGTCAAGTATTATTTTCTTCATGACTCTGTCTATTTACTGGACTGCATTCCTTAGTAAAACTGATTGCTATATTACTTGGTTGCAAAACTAATTTGAATTATAAACTAAATTGGATGGTAGACCAACCTGATTGAAAATATAAATTGAATGCAATTTTTTCTTGAATGCAACACTGACTTGAATGCAAATCAACTTAAATTGGATTGAAAGTAAGCATTGAAAGCAGCCTCTGAGAGGGACAACTCATTTCATCATGTAACCAAACATCACAGAAATAATAACAGAACATATGCTAATTGGACATCAGTCAATCCTCTCCCCTCCACCACCATGCCACCTTTAAACAATTCATACAAACTTCAAATCAGAATTATAATTTTTTCTTCTTTGGTTTACAAACAACTCACATGCATTACAATCTCAAGAAAACATCTTGCATACAAACTTTACATCCTCTGTCATACACATTAGTGTTTGCCTAGGGTTTGGCTTATTTTAGATGGTTATTTTGATTAAGTTTCAAGGTGTCCTTTAGCAAGATAGAAATTCGATGCATAAAAGGAAATCTGATTATGGAAATAAGAAACAAGGAAAATACCCAAATTCAAAGAGAGGAGAAAGGAGTGAACACACTTAAATCAAGAAGAGGTTGTAATCCTTGCATTGTACTTAAAGAAAAATGTATTTAAACAATGCAATATATGTGTAGAAAATTGCATTAAATGTACCAAATAAGAAAGCAAATATTCTTGAATGGTAGTTGAAGGTGGCCTTTAATTGTGAGATGCTCTCTTGCAATAGTGGTGTTGGTAATCCTCTTTGGAAGGAGGGTAAAGGGAATCTAATAGAAACCTGCAAGGGGGGACCTTGGCTCAAACTTCAACCAATGGGTACAAAGGGAAGAATCCAAGCAAACTGATGAGTAGAACATTGGAAGTAAGTCCATGTTGTGAGGGGCTTGGTGGAAACTAGAGTTTTAGGTAGATTAAATGATTCAATGAAGATGTTAGGGGTCTAATTGAAAATATGGAAGAGTAATGACAATTTTTTAAATGAGAACCAAAATTCTAGAAAAATACAAAACGAGGGCTAACTGTAGATGGGACAAACACATAGGCATGTCCAACATACTACAAATAACTATTGAGGAAAAGTTAAAGGCTTCAAACACTAATATGTGAGTCACAGTTGGGGATCTTATGGTCTTAAACAAATCCAAAATTTTTTCATTGAAATGAATCTCTTTGGTTTGTTAGTATGTCGAAGATGGACAGAAATCAATTGTACAACTCATTAACAGTGTGCCAAGAGAAAAACAAAAAATGGGAAGATTAGTTTTGACCTTGTCACCCTTATGTGTGCCCATAATAGAGATATGGTCATTGGGGACCTCAAAGAGGGCATCTCTAACTAACCCAATTTTACCAAATCAAGCATGGATGTCAGAGTTGATCTGACATAAGGAAGAGAACATCCAATTAAGGACTTTGGCAAGAAATAAACATGACCAGATTATGACCGAAGAAAGAAACAAAGGTTGCCTTGTCTAGACTTTAGAGATAAAATTGAGAAAACACATATTCATACACCTAAGCCTGGTGTAAGAGGACAACTAAGGAAATACTATCAACAATAATAACCCATCTCAAGATGATGGGAGGATTCATGGTGAGCATTGATTACATGGATAGACTAGATGCAAAATCCACTCAGCACACCATAGTAAAACCACCTTCATTATCTAATATTTTAATTTTTTAGCATTCATTTCATAATAATATCAATGTTTATAAATGAAAATTTGATTGATTAGTTTAGACGAGTAGTGTTATTCTTTTCACCAAAATTCAAATTTCCAATTATATCGTCATCCCTCATGGATCATCATACTTGCCTAATAAAGTGGAGTTGAAACCAAACATAATTCATGCATGACTGTGACAATATATATATATTAATGGTCGTTATTTTATACAATATATGTAACAAAATAGTTGTATTAAAATTAATATTTAGCTATGAATTTTTTTAAATAGAACGTAGGCCTAAGGCCATAGACTTTTACACACTTTCATAATATATATATATATATATATATATATATATATATATATATATATATATATATATATATATATATATATATATATATATATATATAGTATTCATAAAATGAAAGATACAGACCAAATCAAGCATCCAAATACTCTTTCATCTTCTCTCATACTTTTCTTAGAAATCAATCCAAATTTCACATATTCATCTAATTGGCATGCCCAAATCCCATGAACTCAGAATGCCTCTAATTCACAGTCCAAATTATTCAACTAATTGGCATGCCCTAATTTCATCTAACTGGCGTGCCTCTAATTGGCATGAACTCAGAATGCCTCTAATTGACAATCCAAATTATTATCTAATTGACATGCCTCTAATTTCATAATGTCTCTAATTTCACATATTCATCTAATTGGCATGCCCAAATTATTTCAGAGCATCATCTTGCATCTCGAGTATGCATCATTCCTATAATCAACTTCATTAAGAATTTAACAATCATCCATTAAGAATTCAAACAATCACTGAAAGCAATATAATCACATAATAGAAGCAATAAATGAACTAAATTTGCACATATCAGAATTTGCCATGCCTCTAATTGACATGCCTCTAATTTCATAATGTCTCTAATTTCACATATTCATCTAATTGGCATGCCCAAATTATTTCAGAGCATCATCTTGCATCTCGAGTATGCATCATTCCTATAATCAACTTCATTAAGAATTTAACAATCATCCATTAAGAATTCAAACAATCACTGAAAGCAATATAATCACATAATAGAAGCAATAAATGAACTAAATTTGCACATATCAGAATTTGCCATAACCTTCAAACCATGAAACCATAACCGAATTTGCCATAACCATGAAACCATAACTCAATTATAAAATATACTACGTTACTATTTGGGTGGAATAAAGGTTATCCTAAAGCCGAAACCATGAAACCCTAGCTTACCCTGGCAGCAATAAAGGATCACACTGAATCGAAGATTTTTTATCACGAAAGTCAAGCACCATAGTCTTTATAGCATTTGACACAATATAAGAGTTCCAAAACCACTATCATGTGTTCATTTCCCATATTCATATGAATGGTTTGAGCTTTGTTTAGTACAAAGCAAATTGCTTTAATGATATAGTTTAAGTTTGATGTTACAAAACAATATGCTTTAACAACAATGCGTCATACCACTAAGCACTCAACTATGAATTTAAGCATGAGCAACACTACTTAGAAAGTGGTAAGATAAATAAGTATTGAGGTGATGACAAACCATGGTATGCATGCAAGTGTATTGGTGAAGGTTTGTATTGATTTTGTGGTTTACAATATATAGTCGTGCACGGTATGTTTTGGAACAAATGGTTGATGTTTGAGTTATATGGGGTAAATTGGTATGTGATTGGAAGTGATATCCTATAGCGGTTAGTTATGCATTTAAATGTTTTATCTTTGTGCAAACATCACCCAATCATTGCATGTACTAGGTAGTAGGCTAAATTAATGTTTTAATGGCCGAGTTGACAAAGCAACCCCCTGTAATGCACCATCATATGAGCCAAGTCCATGTTACGTTGTTACACGATACTGGTAATGGGGTACCTTATAGACGGGTTTCAACATTATACATATGGTTGTGATGTTATGGGTGTGTTTATCATAAGTGATGAGTACTAAACAACATGAAAATGGATACCACCTTCCCAATCACCATGTCATGCCATTGAACAATAAGAGAGATAACTTCTACCACAATTAGCCTCTAGGTTGCTACTATCTAGATGGGCGCCAACGAATGAGAGACTGAGGCTACTTTTTTTTTCACAAAGTGTGCTCAGCTTATTCCACCATATGAGATATCTTATTTAGTATAATTTAATAAAATTTGTTTGTTATATTTTTTTCTAAAATTTAGTAAATAATTTAGAATACTTATTGAAATTGTAGATATTAGTTGTTTAGATAATTACATTTTAGAATTTATGGTGAATTAGTATCTATGTTTTTTTTATAGATTGTACCAAAATGATATTATCCAAATTAATTTTATGGAGAACAATTAAGTTGTTGGTGGCACAATTTCTGACTTATGGAAATTCACAGACACTAAGTTAGATGATGGTTCTACTAGCACAGCTAAGATATAAAAATATTTAAAAAATTAAAATTATTTATCAATTAAAAATTAAATGTAAATTTAACTAAAAAAATCGATACATTATGTTGATTAATTTAAATTACTCCAACTAAAAATTACATAAACAACCTCACAAATCACTCTACCGCTACTCTGAACTAAGAATTATTTTTTTTAACAGAAACGTGTAAGTGTATTGTATAAAAAAAAAGCAGTGGTTTTGAACCAAATCAGCCAAGTACATTTAATGGTGGCCAAATTGGTTATGAGTAATATCCGTACCTCATTGCAATTGGATGTCAATGTGCCTTACATCTGCAGAAGCATCTTATGCTGACAGAGCTTGATACAATTTATTAAAATGAATATAGTGTCGGGGTTGCTAATCAATGAGAAAAAGAATGTGGCAATCAAAAAAGAATGTGGCAGTCAAAAATGTAGTGAAGAGTAATCTGCTTCAGATTTTTTGTAAAAAGTGACTTCTGGACAGATGGATTTGATGATGCCTGTCTTCATTCAAAGAAATGCCTAAGAGGCCAAATTGCAGCATAGTTCTGTAGGAGAATTACAGTAGCAAATTCTGAACGAGATAATTGAATATGTCCAGCAAATTCAGGTTCTAAATATTTAATGAATGATACTGGAGATCAATGATGTAAAACGAGTGGACCTTCACTTGGAATGTAATATGCATCACTAACTAAATATAGGGATTATATAATCCTGTGAATGAGCCTGTAAGCATGATGGTAAGATACAGTAGCTAGCTCCATGAACAGCATTTGCCCGATGTTGGGAAAAAAACCTAAACCTTCAATCTGTCTTCAAGTGTGATGAGTTCTGAATAGATGACTTCTGCCCTGATGCAAATACTGGAGACATTTAAAACTTTGGACCTCACATGCTGCCTTCTAGAAATTGGAGCTATTGCTTCAGCAATTCGAATATCTTCTTCAACAATTGAACTCGAATTTTACTGCTGCCACTATATCCATCGATAAGAGAAAATGAATCCTCCTAAACCTTTGATGGGCATTTTCTGCCTGAGATCGCTCAGAAATGACCTAACAATCTATAGACAGAGTTATATCCGAGATAGATATTCTGAATCTCTCTTCAGTGAGTATTCAAATCTCAGCAGGATGAATAATACTCTGTATTTTGGATATTTTCCTTAAAAATTGTCAGGATGGAATGATGCTTCTAATTAATCAAACAAATCGAACGAAGGGGAGGTAGCTTGCTTCTAACTTATTACCAAAATCAAGGAATATGTTGGGCTTCTATTTCCATATTGGAAAGCTTGAGAATGCCTTGAAGTTGACTGGAAGCAGCATTTGCTTCAATATTTGCCTCGTTGTTTAAGATTCTTAAAATATGATAAGCCTTGAACAGTGTGAAGGTGCTCGAAATTTGTTGAATTCGTTGAATGATGCGACTGAGTGGAAGATTATTGCTATTAATGTTGGTGTTAAGGGCGCGGATGATGATCAAAGAGTCTCCAAACACTTGAATCTTTTCAATTTTATGATCTCTAGCAATCTGGCAACCTTTCATCAGGGCTAAAGCTTCTGCAATATTATTTGAGCTTTTTCCCAGGCCCCACCTATACTTCAGTCTTATTTTCCCATCTCTATTCCACAAGACTCCTCTTGCTCCTGCAATGCCAGGATTGTTCTTGGAGGCTCCGTCGAAATGAAGGCTGTCCTTATCCTGAATTGTTCTGCACTCTTGGAATGCTTTTTATTGAGTCTGATTTTCCAGGCTGGAATGTGTCTCAGATGGGGCTCAGACCTAGGTTGCGGTCGAACTGTTCCTATCCAGCTCAATTCCAACTTGTTAAGGGTTGTGTCAGACCTATACTTAGAGTTATTGAGGCATTCAAGCAATAAGCCTTTAGCTTGGCTTGCTGTATGTATGGGATTACATAGCTTATCTTGGAAGATTGCCTGATTTCTTGCGTTCCAGATTTTCCAACATGCGTATTTTGGGATGGAGATCCAAAGGTGGTACCAGAGTTTATTCTTGGAGAGGGACACGGGGTAGCAAGAATTCCAATCTTCGAAGAGCTTAGTGATGGAAGTAAAAATGGGCATGGTGATGTTGAGATCCTGAAGCAGATAATTCCATACATGATTAGAATAAGGACAATCCAGAAAAAGGTGAAAGAGTGTTTCAAGGTTGCTTTGGCATAGGGGGCACCAAAAAGGCCCATAAATTCCTCTCTTACTTAGATTATCCCCTGTGAGAATTTTACAGTGAATTAAAGTCTAGGTAAAGAAGTTGATTTTTGAGAGTCCAAATGGATCCCAAACCATTTTCCAAATATTATTTCTAGCATCATCTTCCGGTTGTAGAGCTTTGTATCCAAGGACAGCCGTGTACGATCCTGTAGGCCCCCAGCCTCGATCATCTCTGGACAATAAATGTAATGGGGCGCAACCTTTCAAATTCTCAATTAGAATGGCTTTGGCTGCCTCAAGATTTGCAGGAACAACAACCTTTTTCCAACTGTTCCAATTGCCGTGGATGTCCCAGGAACTAAAATCTTTTAGAGTTATGATCCCATGATGGGCGAACCAATCTGCAATATTTTTTAGCTCATGGATGTTCTGCAAAGCTTCTTTTTCCATAATTATGTCTTTAAAGATAACTATTTTCTTGTCGTTTCCTGGTACCCAATATAATTCTTTTGAAAAAAAATCCCAGGCCTCTTTGCATAGAGTCCAAGTGCTTGAGCCTTTGGAGGTAGGCTTTTGGTCTAGACATCTTAGATTGGCTCCTTGCAAATATTTCTTCCTGAACACTTGACTGATTCGATGCCACTTGTTGTGAAGAATCTGCCATAATAACTTGCCACCCAGTGCCAAGTTTGCATGGTGAGGATCGCGTATTTGTAGCCCTCCCGCAATTTTTGGCTTCTTAATTGTCTCCCAATTTACTAGGTGGATTTTTTTCCCAGTGTTTTTCCCACCATACCATAAGAAATCTCTCATTATTTTACTTATCTGATTTGCTACTCCTTTTGGAGCTAGGAGAGTAGAAAAATGATATATAGGAGTGGCGGAGATTATCGATTTCACAAGGGTAAGTTTTCCAGCCTTACTTAGCCAGTGTCCTCCCCATCTATTGATTCTTCTTTTAATTTTGTTGATAGTATCATCCCAAGTTCCAGCCTTAGAGTTTCCATAAGTGATCGGAAGACCCAGATAAGTGAAATTGTCCCAGTGATTATGTACCTTGATACCAAGAATTCTGCTTATTTTTGCAGCCACTAAGTTGTTTATCTTCCAGCTATAGACTACACTTTTCTGTAAGTTAATCTTTCCTCCTGAGGTCTTGCAATACATGTTCATATTTTGCTTGAAATTGCAGGCTATGTTGGATGAAGCTTCTCCCAGAAATAGTGAATCATCTGCAAACAGAGTGTGATTGAGAGAATGGGAATCTGAGGTCAATTGGAGGCCTGGGAAAGTGCCATTGAGCAGGTCATGGTTTAATTTTCGGCTAATAGAATCGGCCAAGATAATGTATAGGAAAGGGGAGAGAGGGTAGCATTGCCTAATGCCACGGGTTGCTTGGAAGAAATCGGAAGGACGACCATTAATTAAGGGTGCTATCCAGGGTTTGCTAATGCAAGTTGCAATCCAGTTGATGAAGGTTTCATTGAAACCAAAATGAGACATAATTTTGAAAAGGAAGGAGTGTTGAACCCGGTCAAATGCATTGGCCATGTCAAGCTTGATTAACATACCTTTTTCTTTTCTAGCTTTGTTGGAGTGGATAGCTTCTTGAACAAGAATGACACTGTCCAAAATTTGTCTCCCTTCTAGAAAACCGCCTTGGTTCTCTGAGATCATGCTGTTAAGTAAGGGCTTCATCCGGGTTGCCAACATATTGGCTATGATCTTATAGGAGGCGTTGCATAAGGAAATTGGTCTAAATCTGTTGAAGGAGCTTGGATTTGTATCTTTTGGTATGAGGGACAGAAAGGTGTTATTTGTGCCTCCACTGATCTTAGCCTTTGAATGGAAATTCTTTACCATTCTCGTAAAATAATTTTTTATATATTCCCAGCAAGCTTTATAAAAATGAATGGAGAAGCCGTCGGGGCCCAGGGCTTTATCAAAATCAAATGAATTGATTGTATTGACCACTTCCTGCTCAATGAATGGTTCCATGATACTCTGATTCTCCTCGGGCGTGATGTTGTTCGTGATATGCTCCAGCAGAACGTTCTCCTCATCTCCTTCGACCCTGCCCTCATCAACGTATAGCGTGGAGTAATGTACATGAGCAGCATTTTTGATATTATCATTTCCTTTGCAAGTCGTGCCATCCACAAGTTTGATCTCATTGATATGATTGGCTGACTGTCTTATCTTAAATTGTTTATGAAAATATCTTGTATTTTTGTCCCCAGACTTTAGCCATGTGCTCCTCGACTTCAAGCGCCAGTATTCCTCCTCCTTTCTAAAGGCGCGGTACACTCTGATTTGTTGGGTGGTTTCATCATTCAACGTTTTAGCTTCAACGAGCTGATCATCCATAGTAGTTTGAATATCTGCTAAAATTCCCACATCAATATTTATGGGTTCTGTTGGAGCAGGGCAATTGGATTTTGCCCAGTTCTTTAGAGCAATATTGGTATTCTTTAATCTATGTTCCCATACGTGACAGGGGGAGCCCGTGATGGGGATTCTCCACGCTTTTTCCAAAATGGACCAGAAACTTGTATCGTCCAACCACTGAGGAGTGAACCTAAATGGAATAGGGCCGAGATCCTCACTATCTTTAAATTGGAGTTGGATAGGTTTATGATCTGAGGCTAGATTGACTAGAATGTTGGAGGAGATGATTTGTGTATCAGTCAGAAGATTACTGTGGACGAGGAATCTGTCCAGCCTGGCCATGATATTCCCCTTACCGAGACGCTTGTTGGACCAAGTATACTTCCCTTTCTTCGGCTTGATATCGATGAGATCCCTGTTATGAATAATTGCTTTAACCTGTTGTTTGAAAAAATCATTTCCACTAAGGCCGCCTCTCTTTTTAGTTTTGGAGAGGGTGATGTTCATATCTCCTGCTGAGATTATGTTATATGGGTTATATGCATCCAAAAAATCTTCTAGAAGACTCCAACACTCTTTTTTTTCCAAGTGAAGATTTGGCACATAAATGTTGAAGAGGGCGACCTGCTTATTGCTCTGCAGATGGGTTAGATCCGTATAAATCCAGTGTTGCATAGCAAATTGATTGTGGAGCTGGAATTTTTTCGAGGACCATAAGGTTGCCAAACCTCCAGAGGCTCCTCGGGCACTTACTGCATAGCATGTATTATGCTTCCAATAATCTTTTCCGATGGCTAATACTGTCTTATCATCGAGTTTGGTCTCCTGGAGTAGTAGAAGATCAGGCATGTCAATTCTTTGTAGATCTTTGACTGCTTCTATCTTGCAGTGATTACCTAGACCCCTGCAATTCCAAGAGACCAACTTCATCATTTAGGGATGTATATGGAGGAGGGAGTTCCTCCTGGAAGGTCCCCGTGTTTCTTTCCTGATGTCCTGGTTCTAGTATTTCTTTTGAAAAACATATCTATTGTTGCTTGGGAACCTTGAACTTTCTCTCGCTCTACTTCTTCTTCCCTCAGCTCTTTGGTGGATTTTCGACCCAGTGTTTTGATGGTTTTGTCGAAGGGTTCTTCTGAAGAGGAGGGGGAATTTGGGGTTCTTGCTTTTGTGATCTCAGCATAGGAGGGAGTCTCTTTAATCAGAGTTGAACTTGTGGGGCTGGGGGTAGTCTGGGCCGAGGAGATTGATGGATTATCAAGGTCCCGCTGAGTTGCATGCATTTCTTGTTGTTCGCTTATTTCTCCTTCTTCTTTAGCCTCAGGGTTTTCCTGGATCTCATCTGATTCAAGGGCTTTGAAGCTGTCCCTGTTGTTCGAGACTGACGGATCTTTTTGTTGCTTGCTGATCTGTTTTCTACAGATTTAGGCTTTTTTAGTGAGATTTCGTACCTGCTCTGTTATTTTTTTGGATGGCTGTCCACTGTTCCTTTTTCCCATTCGATTCTATTTTCGTAGGCTTCTTTTTGCATGATCATGCGAAATGACCATATTTGTGGCAGAACTTACATTTAATGGAATCTGCTTGTAGTCAACTTCTTGAATATGCGACCAGTCTGCCACTGTGAGATTTATTGCTTCCGGAAGGCCATGTTCCAAATCAACTTCGACGCATATTCTTGCGCATGAATGTTGATCTTTTCACTCAGCTTTATCAATGTATTTCCCTAGGGCATTTCCGATTGCTTCCAGGGATTCTGCATTCCAACAATGGAGAGGAAGGTGAGGGAGCCTCACCCAAACTGGAACCGCAGAAGGGATATCCAGCGTTGGGTCAAAATTCGGATTCCATCTATTCATATAAAGTCCTTGCGGCCCCATAAAGTAGGGTCCATTTCTAAAGATAAGCTCGCGATCCTGCTTGCATTCGAAGACGAATGCAAAGTAACCTTTGCCCAGGAAGAAAGATTTTACATCCTCGGCGATCAAGGGTCTCCTTTTTTTCTAAACCCATCTTTCGGTGGACTTAGGTGAAGGCCATAAGCCCGTGAACTGGCTGATTAGAGCCCATTCCGACAGATTCAGGGTTGTCTTGCATGGGAGCTCCACCAACAGAGCAACAGTGGGGATCTCACTTAACTTCTTCACGAATTTTTGCTAAGAGGAAGAGATCGGTTTCTTTCCTTGTGCAGAAACGAGCTTTAAGAATCTAGTTAGGTCGAGAGGGAGGCTCTCGGCTCCTGAGGCCATGAGGTAGAGGGAGCACGCCCTAGGAGAGGGGCAGAGGGACAGACAAGGCAAAGAAGAGGGACCATGGTCGAGGGGAGGAGAGAGTAGGGTGCAAGGGGATGGCTCGTGCATAGAGGAGGAGGAAGAAATGGCCAGAGGCCGGCATCAGAACCAGGAGGGCCGAACAGCGCAGCTCGCCTTCGCGTTTTCCGGGAGAAACATATAATTTTGTTACCCCATGGTTTCAAGGACTCTGAACTAAGAATTACACAAGCAATATCACAAATTACTCTTTATCATTAAAATTATATGAAAACCATCACTTATAACCTTCGTAAACATGTTATATGTGCCATGACCATATGAACATCAAACTTATTTATTAAATACTTAATACAACTTTTAAGAACCACCCATTCCAATAATTAATGGCGTAGTTGATACCATGTTAAATATTAAAATTGAGAAAAAACAAAACAATTACAAATTAGTTATATGAATATGTTATTATTATAGTAAGAATATTACACACCAAGTTACAGAGTTGCATGTCTTTTAAACATATCATGAAACACAATTCACGCATCTAAATGGCACTTTTACCTTACTCCTATTTATTTCACATAGACATCAAACCCATACTTAATGATCGTACACTCACTTCAACACACAACACACACACACTTCAATAAAACTACTATGTAGCACTTCTAATCCATTCACAGTTACCAAGTGTTATCAGACAATCTACCAAAAGCATACTTAAGGTGTGATCTCCCTAGCTCAATGTGAGTCTAGAACAAATCAAATAGAACATAACCTACTTTCCTAGATCAAATAGAAGTGCAAACAGATAGATAGATCACTTACCTCCGATTTACAGATCCCTTTGCTCTTTGTTCATCCAATGCCCCAGTGTCGTCAGATCTCAAGTTGCAAGACCCTGTTGAACAAACAGGAACCAACAAGTAGTGAAAGCATACATTTCATATGATCGATCTAAGTTAACAATTAAGGAAGAAAACTCTAAACATTATCAATGAGACAACATTTATGGAAAGAGATTATATTAACTGTATAAAAGTGGGAATTACATAGAAAGGAGAAAGTTACAACCAAAGCCTTAACATCGCATCCTCCATCCAACATGTCCAAGCCAAACCTCCAAGATGGTGCAAGCTTCCCAAGATGATTAGGGATCACCAATATGGATTCTACCAGCATAAGGATACCATAGACCTTCCTACCCTTCCCATGGAGAGAGGGGTTGTTTATATAGGGCTAAAGAGATAGGGTAGGTTAAGGATTAGGGGGAGATGGTTAAGGAATCCTCCCATTAGGTTAGGAACCGAAATGCCACCTCACCTAGAGTCTAGGGATAGGTCTTGTTACACCTAAAATATTACCACCACTAGATTCAGTGTATACATCCCTGAAGTTCCATTGGCTAAGTCATTTACCTGGGAAGGACTTTATTGCATTTATGCTAGGTTTTGAGAGGTCGTCGCAGGCTGCACTCATGCAACCTGTGACGTTAAAACAATCATTCATTACAGGGTGCAACGAAGTCAATTAATGGTAAAAATAGCTTCTTCGAGCTCATTCTCGAAGGTTGATGACTTGGATCCCTATCCCTGACCTATTGGGGGAGCTGTCCTTCGGTTCCTAACCCATTGGGAGGATCTCCTATCTCTCTCCTATCATATCTCAACCTAACCTATTCATACCCTATCCACTTAGTCCTATATAAGTGAAGCTCTACCCCTCTCCAAAGGGAGGAAGTCTATAGTGTCTACATGCTGGTGAAATCATCCTTGAGAGATCTCTACTCATCTATTGGGAGACTCATTCTTCCTTGGGAGGATATGGCAAATGGCTTGGATGGAGAAGGGCTGCAGTGTTAAGCCTTGGTTGCAGTTCTATGTCTCTACTATGTATTTCCCTATTTACAGTAATATAAATGCTTTCCACCAATATTGTTAACGTGTGATGATATTGAGTAGTTTACCTGCTTAACTGTTTACTTAGATCTCTTATTGTATAGATGCTCTTTACTCATTTTGTGTTGTTCTTTGTGTCTTAACAGGTCTTGCAACTAAGATCTGACGACCATTGGATGTGGAGCAACATTCAGGAGAAATGATTGCGAAGCAAAAGGTAAGACATCTAGCACTTGATCCTTAAGTAGATCTAGGAAATCCATTTGTAGTCTGTTCTATTTGTTCTAGACTCACGTTGAGCTAGGGAGATCTGGCTCACGTCTGCTCGAGTGGATTGTCCGTCAAACAAATCTGGAGACCATACTGGGGAAGAAATTTCTTTCTAGTTGTCAAGTTGAATGATATTTTCAGTTGATTTCTTGCCAAGCCTTTTTATTTGTCATTTGCTTCTTAAGTTGGTTTCACCATCAGATCTTCAATTTGAAGACTCTGATCAACTTCCTTTGGATCTGCATTCCCATTCCCAAACCTGTTTATTGCTCATTACTTGGATATTTGACTCATATTTGAACTTAGATCTCGCCTGTCGCACCTGGGTGATATACACAGAGCAACACTGTGTCATTCTTGGTCTCTGTTCTTTGTTTGTTGGCTTGTCG
Source organism: Larix kaempferi (assembly GCA_027924585.1). NCBI lineage: Eukaryota > Viridiplantae > Streptophyta > Pinopsida > Pinales > Pinaceae > Larix > Larix kaempferi. The sequence continues at coordinate 871,228 of BSBM01001557.1, read as the reverse complement.
TCGCAACCATGTCACTGTCCTTCTGCGACACCATCGCACTCCCCGCATTGGTGAACCACGACGTCGCACTATGTACAAGCACAGAGTGCACCGATCTACTCTTTTGCCATACAAGCACCTTTTCTCCTCTTCTGTTTTGAGTGTGTTTTGTATGCGGATTCCCTCTGCACTGTATGATCCAGTCAGAAATCCCTTTTGCTTTGTGTGATTGAGTTGCTTGGTTTCGTTGGAGTTGTTTTGGGTTCCATCTTGGACAGGTCTAAGATTTTGGTAGTGGTGGACACTTTGGTCTTCACCACCTTCATCCACTCACCCTTGCTTTCCCTCCTCTCCTAGCCTGATCTGATCAAGTGCACTGGATCAGTTCGAGACCTCACTTGCATTCATTTTTGTGAGCCTTGTTTGCTTTAGTGCTGCTAGTTACTGTTTGAATTTGAGTGTTTGAATGTATTTTCAGTTCATTGAGTGCTCGCTTTCTCTTGAGATTTTCTGAGTTGTTAGAGTGTTGCAAGTGATATTTTCATTTAAAAAATCCATGTTTAAAAGCATAACTGTTATCAAATTATTGTTTTGATGCATCCATTGAAAGATCAAAAGTACTTTGCTTCCATTATTTTTCAAGATCATTTGAAGAATTGCATATGCATTGGAATGTTTCATTTACAAATATTTTGGAAAAGTTGAAGAAGGATTGTATTGTTTGCGTTTTACATGAATTATGAATCATTCATCTTCTTGAAAAACTCGGATAGCTTTCAAGTTTTGCAAAAGTAGTTCCATGCTTGAAAAAGTCACATTGTATCTTTTGATTTTTTATGCTTTTAGGCAATCATAGTGAAAGTGAAAAGCTTGCACACTCTGCTTAGGATCTCTCTCTTTTCATTACTTAGCATCATTTTTTGAAAAGACAAAAGAAAAAGAAAAGCATGTTTTGATTTGGCTTAGTAGTGTTGTGGAAATTTTTATGTTTCGTTGAAAAAAGGAAAAGAATATTTCAATATCATTTTTCGTAGATTTGGGATTGTGTTGCATTGCATTGCTTTGGTAAAGTTGTTGGAAAGAAAAATAAAACTTCTCCTTCCCATAGGTAGCATTCATCGAAAGAAAAGCATACTTTTTTGCATGTAGTTAGGGCCTGCATTATGTTTTCGATTATGTACTCACCTCATGCATTCACCTAACCGTCTAGATAAAATTAACGGTAGAACTAGGGTAAAATATTTAGAAACTTGTGCGTAAGTTAGAGACGTGTTTCGACGTCGTTAAGCATGGCAATTGTCGTTATTTGCCAGGACTGTATCCCGGGGGTATTGTAGTCTTCCACATTCTTATCGGTATATTGAGCTCCTTCACATACCCACCAAGTCACCTTGAGTACTTGGCGTATATCGAAGGGTGTATCACGTACTCGGTAGTATATCGAAAGTTCTCTTGACGAATGGTTGTGCATTAGACAGCACCACTACGGATTTGAGCGTCCACATACCTTGCGTATATCGGGAGACACCCTTAGGATTCCTGAAACCAACTGAGTTAACCTTTTGGCCGTCTTGTCATAGCAATACACCGAGAACAACACTCCGGGAGTTACTACGCACGTACCGTCTAGGTAATTGGGTATGCAGGCAAGGGTATGGTCCCAATCCTCCTTGTCGCGTCGTATTGTTGGACCCTGCGGTATATCATGAGTTGCGAAGCCTTGACAATCCTGTGAGGTTCCAGACTATTGAATCCACTCGCATAACATAAGTTTGCTTGTGGCCTCAGTTTGTGTAGGGTTATGTCTGGTCTGCTTTTCTTTTAGCTTGCCTTAGGAGAAACTTTTGTTTCAGTCACTCTGGCTGACTTTCCTTGGAGAAGGTCCCGTAGAATTCAAAACTTGCCACCCAAATATCCCCTTAATCAGGAGGTAGTTTTGAGGGTAAGGATGGATCCACATGGCAGGGTCGGGTCACATGAAGTGGAAAACCCCACTTTGAATGTTGGAGGACTTTTGTTTCCTCATACTCCTCCAGATTCACTTACCTCTCATCCCCCGCAAGGTGAATAAGCACAACGTCCCACTTCACAAGACTTACCTCCCGTTGCACCGGGAGAGCCTGGATCATTGGAATGGATAAACCAACCTCAGGACGACCCTACAGCTGTTATTGGTCCTTCAGCAGCTTATTAGACATCTTCTACCAGTCACCCAATGGCCCATTTTGACGTTGCACCCCCACCTAGTTGGGCTAGTCTTGACGATCGCTTAGCACCTTATCGCGAGCAATTGGCTCGTTTATGTGCTATGTGTGAAGAGTTTAGAAATCGAAACTTTCAAATAAGGTTTGATGATCAACCAATCCTAGGTCACTCTTTATCTTTCGAGTCACCAGAATCATCCACGCAACAAGTGACCACTTCTAAAATTGGTGAACCTAAACATGCATCTCCTAGACAGGAGACCAGTTCAGTACTTCCTACTGCCCAACCTGTTGAACAGCAACAGTCCAACACACCTGTGACCACCACGGTTACGTTACCTGTTCTTCCCCCACCCCAAAATTCGAGAGGAGGATGCTCCTTACCCCCACCCTTTTTACAAGTAACGTTAATCCTACGGTGAATAATCAACAACCAGTGTTGGGTCAACCTTTACCTAGTGATCACCAAGTTGTTGTTGGGGGGAAACCCCCATCTCTTAACCATAATACCGTAGTTGGAGTTCCCATCGGACCTAACGTTGGTAATTCGCTACCTCCTGGACCTTCCACTACAGGACTATCCCATGTCGGAGGACCATCCAACGTAATTCAACCTCCATCGAGTCAAGCGTTTAATCAGGAGGTAGTTTTGAGGGTAAGGATGGATCCACATGCCAGGGTCGGGTCACATGAAGTGGAAAACCCCACTTTGAATGTTGGAGGACTTTTGTTTCCTCATACTCCTCCAGATTCACCTGCCTGTCATCCCCTGCAAGGTGAAGAAGCACAATGTCCCACTCCACAAGACTTACCTCCCGTTGCACCGGGAGAGCCTGGATCGTTGGAATGGATAAACCAACCCTAAGACGACCCTACAGTCGCTATTGGTCCTTCAGCAGCTTATTGGACATCTTCTACAAGTCACCCAGTGGCCCATTTTGACATTGCACCCCCACCTAGTTGGGCTAGTCCCGACAATCGCTTAGCACCTTATCGCGAGCAATTGGATCGTTTACATGCTATGGGTGAAGAGTTTAGAAATCGAAACTTTCAAATAAGGTTCGATGATTGACCAATCCCAGGTCTCTCTTTATCTTTCGAGTCACTGGAATCATCCACACAACACATGACCACTTCTGAAACTGGTCAGCCTGCACATGCATCTCCTAGACAGGAGACCAATTCAGTACTTCCTACTGCCCAACCTGTTGAACAACAATAGTCCAACACACCTGTGACCACCATGGTTGCGTTACCTGTTCCTCCCCCACCCCAAACTTCGAGAGGAGGATGCTCCTTACCCCCTACCCTTTTTACAAGTAACGTTAATCTTACGGTGAATAATCAACAACCAGTGTTGGGTCAACCTTTACCTAGTGATCACCAGGTTGTTGCTAGGAGGAAACCCCCGTCTCTTAACCATAATACCACAGTTGTAGTTCCCATCGGACCTACCGTTGGTAATTCACTACCTTCTGGACCTTCCACTACGAGACTATCCCATGTCGAAGGACCATCCAACGTAATCCAACCTCCATCGAGTCAAGCGTTTAATCAGGAGGTAGTTTCAAGGGTAAGGATGGATCCACATGCCAGGGTTGGGTCACATGAAGTGGAAAACCCCATTTTGAATGTTGGAGGACTTTTGTTTCCTCATACTCCTCCAAATTCACCTGCCTCTCATCCCCCGCAAGGTGAAAAAGCACAACATCCCACTTCACAAGACTTACCTCCCGTTGCACCGGGAGAGCCTAGATCGTTGGAATGGATAAACCAACCCCAGGACGACCCTACAACCGCTATTGGTCCTTTAGTAGCTTATTGGAAATCTTCTACCGGTCACCCAGTGGCCCATTTTGACGTTGCACCCCCACCTAGTTGGGCTAGTCCCGACGATCGCTTAGCACCTTATCGCAAGCAATTGGATCGTTTACATGCTATGGGTGAAGAGTTTAGAAATCGAAACTTTCAAATAAGGTTCGATGATTGACCAAATCCCAGGTCTCTCTTTATCTTTCGAGTCACTGGAATCATCCACACAACACATGACCACTTCTGAAACTGGTCAACCTGCACATGCATCTCCTAGACAGGAGACCAGTTCAGTACTTCCTACTGCTCAACCTGTTGAACAGCAATAGTCCCAACACACCTGTGACCACCACGGTTACGTTACCTGCTCCTCCCCCACCCCAAACTTCGAGAGGAGGATGCTCTTTACCCCCTACCCTTTTTACAAGTAACGTCAATCCTACAGTGAATAATCAACAACCAATGTTGGTTCAACCTTTACCTAGTGATCACCAAGTTGTTGCTGGGGGGAAACCCCTGTCTCTTAACCATAATACCGCAGTTGGAGTTCCCATCGTACCTACCATTGGTAATTCGCTACCTCCTGGACCTTCCACTATGGGACTATCCAATGTCGGAGGACCATCCAATGTAATTCAACCTCCATTGAGTCAAGCGTATCCAAGTCATCCTAACCCTGTGTCGAGTCAACTCAATCCCAGAAACGTACTCTACGAGGTACCCTACCCCGAATATCCTTACACTTTATGGGGACAGCAAAATGTTTTACAACATGGACCCCCACTTACAGTCCCTCAAGTCCCTCCACCTCCCATTTGTCCACCCCCACCTCCCATTGGAGGCAGGGGGGCCCCACATAGCTCTAGAGGAGGCAGACCTCTACCTTCTGGAGGAGGACCACCTCATTTCATTCATCATGGCCCACCTCCCCCTGGAGGAGGTGACGAAGGACCACCACCACCTCCTGTGGCGGTAGTGGTGGTGGAGGACCTTCTTATCTCGGTGGCGGTAATGGTGGACCACCACCCTACTATGGTGGAGGTGGCGGAGGAGGCCCTTACCCTTCCGCTAGTGGAGGTAGCCCACCACCCCCTCCCGACGGAAGTGGTGGAGGCCCATCTTATCCTAGTGGTGGTAGCGGTCCACCACCTCCTCCCGGTGGAGGCGATGGCAGACCATCCTACCCTGGAGGTGGTGGTGGACCCCCACCTTACGGTAATGGGCCACCCTATTATGGTAATGGACCACCTTACTATGGCGGCAGACCTCCTTTTGGTCCGAGCGGCCTGTCCCCCTATGGCTAGTTTCCTCCTAATACACCTTATGGTCATACTGGTCCTTACATGCCTTATCCGTACTATCAGTATTCGCAGCCTAATCTGCAGCTACCCTTTCTAGCTACTTTGGACCTACCTGATCTATCTCGTTTGACCAACAACCCCATATACCACAGAACTAATTGGCCACCTATTCCGGTGAAACTTCCATTAAATATCCCAAAATTTGATGGTAAGTCGGGTGAAGATCCCAAAAACCACGTGATGACATACCACTTATGGTGTTCATCTAACTCCCTGATAGACGACTCGATCCGTCTTAGATTGTTTCAAAGGACTCTCACTGGTTCGGTTGTCAAGTGGTATATCGAATTACCACCCCACTCTTTTCCTAATTTTGGTTCTCTTGCCATGAATTTTTTGACTCATTTCCAGCTGCCTATACGGTATGAAACTGGTACCGAGCTTTTAACGTCGCTCCGTCAGAATACCGCCACTCACATTTCAAATCATATACATGAGTGGCGAAGGAGACGTCGTCTCATTAAATCTCCAATTCCATATCAACTCCTAGCAAACTGGTTTACGAAGTCCCTCATCCCTACCATAGCACGAGATGTTTCCATGGGAGGTACTGTCACTGAAGAACAAGCCATCGCTCGTGCCCATGTGCTAGACTTAGTTTATACTCAATCTGGCACATTGTTTGATATTCTTCCCGATGCACCCCGCGACGCTAACGACCCCGCGAAACCACCTAGGGGACCCCAAGCCGATGGCATCATTGGATCCCTTCACACCCAACATCCTCATCAAACTATTGGTTCTTCGAACCCCCAGGGTTCGTCCCCATCACCAACATAGGCTAGTCTCAGCACCACCAAATCATCCACCCTTGCTGTCACTGAAGAGGTGAATTTTGTTTCATCAGCTTCACCTCAGAAGTCTGGTGGTAAGAAGAAAAACAAGGGGAAACCTAAGAAATATTCCATCCAGCAGGAACACAAGAGCACCCCTGATGATACCAAACAGAAAAGGAAGTTAAAGTTTCCTTGTCTACTGTGTGGTGATGATCATTTTTCCAAGGAGTGCCCCCATAAAGACAAAGTTCAAAAGTTTCTTAAGGGCAAACCCACACGCGCAGTTCTCAACTATCCTTTCCCTGCTCAAGATCAATAGTCGATTGCTCACACTTCTTCTTCCCAAGGAGAAGCATCTACCACCGCACATGTTCTCATGGTACGTAATGAGACTATCAACTTGAACACTCGTTCTCGTTCGTATGAATCCGATCCAGCCAAAGAACCCGTTGGAAGTAATACTAAAAAAGCTTCCACTTCGATGCCCGATGTCACCGTACCGGCTACGCCTCTCACCATTGAGAAGCCTTCCCTCGAGTCAGTGTTGTGTCCACCCAAGAGCACAATTAGAAAATCGGTTTTGAATCCCAATGCTCGGGCTGCTCAGAACTACAACATTCTAGAGGACCTAGCGCAAGCTCCTTGTGCTATGTCAACGCTCGAAGTCTTACAAAACTGTCCAAATCAGCGTAAGACTCTCCTCACTGCAATCGGTGCAGTTGACCCAGACTCATCAAATACTATTATGTTCTGGCTGGAATACTTCAAACCGAGGCTCTCCCATCAGTTGGCATTTCAAGTTGCCCCAAACATCGCTGGGAAGACAATCCATCATTCAGTTTTGGACGAGGGTGCCTCCACTTCAGTCATGTCGATCTCATGTTGGAGAGCCATAGGTTCTCTCGAGTTGAATCGTTCTCCTACCACTTTGAGAGCCTTTGACGGACGTGGCTTTCAACCTCATGGGTTGTTACAAGCTTTATCAGTCGAGTTGGGGGGCAAGACCACAACCATTAACATGGAAGTAGTCACTGCCCCGTTAGATTATAGCATTCTTCTTGGTCGTAATTGGTTTTACGCCATGACCGTTGCCTCATCAGTCTTCCGCATAGTGCAATTCCCCCATTAAGGCCGAATTGTCAGGGTCAACCAATTGGATTTCTGCTCACCTGACACCACTTCTCACCTGGGCGATACGTTCCTTCAATTGGACAGTCTTCGCAAAAGTATGAGAGTGTGGGGGTTGGCCTCCTTAAGCATTCATCCCTTATGGGAGTCTTTCCTACTTCGGATCGCCCAAACCATGTTGCCACGGTGAACATGATCTCCTCGCAGATTACGTCCATTCCCAACTCCACTGATTCATGGCTTCTACCTGATGAATCCACCACACACCTGATTGGAGACATTATGCCTTTGTCACCCGCAAAACTTATGTACGAGGCTATCCAGTCAGCCCCGGAGGATCACTTAGCTGTGACCTCCACCTCTGGTTCTCTATAGCGGACATCATCCGATCCCTTCCTATAGACTTTTCATTCTGATGAGTCCATCATGGAAATCATGAGTGCGGATGATCCTCTGTGGGAAGACCTCCATCATCGTTCCTCTTCCCTTTCCATTTTGGCTACTGTAGAGAACAACATTCGCACCATCTTTACACCGGATGTCCTTTCTAGCTCTCAGTCTTTCATACTCACGTGTCAAACAAATTCTGAAGGCAACTTATCCAACATTGAGCCTACCACTTTGATCGACATCTCGGTTAAACCTGGTGTAGTGGAACACATTTATTTAGGCCATAGGTGTTCCCCTGAAGAAATCATCATCGCTACTGCCTTGTTTAAGCGATTTCGAGACGTGTTCGCTTGGACTTATGAGGAGATGCCTAGGATAGACCCCTCCATTGTTTTGCACAAGATCAAAACCTATCCTGACATCAAACCTGTCCGCCAAAAGTTGCGACCGGTACACCCCCGGAAGACTGCGGCAATCAAGGCAGAAATTGAGAAACTCTTGAAGGCTAGTTTCATTTACCTTGTCCCATTGACAGAATGGGTCTCAAACGTCATCCCTGTGAACAAAAAGCATGGAACCATCCATGTCTACGTCGATTATCGGGACCTCAACAAAGCTTGTCCCAAGGACAACTACCTAACTCCCTTCATCAACCAGATCATCGACAATTGTGCTGGAAGTGTCATTTTTTCATTCATGGATGGCTTTTCCGGATACAACCAATTTGAGATCCACCCGATCGATCAACACAAGACTACTTTCATCTGCCCTTGGGGAACGTTTTCATACCGCAAACTTCTGTTTTGCCTTAAAAACATTGGCGCCACATTCCAGTGGGCCATGTCATACACTTTCCACGATGTGAAGGAATTTGTGGAACCTTACTTGGACAATCTCCCTACCCATTCGAAGCAGCGTGAGTTCCACTTCGATCATTTGATGGCTGTTTTCCTCATATGCAGGCGGTACAATATCCGTTTGAATCCTCATAAGTGTATTTTTTGTGTCGAGTCCGGATGCCTCTTAGGCTTTATCGTCTCAAAAGATGGGATCCGTATTGATCCCTCGAAGGAGGAAGCCATCGTCGCCCTTCCACCTCCAACCAATATTACGGAACTTCAAAGTCTGCAAGGCAGAGCAACTTACTTACGGTGCTTCATTTGTAATTTTGCACAAAAGATGCAGGGTTACATGAGATTAATGAAAAAGGATGCCACATTCATTCTGGATGACTAGGCTCAACGATCTTTTGATAGTTTGAAGCATGCCATCACGCATGCCCCTATGATCCAACCGTTGAATTACTATCGAGATTACATCCTATATCTCGCTGCTTCTGACACCACTATCACCATGGTTTTGCTTTAGGAAGACCAGGATGCCCAGGAACATGTGATATACTATGCCAGTAAAGGTCTCATTGACGCTAAAACTCGCTATTCACATGTTGAGAAGCTCGCTCTCGCGGCAGTCATAGCTGTGCAGAAGTTCTAACATTATATTTTGCTTCGCACCACCACCATCATTGCCGATTCAAACCCCATGTATCACGTTCTGACACGTCAGATGCTTGGGGGAAGTATTCACGCTGGATCGTGATAGTGCAAGAATTCGATCTTCTTTTAGAAAAAGCTAAGTCTAAAAAGTCTTTGGTGTTTGCTGAGCTTATTTGCGACCTCCCCCGTACTGATGTAGAGTCTGAGCCTAATGACTCCTTTCCAGACGAGTCATTGTTTCTTATCAGTACATCTGATCCGTGGTATGGAGATATCGCATTGTATCTCCTAACCCAACGATTCAGCCCCGAACTGTCTCGTGACGACCGTCGTCGTATACGCCACCACGCAAAGTATTATCTGATCATCAGTGATACTTTGTACCATCGTGGTATCGACTCTATCCTTCGACATTGTCTGACTCATGAAGAGGCTGAACACATTCTGAATGACTGTCACGCAGGGGCATGTGGCAGTCACCTCTATGGGATGGCTACATCCCAGAAGATTTTGCACGCAGGATATTTTTGGCCGACTATCTTTAAAGATTGTATCAAGGCCGTAAAAAAATGTCCTCCATGTCAACATTTTCATACTAAGAAGCACACCCACCCTGCCCCGTTACACCCGGTTATTGCCATTGTCCCCTTTGCTAAATGGGGCATTGATTTCATTCACTGTAAGCCTACCTCGGTCGGGGGGCATAGTTACGTCATTGTAGTGGTGGACTACTTTACAAAGTGGGCCGAGGCAATGCCTACATACACGAACGACGACAAGACCTCCACACTCTTCATGTTCAACCATGTAATAGCGCGGTTTGGAGTTCCTCAAGCAATAGTTACCGACCATGGTTCCCACTTCATGAACCATATGGTCGACGAGTTGAGCGATAGATTGGGTTTTTGCCATGAAAACTCAACACCGTACTACCTACAGTCGAATGGACAGGTCGAGGCCATTAACAAGGTCTTGAAAACTATGGTCCAACGAATGGTAGGTACGCACAAAGCCAATTGGCACAACATGCTCTTCTTCGCACTTTTGGCTTATAGGACTTCCGTTAAAACCACCACTGGATTCACTCCTTTCCAACTAGTGTATGGATTGGAGGTGGTCCTTCCTATAGAGTGCGAGATTTCGTCTCTCAAGCTCGTCATCGAACTTCTCCCAAACACTACTGTCGAGGAAGAATGCTTCCTCTACCTAGCTAAGCTCGACGAGACTCGCCAAGATGCCCCTCTTGCCAACAAGGCCCATAAGAAATGCATCAAAGCGCAGTACAACAAGTCGGTAGAACCTCACATTTTTAACGAAGGGGATTTGGTCCTCGCTTACGATCAAAAACATGATAAGCTGGGGGCAGGCAAGTTTGAGTCCATGTGGCATGGACCTTACATAGTGAAATGCATCCTAGAGAAGGGAGCTTACAAGATTGAATATTATGATGGGATATCTTTGGGTGAACCCCGCAATGGGATTTACCTGAAGAGGTACTATGATTGAGTCTTTCACGCATAAGTACTTTTGTATATACTGTACATGGCATGTGTGTGTTTTTCTGTGTGATGTGACGCTTTGATTTCTTGCGTGTTTTAGGTCTTGTTTCATTTCTTATACCATGTTATGTCTGCGTGTGCAGATGGCAACGTGCTATGGATTCGCGGACGGCGCCAGCCGACACCCATAACCTTGCTTCGGTAGCCTAGGCAGTCTATTCACCTATTGGCGAGCTCATTATCTCAAGGGGAATGTGTCTAGGTTTCGCGACTAACAATGCTGCAGAATATCAAGCAGTCATTGTAACCCTAACTGACGCCATTTCTTTGGGTATGGACCACGTTGTCATCCATTGGACTCTCAACTAGTGGTCTCTCATCTTAACCAAGTTTACGCCATCCGTGTCCCGTTTTTACTCTATCTATATCGACGAGTCCGTCTTCTGGAAAGGTACTTTGAGTCCATTCAGTACCTGCACATTCCACGAGACGTTAACACAGTTGCCGACTCTATGGCCAACTTCATCTTAGATTGGTACATTGCACACACATAAGCATATTTCATGAACTGTCAAAAGTAGACATAACATGTAAATAATTCATTTCATAAGCAAACACATAAGCAAGACCACATCATTCACTCATTTGAAACACATAATGTATAAATTGCCGGAATGTCTGTATATATATATAATCTCAAAAGGTAGTGCTGGTACAAAAGTTTGAAGCACCATGGCTTTCAGTAAGTCTCTACAAAATCTGAAGCCTCGTAGCATTCAGTAGTACAAAAATCTGAGGCCTCTAAGATCTTAGTACACACACAGTAACAACATATGGCCTATTGCTTGGCCCCTACAACCCTAGGTGGTCTAACAGCTCGAGCCTGCTGAGTGTGGAAACAGTCTACTGCTCTCGCAACCCTGCGGAGCAACGCGTTGAAGCACGCAGTCGCTCCAACCGTGTGTACCTGCATGGGCCGCTGCACCTCATCTACCATCGACTCAAGAACGTCTAGTGTCAACCCACTCAGGTTGGCATAGACTCTATCCATATCCGCGATGGCAGTGTGCACAGCTGGACCCACAACTGCTCCCTCTCCTCTCTCTCTCCTAGCAAGAAGAGAGGTCCCCATTAGTCGTACAGACCCCACATCTGCACACACATGTTGTTCACCTGTCAGCACTATATCAAAAAAATCATAAATGCACAAAACTTAAAAAGTACAAGGGTCATTTGTTCTTACCGAGGTCTCCCCATGCTGCTCCTTCTAGAAGCGGCAAGTCAGGATCATCTCTAAAGTCCGTACCACTGTATGGGAAGTCCTCCACCATCAATAACTGGCCCTCCAACCAAGTGAAGAACTCAAGAGGGTATCCAATAATGGGGCCCCCACCATGTTGGGCCATCACATCGGTCGACCTAGCCATGTGAGGATCTCTAGGATCCCTATCCTCCAGTGGTACCTGAGGACGCAAAAGGGGAACCCGTTCTAGTAAGAACGAGATCACTATCGATCCATAGCCAAACTGTTTGAGCTCTCCCCGTCGACACTTTGTCAGCTGAGCTCACATGTTTGCGAGGACTCCCTCGCACAATTTAAAGATCTTTGGAGACATACAGTCCTCCACATAAAGCATTTGTGCCCTAGTGGCTAAGTGAGGATCTTGGCTCCCTGCCATCCTCATAATGGTGAATAGTATGGCAAGTAATGGACGCCCCTGTACATCTTTGATGGGAATCTTCCCACTAGATGCACGAGTGTTGGGACTACAATGCTGTCGGATCATATCATCCATGGTCCGATCACTCCCGTGTGATCCAGTAATTAGCACATTGTCCCCTCTTCGGGACAATCCGGTCAGAAAGTAGATGTCCTCGACATCTATGGTAAGCTCGTGCTCACCGATCACGAAGTATTGTTGGGCCGCATCCCAGCATCAGAGCATATGAGTCAATAGTGGAATTTGGGATCTCATCACCTGGATGCGAAAGAACTTGAGGAGCCCACGGTTCCTCAATGCTTCTATGCATTCTGGATCATTTGCAGCATGCATGTCATCTATTTCATGCTCCCTTTACTGCCATTCCAAAACCATTTTGGATGCTTGGGACCTGTCAATAGGATATTTTTAACAATGTTAGAACTTGCTTCAACCACTGAAAGTCCTTCTTTTGAGCTTAGCTTGAGTTTGGGGATAGACATCGCCGTCGTCGCACCCCGTTTTTACAAACAGAGCAACATCGTCTTAGTCCAGTTGTGAGACCCTAGAGATGACTCGGTCTTGTCGCAGTTCTCGAAAGGGAAAACTGCAACGAGCTGAGGGTGCAATGGCCCTTCCCAAATCAAGCTAAAACCCAAAAAAATGACTGAAATTAAAAAATGTACTACAATTATGCTGGATGAAGTTTAGGGTTACCTGCTCCGGATGATGGGTGAAATGGCTGCTCGTAGCTCCTGAAATCAACGAATGAAGTTTTGGCTCCAAATGGCACTTCTCCTCCCAAATTTGGCAAATAGAACAATGGTGACTATATTTTGTTTTTATTTCTATTTATAAACAAAATGGAATATTCCTTTTTCAAATATTTGATGTTGTTATGCCATTTGCTATAGTTTGGATCGATTTTATTATTTTTGAAAGTTCGGTTGACTATTTGACCTAGTTTCCGAGTGTGCAGGAGTTGTCAAGTGTCTTTCTACGCCATTTTCACATTGGAACGGTCATCTCAGGTATGAACACCCCTTGTGAATTTTTTGTCGTTTATCTTTTTATTCGTTAGATTGCAATTAATGAGCTTACTCTTTGTTCTTTCTCGTGCTCTTGAAATTGTGAGAATACGTTACCGAGTTATGATTTATCACTTTTTCAGGCTCGTTAAACTCCTACGGAAAAGGAACCCCCCCCAGAGTCTATCTTTAAGCTCTTTTCAAGCTCTCGAAATATGAAAAGATTTCCAAGCGAACTTGTCGCGTTCATGCTTGTAAAAGAATTTGAATGGTCGTCTTCCTGGTGATAGTTTACCCCTTTTTTCGGACCAGGGGGTACTAGTTACTAAAAAGGCATACTCCAACCAATCATGACTGGAAGAGTCCTCTCTCGCGTTGTTTTACCCTTTTTCGGGCGATGAGGCTAACTTTACGAAAAAGGACCATTGGAGTCTTCTTTAGTTCTTTTCAGACTCTCTAAACATGAAATGACGACCGAGTTTACCTTCTATGGACTCGTTAAATTCTTACATTGAAGTGCCCGCTATGGGACGAACCCCTCCTATCCCAGGTTCGGAAAACATTTGGGATTGGACTCATCTATGAAATGAGCTATACCGAGCATCTGGTTACCCTCATCAAGCTCGTAAAAAACACATGAGGCACTCATCGTTCATGATGGGGAAAAATGAAAGCTTTTGTATTACACCTTTATCAGTGGCAGTACCTAGTCATTCTTGAACATGGCACTCATTTGCATTTGCATACAACACTTGGATCATCTGTTTGTCCTCGAGTTCCGCTTACTTCCTGAGTCTTGTTACTCCTTTGAGTCATTCAAAGAAAGCTTCCATCATCAGTTGCATTAGGAATTTGTGTCATACTCGTCATGTCAATACTACCAAGTCATGCCATGCCCATGTTCAAGAATATTTTTTCACTATTCATCTATTTGCAGTTAGTACACCTTCAATCATGTCGATCTACTCTGAGTCAGTCTCACATATGATTGTACCATCCGATCCACTCTACACATCCTTTGTCGTGTTTCGTGTCAATGATGGGGGATTCATCATGGCCCTCCTTCAACGAATTCATCCTTGTCGACTTCAACACATCATCCAAGGATCGAATCTAGAAACCAACCAAGTACCTTGGCCCTGCATGCCTCAATGGCAGGTTACCTCGCTTTCGACATGAGTTCACATCATTGACTCTTGATCGAAATATTTCATCTTGCGTTCGACTTCAACTCATTAATTCGCGCTCGATGATATGTACTGTGATACCTTGGGGATCATTGACATTAATGGTGATTTCCCTTGCGCTTGTTAACGGTATACATCAATGACCGGTAATCAAGTGGTTTCTACCATGTTCGACGTCAAGACATTTGTAATCACATGGATAGATTCATATCATTGTTGGTTCAGCTTGAAGACCCTGGGGAGTTATGTTTTACCCAGGTTGTGATGGAGTTTGTATTGAGTCATATTACACGGATCCACATTTGTATTGGTCGTGGCTGTGTTACCATCTCATCATGGATATATGCTTGTGTTCGGTAGCCATGATTGTGTTCAGTCAGTCATTACTACCATGGATCTGCATTGTATTGGTCGAAATCCAGGTTGTACATCAAATGAGATTGTTAGTTCAGAGTCAGTTGTACTGCAGCAGCGTCCTTTATCAGACAAGTCCATTTTGCCATTCTTTCTGTCAAAGCATTTCACCTGTCCAATCTTTAAACAGCTTCATGCTTTGGGGGGCATTCAGTTACACCTAAAATCTTACCACCATTAGATTCCATGTATACATCCCTGAAGTTCCATTGGCTAAGTCATTTACCTGGGAAGGACTTTATTGCATTTATGCTAGGTTTTGAGAGGTCGTCGCAGGTTGCACTCATGCAACCTTCGACGTCGCACCTTCATCCATTACAGGGTGCGACGAAGTCAGTTAATGGTAAAAATAGCTTCTTCGAGCTCATTCTCGAAGGTTGCTGACTTGGATCCCTATCCCTGACCTGTTGGGGGAGCTGGCCTTCGGTTCCTAACCCATTGGGAGGATCCCCTATCTCTCTCCTATCATATCTCAATGTACCCTATCCATACCCTATCCACTTAGTCCTATATAAGTGAATCTCTACCCCTCTCCAAAGGGAGGAAGTCTATAGTGTCTACATGCTAGTGAAATCATCCTTGAGAGATCTCTACTCATATATTGGGAGACTCATACTTCCTTGGGAGGATATGGCAAATGGCTTGGATGGAGAAGGGCTGCAGCGTTAAGCCTTGGTTGTAGTTCTATGTCTCTACTATGCATTTCCATATTTACAGTAATACAAATGCTTTCCACCAATATTGTTAACGTGTGATGATATTGAGTAGTTTACCTGCTTAACTGTTTACTTAGATCTCTTATTGTATAGATGCTCTTTACTCATTTTGTGTTGTTCTTTGTGTCTTAACAGGTCTTGCAGCTGAGATCTGATGACCGTTGGACGTGGAGCAACATTCAGGAGAAAATATTGTGAAGTAAAAGTTAAGACATCTAGCACTTGATCCTTAAGTAGATCTAGGAAATCCATTTGTAGTCTGTTCTATTTGTTCTAGACTCACGTTGAGCTAGGGAGATCCGACTCACGTCCACTCGAGTGGATTGTCCGTCAAATAGGTCTCCACCTCAGAAAACCTCTAGAAATACCTCGAGACTCCCCAAAATAGCGTCTAACTAACCTCGACGTACCCTGGTAGAGGAGACAGAGTGCCAGAGAGAGTCAGGCGCACCCTGTAGGAGGACAAAGTGTGCTAGTGGTTCACCCTAGCTGACTAGGAATTGCACCGACGCACCCTAGCTGAAGGAGAAGTGCACCAGCCTACTCAGAGAGGGTCAACTAGGTAGGGATAACCTTCAGTTGAATGTGTTTTAGCCCAGTATGAGTTTAGGGGTCAAAGCAAAGAGTTTACACAATGGTCATGATGATGACACTTGCAACACTTGTGACACTTGCATAAGGGTGACGACATTTTGGTGTAACAGAATGCCCCCAAAATCATGAAGCTGACAGAATAAGACAGGTGAAATGCTTTGTAGTAAGAAAAGAATAATGGCAAGGACTTGCTGGTTGGAAGGAGCTACTGCAGAAATGACCCTGAGATCCACAAGTCTCATACGACACAAAACATGGCTGTCAACCAATACACTGCAGATCCATGGTAGTAAAGACCGACTGAACACAATCATGGCTACTAGACACAATCGTAGATCCATGATGAGATGATAACATAGCCACGACCAATACAAAGTGGATCCGGGTGATATAACTCAAAACAATATCCATCGCAACCTAGGTAAAGCATGGCTCCCTAGTGTCTTCAAACCAAACCCGCAATGATACGAATCTATCCATGTGATTACAAATGTCTTGATGTCAAACATGGTAGAAACCACTTGATTACCGATCATTGATGTATACTGTTAACAAGTACGAGGGAAATCACCATTGATGTCAACGATCCCCAAGGTATCATAGTACAAACCATCGAATGTGAATAAAGGGCTTGAAGTCGAACACTCGACGGGATCTTTCAATGAAGAGTCAATGATGTAAACTCATGTTGAAAGCGAGGTAACCTGCCATTAAGGCATGCAGGCCCAAGGTACTTGACTGGTTTCTAGATTCAATCCCCGGATGATGCATTGAAGTTGACAAAGTTGAATCCGTCGAAGGAGGGCCATGATGAATCCCCCATCATCGACACGAAACACGACTACAAATGTTTGGAGTAAATTGGACGATAGAATGATGCACAAGACTGACTCAAGGTAGACCGACATGATTGAAGGTATACTGACTATAGATTATGAGCAATGAACATCTCTTGAACATGGGCATGGCATGACTTGGCAGTATTGACATGATGAGAATGACACCAACCCTTAATGCAACTGATGGTGGAAGCATTCTTTGGAGGACCCAAAGGAGTGACAAGACTCATGGAATTGACAGGACTCGAAGACAAATAGATTACCCAAGTACTGAATGCAAATGCAAAATAGTGCCATGTTCAAGCGTGACTATGTACTACCGTAATTAAAGTGTAATACAAAATCTTCCCTTTTCCCCATCATGGCTGATGAGTGCCTCACTTGCTTTTTAACGAGCTTGAAGAGGGTAAATAGATGCTCGGTAAAGCTCATCCCATGGATGAGTTCAATCCCAAATGTTTTACGAACCTAGGAAAGGGGGTTCGTCCCATGACGGACCCTTCAATGTCAAATTTTAACGAGTCCATAGCAGGTAAACTCGGCATCATTTCATGTTTAGAAAGTCTAAAAATAACTAAAGAAGACTCGAAAGGTCCTTTTTCGTAAAGTTAGTCTCTTCGCCCGGAAAAGGGTAAGAGAGAGGACTCTTCCAGTCATGATCGGCTGGAGTATTCCTTTTTCGTAAATAGTGCCCCCTAGTCCGAAAAAGGGGTAAACTATCACCAGGGAGACGATCATTCAAATCCTTTTACAAGCGTGAACGAATCAATTTCGCTTGGCGATCTTTTCCTATTTTAGGAGTCTGAAAAGAGCTTAAAAAGGACTCCATGAACAACTTTGTCATGGTTGATAACCGAGTACGACAAAGGAAAAAGTAAGCTTGGCACAGTTCCTTTTCCATAAATAGTCTAGCGAGGCCGGATAAAGTGATAAACCTATACTCGTTAGACACCTTTTTACTCAAATTTTTAACAAGCACGATAATGGTATCAAAAGCACTCGAAATCTTTTTCATATTTGAACCAGAGCACGAAAAAGTAAAAACTAAGCTCAAACAACTTTTCATGTTTTAACCAGAGCACGAAAAAAGTGAAAAGTAAGCTCAAAATACTATCTTACTATTTTTAACGAGCACGATAATTGTATCAAAAGCACTCAGAATCTTTTTCATATTTGAACCAGAGCACGAAAAAGTAAAAACTTAGCTCAAACCACTTTTCATGTTTTAACCAGAGCATGAAAAAAGTGAAAAGTAAGCTCAACACCATCTTACTGTTTTTAATGAGCTCGAAGACAGGTGAAAAGTATGCTCATGAATGAGCATGAAACAAAAAATGAACTATGCTCGGGATTATTTGCATGGTTTAACGAGCTCGAAACCAAAATGAAACTATGCGCGAAAATATTCCCATTGGTGGACTCTTTCCCAACATGGTATCCTGTCACCTACCCAAATTTTGAGGATATTTACTTTATTTTATTTTTATTTTTGCAAAGTACTTTGTGGTAAATTATAATTACAGAGTTTTGTAATTATGACCAAATCTGGTCAAAGGTGACTGTAATGACTCATTATTATTATTTAATAAGTTAAAATAGGAGACAAACACTCAAGAAAGTTGTTACAAGAGTGTTTACTGACCCACTAGGAGGAATGGAAGCTGCTAGAAGGCATGGGACAGATGGCAGCATTTGCACTCTACCACTAGCTGTTGGTATGGGACAACTACCCCTAAAATTTTAGCATTCCCCCTCCAAGTGGAGGGAGGTGAGCAGGTAGCTCACTAATGACCAGTTAACTACAAAAAGGCCTAGGCAGCCTATATAAGGCAATTTGAATTGAGCAGGGAGCTCTTACAATATTTTCTGCATAAATATTTCCTCATGTGCATCAGGTGATGACTGAGAGATTTGAATTAGGGAGGCTGTGGAGAGTGCAATTGTGAGTCTGCTAGTTATTCTAAGAAGAAACCAGAGGCACTGGTGCAGGTCCCTTTGACTGATAAGTCTTTAAGACTGGATACATTCTTGCTGTTGCAAGTGGAGGACCTAAGCTTCTGAAGTTTCTTCCTCCTGGTGGTTCAGTGAACAGGCTCAAGGGTCCTAAGGCAGACATCTTGGATGTTTAGGAGCAGGTTGGGTGGAACAGGCTTCTTGGGTGTTTTGTTCCTCCGACAATTATCAGGTTCTACAGCGTTCATGGATCTTTTTGTTAGTTGCATGATTTTCTGCAGGGACTGGTTTAGAAATATTTACAAATATTTAGTAGGAGTAACTATTTTATTTCTGATTTAATTTAATTGCTTAACTGATAAAATGACTCCTCTGCATTTTTCCCCATGCTTGAGTCTGCATCGTACTCCAGTACAGAGAGGTGGCATTAAATTTGTTAAGTTTAGTAAGTAAAAGCTAAGAGGATTATTTGGATTCCTACAGTAAAGTTTCTTTTACTCTGCTCTTTCATTCACGAATAAGGACACAAGAAAAGTACAGCATCATAGAAAGAGACATAGCATTCATCTATTTCTAAAAACAGGAAAAAGTACATGCACAGATCTATACTCCCAAGCATTTCACATTCTAGATATTTTAGCAGCCGCAAAATGAATCTCTGTATAGTACTCTAGTATAGAGAAGCAAATTAAGATTGGATAAAATGATAGGCTGCATGCTAGCTCGGGATGATTGAATTATATTAGGTTATATCTTTTAAATGCTGCATTTAACTGTACATATTAAATTTCAAAATACAAACAACATTTTGATAACATAGCAATCATTTCATCAAATGACACAATAAAATACTGCATCTCTGCACCGAAAAACCATAGTTTAAATATGGACCATTTATTTTCACCTTACTAAGTATTTATGAATTCTTTAACAGTTGCAAGGAAATCAAATAGCATCATACAGCTTGTTATTATATTTCTTTCTCTCTAGATTTTCTTTTTAACAGCTGTAAAAACAAATATGTCTCATATGGAAAGATACCTTAATCATTGCAAATAAGTTACGGTAATCACTGTATTTATATGCAAACACATCACAAAATAGCACTGTACTAACCTTTGTATTTATTTTTCTCCTAGATATATTTTCTGAAGTGTTATTTATTCATTTCTATCATCATTTCGAACCAAAAGTAAAGTTTGAATAATTGATCGATTTTTGCATTCGTATAGTTCCAAGATCAAACCCTACTTATCAACTCGTAACCTTTTCAAACTTTTCAACGGTAGTCTACTTTACTTCAAAGAATCCACTTAGCCGAAGCATAACTTCAATTTCAGACTGAAATTGTGACTAGGGTTCGAGCCAACCCTGCCAAGACACATTTCAACTTAAACTACGCTTGCATTTAGGATAAACCACGGTATTCTAGCATTTATCAGCACTGAAGCCACAAAACATTATAGTGGATGCATTAACCAAAACCATGTTTATTTTTCCAAGTCATATGACTTTCCAAACCCATAAAACGAAGTTTTGCAAGTTGTGCTATGGCAAGAGTGCCATGTTTTTTTTTTAGGGGAACATATACAACGCAGGCATTGAAGCCGCGGCCACACCCAAAATCAACATTACTATCTACGAACCCTACTTCTTTTAAAGCAAAAACATGTCAATTGCCGATGAATCCAGGGTTGTGGATGAACTCGAGACTTACCAGGACAAGGGAGTCCTCAGCATCCATCTTCTACGGTGAACAAGTCTGTTATTCCATCACAAGAACCCTGCATTGTATCACAAACAACTATTAAAATTCATCAAATCGAAAGAAGATTATAAACTAAGTTTTGCAGGAAACGCGGACTTTTCCTTTACCTGGAAATGAGACGGTTTAAAACAACCATGGACAGCTCGGAGGTCGTAGTCTCGAACCCTTAGCGAAGCACTTTACAAACTGAGGAAAATGCCACGAACTCTGAGCTTCCAACACTCTACGGCTGGGTTAAGACTTCTTCGTCAAAACAACTGGGAGGTCACGGTTTCAACAACTCTGAGGCATTATTCCTAATCCGTAGGGCACAACAAACCCCTGCCTGATAGAACCAGGTATTACCATGGGAGCAACTCGAAGGTTGCATACCAAAGCTATCATTTACAGCGTTCAAAATCACGATCACAAAACTGTGAAGAGGTTACAATTTCGAAAAATCCAAACAACCACTTGAAAAACCCTGCACTTACCCTTTGAAGCTACTCTGTTACAAGTTCTTTAAACACCATCCAGACAATGTTAGGTCTCGATTTCGAAACCCCATCCTCCTCAAACCCTACACAGTAGCGGTCGTCAGCCTCAAAAATTAAACGGGTGGAATGAAGTCCAAAAGACACTTCAAACATCAGTTACGGCAAAGAGCTAGGGTTACTATCCAATGGTTAAGATCTATTAAGATCAACGACGAAACTTTGTCAATCACCAACGTTGGGAGACAAGCATGTACTGCATTAAATTCTCTCTTAATATTTCACCCACGACGATGCCAGATCAACAGCCCCAAAGGGCAAAGCTAGTTGCAGCTACGATTCGTATTACCATTTCAAACAACTCCTTCACGTGCTCTTAGCCACAGTGATACACACTCACACCCTCACTAATTGAGATGGCTGAGAGACTTCAATGCTCAGACTTAGACTGGTGATGTGCCAGAACCCTTCTCGTACCAACATTCATTGCCATCGTAGCACCTGCCATGACAAGGTTTTCCCTGTTAATACATCTCTTATCATTTTAATGTAATGATTATTTTAATGTATGGCTTATGACATTGCTTGTGCATAGTCGACGTTAGCTAAGTAGTGTTACATTTCATTATGTTCACAATTGGCGACATAAATACATTCACATGAATTCTCCAAGAGACTCTTATACTTTCATAAGTCGATACTTATAGAAACCCATAGTTGGAAACCCATGGTATTAATTATCCATATAGCATAGCTTATAACATCATAGATTTGTCAAATGCAAGAGGTGCAAATTGCTATAGTTTTGTTAGAATCCTATAGTGCTAAAGTCTAGCTAGGATTGCATATTGAAAATCATAACAATTGTTTATCATATCATTGCATATGGAAGATCATATCATTTCTTATTGTTTATCATATTATTGCATATTGAATTTGTTGGACACACCGAGCACACTGAGAGGGGGGGGTGAACAGTGTGTATAGCTTTTTATTACTTTTTCAACTTTAACAATCATCAACTGCTTCTTCAATACATCATTCATTAATGTATTATCACATTATCATTATATCATCAGCATTATTAACAATTACAGCTCATCATCACATATCATCATATCATCATCACATAGGAAGCATAGCAAAACACAGTACACAAGATTTTTACGTGGAAACCCAAGTACTGGGGAAAAACCACGGAAGCCTTTATAATAATAATTTACCAGCAACAACTGGAAGGAGGCAACAACCCCCTTTGTTACAAAGACTTCAATTCTCCAGCTACAACTGGAAGGAGGCTACAACCCCCTGGTTTACAGGCTACAACCTGAAGGAAGCCTTAGCTCCCTCAATTTTCTTGCCCCGTCCTGCCACCCTGATATGAAGATAGAAACTGAACTACTGAACCACAAACTGCACTGATCCTGCGGACCTGCTATCCAACACTTGTACCACACTGCACAACCACTGTCACTACTCATCAACTGACCACTACTCATCACAACTGTGCCACATTGTTCATCAACCTTTACAATCAATTTGTCCAATCTAGCTGTACCAATCAATCTTAGCTATACCAATCAATTTGTCTGCATAAATCAATCTGTTGTTCACATCATTTGAATCAATCAATCTGAGTTCAACCAACTGCGTACCAGACCACCTGGGTCAAACCAACTGCTCATACAACTCAACCAATCTGAGTTAGACCAACTGCACATAGGACAACCTGTGCCAATTCTGCTCAATTTAACCTGTATCAAGTTTCTTATGTACCTGTACCAAACTGTGCCAATCTGATCTTTAGGACTAATCCATTCCCTTTAATCAACTTCATCAAGTAAGACTCACACACGGACAGACCTCACACAAGATTCTACCACAGTCAACTTTTAGCAAGACTTGATAGTCAAGCAACTAAATCAAACTTCAACCAAGTAGGATCAACTAGCCCCAGTCGTACACATGGACAAACTCAGGGTCAACAATCAAAGTTCATTGTCATTCATTCTTCACGTAATCATTCTTAGGTCAATTATAGAGGGTAGGGTCAATTGACTTGAATAACTAATCCTTACAACATTGTCATGACAACTTGTCAACTCAATCAATGCCCTACTTTAGTCAATGCTATCAGCTAGTCATACAATCCAAGACACTTACAGCTTGTCAAATCATACAAAGTTAGAATGTGAAACTCAGTCAATACAAGCTCTTGCAATCAACTTGTCAAATCACTGTCAAGTGATACTTACACACTCAATCAGCACTAACTTGTCAATTCACTCTGGCTTAATCAAATTAACTTATAATCAAGTACTGTCAAATCAAACTTAGAGTAGACATTTCAGTCCAGACCTATCAACACAAATTTTGACAACTTGCAACACAGGGCTAAGATAACTTGCCAAACAAAATACTTCAAATCAACTATTTGCTCACTATTCTTTGTCAATCAATCCTGGTCAATCTCTGCTTCATCAACCTGTCTATCTGCTTATCTTTGCTCTTTATCAATCTGTCAATCTGATCATCTCTGCTCTTGAAGTTACTGTAAGTATTTATGTCATCAATCTATCCAATAGATTGTAGTTGCTGTTGCCTTTGGATTCTTTGGATGCTTGTCAAACATGTCAAGTTCTAAGGTTTGCTCAAATCAAGTTTACAGGATCTACTTATCAACGTGCACACTTATGCTTTGCTCATTCATACTTTACATTACCACTGCTCATCTCACATTTCATTTGTCAAACAATTACTTGACTATCTCCGTCATAAACCATTGTCTACAACTTGTCTCAGTCTTCACTATCAATCTGCTGTTATTAATCATGCCACTTCTTGCACAACCAACTTGTCTCAGTATATTTCTGTTTAGTACACTTGTGTCGTTCTTACATCAATTTTCACTATGACATTGATCATTTCCAAGTCTAGTATTGTCACTATCTGGTAGGCCTGCTAGGATGCGACTGCCTCTAATAACCCTTGAAAATATCAGAGATATCATCAACCCACGAGTTCCTTTACTGCATCTTCTGCTGCTACATCAGTCCCGAATTTCCTCAGTAAAGACAACAGCTGCGAGCTCCTCAACCCTATTCTCATGCTCCACAAAATTTTCACCACCACCGAAATCTCCACACTATACAAAATTCTTTTCTCTGCCCAGCATCTTGTATTTATTCCAATCCTTACTTCAGTTGTCATAAAATCAAAGTGAAATGTAGATCATGCTGCTCCTGCTCACCCTACTGAAAACTTCTGAGCCATGCGAACTACTCCTCCTGAGCTATGTGAGTTTTTCCTATCTCCTCTGCTCCAACCACTGAACCATGCAAATGCCTCACTACTCCACCGAGATCTCACATCACAGCTCCACGGAATTCTTGCTCAGCAGCACTGAAATCTTTATCATTCTTGTCATATGTCTTTTATTATCAGCAGCCAACACATTTGGGTCACCGTCTTACTAAAACCCAGAAAACAATGTCTTCATTTATGCTCCAGCATCATACCATAATAACCAATCATTCCAAAATAAAAGATAAACAATAAAATGAAGCTTTACTGCTGTAATTTCTTATCCTCCTCTGCTCCAGTCATCAAGCCTGTCCTCAACCTGACTGAAACCCCTGAAATTGTATTGAGCTATACAGTCCCGAAATTGTACAGAGCTATGCTTAATTTTCCACCTAAAAATGAAGTTTTTACAGTGTATTTATATAGATCAAAAAGAAATATTTCCAACTGAGCCGACTTGTGTTGTATATCTCTTTTGGATTGTGGAGCCGACTTTGCATCAATTGAGTTTATTTTTTACTATTATAATTTTAAATATAGTTGGGCCGACTTCCTTCATGAAGATTAATAATTAAGATTTTTAATTAGCTGCCTGATTCAAGACAGAGTTAATCCTTCTTTAGCAACTCGACTTGTTCAACAAATGTATTTTTTGTTTTGTCATTTAATAAATTAAATTATTATTTGTTTATGTTTGTCTTCGATCCCACATCATGGTGGTCATCACACCCATACGTGTCTCCACGAAGATGCTAGCAGGGTGTGTTGAGAAGATGCTCGCAAGGGCTTGCAAGCTTCTTCAAATCCTCTTGCTCAAAACAGCTTCCAAAATGCCCACAGCGATCATGAAGGATGTACGCATACCCAATTGTTCTTCATTTAGTCATCAAAAATGCCTTCTTATGCCCGTGGGATTTCCTTTGATCGAGCCTGCAGCATCCACAAACATGCTCGTTGGGGGGTTCAACCCTTCAAGAGATGAGCCCGCAGTGTCTCTTTTAACATGCCCGCAATCTTCACTTAGTATGCCCGTAGCTAGGGTTAGGGGTGTTCGCATTAGGGTCTTAAGCAAGCCCGCAGCACCTTCATTTGTTGTCATGCCATTGACCTTGTCCACATACCCACATCAAGTCACCATGCTGCTTCATGTCATTTTAATGTAATGATTATTTTAATGTATGGCTTATGACATTGCTTGTGCATAGTCGACGTTAGCTAAGTAGTGTTACATTTCATTATGTTCACAATTGGCGACACAAATACATTCACATGAATTCTCCAAGAGACTCTTATACTTTCATAAGTCGATACTTATAGAAACCCATAGTTGGAAACCCATGGTATTAATTACCCATATAGCATAGCTTATAACATCATAGATTTGTCAAATGCAAGAGGTGCAAATTGCTATAGTTCTGTTAGAATCCTATAGTGCTAAAGTCTAGCTAGGATTGCATATTGAAAATCATAACAATTGTTTATCATATCATTGCATATGGAAGATCATATCATTTCTTATTGTTTATCATATTATTGCATATTGAATTACATGTCAATGTATTATTGCAGATACATAGTAACTATAAAGCAATTCTATTTTCATTTCTATAATTTTGCATAAACAATAGGATGAAGTTTTATAATGATAGATCATAACATAAATACCGTATTCACAATAAATCCCATGTGAATTGCCATGTAGGGCAAAGACTTTTTGTAACATCATAAGTATAGTTTCAGTGTTGACGAGATACAATCAAAGAGCTAAGTCCATAGTACCAACGCTAGTCGCTATACCTTACTCTTTTTCAAATAATAAATTCAGGACTTAGAATAGTTTGAGTACTATAGACCCAACATATAATGATAGTTTGAAGGTGTAATTTCTACAAGCTCCTTTTTAGCATACTTTATAGATAATAGCATCGATTTTTATAATATCGTTGGGTTTATAGATCAATATATTACATTATGACATGAACCATGCTGTAGGTTTTATCATAAGTTTGATTATGTTCGTATAATGAACCTAAGGGCAATACCATGTATCTATTGGTTTGACTTTATTTGATAATCCTAACTCTATATAAATACTAAAATTAATACATTTTGTACTTAGGAAGAAGTTAGAGGATCATTGTAATAGTTTAGTTTTAATTGGATCCTCTAGTATTATATAAACCAGAAATAATGTAATTATCATTACATGCCAATATCTTTCTAGATCATTTGAATGTAATTGTAACTTTGATATTATTAATTGTCTATATGATGATCGAATCTTAGGTTACTGCATTTTATAGGTGTCAACATTTTACACTTATATCATGATAATTTTCGTATAAACATTAGAATTATTTCGTCATAATTTGAGATTTAGAATCATGACCTGCATAACATCATTATCACTCTAGCAGCACAAATCTATGAATATATGCTTACCAAGATGTATTTTTGGATTTAAGGAAAAATGGTACCGTTCTTGCTTATAATGACAGTATGTTCATTTTATTGCTACATTTCAAGTATTCAGATTTTTATAGTAATCTTTGATAGACATAGCAACAAGTTACTATACTTCCTACGAAAGGTACTTTAGAAGTAGAGGTCATACTTGAATTTATCTTTAAATAGAAATACAGCTGTTAATCTAAATGCGATAGACCTTAACTAACTTCAAAGACTGGAATTTCTCTTACCTGTAAACTTGCGCCAAGATAAAAGACTTTAGTGTTTGCAACTAAGCAAGCCCCGGGTGTCCAAAGACCCCTTCATCATCAGAAGAAAACATGATTAGTTAAGTACAATTGGAATAGTCAACTGTAAATTGATTCCTCAACAAACTTTTGTTAAACAACAGTAGGATGGTTTTAGTAATGCTAAATATAATAAACAATTAATTACTTCCGCATAATTATTATTGTCTTTACTGCTATTATAAAAAAAAATTAAATTTTACAAATTTTGGGGTGTTACATATCTAGAGGTTGGTACTTGCCCCCAACATGATTGCTAGAAGTAAGTGACTTAACTCCAACATGGTGTGGAGAGGAAATCGAGTTGACCTCAACATAATGTTCAGAGGTTGAAGACATGCCCCCCAAGCTTCATTTCATTTGCCAAAGGCATAGGCGGATGAATAGAAGGTTCAGGTACTAAGTCTACGAGAAGACTCGACTCAAAAGGAAAGGATCTGTTTCATTTTTTAACGAGCTTGACACAGGAAAAGAACCATGCTCATGGGAACCTATTTCATTTTTTAACGAGCTTGACATAGAAAGGGAACTATGCTCAAAGGAAGATGGTTTCATTTTTTCACAAGCTTGAAACCAAAGGTAAACTATGCTCCAAAAAGGGCCATTTCATTTTTTAACGAGCTTGAAAGGGAATAAAACTATGCTCATAGGATACTGATTCATTTTTTAACGAGCTTGACACATGAATAGAACCATGCTCACGGGGTACTATTTCATTTTTTAACGAGCTTAAAACAGAAAGAAACTGGGCTCAAGATTAAAGGCACTTATCCAACATGATGTCTAGAGGTTAGTAGTGTGCCCCCCAGCATGATGTCCAGAGGCTGGAGATATGCCCCTCATGATTAAGGGGAAGAAACCACTAGTACGTGTGGAACGTTCAGGGAAGTTTGTTGAATGGCAGTCATGCGATGATTGGGTGTCACGAAGGAAAGCTGATCAATAGTCACAATCCTCCCATCATAGGGGAAATACATCACTCGAAAGAGTGTGGATACTACGGCTTTCATAGCATAGACATAATCACGTCCAAGGAGCAGATTGAAATCCAAAGGACCTTGGACAACCATGTCCTCAACATAAACAGTTTTACCTCCCAAGGTGACAGGTAACTGTGGAAGAATCCCTAAAGGTCCGGTGGGCCTTCTATTAAAAGCCAGAATCTGGCCGGTAGCCTACACAAGCTGAGGAGACCCTATAGCTTTCCAAGCAATTGAGGATAAAATACTAACAGAAGCTCCCTCGACAACTATAGTGCGAAATATTTCCTTATCAAAAACACCTACAGATATCTGGAAAGGAACATCTGAGGGGAGACGAGATTCTGCTAGACTATTCCAATCAAATGAAATAACTTCAGTACTTGGAGGAGGTCCTATGGACGAGACTTCTCCTTGCCTAGAACTGTCTGAACCGACCAGAAAGATATCAACGGTTTCTAATTCACTTTCAGTTGGAAAAGCAGGATACAACGAAGATTTTGTGATGGTGGCTGCTTCAATCTGGGCATTTTCCAATGAAAGAGTCGGGTGGACCGAGGATAAAACTAGATCTACCGCTTGCGTTTCACTCTTCAAGGGAAGAGTGGGATCAACCGAAGATGATGCTCGATTAATCACTTGGATTTTACTCGTCATAGGAGGAGTGGGGTCAACCAAGAACGAAACTTGATTAACTGATTGGGTTTCATCTCCCGAGAGAGGAATGGGGGTCGATCAAGGATGGAGTTGAATCGACCGTTTTATTCTCACTCTCTGATGAAAGAGTGGGGTCAACCGAGGGTGGGGTCGGATTGACCGTCCTATCAACTAATGTAGGATCAAGGGACAACCTACAATATTCAATTGGAAGGTGTTTATGGTATATGCCCATGTCTTCCAACAATTGTGAAGCTTCATCCATACGAGGACAAAGGTAAGTACAGTGCATGCCCTTGCAAAGCCAACAAGGGTTTGCAGCTCTACCCTTCTGACCCTTAATTACAATGTCACTAGTTGATGGGGTATCATCAATATGATGTCCAGAGACTGGTGACATGGGTTGTTTAGAACGCAACCATATTTCGAAGACCTTGGAGATACCAGGGCATTTCTTAAGAAAATGGGACCCTTTACAAAGTTTTCAAAGGAATTTCGGTTTACGCAAATTCGAAACAGGTGTATCGGTGCCCCCAGCATGATGATCAATGGCTGGTGAGTCCCGAGCATGATGATCAGTGGCTAGGGTTGTGACCTTCTGCTTAGTATTCTTCTTCTTAGTCTTCCCTTTCTTCTTCTTCTCACCTGCCTTCTTACTAACATCAAAGTTTTCAGTAGGAGAAGAGGAAGAGAGGGAAGCCGATTCAACATTCGATGAAGAAGGAGAAGGGTCACCATGAGATTGATGCTCATGAGGTGAAGGACCTAGGTTCGACACAATTGGTGCACTTGGTGTAACTAGATTGGAGAATAACCATACTGGTAATCCTATCGTCAATCCAGGAAGACTCAACGTAGCCATAAAGAGAGGACCAACAGTTCCACAAGGGGGAATAACAAATGGCATACCTTGGAAAGGGGTCTCCTGGTTGGTAGTCTCGGAAGAATATTCCATATCTAAACTTCCTAAGAGTCTCTGAAATACCACACAAATCAAACACTACTCAAGTCTAAAAGCAACAAGCAAACTGTGTGAATATGAGTGGATAAGCAGTCAGGATCCTCACAGGATTGTCAAGGCGCCACAACTCGCTATATACCATAGGGTCGAATAGTAAAACATGACAAGGAGGATTGGGACCGTACCCTTTCCTGAATACTCGACTACCTGGATGACACGTGCGTAGTAATCTCCCCGAGTGTTGTTCTCGGTGTATTGCGATGCCAAGACAACCAAATGGTTAACTCAGTTGGTCTTAGGAATCCTAGGAGTGTCTCCCGATATACTCAAGGTACATGGAAGCTCAAATCCGTAGTGGTGTTGTCTAATGCACAACTGTACGGCACGAGACCTTCCGATATACTACCGAGTACGTGAAACACCTTTCGATATATGCCAAGTATGTGAAGTGCCTTTTGATATACCCTAAGGTACATGAAAGAGCCTTCGATATACTGGTTGGTACGTGAAAGAGCTTCGATATACCGGTTGGTACGTGGAAGACTACAATACCCTCAGGATGCAGTGCAGGCAAATAACGATAGATGCCACGTTTTACGACGCCGGAACACGTCTCTAAATTACACACAGTTACTAAATGATTTTAACCTAAGCTAGCGTTAATTTTATCTTGTGCGGTTAGGTGGATGCATGAAGTGTAGATAAGAAATGTACAAATAATGCAAATCCTAACTACATGACAATGCACATTTTCCTTTGTCTTTCGATGAAACCTACTTAAGGTAAGGAGATATCGTTTTTTTTTTCTTTTATAATCAAAATGACCTTAAGCAGTAATGAAATTAAGAATTCCTATCTAGAATGCATAAACTCTAACTTTATGCTATAATGGGCTAAAAAGGCAAGGAAATCAAAGATGGGACAAAACCTTTTCATGCAACAAAATATTGTCCTTGAAAACAAATTAATGAAGCACTTTGATTTTCATATGCATGTATCAAGATGAAATTTGATAACTAAGTACTTTTTCAGATAAACAATCAGAAAATGAGAGAATGTCTAATAGCACTCTAATCACCCAGAAATTCCCAAAGAAAAAATGAGAGCACCAACAAACTCAAAAGCACTCAAGAAAGGCTCAAAATCTACCAAATGCAATCAAAACTCAATGATCAAGTGGAGGAAGGGTTTTGAGATCAGATCTAATGATCTAAACAGATCTAAAAAGATCAGGTAAGGTGATCAAGGATGACAAGATCAAACCAACCGGTGGGGGATTTAAATTGCCCCCGACAACTGAGTTACTTACTTGACTAATGAAACATCCAAAATCAACAAAAACACTTCCAAACACAAGCAATGTTGGACCTAGGGGGGTGTGTGTTTGTAATACACAGCCTACAAACCACAATCAATCAGACCAAAAATCCCAAAAAGAAGGAAATCCTAGCTAAAAACTAGGCTTGAAGGGTTCGACGCAGGTTGTACACAGGCAAGGTGCACCGGGTAGGGTTCGACGTAGGTTGTACACAGGCAAGGTGCGCCACCGATGTAGTTTGTCTTCAGGCAAAGTGAGCCGGCCACACAGGGGAGCAGGGGAAGCACTACCCATGTGCGCCAGTCGAATTTTGAGAAGTAAAAATGTGAGATCTCCCAAGGTAGGAGGGTAGGAGGCCCGATGATAATCCCAAAGAGAATCAAGGACACATAAGAAACTCTTTAATGACAGAGATTTGATGGTAGGAAGGCTCAAAAGGATAGAAATGGCTCAGACAAAAGAGATGAAATCAATTCTACTGTAAGTCCCCAGTATGGTCACCAAATTTGTTATTAGACAATCTACAAAAAACGGACTTAAGGCATGATCTCCCTAGCTCAATGTGAGTCTAGAACAAATCAAACAAAACATAACCTACTTTCCTAGATCAAATAGAAGTGCAAACAGATAGATCGATCACTTACCTCCGATTTGAAGATCCCTTTTCTCTTTGTTGATCCAATGCCCCAGTGTCGTAATATCTCAAGCTGCAAGACCCTGTTGAACACACAGGAACCAACAAGTAGTGGAAGCATACATTTCATATGATCGATCTAAGTTAACAGTTAAGGAAGAAAACTCTAAACATTATCAATGAGACAACATTTATGGAAAAAGATTATATTAACTGTATAAAAGTGGGAATTACATAAAAAGGAGAAAGATACAACCAAAGCCTTAACGTCGCATCCTCCATCCAACATGTCCAAGCCAAATCTCCAAGATGGTGCAAGCTTCCCAAGATGATTAGGGATCACCAATATGGATTCTACCAGCATAAGGATACCATAGACCTTCCTCCCCTTCCCATGGAGAGAGGGCGTTTTTATATAGGGCTAACCTCACCTAGAGTCTAGGGATAGGTCTCCACCTCAACAAACCTCTAGAAAGACCTCGAGACTCCCCAAAATAACATCTAACTAAACCTGACGCACCCTGGTAGAGGAGACAGAGTGCCAGAGAGGGTCAGGCGCACCCTGTAGGAGGACAAAGTGTGCCAGTGGCTCACCCTAGCTGACCATGAATTGCGCCGGCGCACCCTAGTTGAAGGAAAGTGCACCAGCCTACTCAGAGAGGGTCAACCAGGCAGGGATAACCTTCAATTGAATGTGTTTTAGCCTAGTATGAAGTTAGGGGTCAAAGCAAAGAGTTTACACAAGGGTCATGATGATGACACTTGCAACACTTGCGACACTTGCACAAGGGTGACGACATTTTGGTGTAACACCAAGGATAGAGTAAGTTTTAAAGCCATCAATTCATAAAAGTCGTTAGAAGCTTGATCGAGACCTGCTTTAAATTTTATATCATGGTTATCATTGAAATACAAAATACCACCTACACCCCCAATGCTTGGAATACCTTGCGCTGCTGCATCAAAAAAAGCATAGGATTTGTTTCTATCAATAACTTCGGGTTGAATTAGTCTAGACTTTTTATCCAATTGCTTTTGCGGATAGTAACTCAAGATAAACAGTTTTGTAGCTATATCTTAAAAAATTAACTTGTTTCTAGTTGTCTAAATACTCCAAGTTGTAATAAGAGATAGAGGTTATAAGTTTTACACCTAAGGAAATTTAAACTAAAATTTCAAACCTTCTTTAATTAAGAGCCCCCCACGTTAATGCAAAACTAGTATGTAAAGCTAAATCCTTTCAAACTAAAAGAGTGAAGGGGCAGTGCATGATAATGTGAACATTTGATTCATGTCTTTTAGTTTATAGCAATTATTTAATCAACCATTTCTAATGTTACATTTTATTTACATAATTTTTATATTTAAATTAATCTAATACTTATAAAAGATACACATTTTATCTAATAATATTTTATTAGAATCTAATTAAATATTCTAATATCATAAAAAAACATATACCTTGACCTGTTTAAATTTCATTTTTTATTATTATCTAATTAAATATTCTAATATCATAAAAAAACATATACCTTGACCCTGTTTAAATTTCATTTAATGTCATGGCTACTTTATCTTTATCGAAATAGGACTCTTTCGAATCTGTTGAAATATTTCACATCTTTACCCTCGACGTTTTCCACGCTTTCGAATGAATGAATGCCTGGGTGATCAATAGACAAATACGGTCTCTTCCAATCGAGTCCTCTCCATCCGGGATTTCTTCTCCGTGCAATGCTCACTGTCTCACGATTCGAACCCTAGCTCAGAAATTTCCTTGAAAGCGTTTACCGGATCGTGACCAACAGGCTCCTCATCATCATGTTGGCCAAGCGATTTTTTCAGAAAGCATTACAGAAGGTATTTTTCATGTTGGTCAAGCGATTTTTTCAGAAAATATTAGAGAAGGTATTTTTCATTTTACTAACTTATTATTCACTCAATTCTTTGAGTCAAGCATTTAATGTCACCGGATGCGTTGACTCTGAGCTTCATTTAAACAATTGTTCAATATAATGCAAATTACACAATTGCAGTTATAGGTTATTTCTTAGAAATTAAAGGTTGCATGGAAGCTGAAGTATGGGTAAATGCAAAACAGGGATTGGATCACGCTGTTTTAGTAGGTAGCTCTTCAATTCTGTTGGGCTCAGTGCGTACAAACATCAATCTATCATACTTCACATTATTCTCCTCTGCACTGACTGTGGAAGTTTAAATTTAAGTCTGCATAGATCTATTTTGATTGTAAAGCGTAATTCTTCTATTTGAAAGGTTCAACGAATATGACACATTTAAGATGCAATGTCACTTATATATATAATATTATTATTATTTTTGACCAGAGAGGGTTTGAGTCATATAAAATACAGAACCAGCAGAATTGCATTCAACCATAAAAACAAACAATTAGTGTAACTATACCAGTAGGAATGCCAAAGCAGCAAACATTAGTTTATTGATTAAATTAAATGGTCAGTTTTGGAGTACCGTAGTGAATGCACCAGATGTGGTAGATAAAATACAGTTTGCAAATTGCAATTATCTTTATGTATGTAATATATATGCAATATGTATCCTATTAAACGGATAATGCAAACCGCAGTTTTCCTTGTTGCACACTAGGACTAGCCATAGGGTGATGTCATGTGAATATAGTCATACGACTCACGCTCAGGAACAGCTCAACGAGTTAATCAATAAGAATATGTTTTGAACATAGGAACGGTTGCAGAATTAAACTCTACATAAAACCGAACACCCCAACAAATAAAAATAGCTGGAAAAACACACGAAAAAATTAATTTTTTTTTCACTCCCTCACAAACCCTCTTCATAGACAAAAAAAAAACCTAAAAGCTCGTAAAATTAAATATACATACGTAAACTTAAAAATATAGTTCAAGGTTTTAATAGTTTATTTAAAACATTACAAAAAAGTTAAATTTTAAAATGTACAAACTCCATACCTCATATGATGAACAATGTCATGAATAAATTGTTAAATTTTACTGAGCCCAGCTCTAGTTAACGGTCGCGAATAATTTACTGCAATTATTAATTGAAAACACACTGAGATCTAATAAATTTACGCGGTGGAAAAACACAAGAAATCACACCTTTGACATAGTATTTACCCTGGAAAACCCCAACTAGGGAAAAACCATGAAACAAATGATTTTTATTAACTATAAAAATCTTGGGCTCCCTTCCTGAGAATGGCCCACAGAGGGAAATACAATGACATAATGCCAGCCTTCACACCTCAAGATCAGTCCTTCAATCTTGCTGGTTGCTAACCCTCGGCTGCCCCTTGCTCCTTTCCTCTGACCTTGCCCCTGCCCCTGCACCTGCACACTTGGCTGAAAGTCCTTCTCCAACCACCCAATGAGATCCCACTCACTTTGTGTGACTGTTGTGTGTCTCCTCCTCTCACCTACGTTGCCTTTTAGAACATTACAATATGCAAATACCTTGGGCCAATACCATGGGCCCTCTAGATCACTTTACATAAAGTAATTACAAAAGTACACTCACTTTAATAGTTCACTTTACTAAGTGAATCTCCTAAGTTTGAGAGTCAATAATGATGCCTTCCACCTATTAGTCACTGTCCATGTGGAAGTACCTGTCCGATGCTACAAAAATCAACACTCCCTCTTAGCGAGGAAGGTACTTCTGTGAGAGCCACCTGTAACTAGCTGTCCCTCTAACCCTGGCACAATGTTGCTCACATCATCCTGCACATTAGCATTCCTCCAACCCTGCTGGTTAGTTGCTCCTTGTTTACTGGAAGACACATAATCAATGACTCTACACACGCTACACATTAGTGCCAAGAAGTTTGAAAATTTCGTTAAAGATATGCTCTCCAATGTGCTCCTAAAAGCTTGTTCCTGCTCCTAAGCATCCATCAATGTCATCTTGTACCAACTAGGTCTCCTAGCAGAACAGGAAGGGGTCAACTCCTTCTTCCCCTTTGGAGGTTTAGTCTCCATACTGAAAGTCTGTGAACTTTGCTCACCCTTTGAAGTCTTCTATTTCTTGACCATTTTCGCTGACATCGATCCATGATCCAAGATCCCCTTGGATCCAACTACAGGCTTGCCCTACAACCTGTAAACTTTGCCCTCTCCGACACCAAGAACTCGTGTCGAGTCTATGCCAGATCCCATTGGTTGAATGAGAACTCGTCCCCTCTCAAAAGAGATGGCATATCCACTATCCCCCAAAGCCGATACTGAGGTCAAGTTCATCCTAAGCTCCTGTCATACAACACGTCAGTCACCTCCAGAGATCCTCCTGACTCGAGTTGAGACCTGATTGTTCCAACTCCCTTCACAGCACACTTGGCATGAGTGCCAAGCTCTACATGCAAATCTAGGTCTGTCCCTGACAACATGGTGATCAACTCATGTGTTCCCGTGATGTGACGAGAAGCCCCACTATCCATGAATTAGGCACTGTTGAAAATTGTGCCAGAAATACAAGAGACTAATAAGAAATCTTTCTCTAACTTTTCGGCAAACTCATCAACTTGAGCTTCTGCAATTGTTGCTACCTGTTGAGACTTGCTCTTCTCTTTGTGCCATTCTGGACACTGTGAAGCATAGTGGCCACACTTGTGGCACACAAAGCAATTGTGAAGCATAGTGGCCACACTTGTGGCACACAAAGCACTTGACTTTGCTCATGTCCTTCTTCTTCTTCACCCCTGTGAAGTTGACTCTCTACTTGTACTGTTCTTGCTCCTCCTTACCTGACTGGCAAGAGCATCATGCTTCTCATCATCATCCTTTTGTTGACCTACAGATAGAGATTCCTCCCGAATCTCCTCTTGGATGAATTCATCCCATAACCTCTCTTAGTTAGGAAGTTTCTCTCGTGCAACGATCCCTTTAACGAAGGGTGCCCATGACTTAGTGAAGTCATTTAGGGCAATCCTCACCAACTCTGGATCTCCCACTGTCTCCCCAACTGCTGCCAACTTATCACAAATTTGTGTGATCCTGGTGAGAAAAGAAGCTACAGTATCAGTCTTGGACATCTTGGTGCTCCTGAGCTCCTCCTTTAGCACCATCCTCCTGTTTTGATTATTACTCTGATATAAGCCTGTTAGAGCATCCCACATAGCTTTGGATGACGTCTTCTCGGCTATGTGAGGGATCAAATGATCCTTCACCGCATCCAAGATAATCCTCCCGGCCTTCACATCTTTCAAGTTGTGAGCTGCCAGGTCCTTAGGATTTGTCGATGCGGTCACTGCTGTGCTTGTGAACTCCCACAACTCGTTCTCCATGAGAACCAACGTGACCCTCGCTTTCCAAGTGTTGTAGTTGGAGGCACCCTTCAACTTATCTTCGTATCATATTCATGGTACAACCATCTTCAACTTACTGCTGTTGTTGCCCGAACATGCTACCCGTTGCTCAGATCCGTTTCTGTTGCCCAGATTCCTTTCTGGGATGCCTAAGCTCTTTTATGGGCTACCCAATTCTTTTCTGCTCGTTGGCCAGCCACTTACTGGGCTGCCCGAGCTGCTTAGGATCTTTTATGCAGTTTTCTAGGCGCATAAAATTTTCTGTAATTTGCTTGACTGCTTCTGGGCTGTCCGAAATCTCTTGGGCACTGCCTTGCAATTGATCGAACTACCATGGCCCTGCCTAGTTGGCTGCCCTGCTTACCTGGCCTGCCCGATAGTCTTCTAGCGGTTGACTGATGGTTACATCTTGGCTGCTGCAAACTCCCGCCTTCGCTCTGTCTGCTCTCGTCCCCTTTTTAGTTGCTGGATGGTAGCTTGTCTACCCCGTTACGACTCTTCAACCTCTTCCATTGACTCGTGTCTTTAGTAGCCTGTGGCTGCTTCTCTCTTGTCGGTCGCTTTTCCCTGTGTCGGTAGCTCTACTTGCATGCCTCGGCTTGCCTCCGCACTGACACTACTTCCCGCACAACCTTCCGTCCGCTGGCGTCCTCTGTCTCTCAAGCTCCCTAACTCGTGGCTTCTCTGCTGGCGTCCACGTCTCAAATTCCTTGTGGATGCGTCCATGCAGGTATCTTGGCTTTGTTGGTCCACGACTTACCTATTGGCTTGCTCTCGCACTTGAGCCCGCAGCTCTACCTCCAAGACCCGCACGTCTTGGCCACTTCCTCTTCTGCCCGTGCTAAAGATCTGCTAGTGTGATCCGCCTGCTGCCTTCCCTTGCAGGCTCAACTCGACCTCCTAGCAACCTCCACAGCCCGTGCGCCAATTCAAACTCGTGCTTCCCTATTGGTTGTTTCTGTGTCGACGACATTTTCTTGGCTGGCTTCTCCACTCCTAGCTATTGCACACGTGGCTGTCTCATTGTTCACTAGCCTGACGTCTTCTCCAGTCCACGGATCATTACTGCTCCCAACTCTCCGTGGACATATGGGGCCGTACACTTCTGTATGGGCTCCCTCTTTTATTTTTTGTTTTATTTGCTGTAAACCTTAATTTAATTGAGCTTGAATCGGATTTACAGTCCCAAATAATTTACTTGCAATTAGTAACTAAAAAAACACTGAGTTCTAACAATTTACGCAACGGAAAATAGACAGGAAATCACATGCATTTGACACTTAGATTTACCTTGTACAACCCCAACTTGGGAAAAACCAGCAAATAGATGATTTTTATTAACTATAAAAATCTCAGGCTCCCTTCCTGGGAAAATGGCCCAATGAGGAAAATACAATGACGAATGCTGGCCTTCACACCTCAAGAGCAGTCCTTCGATCTTGCTGGTTGCTAACCCTCAGTTGTCCCTTGTTCCTTTCCTCTGACCCTGCCCCTGCACCTGCACACTTGGCTGAAAGTCCTCCAACCACTCAATGAGATCTCACTCACCCCGTGTGACTGTTGTGTGTCTCCTGCTCTCACTTAGGCTTCCTTTTGGAACATTACAATATGCAAATACCTTGGGCCAATACCATGGGCTACCAAATAACACGGGCCCTTCAATCTGATGTTGGATCAACCTTCTTCAACTTGATCACATCATCATTCTTACTTCTCGATGATATTAAAGAACTTTTAAGTTTATCTTTAACTCTTTAGATGTGTAACATTCTAGGCCAGCATAACTGCTATGGGTCTCTTACAGTGAGACTCACAACATTCTCTTCTAAATAAACAACATTAACAACTTAAAAAATCTCTTTAAACAGGTAGTAAGCAAGGCCACTTCTATGACATGTACATAAAACAAAAGCCACTTCTAAGTACTACCCTACATAACATTTCTACTAACCATGCTTATTAGAATCAACAAGTGTAAGTAACATGAGTAACATCTAGTACAATCATCAATAGAGACCATATATCCATGATAAAATATCATCAAAGCATGCAACTGGCATTGAAACACAATGGCATGGTATTATCACAAGATAACATAAGGAAACCATAATATAGCATCTTAGCAATCATGATATCTCTACTCTGATAAAATGAATCTCAGCCATGATCTGTGCAACAAAAATGAGGGTAAATATCCCCATATACAATCTGGTATAACACATACCTCAAGCCAAGAAAAATGTGTGGAGTTGCCAAAATGAGCCTTCAAAGTGCCTTCAAGATGTTGCATGTGCTCACCCCTAGATACAACAAATCCTTCAAAATCTGCTGCAAAGGAACAAGGGCTTCATCCCTTCATGGAGTCGGCATGTGAGAAGAAAAATCTGCAATAAGAATCTCTCACAAAATATCATGAAGCATAGTCTTCAAATTTCTGGGAAAGTGGACTTTTTCCCTGGCAACGGTGCCAAAAAATGTTACCTCCAAACAAGCACGTGTGATTAAAGTCTCGAAGAAGTAAGCTATTCGAGGGGAACCAAGAGGGAAGGCCAATGTCACCACACCAATCCCCTTCACACTTTTGGTTGGCTCTTCTCCAACCCAAGCGAGGCTTCCCTAAACTAGGATTACTAGAGCAATAGGCAATGACTGCAAGATGAAAAGAATAGTAGCTCTAGCAAAACAAGTGTCTTATGTAGCATAGGAAAAATAGGTGATGGGAGTATAAAGGGGACCACTCCAAGGACTAGTGCTAATGCAATGAAGGGAAAAGTGGAGTCAAAGGATCACCAACTAAGAGGGCCTTGCTTAATAGGTCACCAAGAGGGAAGAGTTGTAGCCGCTAAATTAAACCCTACTTGATGGAATTGAAAATGAACTAGAGTTTACAAGGGAAGGGATCAAATAAAGTATCCACTTCTTTTCTAGCTCTTGGGGTGCACTTTATAAAGGGTTTATGGCTGCACAATCCAAACGAAGGTAAAAATACAACATGTAACTCCCATATAAATAAATACACAAGAAAGGATGAATTAGAGATTAACTTAAGACATCTTTCTCAAATGAAGTGGTAATACCTTTCCCAATGGCCCAAACAAGAAGCCTAGAAATAATAATATAAAAGCACCCAATAAACTTAAAACCATGAAGCTCCAAGCACGATTAGTATGCCACACATGAGGAAGAAGGGAATCCTTCCAAGAAAATTTGCTCCCAGACAAGGTATATCGATTACACTCAAGAGAGAGGGAACTCCAAAAGTCCAACCATGTTTTACAATGAAGAAGCCTTCTTCTTATATAGCCACAATAAAACAAGAGGGGCGCTAGCCATGTGTTGGAGTCATGCAAGAGGGAATGTGCCACGTGTGGAAGAGAATAGACAAGTGTGCAAGTTCTAAGTGAGTGTTGGGCGCCACTTGCTAGAACTAGAGAGAACTAGAGGTGTGCCTTGCATAAAAGAGGCCACATGTAGAAGCAAATCATCCCTGAATCAAAGGATTATGTCCCCAGGAGGATGTGCCTCCATATAGATTGAGGAATCCCCGAACAAAGATCCATAAATCAAGGGTTCTGTCTCCTAGAATTAAGGGATTATGTCTCAAATAGGTGCGCCCATCATAAATCAGGGGATTTCCGACATAAATCCACAAATCAGGGGATCCCGTCTCCAGAATCCATAAATCACGGGATTATGTCCCCAAGGAAGTGCGTCTAGCATAGATTGAGGAGATTTAGGTGCCTAAGTGGAGTGCGCCGTCCATTTTTTAAGGAGGGGGGTGTTCCACATAGTCAATATAATCCATCAATCTATACTATATAAAAAATACATCATGATAATCACCTCAAGGGACTCTAAGCCATGTGCAACTGATTATGCTGTGTCAGGATTTGGAATCTGAATGCAAATCATCAGTCATATGCTGGATTACCCTCATACAATATGAGGGGTAATGCTTGTCACCATGCTTCTTCCTTGATATAGGTTTAGGTTTCATTCCTGTATATAAGAAAAACATGTCCAGACTTATCTATTTTGAATATGGCGCGACAATCAAACTAGGCATATACTTGTAGATTCCTCTCATGCGTTGCAAATGTGTTCTATGTTGCATGTGCATAACTGTGAGGCCTTTTTGTGGCACTGCTGAGGGGTGCATATGCAAGCAGTTGTAACTAGACATCACAGAACAGAAAAATATTTTGGAGATGTTCTCAAGGCCCATGCTGTTAAAACTTAAGGAAGCTAACAAAAGGTATCTATCAGCTTAAGCTAGAAAATAATCTAAAACTTCCAGTCAATATCTGGAGTTTTAATTGCTTTTCAGTGACAGGCAGATTTTTCCTTTATGGCTTCAACAGTTTCTATTTTAAAGCAAGATGGATAATCAGTGATCAAGTGTTTTGTATAATGACTTCATTCTAGCCACCGTGGGTTTTGACATTAAAAATATTACAATATCTTCTGACACTAAAAAAATTATAATCTCTATCCCATATCTCTTCCTTCAGTATTTGGGACGAATGCTGGTATTAGAACTTCAGATATCTAGCAGTTTGTTTGTTTGTACTAAAATGTATTCAAGTGTGTTTCTTATAGTTGTTCATGGAGGAAAGATAATCAGATGATCTGGTGATGGTGAGATGTCCACATGGTCTGGCACTTTACCGCTCTTCTTAGACAGTATTTACTCTAGACAAATCAAAACAATACAAGAAAAGTGTGTTGAATGCTGGATCTCAAGCCCTTCTTACAGACTCTTTCCATTGTGTGCTTTTATGAAAACTTGAGATTCCAGTAAATAAGAGAAGATGAGTGATGCCATTTCTATTATTTCATACCTTGATCAATTATGCTTACATTTCTATTACTACGATGTATTAGTCATCTTCAATCGGACCAAGAGCTATGATGAACATGACAGGGACCACTACATTCATGAGACAATGCTTGAGCTTGATCCCTTCTCTTTTGAAAGTATGCAATGGGTATTTAGTAGCTTTATGTGGGTTGGAGTATCCTTGGGATTGAATTGTTCATTGTTTACCTGAAAAATGGTTTCTCTTTTGACCTAGGTCAATCAATCTGGTTTACCGCAAGGGAGTTTGAGGCCAGCTCATTTGAATCCACGCATAACAGTGCACTATGGCATCCCATCAACATCATCAATCTTATCTTTTGATCCCCTTCAACGAATTTTAGCCGTGGCAACATTGTGAGTTCAAAGTAGTGTTGCTTTGCTTTTTTTATGACTTCCCTATAAGATGTTAATTGTAGCTGTGGCAATATTGTGAGTTCAAAATAGTTTTTCTTTACTTTTTTATGACTTCCCTATATGATGTTACCTACACCAGTCATTTTTTTTCCAATTCTGATGACATCCAATTAGGAATTACATTACATCTATGGTGTCTTATTATATTAGATACTATGCTTATCTACTTTTTGGTTCCAATGAAACTATCCTGATTCCCTAACTCAACTTACATTGTGGGGTGCATGTTCAGTGGTGGCAACAAATTGGTGATTTGAATGCATAATGGAACTTGAAATTTTATTGTAGAAAAATAGATACCAAGTTCTGATTAAGGCCATTATCACATGCATCTACATGATTTCAACACTAGTTGAATGTGATTTAATATACACAAGATCATACATGAACAAAAATTAAGCTTGGGATTAACAAATTGATATACTGTTAGAGCAATGGCAGTGGTATCAGGTATGGACAGAGAGAATCCTCAAAATGGGTGCGGAGAGTTGCATGCATTATCGCTCAAGGAGAACCATGTTTGTGTTATTTGTTAGTTAGAGTCAAAACTAATCCGACTTAACCTGCATTAACAATTATGTTGATTCTAGCTGGCTGAATTCATAATGTGTATGCATGCAATGTTCCAAAAGCAGACCTTAGTATATCCTGATGAGATGTCCTTCTGTTATTCCTGTGTCTATTCTTTTTATCTGAGAGATAAACTAAATGTATTATTTATCCTTATTAAACCTTGTATTCATAGTCCCTGTTACTGCCCAAAGTTGCACTTAAGTGATAAAACCCCAAAGCACAAGTGCAACCCTAGGGGAACTACGAGGGGTTTTCCGTTGTCACCACAACAACGCCCTCTCTCACTTCAGGGGGACTCTCCTCTGGCACAAGGGGGGTATCCCTAGAAGGTATATGATAATCCTTAAAATAGATGGATGGCTGGACCAAGACTAGTGCCTCTCCAACTTGGGCAAATGTAGTCAATAAAGGAAACTAAGAGGGCTGAAAATAGATGAATGGGGATGGTGAGAAGTGCTGTTTTGACATGCAAAGTCCCACCAATGAATGCTAATAATGATTGCTGGAAAATAAGAAAATGCAGGCCCTTACAAAGGCACTCTACTTATGCACATGCATGACACATAAGGCATGATCTTGTTTTAAGTTGAAAACACTACGTGCTCTTTCAATGAAATGACATAACATTGATGTTTCAACTTTAAAGTAAAAACAGCAGGAGGGTTAAATAGGAAACACCTCATCCAACCTCCTCCAATGGCAAAACTGCCCTGTTTTGGAACTCTTGTTGCAGCAGAATTAAAAGTAATTTTCAGCAATACTAAATCAACAATATGGAGGAAAAATGAAGCCACACGTGTAGAAACCCTTCATTCACATTGTCTTCACAAGATATTCAGCCAGGCTCCAAGAGTGTTCTCTTTTAATCCAATCATGAGTGACAATGGAAGGAGCAAATCCTTATATAGATTTGAGCTCCATCTCCTTTATAATAAAATATCATTTAGTGGAATCTAGATCCTGTTACAGCTTGAACTAACATGTGTGATTAAAGCCCAAAGAACAAGGCTAGCCCAACTATAACCTAGATGTGTTATCTGCTGTCATTTCAATAACTCTTTGCACTTTAGGTTGGCTCTTCTGCAATTCAAGGGGGGGCTTCCCTAGGGTTAGGATTGCTAGGCTATGGCAATAAGTGCATAGGGTGATTTGAAGAGTTAGCCTTAGCAAAACAGTTTGGTCTTTTTGTAGTATATAGAAGGGGTGATGGGAGGACCATAAAGACCAGTGCCAATCCCATGGGCAAATGGAGTCAAAGGAAGTAAGCCCTGTTTATGCACAACCAGCAGT
This sequence comes from Larix kaempferi, assembly GCA_027924585.1. Taxonomy (NCBI): domain Eukaryota; kingdom Viridiplantae; phylum Streptophyta; class Pinopsida; order Pinales; family Pinaceae; genus Larix; species Larix kaempferi. The sequence goes on along the minus strand of BSBM01001557.1, from coordinate 826,844 downwards.
CAATGGATTGGCAAGGAATCAACCGCTAACCCGACACAACTATGGACCTTCCCCCTAACATGTCACTAACAGAGGAAGCTTCTCTTTAGGTTTCCTAGGCTTAGCAATGAACAAGCCTAGACTAACCACGTGAGAGACCCTAGCCATGCGTTTTCTGAGGCCAACTATAAAGGATCTAGCTAACTTAAGATAATTCCCTAGCTCTATTTTTTAAAGAGGTGCCTAGCTATAGGCTAAGTCACCTGACACGAGGACACGGGACACGGAGGACACGAAAATATGAGTGTCTGACATGACACGGTGACCCCCGGAATTAGGACACGGAGGACACGTTTTATATACATATATTTTTTTAAAAAAAAGATATTAAAAATTAAAAATATAGACATATATATCCAAATTTTTTTAGAAACTAGAAAGTAGAACATTTACAAATATTCAATATAAATTAGAATCAATACACAATGCACATTAATCATTAATGATATTGATTACACTACACATTTGTCATTCACAAATCACAATGAGATACATAGATGCATTGAAATTTGATAGGCATTGGGAAATAGCTCAAGATGTCGGAACCATATTTCTCATTAAGTCATCAAAATCAAAATGTATTACATAGATGTCGGAATGCCACTGGGCACTGGCAACTGCCAAATAGACTAATAGTAAATACAAAAAGGGGAGGATCAAGATGGAAGAATCTCATCTGTCAATGACTCAATAGTCCTCCTCCATGCTTGAATCAACAAACTCATCACTGCCCTGATCCTCATTCTCCTCCTCCTCCTCCTCCTCTCTACCCATCTGACGATCTGCATCTGTTGGTGTGGAGGATGGCCCCTCCATATGATCACCATCATCAAAAGTGACCGTCTCTAGCGCTGGATCATTAAGATCCATGTTGGCTAATGCCAACTCAGTACTGCTGTCCAAACCCATATCATCAGGAAAGACATCCCACATCTTTGTCTTTCCCTTTGCCCACTCATCCTTCTTCCTGCAAATAAGACGAAGGTTGGAGTGCACATACACCATCGTCTCTGTCCTGGACTGCTCAAGCCTGCTCTTCTTCAAACTGTACAAGTTCCCATATGTGCTCCAATTCCTCTCACAACAAGCGGATGAAGTAACTTGAGAGATGACCCTCAAGGCTATCTTCTGTAGAAGAGGGCATGTTGCCCCATGAGTTTCCCACCAAACATAGGGTTTCTTAACCCCCATGTCTCTAAGCACCTCATATCCTCCAAATCTCCCAGTGCCAGTGGAAAACTCTACAAATCCCTCCTCCACCTCCTCAAGTAGGTCTCTATCTTGAAGTAGCTATCTAAATGTTGTCTTCCTCCCCTGTGAGATCTCTCCATCCATGTGAGGAGGGACACCCACCATTGAGCCAATCCTGACCGTAGAACTTGGGGTTCAATGAGTGGGCCAAGCAATGCAAAGATGTGCAATTCTTATCCCACTTGGAGATAAGAATGTCCTGTATGGTGGACCATAAGTTCTCTGCCGATATCTCATACTCGACACACTCATTCTCCATAACAATGTTCCTCATGGACTCAATCATGGAATCCCACCCCTCATAAACATCTGCTAGGATGGGCTGGTCCGTGTCTGCAAACCGCAACAAAGAAATGATTGGCTCCATGATCTTAATGCTAAGATCTACCCTATCCCACCAACCATCATCTAACACCGTGCCCTTCACCTTTTGTGAAGCAATCTGATCCTTCTTTCTCCAAAAAGACCAAAACTCTGAAATCACCATGGACCCAAAAGCGGTTTTGACCTCTCTCAACCTCTTGAGCATGATGAAGCAAACCGAGTATCTGCAACCTTCAACAATGAAAGATGTGTGTACTCTTTGTAGATTGTGAGGGCATTGGTGTGGTTTTGTACAAAGTTACGGATATGGCGTGCATCCTCAATAAGTTTGCCAATCCATGTCACATCTGAAGCAATAGATTTCAGTGCTAAATTCAAAGAATGGACAATGCAGGGTGTCCAAAATACCTGTAAGATCAATAAAAGAAAGTATAAATGAGTCTAGACTCTAGACTCTACAAGACTACAACTAACAACTCAAAATTTCAAATAAATGAGTAAATTAACAATGCAATTATGCAAGGTGTCCAAAATGAAAATACATGTGGATATTTAGCTTCCACAAGCATGCCAGCAGCCTTGCAAATAGGTGCATTGTCTGTGATGATTTGTACACAAGAATCAACACCTACATCTTCAATGACTTTAATGAACAAATCACCCATATATTGTGCATCCTTGTATTTCCCAAGAGCATCCACCGCTTTCAAGAACATCGGTCCATTTGGGGAAGACACTATGAAATTGATGAGTGGATGGCGTGCTGCATCCGTCCATCCATCCGAATCAATACTAACACCACATGTGGGCCATTTTGATCTAATTGGCTCAATAATTTTATCCACCTCCTTCCTTGCCTTAACCAACAATGTGGTTCTAAGCTTCTTTGAACCAGGAGGCACATAACCAGTTGGAGCTCGTTCCATTAGAGTTCGACACATCTCAATGAACAATGGTGACCGTGCAACATTGAATGAAATGAAGTTGAGGTAGAAATAGAATACAATGGAAAGGTCCACCTCTTCTTGCGCCTCTTGTTGGAAAATCCTATCCATTGGACCACTTGAAGTTGGCCTCTTTCTTGTTGGATAAGCATCAACTTCACTGCTAGTGCTAGAGGGTTTCCTCAAGAATGGAAGAGGATCCTCATTCTGTTGTGTCTTGCTTGCTGCTGCCACCTTCCCTAACCCAACATAGTCCTCTCTTTCCATCTCTATCCTTTGGTTAACACTCACCGCTTTGCATGAAGAAATCCCACAAGGGAGGTCCAACAAATGGCCCTTAACCCGGTAATATGTGCTCTTGAAAGCATGCTTGCAGAAATTGCAAGTCCAACACACATTGCCTCCCCCACCAAGCTTTGCTCCAACGTCTTCTTTCCTTGTCACATACTTCCACAAAGGGTATTTACTCTCTTGTGCTTGTTGTTTTGCCAAAACATGGTTAAGATGAGCATGAGCTTCACTAGAAGCAGTTGGAGCACTAATAGGAGCAGAAAAGGATATGCTTGGAGGAGGAAGAGGACGAGAGGGATTAGATGGAAAATTTCTCCCTTTCCTTTGCCCTTTAGCTGTTGCCCTAGTTGATTGAGACATTTTTCTTCTTCCTTGATGGTGAGCTTGAACCCTCTTAGCAAATCTTCCCTCAAATCAACTTGGAATCCCTTGCAAATGCTTCCAAACTCCCTTCACCTGCAAAAAATCCAACACTTAGCTCTCCCTAACTCTCCCTTCAAGTTGCAAATGGCAAAAAAAAATACAAAAAACGGGTTTAAAAGACCCGTGGGTTCCCTTTTTCCGTGTGGTCATGTCCTGGAATCGGGACACGATGTGTGAAGAGGCAGGACACGACCCCAACAGGTGTTGGACACGTGTTTTATCGTGTCCCAAATTTGGGACACGATAAAACACGTGTCCAACACCAATTTGGGACACGATAAAACACGTGTCCAACACCTGTTGGGGTCGTGTTTGGGACACGATAAAACATGTGTCCAACACCTGTTGGGGTCGTGTCCGTGCCCAACACGTCCCCACGGGACACTCCACCCTAATCCGACGTGTCCGGTGACTTAGGCTATAGGTAATCACTTTGATTCAAGATACACTCTGTTACCTCCTAATTTGTACATTAGGTGGATTTCTTGCGAGCCGCCAGAGTTGTGAACATGTTCAATGTTCATCGTCAGTGTTCAGAAGTTCATTAGGCCAAATTTTTGGCCCTTTGTAAAATTTGCATGTCCAGACCCCCTTGGGGGAATTGTAATAAGTTGGTCTAAGCATGGTCATTTTGTAAAAGGCTTGGCCCACCTCAGGTTTAGCTATCAAGAGGATACTCTAGAGTGTTTTTTCCTTAGGAATTTTGCGTTGCGCTTCAGTGACGTATAATCCCTGAGTTTTTCACTCACACCTCCAAAGCTGGAGTAGTTTCCATGGTGGTCGAACCTTGGGAGGTTATTAAAGCCTAAGTGTCTGTATTTTTACATGCTAGCCATCAGTAATAAGTCGTATGGACATGCACTAGGTCCCCTAGGAGTTTGAGTCAATTATGATAAAAATAAAATTTTCCGTAAAATTAGACCATTTTTTAATGGTTTAATTGGAAAATTTCAAAGTGTAATAAAAGCATGGTCTGGAGGCGGAATTTGGCGCAGGGATGCTCGTTTTCACGTTTAGAGCGTCCTCTCTAACCTAGGACCCACTTTTCCTAGGTTTCAGGCGATTAAATTGTCACTTGTAGCATTTTTTTTAAGGAGCCAACAAAATGGCCTTTAAATGCTAAAAGTGCTACAAATTGCACAAAAGGACAAAGTGTGAAAATCGAGAAACATGTTGAAAATGTGTGGGGAAAAGGTGGCATGTTAGTTTCTTATGATGTACGACTTCTTAAAGTGGATAAAGGCACATGTTTATGGTCAAAAGTTAGGATAGCGAGTAAATTCAAATAAGAGGATTGCCCCCTTCACATGTGGGCGTCTTTCCTCTCTTATAACACGTCTTCTTTAGAGGGAGGAGAATCCAATGAGGTTGGCGCCCCCCTCTTGTGAGGTGGCTGCCACCTCATCCAAATCACACCAACCAAGCGTGAGTTCAAGCCTTAGTTCAATGCTTAGCTTTTTCCATGGATTATGGGATGCCCCCCCCTCTCTCTACTAACTCATGCGCCCCCCCTCTAGCTCCTTTCTTCAATAAATGCGAGGCTTGCTCCATTCTTTCAGAGGATGCAAGGAACCTCTGCCTATTTGTGCAATGTTGTTGACACAAACCCAGTCGACAGGGGTTCCTCACACTGTCGACACCCAAACCACCACGATCTCCCTGAGCACCGGCCCAGACAGGTTTTACCCTGTCTAGCAACACCTGTGGAGCAGATGAAGTCTCACCCGAGATGTTCAAGGGAGAGCTGATGGAACCGCGTTTCCGCCGAATGAAGGAGGAATTTGTGCATCAACTAATCAACTTATCGCGGCATTGCATAACAGATCTAACCATTCATCTCAGGCATTAAACATAATTGCAGCATCATTCAACAGATCTCATCATTGACAGAACCACTAATGTGCAATATATATAACAGTAAAACATTAATTGCAGCAAGAAAACATTGCATCATTCACAGATTCATATCGCATAATGCATTTACCACAAGGAAACAGGAAAGACACAATGATTCTGCTCAAAATCACATCATATTAACTTTCGCAACAACCCATAGTACAACAATATAGTTCTTCTGTCGCATACCCAGATCAATAGACAAGCAAAATCACCCGTGCTCAACTATCTCTTCAATTGATCAATTCATGGATCTCCAAATCGATATATCAACACTTACAATGCTATGTTTATTTATAGGTTAGTGCCTTTACATTTGCGGTCCACTTAGGCAACCGTCTAACTACTTCCTAACAAATTTTAGAAAAAGGATGACCCAAAAACCCACATAATGCGGTCCAAATGACCCAAAACCCACATAATGCGGTCCAAATGACCCAAAACCCACATAATGCGGTCCAAATGACCCAAAACTACCTAAACTAATCGACTTGCGCACTGTTTTCCTTCTTGCGCGGCATCTTTGACCCTTCACAGCATCCGCGATGCTGCACAGTTGATTCATCCAAACCGCCTGCCAACAGGCCCCCAACACAATCTTGTGGCTCGTCCTCGAGCCACGTCAGCTGGACATGGTGTACTCGTTGATCTTAAGTCTGAAGTCCTCGTACTGCTGATTGATCTCCCTGACCTGCTCCTTTACCGCCGTAGCTACCCGCCTCACTCTCTGTCACATCCTGCTTGGATGGATGCTCACTTAGCTTACCAGCAACTTGCCGGTGACCCTCCTGCACAACCTGGACATGGTGTACTCGTTGATCTTAAGTCTGAAGTCCTCGTACTGCTGATTGATCTCCCTGACCTGCTCCTTTACCGCCGTAGCTACCGCCTCACTCTCTGTCACATCCTGCTTGGATGGATGCTCACTTAGCTTACCAGCAACTTGCCGGTGACCCTCCTGCACAACCTGTAGTGTGGAACTGCCTTGAGCGAAAACTGACCCCCAATCTCTTGGAACTCATCCAGTTGTGTGTTGTGCTTCTTCTGACACTCTTCTGCCTTGGCGACACGCTGCTGCAATTCTTTCAGTTCCGCCGATTTGGTGACCTGAACAACTGGTAGCAGTGTTCTCATCGACATCTTCAATGTTGCCAGCTGCCCTTCCGCCTCTTGCCGCAGCTTGGTCAGCTGTTCTAATTGCTCGTCCTGGATTATGCTGCCCCAAAACTGTGTAGTCTCTGCAGTGATTTTTGTCGCTGCTTGCTCCAACTCTCCTAGCTAGGTCGCCAACTCCTCGATGGCGTGCTTCTTGTCGGCTACTTGCTTTGGTGGTGTGCCTGGGTTTATTAGAGTTGTTAAATCCGCATTGTCGCGCTGCAATTGGGCGATGACAGCCCCAAGTCACTGCGCTCTTTCAACCTGATCCAACTGCGCGGTGGGCTCCGGAACGTACTGACAGGCTTCAGATACTGCCTCCTCCAGCCGCACGTGGCTGTCCCAAATGTTGGCTTTCTCCATCGTCAGGCGGTCCTGCTCCTTCAATTCCTCAATTGCTCGAGCCTTCTCAGGGACCACTTGCTCTAGCTTGTCTCCAATTCGTCGACCACCTCCCTTGCCGCAACTGCTTTTCCCTTTAATTCGTCGACTTCCTTCCGAGCCGCTGCCTCGTTCTCCTGCGACCTTAACAATTGACCGCTAACGTCTTGTTCCCGTCGGCCAGCTCCTGGCTGGCAACGGCCTGCATCTGCACCAATGTCTGCGAAGACAGCGCATTGATGTCGATCGACAAACCTTGTAGCTGCTGCAACGAGGCCTGGAGCGCCTCATTATTGGTCGCAATCGCAGTTGGGGGAATTTGCACATTTCGAACCCGCGGCGTAGTGCTGATTGCGCCAACTACCTGCACAGGTGCAACCTTCGGTGCCTTCTGCGAAACAATATGAACTAAGGAATCGAGGCGGGATTTTACCTCATTGAAACCACCGCCGCCTGCGCCGTCATTGCATTAGCTGACGCATTCGTTGCATTTGTTAAGGCCACAACAAGCCGGCCGAATTGCGCTTCCATTGCTGGCGTTGTGCCACTGATCGTACCGTGCTCATAGCGCGCCTTCGTTCTGCCTTCCTCAAGCTCGCACTCTTTATCCGTAGGGGTCTGCGATGACTCTTGATCCGAATCAGGGTGATTCTGTGGTTCCTTCGTTTTGCCTTCCTCAAGCTCGCGCTCTTCATCTGTAGGGGTCTGCGATGACTCTTGATCCGAATCAGGGTGATTCTGTGGTTCCATACCTGGTACATTCCAGCGGTAGCCCCGTCGATTCTTCTTCGTGACTAACTGGTTCTCGCCATTCTACGGGCCATTTGTCGATGATTGCATCCAACTCCTCATCGGACAATTTGTAGGGGGTTTGCAACCACTGCTTCCCTGTATCATGCCGCGCTTGCACATGAATGCTGTGCGGGGCGATCACAAACTTGGCAATCCCTTTATATTTCGTGACGGTGGCTTGAGACAACCGCGGAACACACTTTGCTGCCCCCTGTAGTGCTTCCCAGTAGAGCCAAAACTGTGCGGCGCAATCCTTTAGTCGCTCCGGCTCCTGTACCCACCATAGATTATGATAGCGCGCTCCCTTTCGGTCTGTCGCGACATCAACTTCCATCCCTTGGTAATCGTTAGGCTCCATCCATGCAACCAACGCAATCAAAATCAAAAGGCAGCTGTACTCGAATGCCCCTTTTCCTCCCTGGATAGTTACTGCATCCTCGTTTAACTGGTTCACCAAGAAGAGTGACCAGTTCATCTGTACGCCTTCCGCACACTGCTCCGCACACGCTACGACCCCTGAATTGCACTGGTTGGGGCGGTTTTTCTGTACAACTTTGCAACACAGAATCCTCGCCCCAACGCGGACCACTCTATCATTAATACTATTAGTGCGGTAGGCTCGGCCGTCGCGCTCTAAGCCGTACCGCTGTACCAACCTTGCTGCCCGCTTCCTGTCATTCTCCTTCCCCCTGAAATATTGCGAAGGGTTCAGTCCATCCTTTGGCAATCCCGTGATCTCGGAAATAAGGTCAACTGTGATGGTGACTGGTCTGTCCAACCATAATGTTCCGCCATGAAAGCATGCTAACAGCTGCTTAACGCAGGCATTTGCTTCTGTCAACCACCCGAAGTGCGGCATGTAGATCAAGCCCAACAATCCTGCTTTGTCCAATCCCTTCGCCCAATCATGTGGAATCCGTGGTGTCGGGCCGACCTCTCCTGCTGCTGTCGGCAGAAAAGGGTCTGTCATAACGTCCTGCTGTGCCAACAAGTCATGATCGTCATACTTCAATTGCATCACCGCAGGCACAATGTCAGTAGTGCAAACCATGCTTGGTGGGAGCGCTGACATCCTGACTTGGTATCGCTAGTTCTTGGTGGGCTTCCGGGGCTACGCACCAGGTTGACAGGGAGGGATATACGCCAAGATATCCAGAGCAGATACCCCTACGCGAGCTGCAGACTCCACAGCGCCTGAGCTCGACGGACTCGCCTCAGGGACCCCCTCTGCCAGCGGTGCAGATGCTCGGGTCTACCGCTTCTCTGGCGGCGGGGAGCTCTGCTGCCCTCCCCTCCCCTCCTCTTTTTCGGGATCGTCGATGACCCGACCGGCATACTGGCGGCTTCCTCCTCAATAGTGACAGGGATGACAAGTGACTCTACCTCGCTTGAAATCTCAACTGTATCCGTTTCACCCAACATTCTGCACTCGACCCCTGCAACGCTGAATTGCTGCTCACCCTCGCGCTCAACACAGTGCAACTCGGCTCTGCAACGCCACTCAACTCTGCACAATTCGACTCCAACATTGTTTTGGCTCGACTCACTCTTTGCAAAATAATGGCTTCCGACCAGCCTCGACCCGTTCTTATAGCGCCAAATCGATCCTACATCATTATGACCAAATAACGCCAATGATTATGACCAAATCACGCATTAATTAGTCAAATCCGCTGTCGATCCTGCCAATCGAACGGTCGGATCCGTAATGAATACGCGTCCCTTCACTAAGCATCGGCAATTAACTGCATTTAACTGTTTGCATTTATTACTGATTTGACTGTGTTGCGACCCTGCAGTTGTCGCAGCACGGCTCCCAAACTGCGATACAAGCGTTCCAACTTGCGCATCCTGTCCCTGCTGGTGCGCCATCCTGCCACCTAGCATCCTGCACTTTTTTTTTTTAATGCTGTTCAGGCATCACGTTGCTCCGAGCTCGTCCTGTAGGGCTTCAACCTGCTACCGTTTACTAGCTTTGGTAGCATCACTCCGTCTAACTGCTGCAGTTGTACTGCGCCTCCTGAAGTTATGCAATGGATGCGATATGGACCGAGCCAATGCATCTGTAACTTCCCTGGATGCTTCATGAACTTGTTGTTATACAACAACACCAAGTCACCTTGCTGAAACTATTTATTTTTGATATGGTGATCATGCCAAGCTTTTTGCCGGTCCTTCTCCACGCGCTGGTGAAAACCTACGCTAAAGCGGTCCTCCTCAAGCTGCACTAGCTGCTCCATTCGTTCCGCTAATGCTGCCTCATCATTCATGCTTGTCGCTGGCACTATGCGCAGACTCGGAACAATGTACTCCATAGGCATAACTGCCTCTTGCCCATATACCAATTTGAAGGGTGTCTGTCCCGTCAGCGGTTTACAAGTGGTGCGATATGCCCACAAGACTGCTGGAATCTTCAAATCCCAGTCATCGCGATTTACGTTACAGACTTTTCTGAGCGCATGCTCCAACACTTTGTTGAAAGCTTCTACCGTGCCATTTGCCTGCGGATGATACAGTGTACTCTTCTTATGCTGTATCTGAAGCTTTGCTGTCAATGAGCTGACGGTGCGATTAATGAAGTGACTCCCCTGATCACTCATCAATACCTTCGGGCATCCAAACCGAGTGACAATATTGTCGAACAAGAAACGCGTTGCTGTCGCAGCAGTGCAATCTACAACTGGTGCAGCCTCTGCCCATCTTGTCAAATAATCTGTTGCTGTGATTATGTATCATGCACCAGTGTGCTTCCCAGGTGGGTTGATAGGTCCCACGAAATCCACAGCCCATTTATCAAATGGCTACAAGGTCACTTGAGGTATTAGCAGCATCTCATCCCTCCTGGAGGGTTTACCAGTTCTTTGACAGACATCGCAGGTACACGCATAATCCGTCGCATCATTGTGAAGAGTGGGCCACCAAAGCCCTGCGCGAAGCACCTTCCTGGCAGTCGCACGACCGCCATAGTGCCCACCAGCCACTCCTGCATGTGCTTCTGACAATATTTGCCCTTGCTCATGAGGCAGGACACAGCGCCTCAAAATCATGTCTGGTCCTAGCTTATACAGTTGTCCGGCAATCAACTGGAAATCGACAGCCTTAACCACCAACTGCTTCTTCTGACTGGTGGTAAACTCCTCTGGTGCGGTTCCTGTCGCCAGAAACTGAATTATTTCTTCGTAGTAGTCATCAGCTACTTCAACCCTGAATAGTTGTGCATCTGGCAACCCATCTTCAATGTTGGTTGGTTCCTCCCCTGTCTCAATTCACGATAGATGATCTGGCCTCGCGTTCAAGCAATTGGGCTTCACGATTACCTCAAAATCAAACTCCTGAAAGAGAAGTAACCAATGACATATCTTCCTCCCCAACACAGGATTATTGACCAAATATTTCAAAGCAGAGTGGTTTGTGAACATCTTGAAGTGACCTCCCAATAAGTAGTGCCTAAACTTCTGCAGCGCATATACCATCGCCAAGCCTTCCCTCTCTGTAGTGGTATAATTTCTCTCCGCAGATGACAACTTCCGACTTGCAAAAGCAATTGGGTGATCCCGATCTCCTTCCCCTGGTTGCACGAGCACTACTCCCAGCGCAATCGATGATGCATCCACGTGGACATGGAATTCCTTGCTCCAGTCAGGAAATACCAGTATTGGCGCCGAAGCCATCTTAGCCTTCAGTGTCTCGAAACTGACTAGACATTCGGGACTCCACAAGAATACCGCGTCCTTCTTTAACAACTTCTCCATAGGGGCCGTGCTTGCTACATATCCCCGGATAAACTTGCGATAGTACCTAGTGTGCCCCAACGTCGCTCTCAGCTGCTTGACATTGGTAGGCGGTGTTAAGCTCAGAATGAGCGTCTTTGCTGTGTCAACCAACAATCCCCGCTTGCAAACAATGTGACCCAACAATATCCCAAATGGTGCACAGAAAATGCACTTCTTCAAGTTCAGCGATATTTGATGTTGTCGACATCGTTCCAGCATCAGTCGTAGGTTTGCCAAATGATCGTTGAGCAATCCATAAACTGTCTAATCATCCATATAAACTTGCAGAAACTTCTGAATAAAATCCCTGAAGGCAGCAACAACCACCCGAGAGAATATCGCCGGTGCATTCTTTAGCCCAAACAACATCACAGTGTACTGGAAACAACCCCATTCGGTTACAAACGTTGTCTTGTGGTGGTCCTCTTTCGCAATCCTAATCTGGTGATAGCTCAAGAAACCATCTGTGAAGGAATACATCTCTTGGCCACCCACACCCTCTGGTACTTCATTAGTGAACGGTGTCGGAAAGGGATCATGCATACATGCGTCATTCAGCGTCCTCAGGTCGACACAAATCCGTACCTCACCTGTCTTTTTGTCTTGCACCACCATGGGACTGATCCATTCCGATTCTTCGACTGGTTCAATGATGCTAGCATCCAACATGCGGTCAAGTTCAACTTTGACCCTTTCCTTATGCCGCGGATTCAGTCGATACGGTCGCTGCCTAATTGGTTTTGCATCTGGTTTCAACGGAATCTTCATCTCCCCTAGATCCCCCAAGATTCCCTTCATCTTCGAAAACTTCGTAGGGAACAAATCTTGGAACTCATGCAATAGGTCGGTGACCTTCGCCATCATGTCTTCATCTCAATAGTCGCCAACATTCGCAAACTTTGGGTTCTCTTCTGTCCCAATGTTGACCTTCCTGAGCTTCAGTGGCTGACTGATCGGATCTGTTGGTGCGTCAGGTCCTACAACATTGCGACTTCCTTCTGATTCGGGAATATTGACATTCCGCGGATCATCACTGTCCTCTAGCCCTCCACTGATGTTATAACATTCCATCATTGACTGCATTTGACAATGCATATGCGGATCTACAGGATATGCCACTGGAACGACCTTCAGAACAACATCGCAGATGAGTTGCAAAGCATTATGAACATATGGGTTGGCATCCGCAAAGTTGAAGGTATGAGTAAAGCAAACTGTCAACTCTAACCAAGTGGTAATCTCCCCTCACAACTCAGCTGAAGCATACCATGATCGCGGCATTTCATCCAAAGTATGGATAAAAGCATGGACCCATTCATCCCTTGGTCGTGAGGCCCACAGAGTCTGACATTCCATCAGATGACTGCCAGGGTCATTCCACCCATCGTACCTTCCGGTGTGGTATATTTCGGTGTCTCCAAAGCGGACCGTCATCAACCTTTGACACTGCGACCATCCAGTAATCGACTTCTTATGGGTCGCCCACCACCGTGTTGGAGTAGCCTTCAACGCCTCCTCCAATGCCAACAAACGCTGCGGTTCTAACACCTTAGCTTCAAATGCTACTAAAAATGCAGACAACCCAGGTAGTCCTTCATATACTGGCAGTTCAACAGTTTCAGTTGCGACACGGTACAGCGACTGCGTAAGCAAACCACACTTCCTGAACGATACCTCATGCAGCCGGTTCTGCCAGTTCTCTAAAGCATCATCCGAGTCGGAAGACGCAAAGCTAGAGCTGCGCCAACCAAGTTCTCTGCCGGCTGTTGGATGAATGTAGTCTTCTGAAATATTATATGCATGATCCCATCCTCTTACAACTTCATCCTTGACAGGTTCAACATACCGTCGCCCTTCATTTGGATCCAACGGAGCGATGACGCGGAGACCCTGATTTTCAAAGGTCATCACCCGCTTCTTGAAATTGATCACTGCCATACTGTCATTAGCCCATCCAATCCCCAACAACGCGGGATAGGAGCTCCCACCTTCGACAACCTCAATGACATCAAAATCCGCATAGGTTTTCATTCCCTCGATATCCACAACAAGGCGTGGAACTCTCCCAATTGGTGTGACTTTGGCTTGATTAGCCAATCGCTGCTGTACAGGAGACCAACTCAGTGTTGGGCTCCCCATCTTTTGCCATGCCCTGCTTTGTCAATATGTTAACATCGGAGCCTAGATCCAGAATAACTGAATCAACATCGTAATCCCCAATCTGGACATTCATGCGCATTTCTTTGCCTGTCTTCTTTCTCTGTAAGGAGTTCACCGCAGACTCCCTTCGTCCCTTAGTCGGTCGATGCAACAAACTCTCGATCTCAGCAAGTGCATCAAGATCGTGTGCCAGTGATAAACAACTTTCAAAGAAGTTTTGTAGAGTACCATACTGTCGCGACGGGCTTGCTTCTGAAGTTGAGTAAAAAACCGGGGGCATGTCATAAACAATTGACTTACGACGATCTTTTTCCATTGCATTACGCGCTTGGAAGAATGCATCACACGCTCGGCATCAATATCAAACTGTGCCTTCTTCTTCCCAGCCAGCCGGATCAGAGGATGCAAACCATCTTCTCCTGTCGTCGCACCTCCACAGGTGATAACTGCAACAACATCATCTTGCGTCCTTGGCTCGGCTGAGATCGTCGCGACAGTGGGTCCTTGATTCTGGTTCGGCGGGGGGGTTCGTAGGTTGATTCACTTTCTGATTGGCGTTTTGATTTTGACGCTGGTTCTGGTTCTGTGGTTGATTTTGATTTGGCAATTGGTTCTGATTCTGCAACTGCGGTATATTTCCGGCCAGCCATCGCGCAATCAACTGCGGATAGTTTTCGACAGTGTGATTAACAACAAAACAATACGTACACTGTGTCTGCAACTGCGAGCAATCTCGCTGATAATGCCCCAATACCCCGCAATTGTAGCATTGGACAAGTCCGCGACCTCGTCCTCCTCCGCGACCAAAGCCTCCACCTCGTCCTCCCCGGAATCCTTCGCGGAATCCCCCTTGCTGCTGATATTGTGGTTGAGGAAACTGTTGCTGCATGGGATTCGGTTGCAGCTGAACACACTGCCTTGGCTAAACACAGGGTGCTGGCTGAACGTACTGCGGCTGCTGAACGTACTGTGGCTGCTGTGGAGCCATCTGCATCTGAGTATACTGGGGCACAAACTGTTGTTGTGGTTGCATCTGCGGCTGTGGTACAAACTGCATTTGCGGTTGAGGTAGCGGTTGGGCCACTTGTGGCTGCGGTTGCAGTTGCAGTTGCTGTACTGCATGTTGGTCGTCCTTCACATATAATGCGTCGTACGTTTCTCTCCTGAAGTAAGCCATATGCGCGGCAATCCTTATCGTCATGCCCAACTGACTTGTAGAATATACAATACAAATTCATCGGCTTTGTGACCATCTTCTGCATGTATTGACACTCCTCATGTCGATGCCCATATACCTGATAGATGCGGCACCATGGCATGCCTCCGCCACTTAATGGGTTCGGTGCTCCTGATACCAGGTAGTTGCGGAAATCTGGGCAGTTATCCTTAGTATGCCCCTCTGCACGACATCGCGTACACCAAGACTCTTTGCGGTGTTCTTTACCCTTCTTAAGATCTTGCAACTGTATTGTCAAGTTTGCCAATTGTGTCTGGATCTGAGACATGCCAGTTGCGTTCTCACCAATCGGCGAAGCTTCTAACCGCATCGCAATCTCCAGAGCTTTACTCGGTGTTGCAATGTTCTGCTGCATCAATGGAAGTTTGATATGGGGTAGCAATGCCGCGATGAACCATTCTTTATGCTGAACATCGCTCATCTCAAAGCTGACCCTTGCCATCAGCGTTTTGAACCGTTGGTCAAAATCCCACATAGTTTCATTCGGATACTGCTTAATCTCTTTTAGTTCTGTAATATACTGTGCTTCAGACTTGGGTTTTCTAAACTCTGCAATCAATCCTTTTCTAACCTAATCCAGCGTCTTCTCTGGAGTGCCTGTAGGGACTTGTACAAACTTCATAAACCAGTCCAATGCGCGACCCCGAAGATTTGTCGCCAATTGACCTTTCTTGGCGTCATCATTCGTAATTTGCTTAACAGTCCATACTGCTTCACATAAGAACCAATATTGCTCTGGGTTGTCAGTGCCATTCCCATGGAACAGGGGTAACTTCGCATCTTCGCCCGCCATCCTGGGCTTCCTTCCTAGAGTCGCTGAGCTGCTAGCAATCAAGTTATGTTGACACGATGAACAAGGCGGTGTCAAAGTTGTATTTCTTCCTGGTTGTGAGATAATGAGTGGAGTTGTGGCTACGTTGCTGCTGGGGGTTGGTCCTGCCTCTATCCTGGGCGTAGCCTGGTTGTCCTTGTCGGCACTGTGAGGTTGCTTCGTCCCGTGTGGTCTTCCTTCGCGGCTTCGCGTTTCGATCACAGCAGGACCTTTTCCTATCCTCTACCTCTTCTCTTGTCGAAACCTTGCTCCTCCCCTCGTAAGACCACTTTCTTCCTCGGTTTCCTTCACAGTCTCGTCATAACTTACACCCATCTACCCCGTATCATTCATTCACCGCCCCCCTGCTGTCACGGTATCCATAGCCTCTGCCCACCAGGGTTCTACTGGTCGAGGTGCATCTTTAGTATGCCCTTTTCGCAGATGAGCATTTTAATGGACAACTGTAGCGATAACAGAAACCTGCCTCTCAGTCCGTTGAAAAATTCCCTTTCAGCTTCCCTATAAGACTTTGTCGTATCAACCGCAAACTCGGTGATATAGCCTTCCAGTATACTGTCGACCCAGACCTCAACAGCCCGCGATGCTTTGTTGTCTACCTCTTGCAACTCCTGGATCAGTTCTAGGGTCCAAGATGTCGGCTCACCACCTTGGAAGTTTCGCTTCTGAAAGGTCAATTTCGCTAACCATTCATACAAGATGATTGGGAATTCGCAGAAAAAATATTCGTGTGGACCGTCGTGTATATACTTTGCCAACCCACCAATCCGTCGACAACCCAGGGTTCTGATTTTCTTTTTCAGCGAACTCTCACAACTTTAGGTCGAACCAATCTTGAATCTCTGGTCTCGTCGGATGCCACAACATATCCTCCTTTCACTTCGTGCTATGAGCCCGGCAACGGAACCATTTGTTGACACAAACCCAGTCGACAGGGGTTCCTCACACTGTCGACACCTAAACCACCACGATCTCCCTGAGCACCGACCGAGACAGGTTTTACCCTGTCCAGCAACACGTGCGGAGCAGATGAAGTCTCACCCGAGATGTTCAAGGGAGAGCTGACGAAACCCACGTTTCCCGCCGAATGAAGGAGGACTTTGTGCATCAACTAATTAACTTATCGCGGCATTGCATAATAGATCTAACCATTCATCTCAGGCATTAAACATAATTACAACATCATTCAATAGATCTCATCATTGACAGAACCACTAATGCGCAATAGATATAACAGTAAAACATTAATTGCAGCAAGAAAACATCGCATCATTCACAGATTCATATCGCATAATGCATTTACCACAAGGAAACAAGAAAGACATAATGATTCTGCTCAAAATCACATCATATTAACCTTCGCAACAACCCATAGATACAACAATATAGTTCTTCTGTCGCATACCCCAGATCAACAGACAAGCAAAATCACCCGTGCTCAACTATCTCTTCAATTGATCAATTCATGGATCTCCAAATCGATATATCAACACTTACAATGCTATGTTTATTATAGGCTAGTGCCTTTACATTTGCGGTCCACTTAGGCAACCGTCTAACTACTTCCTAACAAACTTTAGAAAAAGGATGACCCAAAAACCCACATAATGCGGTCCAAATGACCCAAAACCCACATAATGTGGTCCAAATGACCCAAAACTACCTAAACTAATCAACTTGCGTGCTGTTTTCCTTCTTGCACGGCATCTTTGACCCTTCGCAGCATCCGCGATGCTGCGCAGCTGACTCATCCAAACCGCCTGCCAACAAATGTGATTTGCTTATTATTGTGGAATAAAGTTGAGACTTTGGAGGTCCGTATGGTGCAAGGATTCTTATGGTGTGATTGCATGGTTTAACAATTGAAGTGATATCCTTCTACTCTTTTCTCTTCTTATGCAAGTTTATAGATTTGCAAATCTAGCTTAGAAGATTATCATTCTAGTCCATAGAGAAAACATTTGTAGACTTCAATTTGTTTGTTTGTGTTAAATTTTCCAAGATTTGAAAGTAACAGGCTGTAGTTAGTTATACAAATGTTCTTTCAATCTTTGTTTATGTACCACACTAGATTTGATATATTTTGCTTTGAAGTTTTGTGGATTGGCAGGATCACCAGGTTTGAAGGCGAGCTTGAGCTCAGTTGCGTCTTGTTCATCTTCAACAAAGTTTTTGGATCTAACTCTCCTTGTACTGCAGGATCTCCAAACTTCTTATCGATATTCAAGTGTGGGCTTGGCTTCCTCCTCCTCCTTAAAATTTCAATCAAACTCTCTTTTTCCCTTTTTTGTTTTAAGAAAGCAAGTAGATCTGAGTTTAAAAGTTTCATTTTAAGAGTTTATTTGCTTCATTCATAGATCTAGAGAGCTTCAAAATAATCATAAGTTTAGATCTATTTCATGCTAAGTACTTGTGTAGTAAATTTATTGAGCATTTTCCAAGTACTAGATTGTAGAATTTTGATGTATTTATACATACTAATCCACTAATAAACTTTTTAGTGTTTGCTGGTTTTTAATATTTTCCTTACAGGAAAGCGAGGAAAGGAAGCTTTTTTGGGATCTCGAACCACAAATCTCCCCTCTCTTCAACCCCCTTGCTTTCCCTTAGCTTTTCTTAAAGCTTAAACTCTCTTGAATCTCCCTTTTAGATGATCAAGAGCTCTCTCTATCAGAGAGTTAACTTACTTGTAATTTTTAATAAAAGAGCAAGTGGGATTATGGCTCCCACACCCCTCTTCCCCCATTTGGGGGAAGCCTGTATCTGTCCTTGATTTGCTTATTTTTATTATTTACTGTTTTACATAGATCTTAGTTAGATTATTATCATGCTAGGATAGTTTTCATTTTGCAAGAGTTAAAATCAAAATCGAAAGTTTCTTAAAAGTTTTGTAATTTGCATAAGTCCATCTTTTCTCAAAGCTTTACTTTTCGCAAAGTTTCAAAGTTACTAAAAGATTCTTTTTCACAAATTCAAAGTTGTTTCAAGTTTTACTTTTGCAAAATCCAGACTTATTTAAACATTGCATTTAGTCTTTTTCTTAGATTTGTTGCATGCTAAACTGAATACTAACCCCCTTGCTTTCCCGAGTACGGTCTTTGACCTAAAAGAGACTCTTGGGTAGTAATTAGACAACTTGTAGTTTTTTTTGCTTTATTTACTTTAAGTACTTTGTATCTTTTTTCTGTTGGTTAAGTTTTTATTTACTCATCAAAATCTTTTGAATCTCGCTTTTAGTGGATCAAGAGTGCTCTTTATCAGAGAGTTTTTATTTTTCTCAAAATCTCTTGAATTTCGCTTTTGCAGATCAGGAGTGCTCTCTGTCGGAGAGTTTAACAATTGGAATTAACATTTTCTAAACACTGTTTATGCTCTACCCATCGCAGGCTAGTCTGAGCTTTGGGATATCAAAAACGGTTGTTTGCACTTTATAATTTTTTCACATTTAATTAATCCACTCATTTTAATAAAATCAAGTCCCTCCAAAACAAACGAAAATCCGGCGTTACCGTTAAGTGATCAAGTGGGAAAATTTTGACCAGGGACGTGGGAACAACTGGGAGGCAACCTCAGGGCACAGTTAGACTACACCCTTGTTGGTGTAGTGTCGAACACCGCTCTCGAGACTCCATTCCAACCCACATGTCCTTGTACAAAGCTGCTTATATCATAATCCAGACACATTCCCCGTACCGCAAGGTATATCAGGAATCCCCTCTTCTCCCATTAATCAACTCATTACATAAAATCCGAAATAAAATAAACCAAGAACATTCGCACAACAGTCTTTTCAGCACAACACTCCAACGATTAGTGACTCCATTAGCACTGGTCTCATTCATTAGCAACAATATTTCCATATTGCTTTTATCTATCTTACAATTGTTGTTTACTTTATGATATTATGCTGTGGATGTGTTTAAATTAATTTGCGAACAGGCTTGGTTTAATTTTCATCAACTCACTAAAAAAAAACCTAAATAACACTCTTTCCAATCATCGAACATTAACTTAAAAAGACTTAGTAACCTCTTTTTAGTAGGGTCTACCCCCCTTGTCTTTGCTAGGAGTTTGCCTAAACGGAGGAGTTAGGATCAGGTGACAACAGCTGACTCGAGACTTGCCCCCAAGGCCACAGCGAGCAACTTCAAAATATTTATGCTGCGCTTCCCCCCAGGTGTGCATTTCGGTGGCAACACACTCTAAATTTAATATTTCATTAATGTAGTAAAAATAGCCATTAACAAAAAATACATGATAGCATAAACATAATGAAATAAGAGCATTACATTAACAATGACCGACGATTATTCTTGGATAGTAAAACCCCCCAACCCCAAAATGGCTTTAAGTCACAAGGTGTGTCAAGTCATTGTAGCCCTTCGATCTACTTGCAAGGTCCAATAGTGATGCTCGACCCAATATTTTAGAGCATTAACCAAGGAGGATAGAACATACCCTTGGCCACACCACCTGACTTCCCAGGTATGTGAAGAGTAATCTTCCCAAATGCTGTTTTTGGTGCACTACAATAATAGGACCACCGAAAGGATGGTTTTAGGATACATAAGGTACTTGGGGTCCAAGTCTGTGTTCAATGTTGTCTAATTGGTACTACTTGAAGAAGGGGACTAGATTAGAGTCAAAGGGGATGTCCAACATCTAACACTTAACGAGGATGTAAGGAGACGTGTCCCAACAATGATCACTACTTAGTAGGATCCCTTCAACCGTAGTTTTACCCACTCCACTACAACTCCTAGTGTTATTTATAGACGCTGGAACATGTCTTCTACCCAAGAATCTTTAGTGCCATAATCCTCTTAGCCATATATGCTCTTTATCACAAAGATTAAAAATAATGCTTCAAATCAAGATATTATGCAATGTATCATGTGCAATTAACATAATCTCATGGCAAATAATCAATATAGATCAAAACATCAATGAAATAGCATCCGCATGAAATGAAAATATGACAATGCTTGTGACAACCAGAGATAGTGCGAAATGCTTAGTGAGAAAATATTACCAAATATCAACATATGAGATCAATTCATTATCATAAGTAAATCCAAAAGTGCGAATTGATTTAGTGAGGCTATTATTGCTTAAAATAGTTGCATAATGAAGAAACCAAGCATTTACATTTTACTCATCATCATTAGATTGTCACAAGTAATTCTTTGGTGTATAGCATGTGGATCAAAGCATGAACAGATGAGATCACAACTTCAAGAGACCTTAAAAGTGCGAATTCACTACTAAGAAAAACTATTGCATCAACTCAATAAAGCATTTGCTTGTTGCATATCAAAGTAGCCAATTGCATTAGGTCTTGATTAGCAAATGAGTGGATCAAAACATTAGTACACTTATCATTAACTTTAGCATTTATCTTATGTGGGCAATCATATGACATCAAAGCATGCTAGATGGACAAGGAAGGCAGATTTAGTGTTGAGCATAAGATATCCAACCATAGCAAGCATGCAACTTGCTACCTAACTAGTGATCCATAAAGAAACAAATTGCACAAGGTTTGTATGCCTTCTTAACTAACTACTGCTGTAACCTATAGATCTGAAATAAACCATGTAACAACAATAAAAACCAGCAATAAAAATAGATCTAATTAGCTTTGTGTTACTTTGTACCAGTACCAACGCACCTCCAGTTGTGCCTCGGGGAGAGAGGGTCACTTTTTTTGACTAGGAGGGGTGTTTTTCAGCATTTACTGAGTGGAGGTTATGGCTAGGCCCTTTTGGTTCCTCTCCTGGGAGTACTATGGCTTAGTGGCATTGCTGAGTGCCTCTTGAAAGGGATTGAAGCCCTGAGGTTGGTGTTCGCGGCTCCCAGGGGTGGGTCATTGGGTCACGTGACCACCCGCCTGTTTTATCATTCCGGTGGCGTTTCTCTCAGCACTGAGGCTTATGTTTCTCTTCCAGGTCATCGTCCACACCCTCCTGGTCCCTCTGCACTACAACACCCTCTCTGATTGGGCTCCTAGTCATGATGATGTCATCCTTGTACCATGCCTACATTGCTTGATATGGGGGGCGTTGAGGGATTTTCACCACTGTTGGGATTAGATGGGGCATGACGCTCCCCCCCTTTCCATTCCAGTCTTCAGTTCAGAGTGATTTTAGTCATTTTTGGGTAAACTCTGGGGAAAATGCCCCAAGTTACCCACATATTTGATTATTTATGTTAAAATTTTAAATTGACATGTTTTAATTTTAAATTGACATTTTAAAGCATGTAGGCTCTGTTATTTTTTAAAAAGTGCGTGTGAGATCATATAAATACAATCTCCTCACTTCATTTTTACACACAAATTATGGGATAAAATTCATTATGCTACTCTTTTACCCTAGAAGGGCCTTATGAAGTGATGCGTGCTAGAGTTTGCACTTTAATTCAATGTTAACTAGGATCTTTAACTGAAAGAATAACAAGCACAACAAAACACAATAGACACAATAATTTTCCTCGGGGAAACCATAAAGGAGAAAACCCCGTAATTTCCTCAAAGATAGATTCGTCACTAATACAATATCAAGCAAAATGGAAAACCCAAATATATGTTTTCTGCAGCTTCTCTCTTTCTCCTCAGCGAACTTGTCTTCTCTCTCTTGCTTATGCGAACTTGAGTGAGTGAGTGGTGTGTACAAATGAGAGAGCAAGCTCTCTATTTATACTTTATGTTTGGGCGACCTAATTTCCCTCACTAAACCTGACTGGGCCGACTTGTCCTAGGGGAACTTAATAATACATTTTACATTTGACTCTAGGGGATCTAATGCCCCGACTTACAATGGAGGTACATAAAAATACAATAACAATATAATAATAATAATCAGAAGAATATCTTCCGAAGTTACAATTACAACAACACTCCCTCTTAACTAGGAAGGTATTCTCTCGCCACAATCATCATCATTCTGGACAAATATTCTGGACAATGTCATCATCGCTGGATCATCATCAATACCGGAACATCATCATCAACACTGGGTCATCAACACTGGATCATCATCGTCGCTGCTGCCGTAATCCTCATTTTGTTGATCATTGATTAGTGACATCTCTCGAATCTATCCGTCATAAGAAGTTCTACAGAGCCACCCCTTTTTCATGCTGGATGTAGGCCTAGCTCTCATGTAGGTCTTCATCATCTCCGCGAGCAAGCCATCAAGTAGGTATAGCCCAGGACCACACATTACATTCCCACAACAATCACTTGCATCTCCTACTATCATCTCATCGTATCCAAATCATCTCATCATCATACACGGAGCACAACCCAGATGCACACCTCATGTCGAACAGACCACCTGCATCTCCCACCTAGCGGGTACAGCCCAGGAGCACCCCAGGTGCATTACGTCCCAAGGACCACCTATGTCTTCCACCATGTGAGATCCTGCCTAAGCGCACACAAAGTGTCTTTGTGACCGGTGGACCTCTCAATGTCTCCAACATGGGAGTACAGCCAGGAGCACCCCAGGTGCATTACGTCCCAAGGACCACCTGCGTCTTCCACCATGCGAGAACCATCTCTTCATCTTCTCCAGCATGGGAGTACATCCTGGAGCACCCTAGGTGCATTACGTCCCAAGGACCACCTATGTCTTCCACCATGCGAGAACTAGCTCTAGTGCATCTGCGTCTTTCGGTCTCATCACTCCCTCTCTCGAGGAACCTCGATCTGGATAACACCAAGCCTCTCTCTGAAGTACTCGAACTTCACTCTTGCTAATGGCTTGGTCAACACATTGGCTATCTGCTCGTCTGTCGCCACATACTGGAGCTTCACTGCTCCTCTCTGCACCATATCTCGGATATAGTGGTACTTGATCTCAATATGCTTCGACTTGTCATGGAACACCGGGTTCTCGGACAACTTCACACAACTTTGGTTGTCATAGAAGATACAAGTCGCCTCTAACTCGAGATCAAACAAATCTGACAGTAGCTTCCGAAGCCATACTGCCTCACAATTGGCCGAATAGGCTGCAACATACTCTACTTCGGCTGTACTCAGCGCCATGCATGACTGCTTCCTGCTAAACCAGGAGATCATACTGGATCTCATACTGAAGCAGCATCCTGAAGTGCTCTTCCTATCTATGGCACTGCCTGCCCAATCCGAATCAACATAACCATGCAGGAGAGGAGATTGAAGGCTTCCATAGAGACATTCAACCACCATTGGAGAGCTAAAGAGGGAAGCTCTAAATCCCCCTCTTTTTTCATTTTTGAAAAAATATTTCACTATGTTAAAATTTTAAATCTTGAATGTTCTCTTCTCCTACTCTTTCCCATTTCTTCTTCTCCATCATTCTATTGCAGGAAACAAGTGATTCTCATCTTGAGTCAAGATTCAAGAAGCATGATGGGTATGTGATTTTGACTTTTGGTTCCACTTCTTCTCATTATGATGGTGTTGGGAAGCAGATATGGTTGTGGCGATTGTTAGAGATAGTGGTATCTCGGGATGTCCTCCATGTTCAAATGCCTACCATGGAGGTACACTTGCAGTATAGGCATCAGGATGGGGTAGAGGGTGAGATGCACTCTACTAGATGGCATGAATCCAACGATGGATGCATGCAGACTTTTCAGGGTGATTTGCCTCATGCATGCAAGTTTTTGCATGCACAGCTGTTAATTAAAAAACATGCAACAGTGAGATTTTTGCATGCACTCACTTTAGGGTTTTAGAAACCCTAAATCGGATGGTGAGTTATTATAAGGAGGCAGGAGGTCACTGACATAGGTTACTCAACTGACTTATCAGAGAGAGAGAAGTTTGAGAGGGGGGCGACTTGTGCATGCAGAGAGGTCGACTTTTTGAGAGGGGAAGGCGCATCTGCAGGGAGGGAGAGTCAGGGATCGAAGATAGATCTGACTTCACTTGATCAGAGACACCTGTTTGCCATTGACTGTGGGCAGAGATAGCATCATAGAGGAGAGAGCTAAGAGATATGAGCATTGGGCGACTTTCACAGAGAGGGGGCGCACTTCCTGAGCAGAGGAGGACGTGGTAGATCTAGCTTGAGGCTAGAGCAGCTGAGACTTGTAGGATAGTTCTTCATCAGAGATTAGAGAAGAGTTGTGATGATCTCAAATTAGTTTGACTGAGATCAGAGCTAGGGCAACTTCTTAGTGTCTGAGAGAGGGTGCACTTTTCCATGCAAAGCAGGGGGTGCATTCAGAGTGGAGTTGCAGGCTTTCATCTTTGACAGAGCAGATTAGGGCTGTGGAGTGGAGAGAGGTAGTACATCCTGATACATGCTGAGGCAGATCTTCAGAGAGATTCAGATCCGAACTGACAACAGCTGTCATGTCCCCTTTCAAGTAGCACCATGGACGACTTATTAGCCTATCAATCCCCATAGGCTATAGTTGATGGTAATAGGGGATGGATTAATTATTTAATGTCACCTAGGCTCAAAAGAACTTTATAAAGTGACATTTAATAATTATTTCCTAAAGTAACTCTATAAAAGCCACTTAAATTAAAAATGACACAAAAGGGTAAAATGGGGCCAAAAAGGGTCAACGAAGGAATAGAAACTGCTTTCTCACTAAAAAGTCATTTTTAAATTAAAAAGTGAGAAAATGGGAGAAAGGGAAGTTGAAGAGTCTGTTACCAGCTATTTTGTACAATAGCTGAATTTCTTGTGAGCCGCTAGTTTCATGAACTTGTTCAATGTTCATCATCAGTGTTCAAAAGTTCAGAGGTCATTTTCAGGGCAATTTTGCCCCATTTGTAATAACTGCATGTTCATACCCCCATGGGGAAAATGTAAAAAGTTGGTCTAAACGCGGTCCTTTTATAAAAGACTCGGCTATCCTTAGGTTTAATCGTCAGGGGGATACTCTAGAGTGTTTTTTCCTTACGAATTATGCATTGCGCTTAAGTCGTGTATAATTCCTGAGTTTTTCACTCACATCTCCAAAGCTGGAGTATTTACCATGGTGGTCAAAACCCAATGTGGTTATTAGAGTCTTGTGTCTAGGATTTTTTATGTGTTAGCCATCTCGATTGAGTCGTATGAACATGCACTAGGTCCCCTAGGAGTTTCGTTTGATTCCGGCAAAAATAATTTTTTCCGTAATTTAGACCATTTTTTAATTGTTTAAATGGATTTTTTCAGAGTGTGATAAAAACCTCATCCGCAGGCGGAATTTGGCGTGGGGAGGCTCGTTTTGACGCTAAGAGCATCCTCTTTACCCTAGCACCCTCATTCTTCAGTTTCTGGCAATTACATCACATCTGGATGAGTTTTGGCTAAAAATGCATCATTCTAGCATTTAATTGTTAAAAAGTGACAAATTGCACTTTTGACAAAAATCAAAATAAGTAAAAAATGTGATTTTTGACTTTGGAAAAGGGATGATTAATACTTTATGATGGTGTACGACCATATCAAATGAATAAAGGTCACATATTATAATCAAACATTGGGTGTACGAATTGTTTGAGGAGGATGGCGTGAGTAAGGGTGAGCGTGGGCCACATTCACGTGGGCGTCATGGCTTGAAGGTAATGCGAATATTCCAATAGGATGGTGGGCGTAGGTTCCAATGGAGAGGGGCACCCCTCTCATGAGGTGGCAGCCACCTCACTCCACCTACCAACCAATCGCACCAACCATTATCTCAATCACGCTCCAAGCCATGAGTTCTACCACGATTCTCTCTGAAGAGAGCCATGCGCCCTCCTTGGGCCTCCTTCATGCAATTCGAATTGCTCTTGCTCTTTGGTATAAATAAGAGGCCTTTGGGCTCTCTTCAGGGTGGATTTCTTGTGCACAAAAACTCTGGCAAAATATTGTAATATTTTTTACGTGGAATAAAGTTTAAGGGTTTTAGAGGTTCATCTAATGTTATTTTGGATCAATGCTTATGGAATGAGGTGATGTTGTTTTATACTTTCATTTTGTTATTCAATATTGGTTAGCTAGTTCATGCTTGGGAAGGCTTATTCAAGCACATAAGTTCAAATATTTGTAGTTTCAAGTTATTTGAATAATTATTTATCTTTAGTGATCTAAGAGTGTATGCATATTACTAGTTTGTATTTCATACCTTTTGATTTCCATTGATGGATAATACATGACGAACTTCCTATCTTGTTAGCATTTGATTGTTTATGTTTACAGATCCTCTCATCCATTCGAGTAAGCTTGTGGAGCTAGGTTGCATCCCCTCTTCTCGAAGCTAGGCAAAAGATCCAAAGCAAGCATCAAGTGGACCCCAGCTTCTTCAAAAAAGATTCAAAAGAGCTAAGTATTGCACTTCAATCCATCTCTCAAAATTTCAAATCTACTTTTGGTTACAACTCCCATAGCTTAAACTTCTTCAAGCTTTGATTTGGCTCATTGATCTCTTGGTTTGTTGTCTTATTTCCCACCCATTTTTGCCATTTCTTGGCTTCTTCCAAGTGTGCCCTAGTTGGGCCACTTTTTCCATCCTTTGGCACTCTTTTCCATTTCATTGTGCCACTGTTTGTCTTCATTTCTTAGGTCTGATCATTGACCTTTTTCCCAGCTTGTTTGAGGTCTTTTTTGGTCCTCTTTAGCCCACTGTTTGGGCCTGCTTTAGCCCACTGATTGGGCTTGCTTTAGCCTGCTGTTTGGGCTTGCTTTAGTCCATTGTTTGGGCTTACTTGCTCACTGTTTTACTGCCTTTTTACCCCACTGTTTGCTCTCTTCTTATCTCAGTTTTTGACCTTCATTTCCAGCTTGTTTAGGTCTGTTTTTGGGCCTCTTCTTGCCCACTGTTTGGGCTTTCTTTTGCCCACTGTTTGGTCTTTCTTTTGCCCACTTTTTGGGCCTCTTCTTTCCCACTGTTTGGGCTTTCTTTTACCCACTTTTTGGGCCTCTTCTTGTCCACTGTTTGTTGCTTCTTTCCCACTGATTTTTGTTTCCATTGCTCACTGTTTTTTGTCTTCTTTTGATCCCTGATTTCATCTCTTCTTTTAGCTTCTGCCACTTCTCCTTTTTACTTCTTTTCTTCTATATGCTCTCTCCTCTCTTGTAGCTTAGTTTCAACTTTTTTTTAATCTAGTTTCAAATTGTTTCATTTCTTTGGTTACTTAGCTTGCATTGGGTTTCGTTCATTAGTTCATTTAGTTTAAATTGCATTTAGTCTTGGGTCATCTAAAAAGTTTGCATACTAGTCTTCAATTATTTCTTAGATCTTAACTTAGTTGCATTTTAAAAGTTTGATTTTCAAAGTTCAAAGTTTTGCATCTTAGATCTAGGATTGCATTAGCATTTCAAAGTTTGAGTTTCATAGTTAAGTAAGTTTGCATTTTTTGCATCTAGATCTTAGCTTAGATTTCAGTCCTTAGTCTTAGATTCATTTGATTTTGTTTCTAATTCTAACATTTGACAAGTTGTTTGAGTTTTGGTGTGTGAAGAGCATTCAAAGATCCATACAAGAATATTTTAGCCCAAAGGCTAGATCCAAGATCAACAACAAGTGCATAAACCAAGGACATCAAGCAACCCTTTTTCTCTTATACTTAGTGACTTCAAAAAACCAAAAAAGAGATTGTAAACCATAATAAAAGAGCAAGTGGGATTTAAGGCTCCCACACCCCACTTCCCTATTTGGGGAAGTTTGTAGTGTCGTGTCTCTTTATTTTATTTTATTTGATTTACTTGTTGTGTATCTTGCTTGTAATTGCTTAATCATAAAAAGAACACAAAGTCTCTTGAACCTGTCATAAGACAAGTCAAGAGCACTCTCGATCGGATAGCATTGTTGCATCTTGCATTTGCATATTAGATTAGCTAAGACTCTTGAATCTCACCATAAGGTGGATCAAGAGCACTCTCTGTCGGAGAGCTTTGTTTTTGTGCTCTAATAAAACATTCACAACTCACCATCTCCCTTAAAATTGGAATTTACTATTTTCCATACCACGTATGCTCTGCCCTTCCCCGAGGGGTTGGGTTACTCAGAAACGGTATTGGTTTTTAATTGTTCACATTTAATCCAATTTTAACCATAATAAAATCTTTACCCCATAACCAACGAATCCGGCATTGATCGTCAAAATACTCGAAAGTGGGCAAATTCCAAGTGGGCGCGCTGGGTAGCCATATCCCGTTTTCAGTGGCTGGTTAGTTATTGAACGCCTCGTTGGAAACTTGGGTGGTCCAACATGTCTTCGAACGGAGCCACTTAGAGTATTCCCGGATAGATTTCCAGTACCTTGCGTATCGCTTGGAAATTCCCTTCACCTTTAATAATCAAGATCATTCTAAAATTTACAATAAAATTTACCAAGAACAATTGCAAAACGGTTCTCAATCACCTGAACTTTTGTATCAAGCAACCCAAGCACTCAAAGACATTTGACTCCATAAGGCACTGGTCCTTGACATCATTTTATTTGCTTCTTATCCATCTAAGGCATTTGTTTTATTCTTCATACATTATATTGTGGATGTCTTGTACTTAAATTATCAAGTGGTTGTGCATTTCAAACAACTTGCAATTATTATCTTTGATTATATATTTGGTTATTGTAAATCTGTG
Source organism: Larix kaempferi (assembly GCA_027924585.1). Taxonomy (NCBI): domain Eukaryota; kingdom Viridiplantae; phylum Streptophyta; class Pinopsida; order Pinales; family Pinaceae; genus Larix; species Larix kaempferi. The sequence continues at coordinate 797,783 of BSBM01001557.1, read as the reverse complement.
ATCACTCAAAAACTCCTAAACAACACCCATCCGCATCACATCACCATAAAAAACATTTAAAACACAAGAGCCTTAGATAACTCTTTGTTAGGGACTACCCCCCTGGGCTTCGTTAGGAGTTAGCCTAAACGGAGAAGCTGGGATCAGGTGACAGCACCTGGTTCTTTGCTTGCCCCCCAAGGCCCCACCTTTCCTACTTTCAGTGATGAAACAACTTTCGAAAGATTTCTGCTGCTGGTGTGCATCTCGTCAGACAATAGAGTCACAAGAGAAAAATAAAAGTTATAAAAGTGAGAGAGAGCCCACTCTCTCATTCATTCTTATCATTTGCATTTTCAAAACATAAAGAGATCTTGAGCTTCAAACTTCTCTTGGACGAAACCCTAAGGGGAGGAGAATGGTTTCGATAGTGAAACAATCTATCCTAGCCATCCTTTGAGGAGGAATCATCTCAGATTTCTCTCTTGCACTTCATTATTGTGGTTGGATATTTATCTTCATCTTCAGAATCGTGGTTTGAGTAGAGATCTAAGCTGCGGGGAATCGCTCTAGACCCCTCCGCTTCGCTCCCAATTCGCGATCCCGGAGGAATCGATTCCGGAATTGCGATTCCTCATTGATTCCTCTCGGGATCGATTTCCCAATTTGCGATTCCTTGGAGAAAACGCTCCCTGGAATTTTAGGAATCGATCCGGAATCAACGTGTTATCACACAACTTGTAGTTGCCCCTAGTGGTATCCCATCCGGGACGGTAGAGGAGACAGGCAACTAAAGAGGTGACCCAAGAGATGCCACGGTTCCCAATGCAAGGTGGGAGTCACGTCAACCGAGGCACTCTTCGCTTTAGATCAAGGTAAAACAAGACCTAGGGGGAGACCCTATAACCAATCACAGTTGATTGGACCCAAACAAAGGTTTCTAAGGATAAGTAAATGAAGAGTTACGGAAACCAATGCAAGGCTAAGTGGACCTAGAAGTTGAGGTATGGTTGAAGGTGGTTTGAGAAATTGTTAGTGTTTCAACCTATGTATGTTTTAGGCCACATAATTGGGTATGATGACAAGGTGTAGTACCATATGTTTACACAAGTGGGTCCTATTTTCTTGGGATGTGTGAAATGGCTTTAAGTGGGCCCACAAGGTGAAGCTAGGGATGAAATTAGTACTAGAGGTTATGTAATGAGTAGATCTATGGATCTAAGTTAAATTTAGGATTACCCATGTACTGAATCTAGTGTTGGACACAATTCCCAAGGAGTGCGACTTGCTTTGAGGAGGACTAGTGCCTTGTTGGATGGGCTAATGGAGTCAAAAGATATATCAAAGTGTAGATCGGGACACCTAGGACCCAAGTCAAGTGGGCTAAATGAGATTGAATGGTTGGATCTTGCTAGATCTAGGTTTTCATGGAATGACCCTAAGTGGACCACAATCCCTTGAAACAAGGAATGCTACCCCCAAGGCAGATCGTCACAAAATGATACTCTAGACCTAGGTTTCAAGGTATGGCCGTTCCAAATCCACAAAAATCTCAACCACCCACTTCCTCAAAGTGGGCAAACTCACTCACCTAAGGGAGTGCAACTTTGCTCAAGGAGGGCTAAAAGGTGGGTTAAGTGGACCAAATCAAGTCCAATGGCCACCAAACTGTAGATTCAAGTGGCTTGACCCCCGATCTATTTAGATCCCAAAAATCAAGTCAATCCAAGGGTTAGATCTTAGTAGATCTGAGTTTTAAGGTGCCAAGAAATTCAAAAGGGGGTTTTAATCCCTTAAAACGTGGAATGATGCCCACAAGGTAGAAATCACCAAAGTAACAATCTGGGGGTAGGTTATCAAGTGTCTAGATTGTAAATCAAGTGGGATCTCACCTACCCATGTGCTAGATCTAACCAAACAAGCCTCTCTTAGGGAAGTGCGATTTGGTTCAAGAGGGCTTTTTTCCTTGAAAAGTGTGTCAATTTTAACCCAATCACCACCAAACTATAGATCCCACTAGGGGTGGATACTATAGAGGTGGGTTCTTAAAATCTCTTCAAAAGTAAGGCTAGATCTAAGTAGATCTAAGAAAAACCAAAAAAACAAGGGTTTTAATCAATTAGGGTTTTTATGATCTAGAAATTATGGATGATTCAAGGAAGAAGAAGATCATACCTTTGGAGCATACCTGGATGAAGAGATGAATGCTACTTGAGACGAGGATTACTTTTGCCAAAGATCAAATGGAGAATTGTTGAAGCCCTCTTGCCAAATCGATTTTTCCAAGCCACATATGAGTCCTTCTAACTTGTCAAAACCGAGGAGCAAAGCATCAATTAGTTTAACATGTTGAAGGTAGATACAAGCAAGAGAGAGATAAGCATAGAATAGTTGGCACAAAGACAAAACTACTCCCTGTTTAACCAAAACGTCTTCCTCCAAGCTTGAAGGGCAAGCCTCCCCACCAATTCGCACTTGTCCAAAAACGTCCTCTTAACCTGTAAATAAGATATGGCAAATATGCAAGATAGCTACAATAGATCCTCCAGTGCAATGGACAAAAGCATTTACAATCGAAACAACCAACATCCACTCCAATCCAAGCATGTACTCCAAAAGATAGAAATTTTATTCCAAGAGCCAAGAGCCAAAAATCTCTAGATGATTTTACAATGAGAGGCTCCCTCCTTAAATAGGATGGGGAGAGAGTACAATCCTAACCACTTTTTACATGAGTGGCTAAGATTAAAAGATCAAAAGATCTAATCAACGGCTAACAATAAATCATAACAATACATCACATGGATCACCCAATATAATGATGGCGCCCCCACTAAATGGTACAAAAGGAGGATGACGTCATCCACTAGAGGGGTAAAGGTACAAAGATCCACCTCATAATGACTAGGACATGATAAAATAAGCACATGGTGGGGCTAGGAGGCGTCAATCCTTACTAGCTCATCCCCAAGGCACAATAAAATAATAAAATATGTCCAAGATAATATAAATGATCAAATCTGTCCTCAAAATCTGTGACAGACAAGCAATAAAAGACCTCCTGTGATCAATGTGGGCATACCCACATGGTGAAAACTGGCTGGAAGATAGTGAGATCACCCTGGAAGACCTCTGTGAAAACCAAATGCCAAAACCTTGCCTCAATTGCCCAAATCGAATTCCTCAGTGACCACTTTATCCCATTTTTTAACTGCCTCGGTAACTGTGAAAGTGCCAAAACTGCCTCCTAGGGCATCTGCCCTGTCCATCTGAGCCCACCAAGCTCTCCAGAAGGGGGGGTGAATGGTAAAAACAAATGGCTAGACCACCCCCTCCATCATCAGCGCCCTAGGTGAACTGGCCTCTCATGGCCCCTGTTGCTCAGGCTGGGAAATCAACCCCAAATCTGGTCAACAAGTGTAAAACTGCATCAATCACTGTCAGAAGTGCCCGGAATTGAAAGATAAGTGTCTCATTGGATCCAGAAGACCCAAATCCACTAGGAATGTGTACTCATACACCATGGGTTGCCCTAATAGGCCAGCTGTAGGGTCCACCATATATGGACAATGCATAATCTGCTGATCTGAAGTAATAATAAAACCTGCTGAACTGCATCAATCATCATCTGCATCATATGATCTCATCATCAAGTATGTGGGACCATGAATCATCATTAATAAGCATATATATATGGCCCACATCATCACGGATCCCAAGAATATACAACCAAGGATAAATCACATCAGTAGACTAAGACATGCTTCTCTAATCATTCTCACAACCAGGCTCAAAGTATAACATCCATTCAGTGGCATTGATCAAGTTAGCATATTCCTTTGTTATAAAATTACTTGCACAATAGTTCAAATGACAAACTCACCCATTGGATATGGTCAAACTGCTAGTGAAGGATGAAGGCTAGGAACAAGGTTGGGCCAAAGGGTTGACTTGTCTTACTTAACTCAAAAATACTTTGGACTGGGAGAAGGGGGAAGCTACAAACTCTGTGCTGGACAAAATAACACGGGGAATGGCTGTGCCTCACAAATGGATAAGTTGTTTAGAGAGTGCTTATTCAACTTAGGCATCATGTCTACATCAAGTTGATCTAGGTTCATTAGGATCATTCAATTTCATTTCATTGCCTTTTTGGCCTACATAACCCTTCGGATTTTAGGTGTGCTGATAAGCACAACTAGTTGCAGCTTGCATCCAGGGCATGTTTTTCAAATACATATAAGGTCAGCAATTGTTTAGATATAACTTTTAAGAGCTATTGCTTTTTGGACCTTTCTTATACTCTTCGAGGAGTATTTTTAGCTGTTCATCGCTCTTGCCCTTTTTTTTAGTTTCCATGGGTGAATTTATAAGTTTCCATAGGTAGAACATGAGCTTTCAGTTTTAGCCAACAACATCTCAAGTGACTAGGGGGAGTTCGAGCCAATGCCAAACATCGGGACAACCGACCAGAATGATTTAGGCCTACAATCCAACTCACCAAAGGCAAGTTTTGTCACCAACTTAGAGCCGAGACACTGAACATATAGGGATGCGGTCCAAACACAGAGGTAGAAAAATGGGGAAGTCCTCAGTATCAGAAAGTCAAATGAGACAGGTCAAGGTTTAAAGTCAAATAGGAAAGTCATGTATGGATGGAGTCAAGTGGATATGGAGCCTACACTAGCAGACAACTGGTGTCAGGAAAGACCATATCTATGTAAGGTGGAAAACCAGTGGGTTTTGTTAAATGACCTAAATGTGCAAGCAATTGTCCATTTTATGATTTATAGTTCATTTTAAAAAGTTTGCCACATCAGGAATAATATACCAAGCAAATGCTGTGAACATGACTAAATCAATAAGATAATAATCCACAGTCAGTAATAACATATCCATAGATCATACAACATCATCATAATAATAATCATCATGTACCATCTGAAACACTGCTGCAATACATCTCTAAGCACTGAACTAAAACTGTATGGGATAAAGGGTCACATCAGTCATCAAATCTGAACTCTCAAGGCTCAACCTTGACACAAGGTCAAAAACAATACACTGCTATGATCATGAGTGATCCAAAATATACAATCATCATAGCCATGCTCTGAATAATGGAAGCTTTAGAATGTGTAGATATCTGCTGAACAAGGATAGTAGCCCTGCTGCTATAGTGTGATAACACAACGCTTCCAGATTGATTCCTGAGCAATCCCGGGCAAAAAAATCGCTCCCGAAAACGCTTCCTTAGCGATTCGGCGATTTTTTTTTCGGGATTGGCTAGGGTTAATTTGGGCAAATAAAGTCTATTGGACTCCATTTGGACTCATTCTATGCCCTCAGTGGTAAACAGTTTGATGTGCCCCCCATGGTAAACAGTTTAAAACTTTGATGTGCCCCAGGTTGGCGAAGAGTAGTTTCACAGATGATAAATGCATTTTCTGCCCCAAGATGAAGCTGTCAGATGCATTCTTTGGAAGTGCCGGTTTTCTTGTCAATGTTGGAAATTAGCACAACAGAGGTTCTCTGAAATGATCCAGGGTGCCATTCATTGGAGAGCAGCTGTTCTTGTGGACTAACTCTTTCATCAGTCACCTTATCAAGGCTTGTGGCATTGTATCCATATTGCTGTTATGTTCTCTTTATGGGAATTGTGCTGTAAGTGTGTTTTTGAGGACTCTAGTGGCACTGTTCTTCCTTTCAAGGGCTGTGGATGGATGAGCTTTGTGCCCAACTCAAGGGTGAAGGGTTTTTGCTCATTAGAGATGAAAGAAGTGAATTGATAACTCCATATTCAGAATTTATTGCAGCTGTAACTGCAATAAGATAACTGCTACAATGTCTGTATATTCTTATCTTTTCTTGTACAGATTTTGTTCTCCTTGTACACAACTGTTTTATGAGTAAAATAAGAAGTATATTTGAAAAAAAACACTTTTACAGGAGTTTCAAAAAGGTCTATCCCATTGTCTGTCAAAACCCTGGCCTTGGGTTTACCTTCACATCATATATCAGACAATGACATTATAGAAATTGGACGAATAAATAAGGAAAATTTGGCAGTACAATGGTAAAGGGGCCTTTTCAGAAGCACCTTTGCAATATCAATAAAGTTCATATTCTATTCAGAAGGGATAAAAGTATAAAATAGAAAACCGTCTGCATGTTAATTTTAATCAAATTCTAATTAATACAGTTTGGTTATATGAGAAAAATGGTATTGACATATGAGGGTCAAATATCTGAGCATTGGGCGACTTTCACAGAGAGGGGGCGCACTTCATGAGCAGAGCAGGACGTGGTAGATCCAACTTGAGGTTAGAGCATTTGAGACTTGCAGGATAGTTCTTCATCAGAGATTAGAGAAGAGTTGTGACGATCTCAGATTAGTTTGACTGAGATTAGAGCTAGGGAGACTTCTCAATGTCTGAGAGAGGGCGCACTTTTCCATGCAAAGCAGGGGGCACATTCAGAGTGGAGTTGCAGGCTTTCATCTTTGACAGAGCAGATCAGGGCTGTGGAGTGGAGAGAGGTAGTACATCCTGATACAGGTTGAGGCAAATCTTTAGAGAGATTCAAATCCGAACTGACAGCAGGGGGCGCATTTCCCAAGAGCATCAGTTGCAGCTACTGCAGATCTTGGGTTTTATAACCCATAAGGTTCGATTGCTTGATTTTGAAGAGTTGTATGTAACTAGTCTCTTTTACTTTGCTCTCGGCTCGAGAAAGATGAAAGCCCCCATTGGAGCTGGTTTTCCCCATTGGGGTTTCTAGGGTATATTGTGAGTTCATGTGTGTGATTGCTGTTTATTTGGTTAAAGTGTTAAGAGATTTGGTAGTACTTTAAGTTATAAGTCTGTATTGTTTATTTGGCTTATAGAGACTCAAAGTCATTGAGATCTTTGGGTTTCTAGAGCGAGTAGTGACCTCTGGATAAAATTAACAACAATGATGAGGGGGGTGAGGTAGGGTGTTACACATACCATGGAGAGGAGGAGGAAGGGGAAGAGGATGATGATAATGATGAGATTGAGAGTGACGACGGGCAAAACAAAAAGATACAACACCTTTGTGGAAGTATGTGACAAGGCTTGGGGGAGGGAGAGGGGGTGGAACCACAAAGTTTATATGCCCCCATTGTACTAAAACTTACACTGGTTCATATACCCATGTGAGAAAGCATTTGTGTGGGATTATGCCATGTGATCAAAGTAAGGCTGTTGGAGTCAAAACCTGTGACAAAGTGCCAACTAAAGAGAGAAAGAAATACAAGATGGAAGAAGAGGCCGCTCAAAACACTTCCAAGAGATCAAAGGTTGAATCTGAATCCTCACACTCACAGAGAATGTTTGGTAGTGGATCATCATCGACTCCATTGGAATCCTCATCCCCCCATGGTAGTGGATTCTCAACTATGTGAAGAACATTATCGGATTTCCTTAACCAAGGTTGTAGAGATGATGTGGATTCAAAAGTTTACAGGTTTCTCTATGCATGTGGTGTACCATTCAATGTTCTTCACTCACCCTATTAGCATGAAATGGTACAAGCCATCAATGGTGCCCCTAAAGGATATAAGAGCCCTAGGTATGACAAAGCTAGAACCGTGGGACTTGACAAGGAAAGAGCCAAAATCAATAGTGCTCTTGGAAAGTTCACAAATGATTGGTCCAACTATGGGGAATCCATTGTATTTTGTAATGTCCTCTTCTGCTTAGGCATTGAGGACCATCCCACTAACCTATTTGATTCCCATAGGTTCGAGCGGGCATTGACAGTCAGGGGATCAATTGAGGACTTATGCCATATCAGAATATCTAGGGCATAGATTTTATATCATCATTAGATGGACAGGGGCCATCTGAGCCCAAAGCCACTTGCATGCATGACATCCGAGCATTATTTAATGATGCATGCACCTTATTGAGTCTCCAGGCACCTGCATGCAAGTCAACTGCAAATTAGAAGATAAAGTGACCTAATTAGGGTGAAATTAGGGTTTTGAGCAGTTGAATGTTATAAAAGAAGGTAAAGCGAATGGAGAAGACACCATTGTTGATTATTGATTTGTGATCTCGATTTGGAGAAGCTCAGCGAGCTAAGTTGGGGTTGAGGCTTGTACTCAGCTAACTGGTGTATTTCGGCAGTGAAAGCTATTTGCCCTAGTTCATCATCAGGTTGGATCATCCAGGTTCAACATTATTATCATCAGGTATTATCATCTTTCAACTTCACTGGAGTTCTATTTTATATCATATTCAGGGCTCGCTCTTCCTTGCATGGGCGCATTCCCTAGATAGCCTCCTATTTGCAATTGAGTCTACAGAGGGCAGAACTTGTGCATGCAGCTCTCATTCTTCTCAGAGCCCCCATATTACCGTTCCCCTGGAAGAAGGGCTTCTTTGTGGAACTCTTGAAGGAGTTATCATCATTCTTGGCCATTGGAGGACGTGAGCATCAGTGAGGGCACATTCTTTAGGAAGGATCTTCACATTTTAGGCTTGGAAGCCTTCAAAGTCTATGCATGCAGCCTCCATCATCTCCAGAAGGGCATTATAACCCTAGCACACCTCATCAGGGTCTTCTTTAGCCGAGTATTTATTATTCTGGAGCATTCAGAGCTTGGAGGAGGGCGCACTTCTATCTTGGAGGACGATTTGGCTTATCTCATTATTCATCCATCAGATTATCTGCATGCGGGGATCATTCTCATCGACATTAGTAGATCTATATACTGGTATGTGCATGCATTAATTCCTCCTACTTTCTAGCATTCCTATATTTTCTAGGGCACAATTCTGCATGCAACTGCATGCATGCAGGGATCAGGGTTTACTTTCATATTTTGTTGAGATATAAGCCTACTGGCCATCTACAGTACACAAAAAAAGAAAAATTATCAGTTTGGGATATTACATATTTGATGGGTGGACAAATGTTAAAGGCAAGCCATTGATAAATATTCTTGGTGTGTCTGCTAGCGGTGCGGTCTTCCTTTCATCCCATGACTACTCAGATCGCTACAAGACCGGTTTAATATTGCACAACCTTTACTTAAAACTATTCAAGAGATTGGGCCAAGGTGTTTGGTTCACGCATTGAACCTTTTGATGCATGATATTGCTAATATGAAGGACCCTAATTACCGATGGATTGGTGCCTTGTACAAGAGGTAAGAAAATGATAAAATTTATTACGAATCATAGCATGGCCCACCACATTTTCCCAATCACTCTAGGTTGGAGCTATTGAAGATTGCAAAGACTAGATTTGCTAGCTACTACCTTACCTTCAAGAGTCTTTTGAAGGTAAGAGAGGCAGTGGTTAGTATGGTCTCAAGTGATTCATGGCAGGAATTGAAAGACAGAGCAACAAGCACATCTGATAGACATGACTTTCGGGAGGTGGAGGACACCATTCTTGATGGTAAGTTCTGGGCATAGGTTAGGTATGTTTTGCAGTTCACCAAGCTTGTTTATAGTATGATTCGTTTTGCAGATACAAATCAGCCGGTGATTGGGGAGGTTTATGAGTGTAGATGGATAGCATGCTTGGTCAAATCAAAGACATTGTTGAGCAATGAGATGCAATCTTGTATGACCATATTCATAAACATGTGGTCAAAAGGTGGGATAATCTGAATGTTCCACTCCATGCCCTTGCATATGTCCTTACCCCAAAATATTATTCTCCATGTTGGTTGGCCCAACTTGCACCTGTGGGTGGAGTTAGGAAAAAACCACACATAGATCCAGTGGTGCAAAATGAGTATATGCTTGCATTAGAGAAGTTGGTCCCTGATAGGAGTAGTGTGCTGAAGTACAGAGTGAATTGAGCCAATACATCAGTGAACATGGAGTCTTTGGTAGCCTGCATGCAACCAAAGATTGAGATAGGTTGAATCCTATCCGCTCGTGGAACATGTATGGCTCCACTACCACATATTTGCATAAATTGGCGGTGAGGGTGCTTTCGCAAGTTGTTAATAGTTCTTCTGTAGAGAGGTGTTGGAGCACCTACAACTTCATCTACAATGTCAAGAGAAACAATTTGAATGTAGAATGGGCAGAAAGCTTGGTTTATTTGCACTACAACTTGAGGTTGCCCCATTATTGTGAGGCGGCCAAGAATGATAGAACATGTTTGACTTGGGACAACAATCAGATGAGGCTAATGTGGAGGATGGAGCCATAGCATTAGAGCGCTTGGAGGCTGAACTATTGGGTGATCATGATGGTGATCCAAATCCTACAACAGAGATGCCACCCCCAACCACCAGTAGGTTTCCAGATGCAAGAGTTTTGCCTTTAGCTTCACAACGTCGAGCAATCCATGGGGGCCATTCATCTTCTTCTCATGTTCCACGATCACTTCCAGCAACTCCTATTCCACCTAGACGACGAGAAAAGAAATTGGAAGTTTCACGTGGCAAGAGGAAAGCTTAGTAGATAGTATCATAGTACTTTGTATTTCATGTTTATTATGGGCTATTTTGTAAACATTATGGCCTACTTTGAACTTTGACCTTTGAATCTTTAACCTACCTTTGAAGTTTAAACTTTAAACTTTAAATTGTTGATTGCATCTTACAACTCTTTGGTATTGAATATGATATTATGATGCTTTGTTTCATTTCATGGTTGATGTTATCTGTTAGAGTTTGTTGATGGCAAATATTGTATGTTGAAATTTGAAGGTTGATGATTGATCATCTAATGATAATGTTATAAGTTATAGCTCCTAGATGATTGATGTTATATGTGTACTAAATGGTTATATCTATGTTTTTATGTTTTCTATAGCTAATTTGGCATAATACATGTTTTGTTTTAATATATATGCATCAAAATATATTAAAATATGTATTATATAAAAAACGCTACCAAAATGCTCCCAAAACGGAAGCTTTTGAAAATTTCGCTTCCCGCTCCCACTCCTTGCTCGCAACAGCGTAGGGTAGGAGAGATGCTCCCTATGCTTCCAGTGCCCCATGACAGCAACAGTTTCACCATTTTTATATCACACCTCTTGGATCCACTCCATTTGTACATTTTCGGGATCAGCTCCCTTCATATCTGTCTTTGTATATCTCTCTCAGGGATCAGCCCTCTATTTATGGAGTTAGGGTCAGGATTGAGTTCTGCTTTTAGCTTTTTATAGGAGCTACTTTTGCGCTCCCACTTTGTATTGTTATCATGGTGCTGCACAGTCCCATTTACCTACTTTTGTGGTCATTTGTTAGTCATTAATAAAATTTTCTTATCTTATTATCTATTGCTGGAAACAGTCTACATACTCCTCAAACTGAGTTGCTTATCACCTCAGGACTTCAAATCAGGCCACAACAACTGAACCTTTGCCATGCATTAAGTCTCTCTGCTCCTTAGTGATCCCAGGTACTGTTTGATGCCCAGAATTAAAGATGAATTAGGTTTTATCGCTGTCAAAAGGTGTAGAATAGGCCTGATTGTGCACATGTGATTGACATTAGGGCTGCAGCTGATAGGCCATCACCCTATTTTCTCTTTACTGCCGCTTCTCCACCCACAGGACTGCACAATTCTGAGACTCATTGCTGTTGGGAGCTGAGATATGCGCAGCAGTGCTCAAATTATGCCCAGATTGAGAGATTAGGTCGTTTTAACCACAGAACTTGCACAGAAATTCAAAATGGTTGCTGATTGAGGGTTGATTAACCCTCAGAAATAGCCCAGAATGCCTGGACAATGCCCATAATTAGTCTTGATGCTAATTTAAGATGGGGCCTTGCTTCAGACTTGCCCAGATTTACTGAAAAAAAACTCAGGACTAGCTAAAAAGCCCCAAAGTCCTCAAGAGAACCCAAGTGAACCCCCCATGCAAATAGGGGGTAACAGGTAGCAACATTCTTTCAACAAATGGGCAGTTTAGTAATCACTTTCTTTCAGGGGATGAGCACCTCATAGTTGATTCCTATACAGGATGTTTCTTCTAGCACTTATTTTTCGGATGGGCAGTGTATTATCCTATGTCTTCCAGATGATGAGCAGTTTGGTGGCAGCATTCTTACAGCAGATTATTGGATCCCACTTTTGTATTTTGTTGGTTCATCACAAACCCACTCTCTTCTTCCAGCTACTGCTGACTCTTCCTTGAATTGGGTATGCCCACTCAGTTTTAAACCCTCTCTTGTATTTATGCCTCTTTAGGACTCTTATGTATTAGATGGACAGATCAAGATCATATTGCCCTGGATGATGAGCAGTTCAGTGGTAGCATTTGTTTAGGAGCTGAGCAGTTCCATGTTAATGATGGTTTGGTATTCATAAACCCTTCGACATTTATATTGACTTGGGTCATCACAAACCCACTCTGTCTTATTACATGTACCAACTCTCTCTATTGAGTTGGGTATGCCTACTTCTTTTGTATTTTATCATATTTCTCCATTACCCCTTGCTTAGATTAAGGTGGGGGGGGGGGGGGTTATTTGAAAAATGGTAATCGTCACTTTATGGCTAAGCACCTTCATTATTGTATTACTAAGTTTTGGTTTAATAGCTGACCTAGTCACATTATTATTCTAGGTGGTTGAGGCTGACCTAGGCATTTATGTGGATCCATAACCCCCTTATGGGGGAAGAAGCTCCACCTCATAAGTTGTCTATAAATTATTAAATACACACCTTATGAGTCTTTTGTATCATTATGTTGGATTCCTTAGTGATTGCTTATTTTGCTTAAGGGTAACATACCTCTTGTTCTCTTGTTCATGGGTTCACTTCCCTTTATGTGATATTTTTGTTCAAGGGATATGATGGATTAGGGTTTTCTGAAGTGTTCACTATGGATCCACAATCTCTCTATCATTTCAACAATAGGAAGGATATTATTTTCCTTGAAATATGTTAAAGAAATGTAACTGCGAAAGATTTCTAAATGTATTTGTCTATTGTATTCCTCCTTCGGGATATGTCATTGATGTAATTGATAATGTAAGTGTCATTGAAAGAGTCAATGTAAACCCTAGGTATTGTGTCGGCCTAGAAGAACCCAGAAAAGATTATTATATTATGTAATTGACAAGTCAGCCCAGTCAGTTAGGACAAGTTGGCCCAGTTGGGGAAAAGTCACCTCAATGGAAGAATATAAATAGAGGATGAGTTGCTCATTTTTACTCACTCAACTCACTCACACAAGTTCGCATAGGAGAGGGAGAGAGAGAGAGAGAGAGAGAAGTTTGCACAAGGAGGAGAGAAGCTGATTTTGTCTCGGGGTTTTATCTTGTACTTTGTGAAATCTATATTGAGGAAGTTTTGCCGAGGTTTTCTCCCTTGTGGTTTCCCCGAGAGAAATATTGTGTTCATTGTGCTTAATGTGCTTGTATTTCTTTTAGTGATAGATTGTTTAATGTTATTATGCTAAACAAGTAAGAAAAACTAACATGGTATCAGAGTAGGCCTGAAAGAAAACATTGTGCAGCCTCCGCAACTGCAGAAACTAGGGCTTCTTATTCCAGGAGATCTCTCCATAGATCAGCTGAAAAAAGGAGGTGCATCTAACTCGCCTCACTAGGGCGCATCTTTCTGTCGAAGCAGAATTCAATTATGAGAATTTTCATTTTTGGGTCCCCCACTACAGCCCGGAGAAACTAGGGCATCAAGATTTTGGATCATCTGCTCACAGAATCAGGAGAAGGAGTACTTTGCTCAACTTGCCTTGAGGAGGCGAATTTGCTCATCAAATTAGTTTTCCAAATTTCTGAAGTTGGAAAATTAGGGTTCCTCTGTCAATCGCTAGATCAAGGAAGAAGCAGTTTTTCAGAAGAACAACTTTTCTGGTAAGTCCTACATCTATTCTATTTCCATTTGAGGTTCTCATTTTATCAAAATGACATTCAATACCAAGCTTGATGAGAAGCTTGAAGGAGCTGAGAACTTTAGGGCATGGAAATATAGAGTCATGCTCATTCTTGAAGAACATGACCTAGAAGGTTTTATAAAGGAGGAACTTACAGAACCAGAAAGAGATGAGGCCAAAACATTACACAAAAAGAATATGATCAAAGCTAAGAGGATCATAGCTGATTCTATCAAAGATCATTTGATCCCTCAAGTATCCTCAAAGAAGACTCCGAAAGAGATGTTTGATGCTTTGACCAACCTATTTGAAGGGAAGAACTTTAATAGGAAGATGACCTTGAGAAATCAACTCAAGGGTGTAAAGATCCTGAATTCTAAGACTATGCACTCATACTTCTCTAGAGTATCCTAGATTAAAGAACAATTAGAAGCTATTGGAGACATGGTAGAAGATGCTGAAGTTGTGATGACCACTCTGAATGGTCCCCCTAGAGATTGGGAACCCTTTGTTCGTGGAATATGTGCTAGGAAGAAATTGATCCAGTTCAGACAACTATGAGAAGAGTGCATGCAGGGGGAAGAAAGAATAGCAGTAAGAGAGGAGAAACTAAATGATAATAAAGATCAAGCTTTGGCAACTCATGCCAAAGGTGGAAGGAAAAGGAAGAGTGATGTACGTACCCATGACCACTCTCCCAAAAGATCTCAAAGACCTCAAAGGAACAAGAGGTTCAAGAGAGATCTCTCCTCAATTGAATGTTACTCTTGTCACAAGACAGGACACCTAGCAAGAAATTGTCCATCCAAATCTGGACAACCTAAGAAGCAAAAGAAGAGATTTCATGCTCATGCAGCGGAAGATAGTGAGTATGATGACGAAGAAAAATCCAAAGAAGTTGAAGACTCCAGTGAAGAGTGTTGTCCGCCAGATTGCACGCCAGCAGCGGAAATCTCTCGAAAGCTGTCTCTTCACTACAAGTGAGAGAGGTGTGGCCTTGGGGGCAAGCAATGAGCCAGGTACTGTCACCTGAATCCCAGCTCCTCCATTTAGGCTAACTCCTAACGAAGCCAAGGGGGGTAGTCCCTACAAAGAGTTGTCTATGGCTCAATGTTTTAAGTGTTAAGAATGTATGGTGATGCGGATGGATGTTGTTTTAGGATTTTTTAGTGATGAAAGACACACGACTTACTTTTAAATAAAACACAAGATAAGATGCAATCCACGTTGCGAAACAGTATATAAAGACTTGAGATAATTAAGAAGCATCCACATATAAAAATTAAATGATAAAAGGACCAGTGCCTTATCCAATGGAGTCAAAATAATTGAATTTGTAGTGCTGGGGGATGCTGAAAAATAAGTCTTGATAGTAACTGTTCGTGAGATCGTTGTGCAAATTATCTTGGTAAATTTCAAAGTTTTAATGGTCTTGATTATTAGGATAAAACCAAGGATATTCAAGAGAAAGTCCGGAAAAGACAGTATCAAGTGCCTCCGTTCAAGGACATGTCGGGCCACCCAGTGCTCTAGCCAGGTCGCGCAATGCTAACCAGCAAACTAGAGGCTGAACATGAAATCCTGGCGCCCCCACTAGGAGATTACCCACTGAACTTATCTTATCGCTCAACTCCGGATTGGTTGGTTATGGGGGTGAAGGTTTTATTAGTTATCACTTATGAATTTAACAAGTCTTCCACCTTTCTGAGTACTAGCCCAACCGTTTCCGGTTGGTAGAGCATACAGGCGTTGGACGATCAACCAAAAGTAAATTTATTAGGGGGAAAATGTGAGTTAAAAAGTATTATTATTTAGAGCACTTGTTCAACTCTCCGACAGAGAGCGCTCTTGACTTGATCTTATGACCACAGTTCAAGAGACTTCCTAATTTAAAAATGCCTAATGCAGGGGGAACATGCAAGTCTATATGCTCTCCGACAGAGAGTGCTCTTGACTTGGATTTGGCCAAGTTCAAGAGACTTTGTTTGTTTTAAGAAACAAGTAGCAGTTGTGATAACAAGATACTTCAACTTTGTAATACATAAATCATGTGAAAGCTCAAATAGATGTGAAATATTGCTAACATGCTACTTGCAAAATAAAATAAAACTTTACTTAGTGTTCTACCAAACAAATTTATTCTAAAGGTGGGATCAACTTCCGAACAAGGTTAACCACTAGAACCGTCAGTCTTGGAAACCTTCCAGCTAGCTGGATGTCCACAAGAAGCTGATGGGGGGAACGAGAAGCTACCACAAAGTTATGTGGCCTTTGGGATACAATCCCAAAGTTAGCTTACTCTAGTCAAGACTTGGAAGAGAAATTAATCTAAGTATGAAAATGAAGACTAATCTATGAACTTGAAAAAAATGAGATCTAAACTAAAGCATGCACAACACTCTTCCCCAAATGGAGAAGAAAACCAAAAAAGTGGAGGCCTCCTCCACTTGAACTTTTAGTAACTTGATTACAAATGCCTTGGGTTTGAAACCCTTGAAGGACTTTTGAGAGATAGATAATACTTGGAAAAAATAAAGAAGAAACAAGTCTTTGCTTGCTTTTACAAAGGATAAGTACGTCAAGTTTTGATCATTCTCATGGTTTCTTCACTTTGTTTCTTTTGCTTAGATCTTACTTCTTCAAAGCTCTTTCAAGTTTCCTCCTTTCAAAACATCTACACAAGTCTTAGAAATTCTCAACCAAGGCACCCATTAATCATTAGAACAAGACAAAATCTTGAAGCTATTTAAACTAGAGTCTACAAAAGACTTCAAAAAATTAGTTTATGAGATTTTTTATTTCAAAAATGCATAAAAGAAAAAACGGACCAGCGAACAACATATGCTAAAAAAATGATGAGAAAGAGATCTCGAATGTAAAATTTTTGAAATATTTTTGTATGGAAAAATCTATCTTTTAAATGGAAACAAAAATCTAACAAGTATGAGCTATACTAATGCCAAACAATGAGATCTAATTATCAAAAGAAAGACTAAACTTTAACAACTACTACACTTAAGCAATTCGTTTTTTGTGTCTTATGTGTTTTTAGGGCTTTTTGGGAAGGTGGACGAGAGGAGTCTTGGAGGAAAAACGAATGGAGGGATGATTGGACAAAGATGAGGATAGAAAAAACGAATGGGTGAAGAGTAGGGTAAAACGAATGGAGGAAGGAAGGGTAAAACGAATGGATGAGGAAATAAGGAATGAGTGGGAAGATGGAAAGATCAAGTGGAACACTTGATGGCTTAAGAACACTATTCAAGAAACCCTTCCAGCTAGCTGGATGATACGCCTGCAATAGTGTTGAAGAGAGCACAAGGGAACAAATCCCAAGTTATTCCTCAAGGTTGAAGGAGCTTCAACCTTATGGAAAATCCTAAGCTAGGCTTAACAAAAAGAAATAAAGAGAGAAGGAGATAAGAGATAAATGGGTGGAAAAAGGTAAGGGGAATGGACTAGAAGAGGGAAGTTTTTAGAACCAAGTAACCAGTTGAAAATATGATTTTGAAGATGGATTTCAAACTCAACACTTCTTTACCAAAATTCCAATGCTTAAGATCGACTTTGGGAGATCCTGAAATGCACACAAATGTTAGGAAAAAGGTCTTTGAAGAGATGAGAGATGCACCCAAGCTCAAACCTCTCTTCAACCTATGAGATTTGCACAAGAAATTACTCACAAACACACCTTGATCAAATATTGTATGTAAAGCAAAATGAGATTAGAAGAGTATAAATATTTCCAACTACAGTCTACTCCTTTCAAATCACATAGAACCCCAACATCAATGGACAAGTTGAACCCAAATGCCCACCCTATGGGCTTAAGAAAGCCTTCTAAGCTAAATAATTGATAAAAGTGATGAAATATGAGCAATAAACAAATACAATATCACCTTAGAATAGATGAAGCATTTCCATAACAAGCATCAACACCATGTGGACCTCCAAAGTCGCTTTTATTTCCAAATAGCAATAGCTAGAACACGATTACAAATTGGCAGAGTAAGTTTGCCCAAAAGATCCATGAGATAATAACCCAAATGGGCCTCTCTTTATAGCAAAAGCACTAGCCTAAAACCCTAGGTTGAATTGGCAAATAAGGGAGCCAATGGCTTCAATCATGAATTCATACTCAAGTCGAATCTCAGTCAATCCTCAGTAAGGCGAGTGGTTATTGGTTGAGACTTGGTGTTCAAAGCTTATGTGGATGGGAGGTGGCAAACTCGACTTGGGAATGGCATGGGAAGCATCACCCATCCAATGGGCATGCTCCAACAAGGATCCACGTGAGATGGGAGAGGTATGCGTGAGGATGAAGGAGGGAGGCGAATGGCACATGTGGAGTTAGTAAGTGAAGTCTAGAATGGAGCTAAGCCTTGTGATTGCTAGATTAGGGGAGGCGCCCACCATTGGCTTTAATGCCATCCAACCAACCCATTCAATCATTGCCACATCACAAAATTGACTTTTGAAGGGAAGAGGGCGAATTAGCTTGAGGAGAGTCTCTTGCTGGTGACTGGATAGTGAACTGAATGTTGACTGAGATGATTGGAATCTTCATAAATGCTTGATGCCATGTCATCTAGCCTTTAATTTTATTTATTTCTGATTATTTTGGAGAGATTTGGATATCTCCAAAATATTCAATTTTATTATTTTAATTAATAATTTCTCTGTAAATGGCTTTTTAGAGAAAATATTAATTATGAGGCTGAATTGACATGCGAAAGTTGGGTTTAGCTAGTCCATGAGTCATGTGTGATGTTTGGCTTATGAAACGAGCCATCAATCACTAAATTCGGACCTCGGATGACTGACATATTACAGACTCAAATTTCTCCATTTAAACTATAAAGAAATTTAATTAAAATTTAAAAATAATTAAAAATTAAAAAACCCCAAATCCAACGCATCCGGTAAAATTTTTTCGAAATTTTTTCTAGGGGTCCTAGAAACTTAGGACATGACCAAAACCTATTCTAATAGTGTCTAGTAGGTTTATACATATTAGTTGGACTCTAATAACCCCCCACGGCTCAGATTTTCAAAATCGAGCATTCCAGCTTTGGAGGAAGCGGGAGAAAACCTCATCGATTATACATCGCCTTAAGCAAAGTATAATTGACAAGGGAAAAAACTCCCTGGAATACCTTAGTTGCTTAATCAAGTCATGGGGAACTGAGCCACTCAGACCCTACTAGCACACTTTGTTACAAACTCCCATGGGGCCATGGTCATGTCCACTCAAAAACAAAACTGGTTAGCCAAAACTGGCTAGACCCAAATATCTGAAACCCAGATACTCTGGAAGTGAACACTGATGTGTTCCAACACTGGCGGCTCAATAAGGTTTTAACTATTGTACAGATATAGTTGATAACAAAGAGTATGTGCTAATCTCAGCACTCACTGGTTCAGTATCTCATGGGAGTGATACTTTGCTAGTGGATAGTGGAGCCTCAAAACATATGATAGGATACAAAGAATCTCTTGTACATCTCATGCAGAAAGATTCTCCACACAAAGTAAAGCTTGGAGATGACTACCAATATCCTATCAAAGGAATGGGAGAGGCCACTTACAAATTGGACTCTGGAAAGTCCATGAACATGAAGGAAGTGCTATATGTTCCAGGTTTGAAGAAGAACCTTCTATCTATTTCAGCATTAGATAAGAAAGGTCTTAGAATTGCATTTGTAGATGGTGAAGTTCTTATGTGGCCAAAGGGGAAGACTATCAATGATGCAGTCATCATTGGAGTAGAAGGAGGAGGACTTTATAAGCTTAAGGGTCATGTAGATTCAGCACTGGTGACCAGTACCATGAGCCCCTGTGAACTATGGCATAGAAGACTAGCTCATGTACACTACAAAGCCTTACTAATAGTAAGGTGGTGATTGGATTACCAGAAATCCAGGTTGATCATGAAGGAGTGTGCAAAGGACGTGCACAAGGAAAAAGTACAAAGAATCCATTTCCAAGCAGTGACAACAAAGCTAAAGGTATATTGGACATTATTCATTCTGACATTTGTGGACCTATGTCTACCACTTCATTAAGCGGGTATGTGTATTATGGTTCTTTTATTGATGATTACTCTTGCAAAATATGGATTTATTTTCTAAAGAATAAGAATGAAGTTTTTGAAAAGTTTAAAGAGTTTAAGGCTCTTGTAGAAAACCTTTCTGATAAGAAGATAAAGATACTAAGGATAGATAATGGAGGGGAATACACTTAAGGTGTTTTCAAATATTTCTGTAAACAAGCAGGGATTAAGAGGGAGCTTACTATTCCCTATAATCCACAACAAAATGGTGTAGCTAAAAGAAAGAACAGAACTATCTTGGAAGCAATGAAGGCCATGATCCATGATCAAGACCTACCCATGCACCTATGGGCTGAAGCAGTTAGAGCCGTAGTCTATGTACAAAATAGGATCTCTCACAGTGCTCTTGGCAACAAGACCCCAAAAGAGATGTTCACTGGTACGAAGCCTGAAGTCAGTCATCTAAAGATATTTGGATGTCCAGTATTTATTTACATTCCAAAAGAGAAGAGATCGAAGTTGGAGCCTTCAGGAAAGAAAGGAATATTTGTGGGTTACAGTGAGCAATCAAAGGCTTACTGTATCTATATCTCAGGATTCCGTTAGATTGAGCTCAACCGTGATGTTACATTTGATGAAGACACAACCTTCAACAAGTCTAAGAAGACTCATGAGGATGAAGAGGAGCATGAAGCTCCTAGAGTTACAGAAACTAATAATGTACCAGACATAAACATGGAAGAGGAACCTATTCCGGAGGATCATGACATGGCAGAACCTCAGAGACTTGAGGAGACACCTCATGAGGAGAATTCACAAAAGAGAAGACCAGCTTGGGCACGAGAATTAATACAAGATGCAGGAAGATATGGTGCCCCAAAAGGAACCAGTAGAGAAAGCAAAAGACTAATGCCATATTCCAGTTATGTAGCCTTGATGTGTAATCTTGTTGAAGAAGAACCAACATGTTTTGAAGATGTAGTAAAGAAGAAGGAATGGTTTGATGCTATGAATGAAGAATACCAGTCCATCATTAAGAATGATGTTTGGGATGTGGTACCAAGACCAAAGGACAAGTCAGTTGTTTCGTCAAAATGGATCTTCAAAACAAAACACTCAGGAGACGGAAGCATTGAAAAGTACAAGGCGAGGTTCGTAGCTCGGGAATTCTCTCAGAAGGAAGGAATTTGATTATGAGGAGACTTTTGCTCATGTGGCCAGATATACCTCAATTAGAACCATCCTTGCCTTGGCAGCTAAGATGAAATGGAAGTTACATTAGATGGATGTAAAGATGGCTTTCCTAAATGGAAAGATAGAAGAAGAAGTATACATCGAACAACCAGAAGGATTTGAAACATAAAACAAAAAGACACATGTATGTAAATTGAAGAAAGCATTGTATGGGTTGAAGCAAGCACCCAAAGCATGGTATGGAAGAATTGATGGCTTCCTGATGAGTTTAGGCTTTACCAAGAGTAAAGTAGATTCAAATCTTTACTATAAGATCAAGAATGATGAACCTATGATATTACTATTGTATGTGGATGATTTGTTCCTGACAGGAGAAAACAAGCCCATCACTGAATGTAAAAAGAAGCTTGCTGTAGAATTTGAGATGAAAGACCTTGGGATGATGCACTATTTTTTAGATCTTGAAGTATGGTAGTTTCCAGATGAGATTTTCTTAAGTCAAGGAAAATACGCAGTTGAGATCCTAAAAAGATTTGGGATGTTGGATTGTAAGGCCATGACTACTCCGATGGTGACAAATTTGAAGCTCCTGAATGATGCTTCATCAGAGATAGTAGATCTCATGATGTACATACAAATTATTGGGTCATTGATGTACTTGACCAATACTGGACCAGACATATGTTTTGCTGTGAACACCTTGAGCCAGTATATGGTGGAGCCCAGAAATGTTCACTTGATTGCAGCAAAACATGTGATGAGGTACCTAAAAGGTACGAGAGACTTTGGACTCAGATATGCTTCTGATAGTGAGTTCAGACTGTACGGATATATAGACTCGGATTGGGTTGGAAGTGCCGAAGATAGAAAAAGCACTTCAGGATGTTGCTTGAGTTTGGGATCAAGTATGATCTCATGGCTTAGTAGAAAGTAGCCCTGTGTTGCTCTCAGCATAGCAAAAGTTGAATACGTAGCAACATGTTCAGCTTGTAGCGAAGCAGTGTGGCTTCGCAAGATGTTGGCTGGATTGTTCGATGCAGAGATAGATGTGACTGATATTCTCAGTGACAACTAGAGTTGCATCAAGATGACAGAGAATCCAGTGTTTCACGATAAATCGAAAGACATTGAGATCAAATTTCACTATATCCGGGATATGGTGTAGAAGGGAGCTGTAAAGCTCAAGTATGTTCCTACAGAGGAACAAGTTGCTGATGTGTTGACTAAGCCTCTGTCTCGCATAAAGTTTGAATACTTTCGAGACAAGCTTGGTGTGGTCCGAAAGGACCTCCCTCGAAAGAGAGAGTGATGATGATGATGATTCCAGTCCTTAGGTGACTGATGCCAGTCCTGAGGTGACTGAAGATCAGTACTGGTTGACTGATAGAGTTCCAGTCCTTAGGTGACTGATGCCAGTCCTTATGTGACTGAAGACTAGTACTGGCTGATTGATAGAGTTCCAGTCCTTAGGTCAGTGATGCCAGTCCTGAGGTGATTGATGCCAGTCCTGAGGTGACTGAAGATCAGTACTGGCTGACTGATAGAGTTCTAGTCCTTAGGTGACTGATGCCAGTGTTGAGGTGACTGAAGATCAGTACTGGCTGACTGATAGAGTTCCAGTCCTTAGGTGACTGATGCCAGTCCTGAGGTGATTGAAGATCAGTATTGACTGACTGATAGAGTTCCAATCCTTAGGTGATTGATGCCAGTCTGGAGGTGAATGAAGATCAGTACCTGTGATTGATAGAGTTCCAGTATTTAGTTACTGATGATTGATATTGTTGTTCCAGTATTTAGTTACTGATGATTGATGTTGTTCCAGTGTTCATACATTGATGATGTTGCTGATGAGGATGTTCCAACAGACGATGATGATGCTGATGGTGATGTTCCAGCAGACGATGACGATGCTGATGGTGATGTTCCAGCAGACGATGATGATGCCGCTGATGGTGATGTTCCAGCAGACGATGACGATGCTGATGGTGATATTCCAGCAGACGATGACAATGCTGATGGTGATGTTCCAACAAATGATGACGATGCTGATGGTGATGTTCCAGCAGACGATGACGATGTTGATGGTGATGTTCCAGCAGACGATGATGATGTTCCAACATATGATGTGATACCCCAGACATATGATGATCCAAAAACTTCTTAGGACATATAGAGCTTCACAAGTCAGTTGAACAACTGTTGATGCTGTTGATGTTGCCTGTAGAATACCTTCCTAGTTAAGAGGGAGTGTTAAAGAAATGTGATTGCGGAAGATATTCTAAATGTATTTGTCTATTGTATTCCTCCTTCGGGAGATGCCATTGATGTAATTGATAATGTAAGAGTCAATGTAAACCCTAGGTATTGTGTCGGCCTAGAAGAACCCGCAAAATATTATTATATTATGCATTGTAATTGACAAGTCCGCCCAGTTGGGGAAAAGTCACCTCAATGGAAGAATATAAATAGAGGATGAGTTGCTCAGTTTTACTCACTCAACTCACTCACACAAGTTTGTGGTTTCCCCGAGAGCAATATTGTGTTCATTGTGCTTGCTGTGCATGTATTTCTTTCAGTGATAGATTGTTTAGTGTTATTATGCTAAACAAGTAAGAAAAACTAACAAAATATAGATTTTATTTGATTATTTTTATTCTTTAGATGCAGTACAATTTAAATCCTACCACAGTTTGCTTTATTCATTCCACTTTAGAATTAGTATATATTGGGTATATGCTTTCAAGACTTCCTTTAGAAATTTGTGGTGACTCTCTTGGCATCTCATATTACTCTTCTGTACCCATCAATAGATTCTGTGGTTGTGATTCTGGATTTGATTGTCCCAGATGTTTGTAGTCATTAGCTGTAAAGCGATTGATTTTTGTTTCAAAACCTAAAGTTTTGCAATGGACCTGATATTGAGCAAGAAAGCTCTCTAAAATCATCTCAGTAGGTGTGCATGCTTCACCTAAAATGCCCTCTTGTATGGGCCTCAAAAAGCAGCGTGAACCCCAGCAAATCATAACTTCCATGGCAAACTCAAAATAGTTCAAAGGCAGCTTATTGTAGTTAATGAAAGCATTGCAAAAGGCATTTGAAAGTATTGCAAGGTAACACTGATTTTATGTAGAAAGGAGGATTGCAAATGCCCACAAAAGCTCTTCAAAAGTACCGAGCATGCAGTACTATCTACAGAAAGGCATCACCAAACACAAAAAGTCGCTGTCATACCATGCAACGATTCCATTAACACATTAGAATCAATTGTTTTCTTATAGTTAAACAAAGTTTTCATATTTTCTGTTTCATGCTTCTTTTCAACAACTCATCCTTTTACTTATGGATATGCTATAGAACAATTAACATGACACTGAAAAACCTGAAGATTTACATAGGTTGCTTTCTGGGGGTGTTTTGTCAGGGTGATGAATAACTATAGGATGACTTTATGATGGGGGTTGAATTAGAAACTTATTGACAATCTTCTTTTGGGATTTTATAGGGTTAATCCTTGAAGAAGAAATATATGTTAACAGTCAATATTTTAAGATAAATTGTCCACTGTTATGATTTCCAAGTTATTTACAATTCCAGATTTCTTAGTTTCACTTGATTCATCATGTGAAGTTTGTGTAAATGGTCATATTTTTAAAGAGATTTCTAATGCTGTGGTACAGGGATGGAAGAATAAAAATTATCGGAGGGGCAGGTATTGAATGCCTTCTAGTCTCACCTATACAATTACCGTACAAGTTCCTAGAGGTTGGTGGTTCATCGTTATATGTAAATATTTCTATTTTTTAATTACTGAGAAATATTCATACTTGTGCTGTTGACTGATGTCCCTCGAGGATAGAGGTAGAGGCAAAGGCTAAATGAGCAGGCAGAGGGTGATACTAATGATGAGGATCCCAATATAAGTGATGACAGAACAATGCTTGCCATTTATGTTTGTCATTTAAATGCTCCTGCTCATTTATTCATAATGCTTTCTTTCAAAGTTTCAATATAATGTGCCATTAATAAAATAGCACATTATATATATATATATATTGTGATTCCCTGTTTCCAAAATTTTGAGGGTTCACATTTGTGGTGCATTCCGTTTCAGAAACTCATACCTTTTTCCCCATATCATGCAACTTAGGATTAAACTTCTTCTAGTCTTCTATGCTGAAGCTTGACACTCATGCTTCCAATCATGATGCCCATGCCTTCAATTCCTCTGTTTTCAGTTTTTCAGGCTTAGATCCCATAGTTTTATCAATTTTCTACATAACCAATTTCCTGTTGGTCTTTATTGCAAGGAAATTCAAGCTCTAAATGCTTCTGCAGATCACTGCCTGCTGTCAAATTCCCCTGCAGAGAGCTGCTGCCTGCATAAACTGCCCACAAAAAACAGATAATTTCATGTGCTCATCATGTGCATGCACCACCTAGTGTTTGACTTTCCTCATTGTTGAAAAAGATAACTCTGGAGGTCCTCCCTCATATTTTTGGTGTGGGTGTGATGAGGGGGACCAGATAGTTTTGTTCCTTGTGTGTAATAAAGTGACTTATGTAAATAAAGACATTTTTGTACTTTATAAAAGTGGGTCACTTAAGTGATGTATTTATTAATTATTTTATTCTTGAGAAAGTGCATTTATTGTGAACCATAGATCTCCTAATCTAATCCTAGCCATTGATTAGGTAGTTTCTTTGGTAGTTAGGGTTAGTTAGTGAAAAACAAAGTATAAAATGAAGTGAAAGGGACAAATGAAACACTCACCATCACAGAGGAAGAAGAAGAAGAAAGCTTCCATGAAAAACTTGGCACATTTCCCAAGACATTTTCAGCAGCACATTTCCCAAGACCACCAGCTAGAAGGCACAGATTCCAAGACAGTTTGACAGCAAAGCCGTACAACAGTCCGCACACTGTTCTGTGGGCACGGAAATCGAGGCAGCAGTCTGAAAAAGATAAGTAGGGTTAATTTGTCAGTTTATGAGTGAAGGAAATTTCTGTGTAAAGAAGTTTCAGAATTCTTTTTAATGAAGTTCTTCTCTTAGGGTTTTCCCCAAGTTTTTGGGGTTTTGCCCAGTCTTTGACCAAAATTACATGTGTTCATCTTGCTTGAAGTTATTTTCAGTATGTGGAGTACATTTTTGAAGTGTGGTTTTACTTTCAGAATTTCATGTTAAAACCCTAGATTCTTCAAAGTGTTTGACAGAATGTGTGAATGAGCCATTTCATATTTAAGTCAATTTTCTTCATGGTATCGGAGCCATACTGAAGTAGGAAGCAAGCAAGTGTTCTTTTGAAGTGCAGAAGAGTGTTGTGTTTATCTTTCAAGTTGTTTTTTGGTTGCAAGTATTTTCCATGATGAGTATCAGGTATGAGGATAGGTTGGATGGAGTATCCAACTATATCCCATGGAAAGTAAGAATTACTGCTGTGTTCAAAGAATTGAGAGTTTGGAGATTTGCTAACAGTATCATGACTAAGCCAATAGATAGAGATGAGCTTGAGGAGCATGAAGCTCGTGAAGCCTGAGCCTAGAGAGTCATACTGGATGGGGTTAAAGATCATCTCATTCTACATTTAGTAGAAAAGAAAATAGCTAAAGAGATGTGGGACACATTGAATCAGTTGTTCGAAGCAAAGAACGAGAATCGTAAGATGGCCCTAAAAGACAAGCTACAATGTATAAAAATGAATAAAGATGAAGGTGTAGCCTCCTACTTGACTCGTGTTACACAAGTCAAGGACGAGTTGGCAGCAGTAGGAGAGACTATCCCTGATTCTGAGTTGGTGAGGATAGCCCTGAAGGGCTTCACCAAGAAGTGGGAGGTCTTTGTGGAATGTATTGTGGGCAGAGAGAAGCTTCCCAGTTGGTCTAGATTACGGGATGACTTTACCCAGGAGGAAATCCGAGAAGGGTCTTAGGTTGGTCAGATTAGTAAGGATACTGAGCAGGATGTGGCACTTGCAACCAAATCGAAGAACAAGAAGAAGAAATATTTGAGTCAGATCAAATGTTATAAGTGTGGTCAGTTAGGACACTATGCCACAAAATGTCCTGAGAAGAAGAAAGGAAAGACAGAGAAAGATTCAACAGCAACTGCAATAGATGAGTTTGCAGGTCAGTTTGAGCATGAATTTTCTTTAGCCTCTATTGACTCTAGTGTAGGAAGCTCAGTTTTTGAGCATGTCTGGATTGTTGACAGTGGGTCAACCAGACATATGATTGGAGTGTATGAAGCATTCCAAATTATCACAGAGTTGGGACCAGGACACTACATTTAGACAGATATTGACAATCCACAGATAGCTATTCGAGGGGTTGGAATAGTCAGGTTTCAACTAGACCTTGGAGAGGTCCTGGAGATTCATGGAGTTCTCTTTGTACCTGGGATGAGAGTTAGTAAACTCTCGGTGTCATCTTTTGAGGATGATGGTTATGGGTTGTTGGTTAGGGACGGTCATATCTTCATCTATTGGAGTAATGATCCTGTCAGGACCACAATCTTGCTTAGTGATCGCAGGGACAAGTTATACATATTGAGAGGACATGTTGTACGTCCATGGACAAGTGGATGGCTGTCAGAGTCAGAGGATGGGGCAGGAGATTCATTTGATCGGCATGTTAGTTACATTTCTTCTGATGAAGATAGTGAATCTCTCCAAAGCACTGCCAGAAGACTCAGCCAGACAGGCGATGGTGATGAGCAGGTTGATGAGGTTCAGGCAAAATCTCAAGAGTCAGAGTTTTATTTCAGAGGTGGGCACTTCTCTCCGAGAGACATTCCAGAGCAGGAGGGAGCTACGTCAGGAGTCAGTGGTAGAGATTTGGATGGTGCCGAAAGGACCTCCCTCGTTATGAGGGAGTGTTGAAAAAGATAACTCTGGAGGTCCTACCTCATATTTTTGGTGTGGGTGTGATGAGGGGGACCAGATAGTTTTGTTCCTTGTGTATTTATGTAATAAAGTGACTTTTATGTGAATAAAGACATTTTTGTATTTTATAAAAGTGGGTCACTTAAGTGATGTATTTATTAATTATTTTATTATTGAGAAAAGTGCATCTATTGTGAACCATAGATCTCCTAATCTAATCCTAACTATTGATTAGGTAGTTTCTTTGGTAGTTAGGGTTAGTTAGTGAAAAACAAAGTATAAAATGAAGTGAAAGGGACAAATGAAAATCTCACCATTAGAGAGGAAAAAGAGAAGAAGAAGAAAGCTTCCAAGAAAAACTTGGCACATTTCCCAAGACATTTTCAGTAGCACATTTCCCAAGATCGTCAGCAAGAAGGCACAGATTCCAAGACAGTTTGATAAAAGTCCGTACAATAGGTTTTTCACAATCCGTACAACACGTGTGGGCACTGAAATCGAGGCAGAAAGTACATAATTTAATTATTGATAGTCTGGACCTTACAACAACATTTCTGGCACGAGTTGGGCACGATTTTTGAGGCAGCATTTAATGCTGTAAATGAATAGTCCGTACAACAGATTCTGGAACGTGTGAGCAAAGTCGTACAGCAGGCCGTACACTATTCTATGGGCACAAAAATTGAGGCAAATCTGAAAAAGATAAGTAGGGTTAATTTGTCAGTTTATGAGTGAAGGAAATTTCTGTGTAAAGAAGTTTCAAAATTCTTTTTAATGGAGTTCTTCTCTTTAGGTTTTCCCCAAGTTTTTGGGGTTTTGCCCGGTCTTTGACCCTAAGTAGCGGGAAAGTGCCCTAGCCCCCTCCGCTTGCTCCCAAATCGCGATCCCAGAGGAAGCGATCCCGGGATCGCGATTCCTCTTCGCTTCCTCCCGGGATCGCGATTCCTCTTCGCTTCCTCCCGGGATCGATTTTGTAATTCCCGATTCCTTTAAAAAAAACGATCCCTGTTTTATACGGAATTGTTGAGGGAGCGATGAGGGATCGACGCTCCCAGAGCGATCCCTCAACGATCCCGGACCAAAAAAAAAGGATCCTGAAAACGCTTCCTAAGTGATTCCGCCGTCTAGGCGGACTTGATTCCGATTTTCTCAAATTTGCAATTTTTTTTTTGTTTTTTAGTGATTGGCTAGGGTTCATTTAGGCAATATAAACACTATTGGACTCCATTTGGATTCATTCTATTCCTCATTTCATTGATTTCACTTCTCTTGCTAGGGCTTTGAGTGGGTTTGCTAGTTGTTTGATAGCAAATTTGTGGGAGCTTGGAAGGGAGATTGAAGGGGAGATTGAAGGCTTCTATTTGTGAGAGCTTGGAAGGGAGATTGAAGGCTTCCATAGAGACATTCAACCACCATTGAAGAGCTAAAGAGGTAGGCTCTAACAACCCAATCTTTGTTTATTTTTGAAAAAAAATTTCACTATGTTAAAATTTTAAATCTTGAATGTTTTCTTTTCCTACTCTTTCCCATTTATTCTTCTCCATCATTCTATTGTAGGCAAGAAGTGATTCTCATATTGAGTCACGAAGCATGATGCGTATGTGGTTTTTTCTTTTGGTTCCACTTCTTCTCATGATGATGGTGTTGGGAAATAGATTTAGTGGTGGTAATGATGAGGAGGAAGAGATAGGGAGTGGCACATACCATGGAGAGGAGGAGGAAGAGGAAGAGGATGCTAATGATGATGAGATTGAGAGTGATCAGGGGCAAAAACAAAAAAACACACCACCTTTGTGGAAGTATGTGACAAGGCTTGGGGGAGGGAGAGGGGGTGAAACCACAAAGTTTACATGCCCACATTGTAATAAAACTTACACAGGTTCATATACCTGTGTGAGAAAACATTTTTGTGGGATTATGCGATGTGATCAAGGTAAGGCTACTGGAGTCAAACCTGTGACAAAGTGTTAGCTAAAGAGAGAAACAAATACAAGATGGAAGAAGAGGCCGCTCAAAACAATTCCAAGAGATCAAGGGTTGAATCTGAATCCTCACAGAGAATGTTTGGTAGTGGATTTGGATCATCATCGGCTCGATCAAGACCCTCATCCCCCCATGGTAGTGGAATCTCGCCTATGCGAAGAACATTATCGGATTTCCTTGACCAAGGTTGTAGAGATGATATGGATTCAAAATTTTATAGGTTTCTCTATGCATGTGGTGTGCCATTCAATGTTCTTCGCTCACCCTATTGTCATGAAATGGTACAAGCCATCAATGGTGCCCCTAAAGGATACAAGAACCTGGGTATGACAAAGCTAGAACTGTGGGACTTGACAAGGAAAGAGCCAAAATCAATAGTGCTCTTGGAAATTTTACAAATGATTGGTCCAACTATGGGGTATCCATTGTATCTGATGGGTGGACGAATGTTAAAGGCAAGCCATTGATAAATATCCTTTGTGTGTCTGCTCTTGGTGCGGTCTTCCTTTCAGCTCATGACTACTCAGATCGCTACAAGATTGGTATTAATATTGCACAACCTTTACTTGAAACCATTCAAAAGATTGGGCCATACAATGTCATTCAAGTCATCACTGATAATGCTGCTAATTGTAAGGCAATAGGAACAATCATTGAGGATAAGTATCCCAACATATTTTGGTCAAGGTGTTTGGTTCACACATTGAACCTTTTGATGCATGATATTGTTAAGATGAAGGACCCTAGTTACCGATGGATTGGTGCCTTGTATAAGAGAGGTAAGAAAATGATAAAATTTATTACCAATCATAGCATGGCCCACCACATTTTTCGCAATCACTCTAGGTTGGAGCTATTGAAGATTGCAAAGACTAGATTTGCTAGCTACTACCTCACCTTTAGGAGGCTTTTGAAGGTAAGAGAGGCAATGGCTAGTATGGTCTCAAGTGATTCATGGCAAGAATTGAAAGACAGAGCTGGAAGCGCATCTGATAGACATGACTTTCAGGAGGTGGAGGACACCATTCTTGATGGTCAGTTTTGGGCACAGGTTAGGTATGTTCTACAGTTCACCAAGCCCGTTTATAGTATGATTCATTTTGTAGATACATATCAGCCGGTGATTGGGGAGGTGTATGAGCAGATGGATAGCATGCTTGGTCAAATCAAAGACATTGTTGAGCAAAGAGATGCAATCTTGTATGGCCATATTCATAAACATGTGGTCAAAAGGTGGGATAATTTGAATGTTCCACTCCATGCCCTTGCATATGTCCTTACCCCAAAATATTATTCTCCATCTTGGTTGGCCCAACCTGCACTTGGTGGTGGAGTTAGGAAAAAACCACACACAAATCTAGAGGTGCAAAATGGGTATATGCTTGCATTAGACAAGTTGGTCCCTGATGAGGAGTGTGCTCAAGTACGGAGTGAATTGAGCAGATACATTAGTGAACATGGAGTCTTTGGTACCTTGCATGCAACCAAAGATCGAGAGAGGTTGACTCCTATCCATGTATGGCTCCACTGCTACATATTTGCATAAACTGGCGGTGAGGGTGCTTTCACAAGTTGTTAATAGTTTTTCTGCAGAGAGGTGTTGGAGCACCTACAACTTCATCCACAACGTCAAGTGAAACAATTTGAATGTAGAACGAGGATAAAGCTTGGTTTATGTGCACTACAACTTGAGGTTGTCGTCCCATTATTGTGAAGCGGCCAAGAATGATAAACCATATTTGACTTGGGACGACAATCTAGAGGAGGCTAATGTGGAAGATGGAGCCAAAGCATTAGAGCGCTTGGAGGCTGAACTATTGGGTGATCATGATGGTGATCCAATTCATACAATAGAGGTGCCACCCCCAACCACCAGCATGTTTCCAATTCCAGATGTAGGAGTTTTGCCTTTAGCTTCACAATGCCCAGCAACCCGTAGGGGCCATTCATCTTCTTCTCATGTTCCGCGATCACTTCCAACAGCTCCTATTCCACCTAGACTACGAGAAAAAAAATTGGAAGTTTCTCGTGGAAAGAGGAAAGCTTAGTTGATAGTATCATAGTACTTTGTATTTCATGTTTATTATGGCCTGTTTTGTAAACATTATGGCCTACTTTGAAGTTTTTGAAAGTTTGACCTTTTGAATCTTGAAAGTTGAACCTACCTTTGAAGTTTGAACTTAAAATTTTTGATTGCATCTTTCAACTCTTTGGTATTGAATATGATATTATGATGCTTTGTTTCATTTCATGGTTGATGTTATTTGTTAGAGTTTGTTGATGGCAAATATTATATGTTGAAATTTGAAGGTTGATGTTGTTGATGATTGATGATTGATCATTTGATGACAATTTTATAAGTTATAGGTCCTAGATGATTGATGTTATATGTGTATTAAATGGTTATATCTATGTTTTCATGTTTTCTATAGCTAATTTGGCATAATACATGTTTTTTTTAATATATATGCATCAATATATATTAAAATATGTATTATATAAAAAATGCTCCCAAAACGGAACTTTTGAAAATTTCGCTTTTCGCTCCCGCTCCCCGCTCCCAACAGCATAGCTTTGACCAAAATTACTTGTGTTCATCTTGCTTGAAGTTATTTTCAGTATTTGGAGTACATTTTTGAAGTGTGGTTTTACTTTTAGAATTTCAAGTTAAAACCCTAGATTCTTCAAAGTGTTTGACAGAATGTGTGAATGAGCCATTTCATATTTAAATCAATTTTCTTCACTCATGATTCTTATTTATCTGCTGCTGCCATCATTCTTTACAATTCTGCATTGTTTAACTTTTCCACTGCTCACACATCTAGAGTTATATATGTTTGCTGTGACTTCATGTATGTCCTCTTATTTACCTTTTTCTTCCTTGAATATTTCCTGATGTTATACTTTAGCAACTCTTAAATAAATTATATTTATTAATCTACCTTTATAAGTTTCATGTCATGTTGTGCTGTGTCAAAATATGCTTGTGTATACTCACAATCTCATGTGGTATGCCATCAGTCGATTTGTTTAAAGTTTAAACAATTACTACACCCACAATGGCCACGACCTTTGATGTGAATGAACTTCTTACCTGGGCATCCTGTGAACCACAATTTCGTGGCCATGACTACCCGTGTTAGTTTGGTCATGATGCTTTTATCACTAATTGTGACTTTCCTAAATGCCTAGTGTTACAGCTTGATTTAACACTTAAGTGAGGACCTCACTAGTGCTATTAAGGGCAACTTCAGAAAGAAGCACCACTATTACCATAGTGCTAATTTCCCACTTTTAGGCCATCTCTCAAGGCCAAAGGAGGCTTCCCTATAGGATTGTATTTGGATTAAGGAGAGCTAAGGGAAAACTGATGAACTTAATTAGGATGTGTCAATCAATATTATTAAGTTACTTTCCCAAATTAAGCATTCGACCACTAAATTTTACAATGATTAGTAGATCAAATACTTAAAAGATAGCGCTTTGATGCCAAGCAAAGTAAACCATGATCATTAGCAATGCTTAGTGAAAGACAACAATGGATCATAAAACTTATATAGTATTAGATCAAAGGTTCCATCATCATGACATAAGATAAAGCATTCACCAAGATTTGTAGTTGTGGAGCAACTTGCTATTACTAGTTTGCCAATTAGTTCAACATTTGCTCACTAAACCATGATCCAATAGAATAATATGAACATCAAGAGCATGTGCATAAAAGATGACTGAGAATGAATTTTTGTACAAATGACAATTTCCAGAATTTACTTAGCAATGATTATGTGAAAGATATTGTTAGAAACTTAACCATAAACCAAGACAAATTCTAGATTTTCAATGTTCCTTGTTTAGTCAATATTGTAGTGGGTATAGGTAGTATTAGATCAACATTTACTAAACTTTGGAAATTAGTTTAACTTGCTCTCCATGAATTATTAGCTAGGACAAATAACCCATAAAATCTCCAGCACTTCGAAATTGCACTTAGATCAATAATTTAGTGTGTTTGAGATGTTAGAATTGATTATTAACCAGTATGCAAATTCCATAATTAGAGTGTTGCTGTCCTAGAACATTTCCAGCCACATAAACAACAAGAAAAACTCAAAATTTTTCAGATTTCTACTCAGAAATTTATTGCAGAATTTTTTAGAACACCAAAATCTGAATTGATGTGTTAGATATGGCCCTAAAATTGATTCAAGAATTATATGGTTTGCTGATATGAATTCCAAAAATAAAAAATCAACAATTTCAACCATAAAACTGTTGAAATAATGTAACTTCGAAGAATATTGTACTTGTACTTTACATTATTATTATTATTCCTCCTTCGGGAGATGTCATTAATGTAAAAGGTCACGAGGGAAATCCTCCATTGTAAGTCGGGTCAATAGTACCCAAAAGAGTTTAATATAAATATTATTTTGAGTCTTCCTAGGTAAGTCAGCCTTGTCAGTTTGATAGGTCGGCCCAATTAGGTTAAAAGGTCTACTGAAAAGTTGAGTATAAATATGTGAGGTGCCTCCCTCATTCTATTCATTCACTCACTCAAGCATTTGCGCAAGAGAGGAAGAGGGAGGCTAGCGAAGGAGGAGGAGGATTGTTCTTGGCTCTTGTATTTGGGTTTAGTCTCTCTTTCTTATGAGACTTGTTCTTTGGGCATTGTACTTTGGTAATCTATATTGAGGAAGTTTTTGCTGGGTTTTCTTCCCCTTGTGAGTTTCCCAGGATAAATTGTTGCGTACCTTGTTATTCTGTATCTTTCAGAGATCCTCTTTATGCTGCTATTGTGAAAATGTATTAAATGCTCATGAAGTTAGAATGTAGTCTTTAGTAGCATATAATCTTAACAAAAACTATTGGAAAATGGCAAAAGTGTATGAAACTAGTGCCCAAAAATTTCCAACTGTCTTAATCTAACATAAAACTCTCAAAAATGATACGCAATGATATTATTTAGGGCTTATTTTTTCAAAAATGAAATGCAGAAAATAAATCGAGAAATAGAAAATAAAACTAAACTAATTTAACCCAAAGAAAATTCCCTAAACTATCTAGAAATTCTAGAAAATAATTTTTTGGATTTTGGGAGTTAGATCTATCCTAGAAACTACCCTCAACTATTTTAGAAAGCAAGTAAAATATTTTTTCTGATATTTTTGAGTGAAATCTACTCTAAATCTACCCTAGAAAAAAGGAAAAATTGATAAATTTGATTTTTTTGGTTGAATAATTAAAAGAGAGACTAGTGCCTTCAAATGCTTGGGCTATGGGGTCTTGGGGTCAAATCCTCCAAGTGGCCTTGTATGTAAATGCTTGGCTGAAATCCCTGTATGACACAAAAAATTTCCCGTCCCAATCTATTGAAGCTTCATGCAAACCCTCATTAAGGAAAAACGGTCATTACTACACATACCGACAGCTCATGCCCTAGCTTGTACCCTACCTTATGCCACCCAATCTGTAGCCTCTACAAAGGTAAGCAAACCACAAACCAACAACAAAACTAAACCACAAAATGTCAAAATGATTCCATTGGAGCAATCTTACTCTTTCAATGAACTAGGAGTATAAAGCTTACAATGAGAAAGATAACACGTTACCTCAACAAGAAGAATCACCAAGTTGTGCTAACCATAGAAGAAGACCGAGAGACAACCTTTGGATGCAAAATGATAGTATTTCTCTCTAATGCTCAACAACAATGAGAATGAGAGGTGAGCTCTCTTATATAGGAGAAAAGCTCAACTTCATCTACAATAAAATAATAATAAAAGTGCCCAAACCCTAGATCTATCCTAGGGGTCCTCCAAAATACATATATTAATGTTTAATTCTCAACAAATCCTCAAGGAGAGAGGGTGACCCCATCAAAACATGGTCAAATGTTGATAAATGGTACAAGAGATGGCTCGAGAAGGAGGGCACTCCATCACAAATGGTCCAAAAAGGCATGCGTGGAAAAATTATGGTGCGACATTTTAAACGACAGTTTTGGATTTTCCAACTTTTTTAACATTTATCAGATTTTCTATTATAACCACTTTTCGGAAATCTCGTGGCCATTTTGCATCCAATAGTGTTGAGATGGCACAATTTTGGGTACTTTGCTAAAAGATAAATTCTCCTAAAGTTAGGACGCCCTTCCATGTGTGCTAGGAACATGACAAAGTGTAGTGCTCCAGAATCTAGATATAAGTGCTTGATGATCATCCAACATACCATTCAAGTCAATGTTGCAAATAGTTTGTCGGAGAATAAATCGTCAAGGGTTTGGAAAGAAACTTATTGGAAATATCGAGAATTATCGAAAAATATCAACAAAAAAAACTTAGACCTGAAGAGTTATGAAACTAATAGAGAAATCGGCAACACGAAAAACTCGGGAGAAATCGGAAATATTGAGGGAAATCAAAGATATTTGTAACACTTATTCAAGTCATAGCATGTGTGTAAGTAAGATCTCCCTAGTGTAATAAAATTAACCATCATCAAAACTTAGGCAAATGTTCATCTAATATGACAATAATACACAAGATATAAGTTACAAATACACTTATTTAATAATTCAATGAAAATAATTTTACCCATCTAAGTCTAACATTAGTGTAACCCATAAAACCCTTTTACATGTGTTAGCCCTAAGCCAACATGCATAGCTTAGCTTACCTAAGTCAAGTGAGGGTGTATGAAGTGAAGTACATACATAGGGGAGAAAAGGGGTCTTTGTGAAATATCATCCTAGTAACATGAGGGTGTTGGTCTATCCTTAACTTTCAAGAGTTGGGTTTTTTTAATGTTTCTTCCACATGTGTGCCCAAGGAAGTGTTGTCATGGGTCATCCATCATCGTGCCTTCATATTGCGATCCCTTTTATTTTCATTTTTTTCTTTGATATTTCATTTACTTGCATTTTATTTAGCCCTTTTATTGGCTTAGTCCCTTTTTCTTTAGATATGGCTTATACAACCTGGGACAAGGGAACCTGGCTTTTGTGAAGGGGTGTATCTGTCATGATTTTTTCCATTTGCATTTTTGTAGTTAATTTATTTAGCAAATCCTTTTTAAGGTGAGTACAAGACTATTTTAGCTTTATTTGAGGCATTCATACATTGGAATAGTAATGAGACCATGTATTATTACCAAGGATAGATCATTCATAGACGAGAAGTATGAAGGGGGAGGGTGAATTGGTTAGCGAGATGAAAAATGACTAGGTAAAATATGATGAGCTGGATGGAAATCACTTGACTTAGTTCACTAAGGTATAAATTAACCTTGTACCAACTCATTTATTAAGCTAGAAGAACCACACTAAAGTTAGACTAAGAGATGAGCAACGATTTAAGTATATGAGTCATCATAAAGCATACATTTAACATTTCATGCTAACATACCATCATATCAAAAAACATGCTAAGAGTAAATGAAGGTTAGAAAATATCACATCACTAGAGGATCATGAACTGTCACCGATTGGGCACATCATGGCACGTGGACCATCTGACAAGGCTGGAGGACGTCTGACTAATGATCAATGGTGGGACCACAAATCCCACATCAAAATCTCTAAACAAAGTCACCCTTGTTGAAAAGGGGGTAACACATACGAATCTGGCATCAATCCTCCTAGATGCCATTGGACCTAGACCTAGTTTTGATACTGTTGTCCGCTGAGATGCACACCGGCATCATAAATCTTTCGAAAGCTGTTCCCTCACTACAAGTGGGGAAGGTGTGGCCTTGGGGGCAAGCAATGAGCCAGGTACTGTCACCTGAATCCAGCTCCTCCGTTTAGGCAAACTCCTAACGAAGCCAAGGGGGGTAGACCCTACAAAGAGTTTCTAAGGCTCTTGTGTTTTTTAGATGTTTTGAGGTGAGGTGATGCGGATGGATGTTGTTTAGGAGTTTTATGATGATCACATATTTTCAATATCAAATTATATAATCAAAGATACAATTGCAAGATATATAGATGCACAACCACTTGATGAACTTAAGTACAAGACACTCACAGTATAATATGAGAATTAAATGACAAGTGCTCCAGATAGATATTAAGCAAATAAAAATGATGTCAAGGACCAGTGCCTTATGGAGTCAAAGTCTTGAGTGCTTGGGTTGCTTTATACAAGAGTTCAGTGTTTGTGTGAAATGTTTTGCAATTTGTTCTTGGTAAATTTTATTGTAAATTTTAAGTAATCTTGTTTTAGGTGTCTTGGAAATCTAACTGGAAGAACTACTCTAGGTGGCCCCGTTCAAGGACATGACAGACCGGTTTGGATCACAACTAGGTGTTCAGGGAACTTAACTAGCAATTGTGTCCGAGGTTGGGTTGCTCGGTGCCGTCACTAGGAGTTCCCCACTTTTGAGTACTTATCAAACAACGCTGGTTCGTTGGTTATGGGGGTAATGATTTTATTATGGTTTGAACTTGCAAGATTAGGCAACCAATACCGTTTCTGAGTATTCCAACTTTTTTAGGGTTGGGCAGAGCATACATGGAAAGGAGAAATGAATAAATTCAAATTTTATTAGGGAGTGTGAGTTGTGAATGATTTTATTACAACACAAGAAAGCTCTCCGACAGAGAGTGCTCTTGACTTGTCTTATGACAGAGGTTCAAGAGTCTTATGATGTACAGAATTAAAGTACTGAAAGTAAAGTCTAATCTACCCAAGAATCTCTTTTAGGTCAAAGACCGTACTCGGGAGAGCATGGGGGTAAGTAAAACAGAAGCAAAAACAACTCTCTGACAGAGAGCACTCTTGATCCACTATTGGTGAGATTCAAGAGATTTCTACTTTAAACAGTTTATATCAAAAAAGAACTACTTAAACAAATGATGAACAACTAGCAATTATTGCAAAAATGAAACTTAGCTAGACAATTAGTATTCTAAGTGCAAAAATGGAAAACTAATCTAAGAAACCACTCCAAGAAAAGAGACACTACAAACTTCCCCAAATGGGGGAAGTTGGATGTGGGGGCTTAAAGACTCCACTAGCTTTTTATTTAAGAGTTACAATGCTTTTTTGGTTTTTTGGAATTTGTCAAAAAAGATTTTGCTTGCTTTGGTTCTTTTAGCCTTTTGGCTCTTCTCTTGCTTGTTTGTCTTTTGTTCACCTGTAGATAAGAGCTCTTAACAACAACTAATTAAACTGTTAGAAAAACCAAATTTGACTTATGATTGGGAAAAAGTGAAAATGGATGTGATGAGAAATGCTAAATGAGATAAATAAAAGGCCCAAAACAGAAAAATAAAGCCAAAAATCAGACCTTGGAAAAGTTGGGAAATGCTCACTTTTAAGGGTGAAAAATGCACGTTTTTTAATGAAAAAACTTGAAATTTTTTAGGAAATTTTTTTTTTGAATTTTTTTAAATATTTTAGGTTAATTTCCAGAATTGGAAATAGTAGAAAATTACTAAAAATCAGCGAAAACCAGTAAGTTGAAAAATGCACGCTTTTCGTGAAAATCATGAAAAATTGAAAAAATAAAATTTTGAAAATTCTTTTTGAATTTTTAAAAAATTTTAGGCTAATTTCCAGAATTGGAAAATAGCAGAAAAATGCCAAAATCAGCAAAAAACCAGCGAGCTGAAAAATGCCAAAAATGGCACGTTTTTCGAGAAAAGGGTAAAAAATGGAAAAAATAATTTTTAAATTTTTTTTACTGTTTTATGTTAATTTCCAATTGAAAAATAACATAAAACTCAGAAAAATCAGCAAGCTAAAAAGTGAAAAATTTGCACTTTTTTTAAGAAAATTTGTGCATGTTTTCGAAGGCAAAAAAAGGGACAAAAATTGACTTTTTTGCACTGTCTTAGAAATTTCCAGCTAGCTGGAAATACACAGAAGACAGTGGGGAGAGAGACGTGGCACGCAAAACAATGCGGCAATTGGGCACAAATCCCAATGTACTTCTTCAAGGCAAGACTTTGGTAAAAAATCAAGGGTTTTGGACACACTTAGAAGTATTTTGGCACTCAAAAAGATGGAAAATAAAAAGGAAAAATGGATTTACAAGCTTGAAAGATGAGACTAGATCTTTTTAAAAGAAACTTGAGAAATAGATCTAGATTTAAAAAATAGATCTAAGGCTAGAAAGCCTAGTTCTACCTTAGTAAAAGAAAAACAAGCTAAAAATAGAGATTTTGATGAACTTGAGATCTTTTACAAAAAGTGGAAATGAGAGATAAAAACCTTGTGCTTGAGATCCACTTGTGGTAGCCAAGAAGAAGTTTGATTTAACTTTGATGGTGGAGATGAGAAGAATCCAAGCCCTCTTTTCGATCGTTGGATGAAGAAGAGATCAAGTGAAAGCCATTGAACATTCAATGATGAGGATGCCTTTGAAGTCTTTGAAGAAGGGGGAGATGCAAACTAGTTCATCCCTTACTCCAAGATGTACCTGAAACTTGTTAATAACACAGTTAAAAAGAAGAGGAAGATCTTAGTATGTTAGTACAAAAATAAATCCAAAGAGCATGTATTGAGTCCAACTAAAGCATGCTACTTCAAAATATATTTAAATACCAATCATAAACAAGTAAATTGATCCACAAATACTTGCCCTATGTGATTGAGAAAACAAGCCTTCTAAGCTAGATCCAATCTCCAATCAATAAGCATGCATAAAATTTGAAAAATATTACCTCAACAAGGCACCATGAACCATGCATGCACCAATTTGACCTCCAAAGTCTCAAACTTTATTCAATGTTGCACAAAAGGAAAAAATATTACATTGTAAACGGGCAGAGGTTTCTTGCACAAATTAACTACACTAA
The DNA here is from genome assembly GCA_027924585.1 of Larix kaempferi. Taxonomy (NCBI): domain Eukaryota; kingdom Viridiplantae; phylum Streptophyta; class Pinopsida; order Pinales; family Pinaceae; genus Larix; species Larix kaempferi. The sequence goes on along the minus strand of BSBM01001557.1, from coordinate 757,052 downwards.
GAGAGTTCATGGAGCCTTCCTTTATACAAAACTAGAAGTCCAAATACCTAATTCGAATTGGCACAAGAAAAGCCAATATCCAATCAAATCCAGGTCGAAATCCTCATCAAATGGCTTGGAGAACATGACTCACACTACAAACTCGAGTTTGGGAGTAATGGAGAGTGGGGAGGTGGCCTCCACCTTGGCAAGGCGCCCCCCACTCCATCTTGGAAACTCCTTCAAGCGAGTGGGCATCCTCCACCTTGGATTGACGTGAGGAGTTGAGGAAATGCGTGAGCCTTTAGGAGGAGACAAAGCTTTGAGTTGCATTGATGGAGACTTGAATTTTGTGGAGTCATGTCTTGAGATATCCCCCAAAAATAGGAAGGCACCTACCATAGCTTTAAATGCCAGTTCAACAATCCACTCAAACTTTGCCATCACACCAATTCGTGATTGTACATGAGGAGGGCGAATTTGCTCATTGAAGATCTCTTGCAGTGATTGGATAGTGAACTGAATGCTTTTGGAGTTGATTGGAATCATCATGAATGCTCAGTGCCATGTCATGTAGCCTTTTATTTTATTCAATTTGGATTATTTTGGAGAGATTTGGATTATCTCCAAAATATTCATTTTTTATTATTTTAATTAATATTTTTCTTTTATTGACTTTTTTGAGAAAATATTAATTAATAGGCTGAATGACTTTCCGAAACATAGGCTAAGTGGGTTTGGGGTTCAAATATGATTTTTTGCTTAGGAATTAAGCCTCCAATCTCTGAAATCCACCCCCAAACGACTGACATAATACAAATTTGATTTTTCCAATTAAATATTTGGAAAAATAATAAAAAATAAAACTCATCCAATGCGTCTGGTAAAAATTTTTCGGACATTGTTTTTAATGGATGACCAATATAGGAAATGACCATCTAAGACATACATGGTGTATAGTAGGTTCATATACATCAGTTGGACTCTAATAACCCCCCAAGGCTCAGGCTTCCAAAATCGGGCATTCCAGCTTTGGAGGAAGCAGGAGAAAACCTCGTCGATTATTACTCGGCTATAGGCAAAGCATAATTGACAAGGGCAAAAAACACCCTGGAATGCCTTAGTTGATAGTCTAGTCATGGGGAACCGAGTCACTCAAAACCCTACTAGCACACGTATTACAAACCCCATGGGGCCATGGTCATTTCAGCAGAAAAATAAAACTGGCTAGCCAAAATTGGCTAGTCACCACAATCTGAACCCCTGATACTCTGGAAGTGAACACTGATGATGTTCCAACATTGGCGGCTCAATGGAGGTTCAACTATTGTAGAATATAGTTGGTAACAGATACTATATAAAAAATGCACACACAATGTAAAACAAAGTTGTAGAGAGAGAGAGAGAGAGAGAGAGAGAGAGAGAGAGAGTATTCCTAAAAATGAAAAATGAAATACAAAGCTCGTGTTTCATGACAGAGAGAATCACCCATAAAACCAACTAGCATTGGGCTTAGATCTATTTTACACAAGTTTTTGGAAATGGGAAACAGGAAAAGGGTTTCACAAAATGTGAAATTGTAAATGGAAAGGGACTAAAATATAGGAAACAACGGGGTAGATTCAATAAGATGTGATAGGGAACACCAAGAAACTAAGGAAACGGTCTCTAGAAGCGGGAAGAAGATCTGAATATAAAATTAAAGACTAAATCAGAACAATGAATTATAAATATTCAAAAAACAAGATTCATTTTCTTAAATGATAATTTTTGTTGCCGCCTAAAACACATCTAACCATAGATAAGTCTCCCAACCACTATGTGTGTTCTTGAGGGCAACTATGAGTGTAGAACCCACTGTCACCTCGATTCTAAACTCCTCCGTTTAGACCCCAACTCCGAAAGGTCAAGGGGGGTTGTCCCTACTTACTAAGATTCTTTTATGAGTTTATTTTTAAGAGTTGTAAATTATTCAATGTCCAAATGATAAGCAGTCATGTAGGGATGCAGTTATTCAAATGACAAGCAAACCTTAATGAAACGAATACAATTGTAAAAGAGAAATATCAATTCATTAACAAGACTAGTGCCTACTTTACTTGGGTCATGGAGTCACAAATATAAATAAACAAGAATACCAAAGATACTATAGTTGCATTAAATCATTCACATGTCACAATAATCAAAATATCATATTTAACATTAACTTGTAGTAAATGAACAATTTAATGAATGAAAGATGCTTGTAACGAGATTGAACCAAAATTGAAATCCTTTCAAAGTAAAGTGCTTGGAAATGAAATAACAATTGTTGTGTTTTGCAAATGGTCCTGTAAATTTTAATTGATTTTAAGTCTCTCTTTAGATTAGGGAAATTAAGGTTTGTGTAATAAAATAAATGCTAATCTATGTGTCTATCCCAAGAAGTTATCTCTTTCGATTTGAGAGAGATTGCCGGGTGCTCAACAAGAGAACACAAGGTTCTCAACTAGCTCCACGGGTCAACCCCAAAACTTGCTGGGTGCTCAAGAGGAGGACACTAAGTGTCAAGAGGCTCCCAACATCCTCTACCCCTCTAGCTCCACAGATCAAGCTTCTTTTTCTCAGTATCTAGTTAAGATCGACTTCTGAGTGCCTATTATTCTAGCCAACACAAATCCTTACCCTTTCTTGTCACCTAGGATTGCTTGAACTGGCAAGGGGAGTGAATACAAGGCAAAAATAGAGCCACAATTTATTTTAAACTTTAATAAATAAACAAAAACCAAAGAACAATGCTAGCCAATGCGATTTTACAATGGAGGGAAAGCCTACTCACTTGTAAGGTGCGGGCAAAATAAATTAAAGCAAAAATGATTAGTAAGCAAATCTACTAGCCAACATGATTTTGCATGGATGGACAGTGCCTCTTCTCATGCAAGGTGTGGGAAAACAATTGAAACAAATGCAAAATAAAAGCCGGCACGATATTGCATGGATGGGTAGCGCTTCTTCTCATGCAAGGTGTGGGCAAACAAAAATACAAGCCAACACGATATTACAAGTGTGGCAAAGCCTTCTCACTTGTAAGGTGTGGGCAAAATAAATTTGAAAAAAGAAATAAACAACTACACTAAACCCAAGCCACTCAACAACTGCTATGCAAGGGTGGCAATGCCTCCTCACTTGCATGCAATGGATGGCAAAAAGGAAAATGAAGAACTTTTACTTGAAAATAAAACAAGAAATCAAGCCCAAGAGACTCTCTTGGATTTGTTACAACAATATGGATTCCAACACTTAATATTATAGAGAATATGAGAAGAAAGAGAGTTATTTTGATTGTTTTTTGCAAGTGGCTTGAAGATGGTAGCTTGTAGTTGCCCCTTATGCTTGATGATGGCCAAATTTGTGTAGAATAACACCTCAAACTGTACAAACCTGCTAAAAATCAACAAACAATAAATTACAGAAAATGCCCAAAATCACTCTTGGGCAATGTTAGTTATATGAAACTAAATGGTACAAAAAATTCTGAAATTTTTATGAATAAATTTGCATAACATAAGAGCTTTAAAAAGAAGTTTAAAATCAGATTTCAATATGGAAATAGTATGCAGAAATAAAATGCAGAAATTTTGAAGAGAAGGGGAGAATTTGTGCTCTTTGCTCTTCAAATGTTTGAAGTAGTGGGGTATTCAATCGAGGAAGTCCACTCTTCAACCCAAAGAACCTGCAACTTATGAGATATTTGCTACACAACTAAAAAGAAGGTGAGATCCAAATAATGAGCTAAGCAATCATAAACTTCAACCGAGAAACGTATGAAGTTCTGAACCACAAAACTGAAAACTCAAAAAACTTATGGCAAAAATACCACAAATCTTACCAAAGCAAATAAATTTGCTTGTTTGGCCTCCCCAAACTTGAGTAGCTATGAAGTGTAGAAGCAAACCACCATAGTGCAACACCAACACAAGATCTCCTCCAAATATTTCTATTAATCAAGCCAAATGACTAAAAATTACAATGGCCCAAATGGGAGAAAAATGGAAGCAAGAGAGTGAGAAAATGGAAGAATGCAAGAGCATGAGAGATTGTAACCCAAATGAGGCTTAAATATAAAAAGAGAGAGGGGAGAGTTCCTTTGCATGAGTGACATTTGTCACTTGGAGAGAAAAGGGGCCCATGGAGGGGGGTGCACTTCCATGGGTTAAAAATAACAAAGAATGGGGAGAAAAAACCCCCTCACTCATGTTTTATATGTCATTGCTACGCCACGGGGAGAAAATCATGAAGGTGGGAACCTCCCTTTTGGCTTATTTCAATTTATCTCATTTCCCATGGTGAGAGGGTTACCCCCTTATGGATAAACTTCAAACTTGAAAAAACACTTGCTTGGGGGGCCCCTTTTTGGCCTTTAATTTTACGTTAGGGTCATAACATAACCTTTGGAAACTTAACTTGGCCACCCCAAGTGACTTTAGGCACTTTTCCAAAATTTGCCTTACTAATTATTTGCCAATTTTCCTGATTTCCTTGGCTGACTTAGGAAAAGGTGTCCAAAACCATAGCAAGACTTGTCCGAATGACTTCAAACTTGTTCCAAGGGTGTAGGGAGTCTCATGCCATTTATCTTGAGTACCCATACCCCTATACAACATCATAAAGTACCACTTATCCCTCTTTTACATTACAAATTTTTATGCTGAGGGACACTTTTTAATTACCAAAAATTAAAAAATCCTAAGTAAAACTTAATGAAATTCCGCAAGACTCTGGAGAATGTCTAGCATGGTAATATAGAACATTCCTAGGCCCCAATCACCCCATGGACTCGATCATTAGAACACCTTTCACCACTTTGGAGGTATTTTTGAGTGAAAAACTCAAATAATTAAAATCACTAAAAATGAATTTTAATTATCCAAGGGAAAAAACACTCGATGAAAGGACTTCCCTAATGATTAAGTCATAGGCAACTAAGTTATACAAAAATTGACCTTCATGCATATCATTACAAAATCCCCCGTAGGGAGTGCGGAAATTTCATGGAGAAAAGATAAGAAGAAGAGCTTCCTCACTTGAAAAAATTCATTAGGTACTTCTTTCTCATCTTCAAGGCACATGGTACATGTGCATGGTACATAGTTGTCCACCTAGTTGGTTTGGTGGTCAACAATTTCAAAATTCAAAATTTCATATTGCATATCACTATGCTACAAAGATGATGAACATTGTATAATGTTTCATAATTCATAGGAAACAAAAGTCAGAACTTTAACTATTAACATGGCAAAATGTTGCAGCTGCAAAAAAACAAGAAGAAATCAGATTCTTTCCACATTGAGAAAGCTCTCCTTTAGAAAACATCTTAGGCTAAATTGATTCGTTAGTCTAAAAAATTTACTGCTGCTGTCAAAATGAAAATGGCTAAATGAAATGAAAAATGATCTCCCTCCAACTCTCATACTCTCTTTATTTTCCCTCTTATTTTTTTTCTTAGAGAGCTTGGAGGCTACCCAACCCCTCGTTTTTTCTTAGAGACTTGGAGGCTACCCAACCCCTCTTTTTTTCTTAGCTTTTAAAAAAGAACAAATAAAAATAGCACTGAGGTGGAAACTTTAAGCAATTTCTGATCACATTTCCGGAAACTACCAAGAAAACACTGTAACTTTTCTAGAAACTGTTGAGTAATGACTGAAACTTTCCTAGAAACTGCCGGAAACTTTTCAGCAGTTTTTGGCTCTCTCAAAAATGCTTCCATGCTGCTTTCTGGCACGTGGAAATGTTTCAGAAACTGGAAACATGTATCTGGCTGACCATAAACAGTTTTCGTGTATTATTGGTTTAGACATAATTAAAGCCTAATTAACAAACAAGTCTTAACCTCCGTGGCATGTTACTATTGCATTATGTCCTATAACACTTTATTATCTAAGACCTAATAAATATATGATATGAGTCAAATCACTATTAAGCTATGTTAATTCTACTAGTGCCTTAGTGGAATTCTGTAGGAGAACAAACATCTAGGTGTCATAACCATAAATGAAATAATCGTAATCAACAATTAATTAGTGGGGGTCCAAACAAAACCGATAATAATTGGGAAAAATCGCAAGCATTAAAAATACAAAGATATTCTTTTTATTTCATTATTTTAAAATTTACAATATAAAGTATAAACCAATAGCAACATCAAATAATCACACTGCCACATAAATATGAAAAAAACTAATATGTAAGATGTATAGGATGCAAAATGATACATCAAAGCCTATTGAATCATGATAGTTCTCCAATCAAGGACACAGAAATAAATAAACAATACAAAATGACATCAAATATATATAAAATGTATCTCATCATGATCAATCATCTACAAAGATCTGTCCGTCCAACCATTAGACATCATCATGCATCTAGTGGCCTCCCATGACTTTCTTGTCTCCTCCAATTGATTCCCTATATTGGCCTTTTCCTTTTGAAGGAGTGGCTCTCACAACTCCTTGTAGGTAGGGGCTTTATACCCTAGGCCAACGATAGTGGCAACATCAAACATACCGTAATAGAGTGGATTGGTCTTGGAAATGATCAAAGGTATGTTGCTTCAAGAAAAATACCTCGCCACAATCTGAGTGGCGGCATTTTTCCAAGAATATCTCATCAATCATGTCTGCCTATGTAGCAATATTTGTTCAATCTATTTGCATTGTGATAGATCAATCCTATCTTTCCATCATAGATCTCATTTGGGAATAAAATGAATAAATGGGTTTATTATGATATTCATTACTTTAGAGCATATATTGGCTCATATTGTTTTTTCTCTTATTTTGGTTGTCACTCTCATTTATTGGGGAACCTTAGTTTATCAAATTGAACGACTAAGTAGTTCGGGAGGAAAGGGCACGATAGTTACTTTTCTTTGTACCTACATGCTTCTTCCTTCTTTTTTTAACCACTGATCTAATGGAAGGTAGTGACCCTTACCTAGTTCTTGGAACAAAAAAGGTGAGGTCCTCATGGAAGTTGAACTTGTGGAGTCCCTCTTACTATCCCTAGTCTTGGATATGCTTGTGGTTATGGAGGATCTACTGATTCCTTCAGCAGCAATTTCAAGTTTTTGAGCAACTGACTTGGCCTTCTTTCTATCCAACTCATGAACAGGCTCGTGGACAACTTAGATGATTCCTCGAGATGCTTTATTACAACCTACAACATCATGCCTTGGGATTCTTGCCAAATGGTATTTCACATGGTAAATGCCCCATCCATTTTCATTCCACATAGCTTACAGTTGAATTTCATTATGTTTATCCCACCCTTAGGTTGACCATAATACTACCAAAATGGGTCCAAAGCCTTTGGCATATTGGCAAGGAAATGGCTGACTTCAAACTTCAAACCAAGGGCAAATGGAACAAAAAAAAATAAACATAGAGTACTGCTGGAGGAAAACCAGACCTTTGAACTTCTAAAATCATTCTACAATCTATGAAAAGACAATAACAAAAGGCAAGTATGCACTCTGGAAACTGTTGCATAATTTTGGAAGAACATGATGTGTTATGTTGATTAACAATTTAACACATACTTGGAAAATGAAAACTGTGAGCAAAAATCAATCCCTTCCTTACTCAGAGAAAAAACCTTCAATGGTAGGTGTTACACTGTACCAGTACCGACTCACTTTCAGATATCTGCCCAGGGAGAGGGGTTGTTTTTTTTTCAGGACTAGGATGGGGGTGTTGTTTGCACCTTTTGAGGGATGGTTATGGCTGGACCCCTTGATTGTTCCTTTAGGAGTACTATGGCTTAGTGGCCATTGTTGACTGCCTCATTTTAGGGCTTGTAGCCCTGAAGTTGGTGTCTGGGGCTCCTAGGGGAAAGTCACTAGGTCACATGACCCCTGCCCAGGGAGAGGGGTTGTTTTTTTTCCAGGACTAGGATGGGGGTGTTGTTTGCACCTTTTGAGAGATGGTTATGGCTGGACCCCTTGATTGTTCCTTTAGGAGTACTATGGCTTAGTGGCATTGTTGACTGCCTCATTTTAGGGCTTGTAGCCCTGAGGTTGGTGTCTGGGGCTCCTAGGGGAAAGTCATTAGGTCACATGACCCCCCTACTTGATCTTCACACAGGTGACAACATTTTACTCAGAGGCACTTGCCTCCTCTTCCGGCCACCCCAGGCACCCCTCTTGGCCTCCTTTCAACACAACGCCCTTTCTCCTTGGTGCCAGAGCAATGATGACGTCATCCTTGATGCCCAGGCCTGCAAGCATGATTGAGGGGGGACGTTGAGGGGCAAGTCACTAGGTCACATGACCCCCCTACTTGATCTTTACACAGGTGACTGTTATCACTCAAGCTCTAGCTGCCACTAGATGTATCCCATCCGGGACGGTAGAGGAGAGGGCAACCAAGTTGGTGACAATTCAAGCACCAAGTCCACCACTCAAGTGAGCGGTTGTCACATCGGACAAGGCACTTGTTGTTTTAGACAAGGTACAAGGCCAAGTCAAGGGGGAGACCCTGTTCAACCAGCGATGGTTGGAGACTCAAAAAGGACACTTGCAACCCCAAGCTAAGCAATGGAAAACAAGGAGAAAGTTTCTAAGTATCCTAAGACCCTTTCCAACCAACAGTTTAAAATCTACTTGAGATAAGAGCACTTTGGATCAGTGTTACAAATATCGGCCGCGAAATCGCGAGATGCCGATTTATCGCGATATTTCTGCAGCAGCGATTTTTTAAGAAAAAATCGGGCACCAATATCGGGCCGATTTCCCGTCGAAATATCGCCGATTTTCCAGTGAAAAATCGCGAAATCGCGCAGTCGACTCGCGGTTTTCTGACAGGGTAAAAAAAAGTTCAATTTTTAAGATTTTAAGCCCGCGGTTAGGGCTCATTTGTTCATAACTTCATTTTGTCGCTCGCTACAGAGGTCGAGAGGAGCCGGCGATTAGGGTGCAGCTGAAGCCTGAGCCTGTAAGTAATTTGTAAATGTTTTTTTTTCATTTAAAAATTAAAACTGTGAACGGCGTCTTCCACAGTCCGCGCCCAATACACTCCGCGCCCAACACACTCCCGGCTTCCACACACACTCCGCGCCCGCGCCCAACACACTCCCGGCTTCCACACACACTCCGCGCCCGCGCCCAACACACTCCCGGCTTCCACACACACTCCGCGCCCAACACACTCCGCGCCCAACACACTCCCGGCTTCCACAGTCCGCGCCCAACAGCCCACTGCAAATTCGTAAACACACTCCAGTGCTCCACGGCATCTTCCCAGCCCACTGTAAATTCGTAAACCCCTGCACGGTGCACACTGCACATTCCAGAATCCACACTCCTCCCGGCTTCCACACAGCGTAGGTGTAATTTTTAAAAAATAAAAATATACAGTGTTAAATACTTAAATATACAGAAACAGTGTGTGTACTGTCACTGTGTACCTAGCAGAGTCGCAGACAGGGATGCTTCGGCCCCTATTTCAGGGATGGCACACTTTCAAGTTTCATTTAATAAATTAAATTTTAATATACAGTCTTAGTCTGTTCACTGTTTTCCTGTAAATTATTAAAAAAACATATTGCAGCATGTTATTTTTTTACTGTTTTGTTATTAAACTTATTTGTTATTTGCAATTTTGCAGCGTGCTAATTTTTTTTTTTTTTGCCCTAGGTTTACTTGAAGTTGAAACTTCATTTCTTCCATATAGAAGATGTCGAAATTGGATGCATTTTGGGAATTTGGCACAGCGATTGAGCCAGAAAATCGACAAACGCTCACTTGCAATTTATGTGGGAAAAGAATGGCGGGAGGGATAAGCAGGCTGAAATATCACATTGCACAAATATCGGGGCATGATGTGACTCCTTGTACCGCAGCAAACGAGGATCACATCGACAAGGCCAAAAAAGCAATTGAGGAAACTAAGCAAAAGAAACAATTCAAGGAGGCCGTGAGACATCAAATTGCCTCAAGATCCGGGTCCGGATGTGGAGTGGGGGCTAGTGGGACGAGTCCGGAAACCTTCTCCACGCAACAATCCACAATGCCTTCACCTTCGACTGCATCACCAATGGGTGCCTTTGTGTCGAGATGCTCAGCTGGTGGACAACCTTCTGTAAAGTCCATGCTGAAATTAAAGGAGAAAAAAGATGCAGATACACTTGTGGGTCGATGCTTGCTATGGAGTGATATTCCATTTAACTTTGCCAATAACCCATTTTATATGACCATGTTTGAGGCAGCTGCTGTTGTTGGGCCGGGGTATAAGCCCCCCACTTATGAGGAGTTGAGAGGGCCCATCCTCCAGAATGAAAAGGCCGAATGCACTTACAGGTTGGAGGATCTTCGAAAATCATGGGAGTTAACAGGATGCACAGTGATGTCAGACGGTTGGACTGATATGAAGGGTAGGACCCTTCTCAACTTTCTGGTTCACTGTCCAAGGGGCACTATGTTTTTGAAATCCGTGGATGCATCTGCACATGTCAAAGATGCGGGTTTACTATGTCGCTTGTTGGATGACTTCATCCAAGAGGTTGGCCCGCAGCATGTTGTCCAAGTCATAACGGACAACGCTGCGAACTATGTGTCTGCTGGTAGGATGCTTATGGACATGTATCCTTCACTATTCTGGACTCCTTGTGCGGCCCATTGCCTTGATTTGATGTTAGAGGATTTAGCCAAGATTGATTGGATCAAGGATACCATTGATTCAGCACGGGGCATCACAAAATTCATATACAATCATGCAGCGGTGCTTAGCTTGATGAGAACTTTCACAGGTGACAGAGAGTTGGTGCGTCCTGCCATCACACGCTTTGCCACTAGCTTTATTTCTCTCCGGTCCCTCTTGGATTCTATGTGGGACTTGCAGCAGATGTTCCTTTCACCTGAGTGGCGTGCTTTATCATTTAGCACTAGACCAGAGGGGCAAGCCATATGCAGGCTAGTGAATTTCCATCAGACCTTTTGGGATGACGTGAGGGAGGTTTGTGCCGTCACTGAACCTTTGGTGAGGGTTCTCCGCTTGGTTGATGGAGATAAGCCTGCAATGGGCTACCTGTATGAGGCCATGGATAGGGCCAAAGAGGCCATTCGTGCCTATTACGAGGACAAGGGAGATCGGGGGCAGGAGAGACAACAGATTATATGGGGGATGATTGATGCGCGATGGAACAACACACTCCATCGCCCCATTCATGCTGCAGGATTATACCTCAACCCTGCGTTTGGTTACTCCTGTGGCTTCAGATTTGATGGAGAGGTTATGGCTGGATTCTACGAGTGTGTCCATAGGATGGTGCCGTCTGCAGATGATCGTGCAGAGCTTTCCCAAGAGTTGGAAGTGTATAAGAGAGCCGCAGGATTACTTGGGTTTCATATGACAGTACATGACAGGACCTACTTGATGCCAAGTAAGCTTCACCTTGTTTCAAATTTTCGTTTTCTTTTTCTAATTCTTTTTTTAAATTAAATTGTTTTTTCTTATGTTTCTTTAATTCGTTGTAGATACCTGGTGGGAAAACTATGGTGGTTGCGTACCTATTCTACAGAAGCTTGCCGTTCGAGTGCTCAGCCAGACTTGTAGCTCTTCCGGTTGCGAGCGCAACTGGAGTGTATTTGAAAAAGTACACTCCAAAAAGCGCAACAGGTTAGAGAATTTTCAAATTCATTAGAAAATATAAATTATTGAATTCTAGTTTATAATTTTATCATTTATCATTATGCCCCTTTGCCTTCTAATTTATGCATTACAAATTGAAATTATTAACTTTATAATTTAATGTCTAATTCTTTGATCCTCCTACAGGTTGGATACTCCGCGCCTTAATGATTTGGTCTACGTCCACTACAATCTCAGGTTGTGGGTGAAGCAATTTCAGAGAAAAGTTGATGCAAAGGCCATTTCATTAGATGAGATCGACACCACTGCAGCTTGGAGGTCGGAGCATGAGGAGCCTGCTATGGAGGTAGCCCCTGATTGGCTAGCGGATGATCATGATCATGATGATGTTGCAGAGGCTCCATATGAGGGTGATCCAGTTCCAGAGGAGTTTCACACTGAGTCTGGGAGTGTGCCACAGTTAGATCCAGAGCCACAGGCAGGGTTAGAGGGAGATAGACCCGATAGTAGCACTGCTACTAGTAGAGGAGTAGCTGTAGGACTACCTCCTCGAGCTCCTTCTTCTTCTTCAGGACACCAGTTTCAGCCACCTTCAGGTTCTAGAGGACATCATGATCCTTTTGCAGGGTCTTCTAGTTCTTCTAGAGGACGTCAGATACCAGTACGAGGCCGGCAAGCCTTGAGGGCACCTCGTCCTAGAGGAAGGCCAAGGGCTGTTTCCACAGCGATTACCTTTTCCCGTAAAAGGGGTAGAGGGAATCCATAGTTTATTTACTTTATTTCACTGTAGATGACTCATGAGTCATGATGATGATCATGAGATACATTTGTTATAAGTTATAACTTATATTTTTGATGATTCAGACATTCAGTATTCACTATTTAGGAGTAGGACTAGGACATGATCCATTTTGATGTGTGATGTATCTCTAGACATCTTATATATCTTATATATCAGTTTTCTTTCCATATTCATGTGCCAATGTGTTTATTTGATGTTATTGTTGCTTTAGATGTTTAAAAAATTGAAAAAAAATGAATATTTTTGTGTTTTTTAAGTTTGCCGATTTTTGCCGATTTTTGCCGATGTTCTGCCGAGATATCCCGAGACGATGTTTCCTGGACCCTGCCGATTTCCGCGCCGCGCCGATATTTGTAACTTTGCTTTGGATAAGTTATTTCAGATCTGATATGTGGATGAGAATAGTGAATTTGAAAGATTAAATGTCTGGAAATTGACTCAAGGACCAAAATAGTGCTAGAAGTAAAAATAAGATTTCTACCTATGGGGGAAATTAACTCACAATGATTAAGCATGCATTAGCAGAAATAAAATCAGCGATTAAATGACACTTCTAGCATGTTAAAACTTGGTTTTTAAATGACAATAAAACAAGCAAAAGCAAAACCAAGCCTACCCACAACCCCAAAACCAAAAGACAGTCATAAAATACACAAAAATGCCCAAGGAAGGCACAGACCAGCAAGCTACCAGTGCCAAAAATGTGGGTAAATGGAGTCCAAAATGCACTGGATTTTGTATTCAAGGTTTTCTAAAGGAAACTAAAGTGTGTATTAAACATAAAAAATCCTATGGTTAAATTTTGAGATGTAAATTTTTATGAGTTTTAACTTGTGTAAATATTTCTCTATGCATTACGGAAAATGAAAACCGAGAGAAAGAAAGGATGAACTTACTTGGCACCGGGAGGAATATCAGATTTTGTTGAAGTAATGTAGCCCAAAGTTCAAATAGAATGATTTGTAGCAGCCCCGGGTTGAGATTGACTTGCCCAATTTCACCAATGCGCCCCTCTCTGCCTGTCAAACAAGAGACACAACATCAGTTTGCTAAAACAAGCAGAGGAACCACGACAAGGAAATAAAAATGTGAGAAAATGCTTGACAAAGATAGTAAAAGCACTCCCTCTAATCCTCAAATTCCGTAGAGTGAAGCATCAATGGCTTCCAAGTGGTGCACCCCTCTCCAAGAACCCTTGCCTGCAACAAAGATGGTGAGAAACAAAATATACCAACAGCGACTACAATCCTTTCTAGTGCAATGAGAGTACAATGAAAATCAATTTCATCCAATATCCACCACGAATACACAAGTATGAGAAGAAATCTCTTGTGTTTGATTTGCTATGCATGCTATTCTCTCAGATAAGATCCTAGATCATATTGAATTAAATTGATGAAAATCTAACATGGTATCAGAGCTAACCTGAGAAGAAGACACTGTGCAGCTGCGGAAGCTAGGGCTTCTTAATTTTTGGGTCTCTTTCCACAGATCATCAAGGGCAGGAAGCTAGGCTATCTCTCCTAAGGAAGGCGTATCTTTCTGTCGAAGCAGAATTGGATTCTGAGCATTTTCAATTTTCGGCTTGTCATTGCTGCGGGAAATTAGGGCTTTTGACAGAAGTGGAATTTTGGAGTGCTCTCAACACAAAATTGTTCTCCTCATCAAAATCGAAATTTAGAGACCAAGATCGAAGTTTTTGGTTGGGTAGAACTCCTAGATACGTCAAACTCTAGTTTGTCTTTTGGACCAGAAAAACCAGAAAACCAGAAAGGACCAGAAATTGCAGATCCGAAATTCGCAAGTCACTTTTGAGGGGTCAATTTTTGGAATTTTCAAAATCCAAGTGTACCAGCTTGCTTGTCTCAGCAAGGTGCATCTTTCCATCCAGACAGAAGTTTGAAATTCCAAGTTTGGATTTTTAGGGTTTCTCTGTCAAACCCTAGCCAGCTCCAGATCCAGTTTTAGAAAATCAAGTGGTAAGACCTAAAGCTTTTCTATTTCCATTTGAGTTTCTCATTAAAGATGTCTCACCACACCAAGCTTGAGGATAAGCTTGAAGGGGCTGATAACTTCCGAGCATGGAAGTATAGGATTGGGCTTGTCCTAGAAGAGAATGAATTGGACACCTGTGTGAATGAAGAGGTTCCAATTCTAGAGGGAGATGAGGCTAAGGCCTTACATAAGAAGAACTTGGTCAAGGCCAAGAGGATTATTGCAGATTCTATCAAGGACCATCTCGAGATGAGGCTAAGGCCTTACATAAGAAGAACTTGGTCAAGGCCAAGAGGATTATTGTAGATTCTATCAAGGACCATCTCATACCACATGTGTCATCTCTAAAGACACCCAAGGAGATGTTTGACTCCTTGACCAAGCTATTTGAAGGAAAGAATATAAATCGGAAGATGACATTGCGGACCCAATTGAAGAATGTGAAGATACAAATACAGAGATCATGCAGTCATACCTTACAAGGGTCTTTCAGATAAAAGAACAACTTGAAGCTGTGGGAGAAGACATAGAAAGTGGAGAAATAGTGATGACCACCTTGAATGGTCTACCCAGATCATGGGATTCCTTCATTCAAGGAATTTGTGCTAGGAAGAAGCTCATCACATTCAGTAGGTTGTGGGAGGAATGCTCACAAGAAGAAGCTCAACTTGTAGCTCGAGAAGAGAAGATGGGCAATGAAGATCAAGCTCTCACAACACACTCCAGGAGGAATGATAACAAGAGGGTGCACCACCACAGTAAGAAAGAAAAACACCACCACCAGAATCAGAGGGATAACTTTAGATCCTGAAGAGATGTATCCACCATTCGATGCTATACATGTGATGAGAAGGGACACATCTCTAGGGATTGTCCTAGAAATAAAAGTGGCTCTCTTGTCCTAGAAATAAAAGTGTCTGTCACAAGAAGAAGAAGAACAAGTGAAGACATCATGCTCACACTGCAGAAGATGATGAACCTCCCAGGAAGAGAGCCAGAGAAGAAAGTGAAGATTCTTCAAGCGATGAAGAGTATGTTTTGATCTCTGCCCTCACAGGAACTGGTACACATGGAAGCAATGATTGGCTTATAGATAGTGGGGCTTCCAAGCATATGACAGGATTCAAGGAATCCTTTATGAACCTATCTGAACATGAGTCACCCCAAAAAGTGAAACTTGGGGATGACTACCAGTATCCTATAAAAGGAAGTGGCGAAGCCTCTTATAAGCTAGACTCTGGAAAGTCTATGAAGATGAAAGATGTCCTGTTTGTACCAGGACTAAAGAAGAACCTTCTCTCCATATCTGCATTAGATGCAAAAGGTATGAAGGTTGCATTTGTAGATGGCCAAGTTCTTATGTGGCCAAAAGAAAAGACTATAGATGAAGCAGTAGTGATTGGAGAACAAGAGGGAGGGCTATACAAAGTGAAGGGCCAACCAGAACAAGCCTTGGTCCATGAATCCATGGAGCCTAGTGAACTATGGCATAAAAGGCTTGCACATGTGCACTATAGAGCACTACCTCTTGCAAGCAAAGTTGTTGAAGGTCTTCCAGAAATCCAAGCAAAGCATGGAGGCGTTTGCAAAGGTTGTGCAAAGGGAAATAATACAAAGAAGACATTTCCAAGTAGCGAGAGCAAGGCAAAAGGAATCTTGGAAATCATCCACTCCGATGTATGCGGTCCGATGTCATCCAGTTCATTGAGTGGGTATGTATATTATGTTTCCTTCATTGATGATTTTTCTAAGAAGACATGGATATATTTCTTGAAGAGCAAAGATGAAGTATTCAGTAAGTTCAAGGAATTCAAAGCCTTGGTCGAAAACCACACAGAGAAGAAAATCAAGATTTTCTGGTCAGACAATGGCGAAGATTTCACTTCAGAAGACTTCAAGAAATTATGCAGAGATTCAGGGATTAAGAGGGAGTTGACCACTCCATATAATCCACAACATAATGGAGTTGCAGAAAGGAAGAATAGAACAATTATGGAAGCAGCCAGGGCGATGCTTCATGACCAAGATCTTCCTATGCATCTATGGGCAGAAGCTGCAAGGACAACCGTGTATGTACATAATCGTACTCCACATAGAGTACTCCACATAGAGTACTTGACAACAAGACACCAGAGGAAGCTTTCTCCGGCGAGAAACTAGAAGTAAGCCATCTTAGAATATTTGGTTGCCCGGTGTACATACATATTCCAAGAGAGAAGAGGACGAAGTTAGATCCTTCAGGAAAGAAGGGTATATTCGTGGGATATAGTGAAAGCTCGAAGGCTTGCATAATATATTTCCCAGGATTCAAGAAGATCGACATCTGCAGGGATGTAACATTCGACGAAGACTTAGCATATCACAAATCCAGAAAGATACCTGTTGAATACATTGAAGAACCATAAGCACCCAGGATTCGAGATACAACAATGAATGAAGTAAATCCAGAAGATTATGGAGAACGCGAGGTGGAAGACCCAATGGAACTTGTAGATCCACCACGTGAGAAGAATTCTCACAAGAGGAAACCAACATGGGTACGAGAAGTAATTCAAGATGCAGAGAGATATGGTGCTCCAGAGGGAATGCATAGAGAAAGCAAGAGACCGAGACCATTCTCCAGTTATGTAGCCTTGCTGTGTGACATCACTAACAAAGAACCTTCCAACTATGAGGAAGCAGCTGAGAAGAAAGAATGGAAGGATGCCATGATCGAGGAGTACCAGTCGATCATGAAGAATGATGTCTGGGATGTGGTCCCGAGACGAGTGGGGAAGTCCGTTGTGACTTCCAAGTGGATCTATAAGATCAAGCATGCTGCAGATGGCAGCATAGAGAAACACAAGGCAAGATTTGTGGCACGTGGCTTCTCCCAGAAGGAAGGGATAGACTATGAAGAGACATTTGCACCTGTAGCCAGATACACTTCCATTAGATTAGTACTTGCTCTGGCTGCAGTGATGAAATGGAAGGTACACCAGATGGATGTCAAGACAGTGTTCTTGAATGGTGTAGTAGAGGAGGAAGTGTATGTGGAGCAGCCACTCGGATTTGAGACACATGACAGGGAGACTCATGTGTGCAAATTGAAGAAATCCTTGTATGGTTTGAAACAAGCACCCAGGATGTGGTATGGCAGGATAGACAACTTCCTGACTAGTTTGGGCTTTACCAAGAGTAAAGCGGATTCCAACCTTTACTACAAGGTTAAGGAAGGGAACCCAGTGATACTCCTACTATATGTAGATGACCTGTTTGTGACAGGTCAGGATGGGTTGATTGCTGATACGAAGAGGAAGCTTGCTGCCGAGTTCAAGATGAAGGACTTGGGTATGATGCACTATTTTCTAGTCATGGAAGTGTGGCAGAGTGCAGATGGAATCTTCCTTGGACAAGGGAAGTATGCAGTAGAGATCCTGAAGAGGTTCGAGATGATGGACTGCAAGGCCATGGCCACACCTATGGCATCGAACCTGAAGCTATTGAGTGATGCTTCATCAGAGTCAGTTGATGCTACGATGTATCGTCAGATGATTGGGTCCTTGATGTACCTGACGAATACGAGACTAGATATCTGCTTTGCTATGAACACATTGAGCCAGTTCCCGACGGATCCGAGACATGTTCACTTGATTGCTGCAAAGCATATTCTGAGGTACCTGAAGAGTACGGTTGATTATGGGCTCAAGTATGATGCGAATCAGAAGATTAACCTGGAGGGTTATGTTGATTCGGATTGGGCAGGCAGTGCCATTGATAGGAAGAGCACTTCAGGGTGTTGCTTCCGTGTGGGATCAGGTGTGATCTCTTGGTTTAGTAGGAAGCAGTCCTGCGTGGCACTGAGTACAACCGAAGCAGAGTATGTCGCAGCTTGTTTGGCTAGTTGTGAGGCAATATGGTTAAGGAAGCTACTGTCTGATTTGTTTGATCTCCAGTTGGACGTGACTTGTATATATTGCGACAACTAGAGTTGTGTGAAGTCGTCTGAGAACCCAGTGTTCTATGACAAGTCGAAGCACATTGAGATCAGGTACCACTATATCAGGTATATGGTACAGAGAGGAGTAGTGAAGCTCTAGTATGTTGCGACAGACGAGCAGATAGCCGATGTATTGACCAAGCCGCTGGCCAGAGTGAAGTTTGAATACTTCAGAGAGAAGCTTAGTGTACTTCAGATCGAGGTTCCTGTTGTCGCATATATTGTAGCCGGGCTACCATACATTATTTTTCTGATTCTCGTACACTATTCAGCCAGTTCCCTTACATTGAGATGCTGAGATGAGCATCTATTATGGATCACTATCAGATTTTGGACAGCAGTATATATTCCCCATGCCATGACTGAGTCTTAGGACACTCAGAGAGATGACTGATGTAGCCATTATACCATTCGTACAGAGCAGTCAGTAGTGCCCAGAGTTGCAGTAGCAGTTTCAGAGGACAGATGATGGTTCATATGATGAACATTCGGGTATATGACTCAGTAGGTATATCATTGTGTTATGGTTATATTGCTTTTATATTTATTCTTATAGCATGTCTTAGCACTTAGTGTCATGATCTGGCGATCATATAGATATGTGGATCTGGTTGATCTTATTATATATATTATATTGTCCCTACTCAGACTTAGAAGTTCACTATTCATACTCATTGGTTTTACCCTCCCTAGGGAGAATAGAGGTGATCATTCCACCATACCTTGGCTTGCTAGTGTTGTCTCCATTATTCATTGTCTTCATCCATCCATTGCCTACCTTTTAGTTTATCACCTTGACTTACTACTTGACTAGTGACATGGAGGATATTTTCCCCATTGTAGCCTTTGTATTGGATGAGCTTCCCTGTTTATTGTGTCTCGGCTCTGAGTTGGTGACAAAACTTACCTATGGTGAGTTGGAGTTCCTTGTGAATTCCCCCTAGTCACTAAAGTTGTGTTGGCTAAACCTGAAACTTTTAGTGCTGCCATGAATACAAAATCTGGAAAAATGAAATGCTATATCTTGTATGAAAAGCCCGTTCATGCAATGTGTTTTTCAACACACATGAATGAAAGGCATGCCAAATGAAAATGGCCATGAAAATAAAATGTTATATCTTTTGGAAATGTAAATACCTAGGTAAACAAGCTGTCTGTGACACACCTAGAAGTGCTCAGGTAAACAAGTGCCTTAAAAACACACCTGCAGCAGAAAGCCTAAAATAAATGTAAATCTATGCAATGTGTTTATAAACACACATAGATCAAGGCTATGGAAACTTCAGGCCCAAAAAGCAATGGAACTTAAATGCTATATCTAAATTATTGCTGGCCTCATTTGTATTATGGATTGTGCGCATTTGTTAAAGGTGAATAAACCCTCTTTGAACAACTCATCCATTTGTGAGACACCGCCATTCCCTGTGTTGTTGCTCATTCGGTATATACTATGGTGTGTATTCCCTTTCCCTTTGCCAAAGTGTCACAAAGTTAAGTCAGTCAAGTCATCCCTTAGCCTAGCCAGTTATTTTAGCCTTCACCCTTCACTAGCAAATTGATCACAACTATGAAGTGAGTATGATCCTAAAAGTCTAATCTGAGTTAAATAATAATTAATGACATTATATATTTGGATTTAGATCGCCAGTAATGATTACTTTGTGTTATAATTGTTATTTGAATAAGTTGTAGAGCATGCGTTAACCTTTGACACTTTGCAGCAGCTTCTGATGATGGTCTGAGTTATATTTGGTCATGTTGACTTGGTCAAACCTAGTTTGACCAAGGTCAACCATAGGACATGAGATGGTTGGACCTTGTGATGATATATGGTCTATGTACATGTACATGATGATTCTATGCAGCAGATATAGGGTTATGATGATGATTCATGGTTTACAACATTATTTGATCATTTACAGATTATTATTATTTCACCTGTTCCAGTATATTGGATATATTTTATGATCATGCAGAGACTCATATGGTGTATGAGTACACATCTTGGATGGATTTGGACCTTCTGAGTCCAATGAGACAGTCTATTTTTCAGTTCCGGGCAGTTACAGTGATGATTGAGCCTCAGTAGGCTAACCCAGTGCAGTTTTGGTCTGTCGGAGACCCTGTCAGAGCAGATGTGATTTTGATCCGGTTGACCTAGGGCGCTGTGCTTGGAGGGGGTGGTCCAACCACTTGTTTTTACCATATTACTCCCCTCCCGGACACATAGGTGCCCTCACCTTGACAGCGCAGGCACTCCAGGAGGTAGTTTGGGGTAGTTTCACGCTTCTCGAGGCATTTCAGGATTGGTAGAAATGGCTATTGAGGAATTCGATTTGGACTACTGAGGCAATGTTTTGGCATGGGATGATCAGTGATGATGGATTGATGTCTTCCACATCTCCTCCAGCAGTTTCAGCTTCATCGGGACCCGCATCCATCACTTATGGCACTTTTTGATGATTTCTGATGTCTTTTGAGGCCTACGATTTGTCCATAGAGGCACGATTTGGTATATTGGTGACTATTTTATTATTATTGTGCTATGGGGATTGACCAAGGGTGGCTAAAATTACCCCTTGGACCCACCATAAGCTTCTTATTATATTTTGTCATCATGATATGGTGGGATTCCCATCTCCTAGGGCGATTTTGTCCACTTATGTTATATTTTATTAGTGATCCATGTATTTATTTGTTGAGCTCATCTCAACCATTGATTAGACATTTGTGTCTTTTAATCTTAGCCACTCATTCAAAAAGTGGTTAGGATTTTGATGCCTCTCCTTCCTATTTAAAGGAGAGAGCTTCTCATTTGTAAAGGGACTTGTGGCTCTGGATTATTGGAATAGAAAATTATTATTGCATCTATCTCCAGTGTTGTGGTGAATGTTTTTGGTGTTCGTTCGTTGGTTCTTCCTTTGCATTGAGTTATTGGATATCTTGTTTTGCCGTATCTTTTGTACCACGTTTTTGCAGCTACAGGTGGAGGCCGATTTGCTTTGAGGAGGAAGTATTGGTAGGGGAAGACTCTCCCTACTTCTTCTTTGGATCTCTTCGTTGGTAACAGGGAGTATTACTGTCCCAGGATCTTCTATTCTATGTTATCATTGCATTTTACTTGTATTTCCTCCATACTTGACCTCTCTGATTGAAATTGATTTTCCTTGGATTGACAGGTAGAGGAGGGCGCACTTGTGTGCTAGGGCATCAATTTGGCAAGCAAAATCAACAATCTCTCATTTGATCTCTGCGGGAATCTTCCTCAACATCAAAGCATCTCTCTTCATCACTCAGGTATGATCTCAAGGTAAGTTCTATCTCCATGATCTATCCACTTGTCTAAAACATTTTAAACCCTAATTAATCAAAACCCCCATTTTTACATTTTTTTAGATCTACTAAGATCTAGTGGCTTCTTGGTAAGATATTTAAAACCCACCTCTATAGTATCCATGGCATCCCAGATCTATAGTTTGGTGAGGATTGGCCTCCATTTGACCCTCTTCCCAAGGCACTTAGCCTCTCCAAGCAAGGGCATACGTCTTAGGGAAGGTGAGTTACCCTAGATCCGGTACATGGGTAGTTGAGATTTCACTTGATTCATGATCTACACCTCCTAAAACCTACCCTTGGACTATTACTTTGGCAATTTCTACCTTGTGGGCCCCTTTCCACATTTTAAGGGATTTAATCCCCATTTTGGACCACTTGGTATCTTAAAACTCAGATCTAGTAAGATCTAACCATTGGATTGCCTTGAAATTGTAGATCCACACCCTCACCTGATCAACCTACTTGGATCTAAATTTTGGATGCCATTGGACTTGTCTTGATTCATTTATCCCCCTTTTTAGCCTCCTTGGGTAAAGTCGCACCACCTTGGAGAAGTGAGTTGGTCCACTTCTAGGACGTGGGTACTTGAGATTTTAGTGGATTTGGAACGAGCATAATTCAAAACCTAGGTCTAGTTGGTCACTTCATCAAATATTGCCTTGGGGATAGCATTCCTTGTTTTAAGGGATTGTGTTCCACTTGGGTTAAACCTTGAATCTTTAGATATAGACCTATTCATCCTTCAAGACTTTAATTGCCCACTTGTCTCATGCATTAGGAGTCATCACCCACAAGTTAACTACGCTTTGACTCCATTATCCCAATTCCCAAGGCACTGGTTTCTCTCCAAGTCAATTCGACTTTCCTAGATTGTTGGATTAACTTGTGGTTTGACCTTTGTGTGGTGAACTAACCCTTTGATGTCATCATGCTTCATGATCAAGCTTGTCACTTGTACTAGTTAGCCCCAATTCAACCCCTTAACTACCCTGCATTGGACACGGTTCCCAAGGCAGTGGATTTTCTCACATTGACTAGTACTTTAATCCTGGATCTTATCTTTAATTACTATAAGTCACTCTCACATCAACAATGAACCAAAGCTATATTCATTGAACCCCTCACTTGTCTTGTGACTTCATCCTAAGGTCTAGGATAAACCATACACCTTACTTCACTTAGAATTAACTTGATTTGGTGTCTTGGTTTTGATCTCTTCTGTCGGGAGTAGATCGGGTCTCCCCCTTTATTGTCTAGGCTAGATAACATAAAGCGAAGGTTGGCTCGATTGGCATGACAACCATCTATTGGAGGTCGAAGTGATCGTGGTTGCACCTTTTGAGTTGCCCTTCCCTATTGCCATCCATGAGTGGATACATCCATAGGGGTAACTACAATTTAGGTGATAACAGTTCCTTCCAAGTGGAAGTGATGAGTCTGGAAGACGCAGATGCACATGGGATTTTCCGACATGGTGGTAGGTTGGTCCTCCCATGGTCGTTGATGTAATTACCGGGCTTTTCTGACATGGTGGTAGGTTGGTCCTCCCATGGTCGTTGATGTAATTGCCGAGCTTTTCCGACATGGTGGTAGGTTGGTCCTCCCATGGTCGTTGATGTAATTGTTGAGCCTTTCCCGGATGGTTGTAGGTTGGTCCTCCCATGCTGGTTGATGTAAGTGCCGTGTTATGTGCATTTGGGCTGTGTGCTCCGTTGACAATGAGATGATTTGAAGATGATGAGGTGACAGTAGGGTACACAGGTTTTCCATATGCATATAATTAGTCTTGGGATGCTCCTTCAGGTTTTGCAGTGGCATATAATCAGTCCTAGGAGATCTTGCAAGTTTTTGCAGAGGCATATAATAAGTCCTGCGATGTACCTACTTGATGGCTTGCTCGTAGAGATGATGAAGATCTAATTGGAGGTGTTGGCAGGCGGTTTGATGAGGATGTGTCGCGGTACCGCTGACGTTGCGACACGTTGGATGAAGGTGCGAAAGGAGTATCTTGTGCCAAATGATACCGCACTTGGCGGGTTTTGGGTCACTTGGACCATGTATTTTGTAATATTGAGTCAATTATACCGTAGTTGGCGGGTTTTGGGTCATGTATTTTGTAATATCGAGTTAATTGTACCGCGGTATGCGGGTTTTTGAGTCATTAGACCAAGTCAGTTAGTCGATTATCCACAAGTGTCGGTTAGGTAAGTGGACAAGTATTGTAATTGGCGGAAGCCTATAAATAGATGAGAATTGTAAGTGTTAGGGGAGAGAGTCGATGGATAGAGGATAGAGATAGAGCTATATGCGGAGGTTGACAGAAAGATCATGCGGAGAGTTGCGCAGAGATTCATGTACTGCTTTTGGTTTGCCACAGTAATATAAGGATGATGATTTGGTGCAATCTGTGTGTAATGTTGTTCGATGCCTATGTTATTGCCTGTTCTTAATGCAATTATCTGTTTCTGTCGCTATGATGTGAATATCGCAATAATGTGTTATAGATATCTGTTTACTGTAATGTGGAATTGCTGCGATTAAAGTAATGTGCGATCCTTGTCTGTGGTAATGTTAAATGCTATAACTTCATGATGAATACTTAGAATTGCTGTTGGTATCATACTGCCGCAACGTGCCTCCTCCCTCGGCGGAAACATGGTTCCGTCTGCTCTTCCTGGACGCCTCGGGTGAGACCTCATCCGCTCTGCGGGTGTTGCTGGGTGGACTCAAACCTGCCCGGGCTGGTGCCCAGGGAGGTTGCGGTGTGTGTCGACAGTTGGTGGACCCCTATCGACAGTGAGGTCGCGACTTGGTCAACAAGAGGCTAGGCCTACATCCAACATGAAAAAAGGCTGGCTCTGTAGAACTTCCTATGACGAGTAGATTGGAGACTGATGGTCGAGATAGTAGCAACAGTGACGATGATGATCCAGCTTTGATGATGATCCAGTGACGAAGACTTGTGCTGATGAACTGTGTCAAGAGAATACCTTCCTAGTTAAGAGGGAGTGTTAATGTATTTGTAACTTCAGAAGATATTTCACTTGTATATTTTATATTGTATTCATATGTCATTGTACTTCCGACGGAGAGGTTTTATTCCTCCGATCGGGAAAGTTATTATTGTATTTGATAAGGTTATTAGACCCCCCTAGAGGGGTCGGCCCAGAGTTAAGTTGTAGGGGGTTATTAGACTCTCCTAGGAGAAGTCGGCCCAGTTAGGGTAAAAGGAAAGTGAAAGTAAAGTATAAATAGAGAGGAGCACCTCTCTATTTATTCATTCACTCACTCACTCATTCTCATAAGTGAGAGAGAGAGAAGTTCGCACAAGTGGAGGAGGAGGAAGCTGCTGAAGACCATCTCTTTGTTTTGGGGTTTTGTATTGTTGCTCATCCTATCTCTGAGGAAGTTGCGGGGTTTTCTCCTTTATGGTTTCCTCAGTGAAATGCTTTGTGTCTCTTGTCTCTTGTGTTTGATTTGTTGTGCATGTTATTCTCTCAGATAAGATCCTAGATCATATTGAATTAAATTGATGAAAATCTAACATAAGTCAGGGTAAAGATCAATAATGGGAAAAAACAATGGATTGATAGAGAAAGTGAAGGTGATGCCTAAGCTAGCAAGTCAAAAAGACGGGAATGATCATGTCGACACTCCTAAGAAGGTAGGAACCAATGAGTATAAAACAAGAGTTTCTAATTGCCAGTAATACAATCATTCATATAATTCACAGTAACCACTTTCATTTTAACATATATATACTGCCAGATCATAATCACTATATGCCAAGTCAAGCTATCAAAATGACTAAAACAACAAGATAATAATACCGATGCACATTGTATACCTGCTGGCAATGTCACAAGGTTCGGGTTCGGGTTCGGGTTCGACAACCTTTAAGTTCGATTCGGGTTCGAATTTTCCGATGAGGTTCGGATGGGGTTCGGCATAGGTTCATCTATATACATTTTTCAAATTTTAAATATTTTATAAAATTAAACCTTTCTAATATAGTTTTATATTCTATAAATAATAAATAACATTAATATAATTATATATAAAAATATATTTACTATACTTGGATTAAAACATTTAATAATTAAAATTATAATGTATGTAATATGATGTATAATATATCTAAATAAATAAATAAAAATTAAATGTAGTATGGATTTCGAATGACCGGGGCACAAAGTTCAAACAACGACTTGACCCTAGTTCCTTGAAGAGATAACGGAAGGCCTATCCACAGCCTCGACTGGTTCCTCGAAAACTTAACGGAAAACCCGTCCGCGACAAAGGTTACTGAAAGGGTCGTCTAAAGTCGTCGTGACTAGCACTAGTTACTCGATCTGAAGACCCATTTGCGGAACAATGCCATAAAATCACGGAACTCGAACAACGAGGATAACTCGGAGAACTCGAACAGCGAGGATGGAGAGTTGGAGAGAAATTGCGAAAGAGAACAAAAGGGCGAAAAAAACCCTGAAAAATGTTCTGGTTTGAAGTTCGCCGAACCCAATCGAACTTAATTTTTTTTTTGAAGTTCAACGAATTTCGAACCTGATGGGTCAGGTTCGTCGAACCTTGTGACTTAGCCTGCTGGGTCATATACCTGTATTTGCAATCTGGACCAACTGTAACCACTGAGAATACTGCGGAAACTCTGACCACTGCTCTGTACCTGTATGGAATAAAAAGGTCATCTTGGTCATCAAATCTAAGGTCTTAAGGCTCAACCTTGGCATAAGGTCTACTGCATGTCTATTATAAGGCTACACTGGTGTGTGAGTGATCACAAATAACCCTGCTCATCATAGCTGATCTCACTGAATATGTGTAAAGGCAAAGCTCAAAAATTTGCAGATATATGCTCTGCAACCATGGTAGCCCAGCTACTATGGATGTGATAACAATACCTTTGCGCTCAAGATCTTATGTTCCATTGATACATGTTCGTTATCTCTTGAACTAGTGAGAACAATTTATTAACAGATTTGAATAGTTAATGGTTAATATATGATGCTATTTATTGAAGCAGACTTTAAATGATATATATCTAATGGAGTCCTGAATGCAACAATTCATGGTGAATGATATTCATAATTGAACTACTACATTACTGACAGTATTGGTAATTGATTATGACATGTTTGCTATCTCTGAACTACATTGAGCACTATATTGGGATGATCTTTGGTTGAAGTGTTAGCAATAGAGTCTTTTGATCCAATATTAATTATTATAATACATGTGAACATGCTCTTACATTTTATTGAATAGTCTCAGTAATCTATTTGATGATAATGCCACTATTTGAATGTTAAGTGCCTTACATAACTGTGATCCTATTTGGCCATATTCAAACTCGCATGACTTATATCTGATATTGAAATATACATTTTATTGAATGAGCTAAGTGCTACGTTGTTTTTGAGTGTCTTTGGTTGAAGTTGAATGCACTTGACTCCATATAGGCACTGGTCTAACTAATAAGTTGCATATAGAACATAGTCTTTGGTTGTACTAGTGTGTCCTACAGGATTCCACGAGGATACTTCTCCTTGGAGGTTTCGACTTCCAAAGAAGTTAGAACGGTGACCGAGGTGACATTGGGTCACTGATCTTATTTTTGCTTACTAGGAATTGAGCCCTGCTAATTTTCCCGGTAACAGGCCCAAAGAAGATTCAGTCGCAACTTTGAAGCAAATCAAGTTAATCAAAAATATATATTATTCCGCTGCAAAATTCAAAGACAATCGTAAATCAAGAATACAAGAAGGCAAATAAAAAAAGAGAAAAGAAGTAATTATTTTAGTTGCAAATAAGAAGAAGAGAACAAGAAGTAAGAAAAAAAAATATTACAAAGAAGAAGTGGAAAAAAAGAATTACCCGCAAGAGAAAATAAAAGAAAGAGTAAAAAAAAAAGTTAAAGAATAACATTCATGAAACCGCACATGGTTTTATGAAACCACACATGGTTTTATGAAACCAAACATGGTTTTATGAAACTGCACATGGTTGTACTTAGTAATATTAAAATTATAAACAAATTTTATAAGGTATATACAAAGAAAGATGCCACCTTCATCACTAATGCTTTGCGAATAAAGCATTATGAAGAGGAGGGCCATGTAACAAATAAAATAATATATAAACATATCAATAAACAAATAATTAAATAATAAAAGAAAAGTAATTAAACAAATATTAAATAAAATTGATATGTAATTAATCGAATAGATAGAGACGTATCTTTCAATTAAAAAAACACATAAGACCATATTTAAATGGTCCATCAAATTGTAATGTAATAATCTCTCATCAATATATATTCAATATTATTTATTCTTTCCAAATGGAGTTATTTTCTATTGGTTGACTATTCATTTGAATAGTCTTATTGTGATTCGGACACGATCACAACATGAGAATATCCATATACGGATATTACACATGATCCCCCTGCTTGATCTCCACATAGGTGACAACGTTTTACTCAGAGGCACTTGCCTCCTTTTTCGGTGACCCCAAGCACCCCTCCTGGCCTCCTTTCAGCACAGTGCCCTCTCTCCTTGGTGCCAGAGCAATGATGACATCATCCTTGATGCCCAGGCCTGCAAGCATGATTGAAGGGGGACGCTGAGGGTTTTTCAACATATTTGGGGTTAGATGGGGCATGATGTTCCCCCTCTGCTCACTCCATCCTTCAGAGTGGAGCCATTTGTTCAATTTTAGCTATTTTCATCAGTTTTGGTAACCATGGGGAAAATACCCCTAGTTACCCATGTATTAGAATACTTTAATATTACTTTTGTTTTAATTTCAAATTGACATGTAGGCTTGGATAAATTAAAAGTCTTGCGATAAGATGGGTATAGACCATCTTAATTCATTTGTAAATCACAAGACTTGGGATAAAATGATACTTCTTCTCTTTCTCTTGTTATATGGGCTTATGATGTGATGCGCACCTCTTGAGCAGTCTCTTTCTTAGCTTGTGAAGTAATGTGTGGATGAATGCTAGGGTTTTGCTTCTCATACATGTTGATGCTAGAATGGTTGAATAAACCTCATGCACAAAGGTGACCTATTGCTTTGCTCATCTTTGTTGAATCTTGGTAAGAATATCTCTATCTCTAATGAATGGTGCTGTAATATTGCATTCTATGTTGTTGATTAGGGTTTGATTATCAAAATTTTGTCAATTTGTATGGTAGAAGACGTTCTCTTGGAGAAGCCTTTTTGAAAAAGGCCTTGGATCTCTACTTTTGCTAATTATTAGGCTCCCCCAACGAACCCTAGGGGTTGTTGATGGAAGCCCTAATTTTGCAAGCCTAGAGGAACTTCTCATGTAGGGACGCTAATCATCGATCCCTTATGCTTTTTTGGGATTGAGACAAAAATCGTTCCCTTTTCTTGTCATCATTTTCTTCAAATTTTATGCATTTTCATATGTACTTATTTGCATTTTCATAGTAGATTAGGTTAATTCCTAGGTTTACATTTTTATTCCAAAAAGCCCTAAAAATATAAGAAAATCAGAAAAATAAAAAAAATATTAAATTTTTGAATTTTTGGGCCTCCCTAAAATTTCTGCCCTCTCCGAAAAACTCAGCCTGCCTTTTTACCCCCCAAAACCCTAGGGCGTCACTCTTAAGGCTGTTTTTATCCTCTAAAACCCTAGCCCGAAATTTGTGGCAGCTAAAAACCTAAAAAATCAGAAAAACTCTAAACCCTAAAAAGTACAAAAAAATCAAAATCCAAAAAATTCTTAAAATTTGCAAAATCTACTCCCACAACCTGACTTGCATACCTGATTTATCCATCAACCTTCAAGGGCGTCATTATTTGTGGCCTTTAACAGTGGTAAAAAGGAAAAATCAGATTTTTTGTTCACTGCGAAAACAAAATTGCAGACTGTCAACTCATTTAGGGCTGAACTGATTTACAAGTCTCAATGCTTATGTAAATTCGTCCTGATTGAGTGGTTATCTTCATCCCTAGGGCGAATTTTTCTGTGGTCTTTAGACCCCTTTTGATGCACTAATCTTTACTGTGTTAAATTGCAGACAGCTTAGTAAATTTGTAAGAGAATTTATATTACTGGTTTGACTGTTCTATAGACTTTACATGACAGATTTGATTGGCATATAGACTCGTCCTTATTTATATTGACACCACCTCCAAGGCCGAATTATTTATTGATTGTAAAAGTTCTTCATATTACTGGTAATTGCTACTGCTGTTACTGATTGTTTCGACTGCTGATATACACTATTATTACTGTTGGTAACTATCTACGATGCATGCTTAATTGTTGATTGATTAGAGAGGTACTTTATTTCAGTTCTCCTTATTAAAATTGGGCCTGAAAATTACCTAGTAGCAACAATATACGACTGGTGTTTTGATTAATCCAAATTGACTGAGTCTGAATGTAAACTGGGAAGCAAAGTTGCTGATACATGCTGCTATTCTTGATCATTTATATGTACGAAAAGTACCGGATCTCTTTGTTGTTCACTATTGTACTGTTGCATATCGGCACTAAGTTAACCTACAATGTTATACATTGCAATTGGGAGGTCACTACTGTAAGATACTTGATATGTACAAGTGGCTAGTTGAATTAACTCCTCCTTGATATGTTTGATATGTATTCATTCATTGTTGGACTCCATTAAAGGCACTGATCTTATCATAAAGGTTTATTGGAAGGTACTTGCGTGTTTGTGTTGATAGGTACCTTAATTTTGGCTCTCCCTTGGGTGAAGAATTTGTTGAAATTTCATCAAGTTAGGGTTATATACAGAAAAATAACAATTCATCATATTCTAATGCAGAAAATACATTTAATAAACATTTACAAATATCGAATATTAAATAGTGCAGTAGTAAAAACTATCATAACATAAATTTCATGTCTTTAGCACTCTCAGGTCACTGTGTTAAAGTACTTTTAACACTACCCGTTAGGTCACTGTGTTAAGTTAATCTTCAGCAGCATGTAAGGTAGAATAACTAAATTTAACCACATAATAATAAAAGAGAAGATACTTACTTGTGTGTGGGACCCTTCCTATAAAATACTCAGAAGAGTTACTTACTTTCAGTAAACACTGTGCCTCAGAGAGGCCAGTCAAATCTGGAAACTATCAGACCCTAAAAGAGGGTAGTACAAACCAGAGAGAGAGAGATGACAGGTTGAGATACAGTCAAATAGTCAAAGACAGTCAAGATCACAGTGACAATCTTAATCAAGTCTCAGCACAATAGATCTGAATCAAATACAAGTCTTAGCACATAGATCAGTCCACAAACAAGACTCAGCACAAAGATCTGGCCACAGTAAAGGTTCAGCATATATAAACAAAGTCTGAACACATAGATCAGACTCAACAAAGTCTGAGTACAATAGAACTGTCCTGCATGAGGTCTTTACACAAAAGATCTAACCACCAGAACTCATGGCCTTCATAAGTATGCACTCAGTAGGGTAGATCAGACCCTACAGGCCTCACAGCATCCACAAATATGTAACCAGCAGACTAGATCAGAACTCAAGGCTCACGGCCTTCACAAATAAGCTCACTGTGAACAGAAAAACCCTCAACAACATCACGGCTCAGTCAAATAAAATAGCAGCAAGCATATCGGACCTCAATCAAACCCACAGCAAGCAGATCGGACTTCAAATAGACCTTAGCAAACAGATCGGAACTCAACCAGGCAGATCGGACTTCAAACAAGACCTCAGTCAAGCAGATCGGGCTTCAACCAAATCTCAGTCAAGCAGAACTTAACCCACAGAGTCACGGCTATCAACAATGGGCTCACGGGTTAGCAACAACAGTCATAAAAAGGCTCACGGTTCAGTCATCTATGGCAGCAATAAACCTTTAAACAAACCCTAGCTGTAAATGAGCCTTGACGTCAACCTACAGCAGTCACTGTAGATCATGTCTGAGATAGGAGGTAGACTTCAGCAGGTGGGCAGCCTCCAAAATAGGTGAGCAAGCAGCAGAACTAACCTTGAAAAACTTTGACGTCAAGCAGAGCTGAAATATATATAGAGAGCATATTAAATGAGAAACAATAGACCTCATTAAATAGGATAATAGGATTATTAAAATAATCCTTTAAATTAGGAAACCATAGAATTAGGAAAGATAAAAGATAAAAAATAATAAAATACTATTTCATTAAATTAGGGAAAGGTCACTTTAAAAAATAAAGATAAAATAAAAATATAAGATATAAAATATAAAATATAAAATAAATAAAATATAAAATAAAAAATAAAAAATAAAAAAATAAAAAATAAATAAGAGATAAGATAAAAAATAAAAGAGTCACATAAAGTGGACTAGTACCCATAAGACTAAAACAACAAAGGTGGTATAAATCAAAGTTACAAATATCGTGTCAGCGAATATATCGCCGAGGGTCCAAAAAGAAATTATCGGATTTATCGGCGAAAGTGTCGGCAAACATCGGCAATATATCGACAGACTTAAAAAAATACAAAAATATTCATTTTTTTTCAATTTTCTAAACATCTAAAGCAACAAGAACATCAAGTAAACACATTACCACATGCATATGGAAAGAAAACTGATATATAAGATGTATAAGACATCTAGTGATAGTTCACACAAAAAATGAATCGTGTCTTGGATCCCGAGTCCCTGACTATTTAATCACCAAAAAAATACAATCAATGTATCTTATATACAATGAAATCAAGTAAATAAACAATTGATTCCCTCTACCCCTTTTACAAGCAAAGGTAATTGCTTTAGTAATGGCTTTGCCTCTAGAGCTAGAAGGCCCTAGCGGTCATGGGGGTTGTAGTGGACTCTATGTATATTTTAAATCGCTATGTATGTATATGCATATTTTTTATTAATAAATGAGCAAGGAAATTTAAAAAAATGAATGTGAAACATAAACCATAAATAATACATGTTGGCGAATCATTGCCTATATTGGGATCCTATTCATCAATAACACCCTATGCCTCCCTCCTCTAGGCTCTAGTCCTTGCCTCTACCTTAAATCTCAAAGTTGATCCTCCAAGGACATTAGTCAACAACTCAACACCTTACAATTTTGATGAAACTTCCTAATCCAATCGTTAAAATAAGGTAGAAAAACTTCCCATGCTTAATAAGTGATTTTGATTGAGTGAAGAGTAAATTTTTATTAAGGTCGTGACAAAGGAGTTCAACAATCAACACGACCAACATCAAGGTACATTGAGGGGTTGATGTGCTTGATTAAATGCCAATCCCATACCCTCATACATGATAAAATCCAGTGGAAACTTTGTAATCCTAAACTCCTGAAAAACTATTAAGTCTGTTGAATTCTGAATGGGATCTAAAACTCTACTTTTTGCATATGAAGTCCAATGAGGTTGGAACCACTCTCAAACATCCTGAAACAATTAATGGTAATGTTAAAAATTTAAGTAAAAGGATAGAAAATGAAAGATAAGGAGAATGTCACTTTTACGACAATTTTTGTTTTCAAAACACGGCAAATGAGCAAAAAAAAGGCAAAAAATCGCGATATATTAAAAAAAAATCGCCAAAAAATCGCGATAAAATCTGGAAAAAATCGGCAAAAAATCGGGGAAAATATCGACCGATATATTCCCGATATATCGCCGGAGGGTTGGCATCGCGATATATCGCGATGTTGCCGATATATCGGCGATGTTTGTAACTTTGGTATAAATAGAAGGTGGGTCAATGACCCTAATTACCACAAATCAAAGACAGGGTACCACAAGACTTAATAAACAACAAGGTACAAGGATCAAAAGTAAATCACCCAAGGTGGAAAGGTACAACTAGTCATCTCTCTCTCAAATGTACAAATGTTCCATATAACCTGAAAGTTCATCATCATTGTATAAGGAAGGGTTCACACAGATGATGTGATCATGTGGTCCTCTCAACTGCTCCTTAGGTCAAATGTTAGTAGCTTCCACAAGGGGTGGCCAGTCCCTTGAGAAGACCAACCAACTCATCCATCTCGAAGACCTAGGAGAAGAGGACATCACACATCATAATCTTGGTAACTGACCAAGTGCCTCCATTCTCAAGGAATGGCTTCTCAGCCCAAGGCTGAGTCTCAGTCGTAGACTGGGACATGTTGATCAACCATCTGGTCCATGACCAGGTTCTCCATTCTCCCAGAGAATGGTCCTCAGCCTCAAGCTGAGCATTCAGTCCTAGACTGAATGTTGATCAACCATCTGCAGGACCTAGGATGTCTCTGTCTCAACCTGCAGGATCTGCTTGGTCCTCGTGACCAAGAAACTGTTTGGTCCCAGACCAGAATACCCTAGAGACAAATAGGGGCCCTAGCTACATGCTAGGGACTTTGCCATGGCATCCATCTGCTTGGTCCTTGACCAAGAACCCCAGGAGACAGCTGGGGGCCCTAGGGTACCTTCTAGGGTCTTACTGATTACTCTACCTGGTTAACTTGACCAGGAACCCTAGTTAACTGACTAGGGTACCATTCTCTCTGAGAATGGGTCTCGCAGCTGCACTAAAAATTAACAGAATTCCCAAAGAAGTTGAGAGATTGAACTAAAGTGACAGTTGGTTTGAGTCTCTCCCTTGCTTACCATTCACTAGCGTCTACTCTAATTGTGCTACAAAACCTAGACTGCAAGTTGGATGGTAACGGTAGGGAAAATGATTCTTTGGCTCTCTCTAAATCGATGCTTGGCTCTCTCCAGTTCCTTACCACTCAACCCTTGTTACCGCCTAATACGCACCTTGGGTCACATGGCATAAATCTTCAAGGCATTGGGCGTGTCATTGGGGGCAAGCCAGAGTCAAGTACTGTCACTTGATCTTGATTCCTCCGTTTAGGCCAACTCCTAGCGCAGCCAAGGGGGGTGGTTCCTATAAAAATAAGCTAAGGCCTTTAATATAAGTTAAAGAAAATCTAATCTAGGAGTTTTAAACACAAGAGCAAGATAAACTATACTTCACAGCATATAAGATAGATCATTATTTTGCGTAAAGTGACAACTCTGAAGCAAGATAATAAGCAAATATAGACCAGTGCCAAAGTAAATCACAAGATGTTGAAAGTAAAGGGTTTTGCTGTGCTCTTGGGTAATTTTATTATTTATTAGGTGATGGTTATGAGTGGGTTTGTTCTTGGTTTGGCCCTCTGAGATCTTATCTACTTGAACTGAGCACAATAACAACTATACCAAGTGTCCAATGAGGCGAGACATAAAGTCTACATTGGGAAGCCTCTTGACTCTAAAGTAAATCCTAAGCGACCTCCTGAGTTCTTAAAGATAAATTTTATGTGGATTGTCCTATTAAGACTAGTCACTCTAATCCCTTTCTGATTCTCCCACTGATCTAGACAAAGGCCTGCAATGTTCACAAGAGCATATGGGGACTTCAAGCCAAGGTTCGTTACAAGAATTAGGCCACTTTGCAAAAGATGAAATGTTATTTAATTAATCTAAACTACGAATCTCTTTTCTGGTTGAATACCACCTACTCAGGCAAGCCTTTTCAATAACACCATAGTTCGGGAAAGTGTAGTGGAATTGTTACTTTTGCAAAAATAACTGAAAGAAAACTATTTAAGTGAAAAGTGTGTGTGAAAATGTGATTAATCTATTGGTTAATATCTAAGCAAAATTTAAGCAAAAATGAAAACCACACAAGAGACGACACAGATCCCCCCAGGGGAGATGGGGTGTGGGCGCTGGGTAGCCCACTTGCTCTTTTTATTATTTTCTTATTACAACTCTTTTTTGGGATGCCTCTGGTCATTAGTTTAGGATCCAAAAGGCTTTACAAAGCTTAAAATTAGTTGTAAATGAAAATGAGGAACTCCAAGTGCTTTAGATGGCTTAGATCTTCAGAAAATTGGGCAGCATTTCTGTTTACCTAGTAAGAAAAAAATAAAAATCAGCAAGCTATTAGTTCTAAAAGATGCCCGAAGACACTTTGGAAGTATCTTTGGACAACACTACTAAAATCTAAATATTTTTAAGTTAAACTATCCTAAAAACTTTTACAAAATAACCAGAGGACAACAAGCTAAAAGCAAGTTCCTTTGGGATCTTGTTTTCCCTTTTGGGGTAGCAAGACAAAGCACTTCAAACTTGCGAAATATGACTTTAAACTCAAAAAATTAACTTTACTTTTCAATCCTCTAGATCCAACTTTAAATTGACTTGCAAAGAAATCTAACCTATGCTTGATCTAGATTTAAAATGAAGCAAACTTTTAAACCACTAGAATCTAAGCATAAAAAATATATCTACGTAGAATATTCTTTGAAAAAGTAGATCTAAGAACAAGAACGTATGGTAACTAGAAAGATTTAGAGATTTTTTGCATCAGAAAGAAAGAACCTAAGTTAGGCAAGAATTTGGGAGAATGGAGTCTTTTTCGTAGTGTAGCTAGGAGGGACTACGCTTGTCTCAAGATCCGCTTGAAGACAGGAAGATGCTAACATGCTCAACCTATTCTCCAACGTGGAAAACTTGCAGCACTTCACAACACTTGCACAAGGGGGTTAAGAGCACTGGTGTTAACTGTAAAAGAATCTTAGAAAAACATGTATTCAAACAAGAAATTACATATATCTCTAAGTGATCTCATACAACTAAACAATAATAGATAAATACACAATTCTTACTCTTATACTACTAGGATATAATCCCCTTCAAAGGCCAAGTTTAACCCCAACAATTAACAAGCATGCAATATGTACAAGTTACCTCATAAGCTCATGGAACATCAATCGTCCACACACATGAAAGCCACACTAGTCTTGCCTCCAAAGCCTTTTATTCAATACAAAAATTCAAAATATTATAGAGCGATACAAGCGAAGGTTCCACCTTCTGATGCCAAACAAAGAAGAAATCACTTGCTTTTTAAGCGAAATGAAGCCCGGGGGGCGCATTTCCCAAGAGGGAGTTCATTGGAGTGATTTGAGATGATTTAGGATATGAGTGAGTGATTCGTGGGATTGATTGAGAGTTGAAATCAAGAGAGAGGCGCCGCCTCTCAAGAGGTAGGCGCCCTCTTTGAGTTAGACACCACTTCAACAAGAATTGCGCCCTCATTCTAAGGAATGCACCCTCCTTATCCTCATGGGTGCGCCGCCTCTCAAGCTGAAGCTCAACAGCCAAATCTCATGCCCAGTTAACTTGCCATCCACTGCCAATGAACTCGCCATCACTAAGATTCTGTCCTCAACATGTTTCCATGATTAGTGGGATGCCGATTTGGACTTTATTTTGGCCATTTATTTTGTATTTTGGCCATTTTTGAGAGAAAACCACCTTTGATGATAAATAATCATGATTTTTCTCTCAAAAGTGGGTTTAGGGGTTAAGTGGGTGCTCTGAGTTAGAAAACGAGCACCCCCATGGCAATTTCCCCTTCCTAACACCAGTTTTATGACATTTTATTTTTTTACAATTAAAACATTAAAAGTTTGTCCATTTTACGGTAATATTTTTTATTTGCACAAAATTGAAAAAACCTAGGGGGGACTTAGCACATGTTCATATGACTCTAAAATAATGCCTAGCATGGTAATATACATTGACACTTAGAGTTTAATAACCCCCTAAGGCCTAACCACCAAGACGACTACTCCAGCTTTGGAGGATTGAGTGAAAACTCGAAAATTATAAGTTGCCGAAGAGCAATAATTAACAAGGAAAAAACACTCTAGACTAGTCGGATTGATGTCTAAGTCCTAGGAAATCCAAGTTTGTTACATAATTTCATCATGCTACGACATTTTATTGCAATTCCCCCAAGGGGGTATGAACATATGGAAAAAAGAAAAAGGTCCATAGAAGGCCTTCATGAACTTTTGAACGTTGATTATGAATAAGTAACTTGTTCATAATTTGGTGGCTCACTTGTAAGTTCAACTTAGTGCAACTTAGTTGGTAACAACCCCAACAGCTGAAAAGAACAATAACCCCCAAAAATCTGGTTTTCAACCTTTATTGGTGCTTTTCCATGCAGTTCTGATTCATTCCTAATTAATCCCGATTATTTCAATTTTGGAAAAAATCACAATTTTTTGCTTGTGATTAATTGTTTTAGGGTTTAGATTGGGATTAATTGTGATTAATTCAATTAATCCCAGTCTTTTTGTATATATGGTCTTAACCTGCCACTTCTGATTCACATTAGCTGTACTTTTGATTCCCATTGACCAACTTTATGGTCATTTGTTGGACAAAAATAAAATTTTCCTATGTTATTGTATCTTATCTAGTGGTGCCCACAATGTACCAGGGTTTTAAATTTTGTTCTCAAGGGGTCAAGACTATACACAATTTAAGGGGTTTTAAGCTAGAACAATTTAAATTATTGAAAGGATGGCTTCTATGGACAAAACTTTGATGATGGCAAGGGTATATGCCAGTATTCTGTGGTCTGGTTAGACAGGAAGGTGATGGCAAGGCATGGTAAAAATTTAACAGATGCTGGAAATAAAAGGAACAAGAATAATTCACATGATTACAACCCCATGGGACGTTGAATTTGATACAAAAAGAGAGCCAAATTAGCCCTTCCTGGCTTGTAATTCCATAATAGATAAACAAGCAACAGTGCATTGATACAAAAAAGTAGGAAATTGCAAATCTGTCTTTAATCCATCCTGTAAATTGATGACAGATATCAATGATCACTAGACAAAATTCCAACTAATTAGAGAACTGGGAAGTTTGAACCCTTTATCAAGCTTCTTAAAATACAAGTGTCCTTAAGGTGTGCCCCATTACACAAGTAGCATATAGGGTTATATATTCCTTATAAAATTTGAATTTTTTTCACAATATTTTTGTTCGAAGTTTGAACCGTTTATGAAGCTTCTCTTAAAAGTTAAAACACAAGTCTCCTTAAGGTGTGCTCCATTACACAGGTACCAAATAGGCTTATGTGTATCCTCATAAAGCTTGAATTTTTGTCAAGTCTTCCTGACAAGATTTTACTTTTTTACAAAGTCTTCATCATGAGATTCTAATTTTTGCAAAGCCACCCTCATAAGATTCTAGTGTTTGCAAAGTCTTCTTCGTAAGATTCTATTTTTTGCAGTCTTACTTTATATGTAGACAGTTTCAACCTAAGGCCTAGCAGCTATACACTCACATTTAACTAGATACATGGCATTTGCACAAGCTGCATTGTTTATGCTAACATCCTTGCATTGTTTCCTGTTTGTGCAGTTTTTAAATAATCAAGGTTATCTTGTCAGCATCACCAATCAGAATGATATTCAGGTATATGCATCTGTTGCCCTTAAATATGTTTCATTGTGAAATTCTGCATAATCGTCACCAAGTTGAATGATAAAGCATTATTTTTCTGTTTATTTTGCTCAGCACGCCTACAGATAGTTGGTTGGTAGTCATATTTAATATAGATGTTATGATTCCATTTCTTTTAATTGTTTAACAGTGATGAAATTAAATAAAATTCACTCCTTTAGATTACAATTGATATCATAAACAGAATTGAGGCTATTCCTGTAATTTGTTAGAATCCATAATGTAATTGCTCAAAAAGTTAGAAACTTAGAACCACAGGTAGATTTCTGTTCACTATTATAGACTAGAAGTCTCATGAATTTCTTAGCTTTTTTGACTGCTGGTATATGTAATATTCCAAATGATTGACCTGTGGTATTCATGATAGCTTATATATTGCTAAGTACAACATGTTTACTGCGTGGGATATGGATGTGAGGAAGGATGGAAGTAAGAACAAGGCCATTTTAAATAACAGGAAATTGTTTCAGAAAGAAATCCCCAAAATCGTAATATTAATCAGGAAGCATGAATACTTATTATCTCTCCAAAAGCTTTCTATCACCTCAAAGAGGGTCCGTGTAACTTTTAAGTTTGCAATCATACGGGGAGATAATGCAAATAAAAATCAAATAAGGAAATGGGCGACTGAAAATGCAGACAACAAGCTTATGGATTTCAAAGCACTTAATGTATTAGTATTTTCAAACTTTTATGTCTGCATCTGAAATACTTCTAAACAACACTAGAAACATTGACCACACTTAAATACTGGCTCTTTTGAGAATACCCATGATATAACCACTATTTTATCACTTGTATGTACTATGGACCATAAGCCATCAACTCATGCTTGTACGTTTAGGAGGTCATTAAAGTTGGAAGGTTTGCTTAAAGTTCTTTTGGAGGATTAACTGTTGTCGTTGACCTTGTTATTTAAGCTGGTTAGTGTTTTTTTCAAGTTCAGGCCTTATCTAGGGCTGCAGCTTGCCTTCCTCCGTCCTCGGCCTCCTTTCTCTTCAGCCCTAGACCTACCCTAACAGCCTCTACTCCAACCCTCGGCCTGCCTTTTAGGGCCTCGGCCTCACTTTGCAGCCCTCCTTCTATCCCTTCCAGCCCTCGGCCTCCCCTGTCCAGACCTTGGCCTTGCCTCCTTAGCCGCTCAGCCTCCATTTCCTACCCTCGGTCTGCCTTTTAAGACCTCGAACTCTTCTTTCCGGGCCTTGGCCTCCCTGTCCTAGACCTCCAACCACCTACCTACGGCCTCTTCATCCTCCATCACAGGACTGCTGACAAGGCAGCCTGTCTTCACTCCCTTTTGTCACAAACCTGCCACAAAAAACAACAGAAAACACCAAAAAGTTTAGCAAATGGTTAGGCCAGACTTGTGAAAGAAAACACCTAATTATTGTTGAATAAAGGACTACTATAACAGGCTTATGTTACTACTGTTCAGAGGTTAAATTGAATGCTACAGGACTGCCATTAATTAAGACTGATATCACCTATTGTTTAACGTTGTGTAACTACTGTTTGACAAATATTAATGAGTGACCTTTTATGGTTAATGCGTACTGCTTATTGTTGGGTTGATCATTGTATTCAATTGATTGATTATACATTTTTAAATAGTGGTGCACATGCTTATGCTGGTTTCATACAATATTGGTGAATGGTTATCTTGTCATCTCTCCATTAAAGGCACTGGTCCCTAATTTGATTGCATAGAAAGACTTTGTCTTTGGTTCAAAAGTGCCTACAGACATAATAAGGGCTTTCCCCTTGGAGGTCAAGACACTCCAAAGAAGTTAGGGAGCTAAACCGAGGTGATATTGGGTTTAGTCATCTCTTCATATGTTTGCCAAACCTAGCCCTGCTAGTTCATTTGGTAACAGGCCTATCTCATCACTTCTAGATTTTCATTTTCTTGCTCGTGGATCTTTCACTCTAATACATCTCCACCGCTATGCAATCTCCCACACTCGGGGTCGAGGGTTTTCCATGTTTCTTGTGCTTCAGCATAGACTTCTCACATTGTTCTACTTCAATTTACTATATTGCTTTCTGCCTTTTATAGGAGACCATTGGGTACTCCTCTTTGTAATGACATCATTATACTCGGTAGTCACACTGACCTACTTTTATGGTCATTAGTTGGACATTAATAACATTATCTTATCTTATCTTATCTACATTGGAGTTTTCACTTGAGAAAACATTTCTGAAAGACCACAAAAGGGGTAAGTTGATTAAGTGATTTTAATATCTGTTAGTTTATTGTAAGCTTCATATTTTTTCAGCAAGGTCTTCTGATAAAGTTTGCCACCTTTTTAGTTTCAAAAGTAAATGCTCCTCTCTTATAGACGGTGTGGTATAACACCATATGACTACCTTCTAATACCTTTGATTTTGTGTCTTTTAAGATGCTGGTACATTTATAATATTTTCAATCAAGGCATTTGTTTAACTTGTTTTAGTGCTGCGATTCTTGGCAGGTATGGGATTTGGATGGACGGGCACTGGCCTGTTATATCCAGTGGGAATCGAACATTACTGCTTTTGCTGTTATTCAGGGAACTTCTTACATGTATGGGGGCTAGATTGTTATCTTTCTTAATACATAGCTCTCCTTGTTTAACTCCAAGTTTTTTGTATGTATGATAGACTTCGTATGTCATATTTTGTTTATAGATTACTTG
This sequence comes from Larix kaempferi, assembly GCA_027924585.1. NCBI lineage: Eukaryota > Viridiplantae > Streptophyta > Pinopsida > Pinales > Pinaceae > Larix > Larix kaempferi. The sequence continues at coordinate 715,291 of BSBM01001557.1, read as the reverse complement.
ATATGGCATTCAATCGCTTTATATATTGCTTTAAAAGACTTTGCTGTCTTGCTTAATAAATAGCTTTTCTTGAACTCCAAGTTTTGTGTATTGATTTTAGACATTTATGTGTTATTTTATTTTTCCAATTGGTTGCTTGTTATTATCTTTTCCAGTTTATCCCAGCTTGCTTGCTTTGAACAATAGCTTGAAGGGTCATATTCATCTCTGCATTGGACTTTTACTAATTTGATGGAAGTGATTACTGTCCACCACATGGGTTAAGTTTACTTTATTTGGTAGCTGCAACCATGTTATAACTTATGAAGATTAGTATAATTATAATCTAAAGGACTAAATGAAACAGGTATATCGGGGATGACTTGGGCAATGTAGCTGTTATCAAATATTCTCAAGAGGAGGCAGAGCTTTCTGAGATGCCCTACCATATTCCCGTGCACATTATACAAGGTATTCCTTTTCTCTGAAATATTTAAAATAATGTTTATAGAAAGGTGGATGTGATCACGATTGATGGTGCTATTTATTTTGTAAAAATATAATTCAGATTACGGTGGGAAGTTTTCCTCCTTAATTTCATCAAAAGAAAAGATGCATATAACAAATACATGATATAATCAGTGGACAACTTAAATGCAAGTAGGTTTCAGTTATAAAATATATATTATTTGAACTTAAATAGATGTAAACTAGATATGTTTTCAACATTCACCACTAAATGGAATATTGAATTATGGTCTTTACTTATTTCCATTGATTACTTTTAGCAATTTGTGTTCATTCCTCTTTGAAATCCTTTAAGAGTGTTGCAAACACCAGCATTGGCAAAAAACACTGAGGGTCTGTAAATCTGCACATCAATGAACAAATCGGTAAACCATGGGAGTGTGGTCTAGTGGCAATCAACAAGGTGATTGGTACTATATTAACATAGAGACTTGGGTTCAAAACTCCCTGAGTGGGTGCGGATGAGGCCAGTTGCAAGCTGGGTGACTTTGATGGCATAAATATGCCCCACACAGTGCAGCAGCTTACCCAAAGAGTTTCTATAAGAAGTATTTCCCCAAAACAAATCAGCAAACCATGACAAGCAATAAACATACAAAATAAATTCATATTTTTAAAGATATATATTATAAACCAACAACAACATCAAATAATCACATTGCTTTGGGTGTGTGGGGAGGGAAGCATTCTGGAATCTTCCTCGATTAGATTTGTACTTCTAGAGTTGTCACCACAAAAAGCATATCATGTCTTCAATATGATAGTAGAAAAAGAAAAATCTTTCCAAGCATATCACTATGGTTGATTTAAACTATGTTTGCTGATATAGGTAGATCCCCATTTGAAATTTGCTGCGTTTATTTCCAAAGATTCTTGAGATCTATGATTTCCTCATGTGAAATGCCATGAAATTTAGCCACACCCATTGATCCTTGTATCAAATATGAGATGAAGATCTTCAATGATCTCAACTTTTGCCTTTTGTTGAGTGTCTAGCGAGGATAGGAACTAAGGGTTTATCAATTTCAATTATGCTACTTTCAAAGAGATGTTGAAACCTTTATTTGATGCTATTTTCCCCTAATGTGTTCTTTCTGGACTCTACTAATTCATTCTTTGTGGACTTTAGCCATAATGAACAAATTAGTGTAGAATAACATGAAAAAAAGGTTTCAACATCTTTCTAGAAGCAAAACAATTGAAATTGATAAACGCAAAGTGCCTATCCTCACTAGATGTTCAATGAAAGAGAAAAAGCTTGAGGTCCATGAAGATCATCTCCATATCTTTTCAAAGATCCTAGAAAACTAAGTGTTAACCCCCGACTTTGCCCATATGCAAATTTGGAGGGTTAAGAGCCAACTTATTTCATCTCGTTGGTATTCATACTTGTTCAAGAGAGACAACTTTCATAGCTTCGAGGTTGGTTCCCACCCCTATTTTAAAAGTCGGTCAACTTGGGCTCAGACTTGATTGAGTTTGACCTTGAACCGAGCTGAGTTAGCCTGCAAATCGGATCGGGTGACCGGTTCGATACTGAACCAGTCAACTCAGTCGAGTCTCGGCCTGAACCAACTGAGTTGCTTGTGTCGACACGTGTGAACCCGCGAACTCAAGAAATCTTATTTTTTTAAAATATTTCCTAATCTAACCTTAACCCTAAACGGTAATACTAAATCTGATCTAATCTGCTCTGTTCAGTAGTATTTGGTAATACTAAATGGTAATATTAAATTCTTAAAGTAAAATGATAGAAAATGAAAGATAAGGAGAATGTCCTTATCTTTCATTTTCTATCCTTTTACTTAACTTTTTAACATCACCATTAATTGTTTCAGAATGTTTGAGAGTGGTTCCAACCTCATCAGACTTCATATGCAAAAGTAGAATTTTAGATCCCATTCAGAATTCAACAGACTTAATAGTTTTTAGGATTTCAGGATTGCAAAGTTTCCACCAAATTTTATCATGCTGTAGGGTATGGGATTGGCATTTAATCAAGCACATCAACCCCTCTATATACCTTGATGTGGTGGTGTTGATTGTTGAACTCCTCTGTCATGACCTTGATAAAAATGTACTCTTCACTCAAGCAAAATCACATATTAAGCATGGAAAACTTTTTCTACCTCATTTTAATGATTGGATTATGAAGTTTCATCAAAATTGTAGGGTGTTGAGTCGTTGACTAATGTCCTTGGAGGTTCAACTTTGAGATTCAAGGTAGAGGCAAGGGCTAGAGCCTAGATGAGGGAGGCATAGGGTGCTATTGATGAATCCGTTTCCCTGTTTCGTGCATCTTAGAAACTAACCCTAACCCTAAAGCTATAAGATGAACCCTAACGTTGTGCTTCTAGGCGTTTAGCTAGTACTACTACTATAGCGGTTGATGACCTTGAGGAGTCCGAACTTGAGCCGGATGATGATGCGATTCCTTATGCCATTGCTAGTCTTGATTCTAGTTCTAGTTCTAGTTCTGGTAGTGGTGATGAGTTTGATGACTAATCATGTTGATCAATAACATGTATGATGTATGGTTATTAATGTATGATGTAGTAGCATCATAGCATGTTGTTTTTTGGACTCTATAGGTTATTTAGGCCTCATTGATTATGTATTTTGCTCTAGATATGTATTGCACAATACACTTCATGCCATTTTGATATATTCAACCTTATATGGAATATACATGAGCAAACTTTGGATATTTTGTCTCTAATGCTTTGGAAACATGGATTAGAAGCTTTAAAAAATTGTTTTCTTTAAAATTTAAATATTTTATGTATTTTTGAGTAAACCGAGTCATTAAATTCAAATCGACCAAGTCATTACCGATTTTGAGTTTTAGTCCGAGTTGACCCTCGACCAATTTCGAGTTTGTTTCTGCTTAATACACACCTCGGGTAACGTGGTAGAAATCTTCAAGCCACTGGGTGTATCCTTGGGGGCAAGTTAGGAGTCAATTTTTGTCACTTAACACTTGACTCCTTCCTCTAGGCCAACTCCTAGTGAAGCCAAGGGCGGTGGTCCCTAAAAAATAAGCTAACGGCGGTGGTCCCTAATAAGCTATTTCACGCTAAAGCAAAAATAAAATCTAGGAGTTTATTAAGTTAAAACAAAAGCAGAATGAAAGCAAAAATTACTCTTGGTTTGTTTTACCACTTAACACATCAAACCAAGAGTAACAACATATCAACTTAACACTTGAAAAAAAAGATTGAATCAAGTAAAGACCAGTGCTTATTCAACCTTGGAAAATGTCTACAACTCACATCCAAGCTGTATCAGCAACGTGAGGATCTTTTCTAGAACCACCGTGGACTGGGTGCCTGGCTAACTGTAACTTGAGGTTCTAGGGGACACTTAGAATTAGCTGCCCCTTACTCCATCTCACTGTTAGATTATGACAACTAATGAAGGTCTTTTGTGCATGCATGTGTCCTTGCATGCATAAGACATTAATTCGAAACCAATTGTATTTAATTAACTTTTCCTAAGTTTTGGAAAATTTATTTTTGTGATCTAATTATTAATTAATTATTGGAATACTTTTTTATAAAAGTAAAAGTGAAAAATAAAAAGTAAATCACTGATTTAATCTTAGCCATTGATCTCATCGGAGGATCTCATCCATAGATCTATAGTGAGATTAGGTTTTTCGCTTAGCCAATGATTATAAAAGAAAAGTCAATTGGTGGAGAGGACACACATTCATTCCGATAGAGATTGTGAGAGTAGCTTTGAGAGAGAGAGTTTTACGAAGAAGACGAAGGAGCATAGATTCGGAGAAGACACTCGAATCAATAGATAGAGACAGGGCAGAAAAGGCGGAGGTGTTCAGCGCAGCAGCAGGGCCATACAGCAGGTCGTACGGATTCCGTACAGGCCGTACAGCAGCAGGCCGTACAGCTGCCTCGATTATCGTGCCATCCCACAGGTTTTTCTCAGTTGGTTTATGTGATTCGATTTTTCCATTGTTGGCTGAAAAATCGATTTTCTGTTTTGTAAAAAGGCTCCATATTTTCTAATAAAATATTTCTCATATTGTTGCACCGGTTTTCCCAAGATGGGTTTTTCCGGGGGTTTATACCCGAAAACATTGTGTTGTTTCTATTGGTGTGATTGACTGGTATATCTCTCAGTATTTATTTCCGCTGCAAAGTAAAGAGTGAAGAAACTCTTGGGTGATTGAAAGTAATTAATTGGCATGCTTTTAGTCCGAGCTGGGTTTTAAGGAAAATTTACATGGTATCAGAGCTCTTCTGAGCAGACTGAGAGATAGCAGTAGATTGCTTGGATAGATCATTGCATATCTATCCAAGGGTTTATTGGTATTATTTCACTATGGCCGTACAGTTGAGAGTTGAGAATAGACTCCAGGGGGCACAGAACTTTCCTACTTGGAAAGAGAGGATCACTAAGATCCTTGATGTCAGTGATGCTGAAGAGCACATTGATAGTGCAAAGGCTACTCCCACAGATCTGACAGATTTAGCTAGATGGAAGAAGATTCACTCCAAGGCAATGTTGATCATCTTGGATGGGGTGAAGGACCACATAGTCCCTCACTTGTCTGGGAAGAAAACCGCATTAGAGATGTGGAAGGCTTTGGAGAGTCTCTACCAGAGTAAGAATGAAAACCAGAAGATGATGCTGCAGGAGAGATTGCTCAGTACCAAGATGGCCAAGGGTGAAGGAGTGGTGCCTTATCTTACAAGGCTCACACAGATTAAGGATGAGCTTGGAGCAGTGGGCTCTAACACTGAGGATGAGGAGCTAGTTCGTATAGCTCTCAATGGCTTCTCTAAGCCATGGGACGTCTTTGTCAAAGGCGTTGTGGCTCGAGAGAATCTCCCTGGCTGGCAGAGATTGTGGGATGACTTCGCACAGGAAGAGACCTGGATGGGTCAAGGTTCAACTTCATCCAGCGGTGCTACACAGATCGTGGATGAAGAGGCTCTAGCCCTAACAAGCAAAGGTAAGGGGAAGGGAAAGAAGAAGAAGGGTGGCAAGAAGAGCTTGGACATGGCAAAAGTAAAGTGCTTCATTTGTCACAAGCATGGACACTTTGCTTCCCAGTGCGAAGAAGAAGAAGAACAACAACACACAGATGGCAGGATCTGCATAAGCGGATGAGTTCAGCACTAGTTTTGTGTAATATCCCAAATTGATATTTTTCTTTTTTTGTTACACTGTAGATGGCTAGAAGGCTTATGTTTCAATAGAATATGAAAGTAAACCCTGATCTCTGCATGCAAATCTGTAACCTAGATAATACTGAAATGCTAGAAAGTAGGAGGAATTAGTGCATGCACATACCAGTATATAGATCTGCTGTTGTCAATGAGGATGGTTTCTGCATGCAGAAATTATACTGGATAAATAATATGCTAAGGTAAGTCATCCTCCAGATGAGGAATGCACCCTCCTCCAAAGCTAGGAATGCTCCTCAATAATAAATACTCAGCGGATGAAGGCCCAGATGATGTGGACTAGGGTTATAATGCCCTTCTGAATAAGATGGAAGCTACATGCAGAAGGTTTGATGGCTCCAATGCCCAAAACGTGAAGATCTTCCTTGGGAAAGACGCCCAAGCATATAAACACGTCCTCCAATAGTGATGAGTGTTGATAACTCCCTCAACTGTCCAACTAAGAAGCCCTTCTTCCAGGGGAAGGGTAATAGGGGTGTTCTGAGAAGAATGAAGGCTGCATGCAGAAGTTCTGGCTCCTGTAGACTAGAATGCGAATAGGTATGTCTCTGAGCAATATGTCCAAGCTAGAATAGCAAATCCCCTCCAAGTCAATAAATAATCAATCTCCTGCAATAACTGATGAATAGAACCTGACAATGTAGCAATGCTGAATTTGGATGATCCAACCTGATGATGAACTAGGGCAGATAGATTTCGCTGCCGAAATACACCAGTTAGCTGAGCATGCACTCAACCCCAACTTAGCTCGCTGAGCTCTCCAAATTGAATCCTCAAATCAATAATCATATAAGTGTGTTTCTACATTCACTTTACCTTTCTTTTATAACTCTCAACTGCAAATAACCTAATTAGGTCACTTTACCTTCTAATTTGTAGTTGACTTGCATGCAGGTGCCTGGAGACTCAATCAGGTGCATGCATCACGAAATACTGCTCAGATGTCATGCATGCAGGTGGCCCCTGTCTACCTAATGATGATATAATATCAATGCCCTAGATCTTCTTATATGGCATCAATCCTCAGTTGATTCCCTGACTGTTAGTGCCCGCTCGAACCTATGGGAATCAAATAGGTTAGCGGGATGGTCCTCAATGCTTAAGTAGAAGAGGACATTATAGTCCTCCCCACTCGAATTTGCTTGTCCTCAAGCAATTGTAAAGCTGGGTGCTGTAATACCTGCTCTCCCTCCCAAGTGGCCTCCTCTATAGGCAGATCTCTCCACTGAACCAAGTAGTCTTTGATGATCCTGTTCCTCAGTTTCCGCTCTCACACCTCTAGGATGCGCTCGGGAATTAGAATCAATTGCCCCTCATCATCAAGGGGGCACAGCTCTGAAGATGTAACAATCTGCTGACCGACTGCCTTCTTGAGATTGGAGACATGAAATACGTTGTGAATCTTGCTCTTTGGGGGTAGTTCTAGCTTATATGCTACCTCTCTGACCTTTTGAATTATCTTGTATGGACCATAGAAGCGAGGTTTGAGTTTTTCCGCTCCTTTCTTTTTTAGAGATGACTGCCGGTAAGGTTGGAGGCGTAAATAAACGAGGTCTCCTAGCTCAAAACTGCGCTCAACCCTGTGCCTGTCCGCATATATCTTCTGCTGATTCTGAGCAGACTGTATGTTCTTCCTGAGTATGCTAAGGATGTCTTGACTCTCTTGCATCCACTCTTTTGGCGTTGGGGGCCCTGCTATCACCAAATACCAAATCTGCAAAAGTCAGGGCATCATATCCGTAGAGAGCTCGGAAAGGAGTCATCCCAATGGTCATATGGTGGGTGGTATTTTAGTAATGCTCACCTAAGTGTAGCCACCTGATCCATGTCCTTTGCTGGCCTAGTACGTAATTCCTCAAATACCCCTCAATCCACTTGTTAACTATCTCAGTTTGTCCATTGCTCTGTGGATGATAACTCGTGCTCATAGCTAACTCGGTTCCCACCAATCTGAAGAGTTCTTGCCAAAAGGCTCTAGTGAATTTGCTATCTCTATCACTAACAATGGTCTTGGGTAACCCGTGGAGTCTGAATACCTCTCTGAAGAATAGTTCCGCCACCTGTGCTGCTGAATAATCTAAAGGAATGGCAAAGAAGTGAGCCAACTTGGTCAACCTGTCCACCACTACGTACAAGCAGTCTCTACCCTGAACCTTGGGCAATCCTGTAATGAAGTCCATGGAGATGCTCTCCCACTTCTGCTCGGGAATAGGCAAGGGTTGTAATAAACCAACCGGGTGAGTGTGCTCTATTTTATTCTGTTGGCACAACCTGCACTTTCTCACATGTTGTATCACATCATTCTTGAGGCCCTTCCATGAGAACCTCTCTCTATTTTGTTTGTAGGTCTTGAGAAACCCTTGATGCCCTGCTAAAGGTGAGTCATGCGATGCTTGCAAAATCTTCTTCTTGAGGGAAGACTCTGGAACTAAGAAGATTTTGTTCTTGTAGTATATGATGTCATCAATTACCCTGTACCCGTCATCCTGAATCTGTCCATCCAATAGCTCGCAAGCAAGAGATGAGATCTCCAATCTGACGAGATGCTCATAAGGGATAAAGTAGCTGGTCGTCTAGAAAGTGCATCGACCACTACATTGTTCTTTCCCTTAATGTACTCAATCTCGAAGTCATAGGCCTGAATTATGCTCACCCATTTCTACTGCCTCTCGTTTAACTCTTTCTGCTCTAGGAAGTATTTCAAGTTGTTATGATCTGTCTTAACTTTGAATCTGCCACCCACTAAGTACTGCCTGAACTTTGTTAGCACATGGAGAATGGCTAACATCTCTTTGTCATATATCGAATAGTTGCGCTCATAGTCTTTGAGCTTCCTGCTCTCAAATGCAATGGGGTGGTTGTTCTGCATCAATACTGCCCCAATTCCCTCTCCTGAAGCATCACATTCTAACACAAAGGGTTGAGAAAAGTTTGGTAGAGCTAATACTGGGCATGAACTCATTACCTTTTTCATTTTCTCGAATGTCTGTCGTGCTGTCTCCGACCAACTGAATGCCCCCTTCTTGGTAAGATCTGTGAGGGGTGCGGTCATCTGTGAGAATCCACTGACATACCTCCTGTAGTAGGTGCAAAGGCCCAAAAAACCCTTCAGTTCTGTCACATTTTTGGGCGTAGGCCAATCCAATATGGCCCGAATCTTCTCTAAGTGCACTTGGACCCCGTTGGCCCCTATCACATGCCCTAAATATAACATCTCCTGCATGTCGAACTCACATTTGGACATCTTGGCATATAGTGACTGCTCCTGTAAGATGCCAAGTACCTCATCAAGATGTCTCAAATGTTCTTCCCAAGTTCTACTGTATATCAATATGTCGTCGAAGAATACCAGAAGATGCTTGCGTAACTGATTCTTGAAGATGTTGTTCATGCATGACTGGAAAGTAGCGGGTGCATTAGTGAGCCCAAATGGCATCACTAGAACTCATAATGTCCGTAGTGGCAACGGAAAGCGGTCTTTGGAACATCCTATTCCCTAACCCGAATCTGATGGTAACCTGAGTGGAGGTCAATCTTGGAAAAGTACTTTTCCCCCTATAGTTCATCCTTCAACTCATCAATCCTAGGGATGGGATACCTGTTTTTTATGGTCTTCTTGTTGAGTGCCCTTTAGTCGATGCACATGCGTAAGGTTCCATCTTTTTTCTTCACTAGCACTACTGAAGATGCAAATGGTCTGGAGCTAGGTTTGATGTACCCTAGCTTGAGCAGTTCTTTGATTGTGTTCTCTATCTCATCTTTGTACCTCTTGGGATGTCTGTAAGGATTGGTGATAACTGCTTGAGTCCCCTCCTCTAGCTCAATAATATGCTCAAATCCTCTATCTGGAGGTCGACCTGTTGGAAGGTCTTCGAATACTGCTTTGTGCTTCTGCAGTAAGGCCTCTATATCTGTTGGATGTTGTGTGGCCTGGTGGTTTCTTGAAGTTAACCAAGCACTCTGCTGCCCACTCAATATCTCCTTGTCGGAGTACTGCTTCCATCCTGTGTGATGTCACTGCTGTGGGAGGGTAGGTATTCATCCCTCTCAATACTACCTTCTGTCCCTCTGCCCCTGTGAACTCCATCTCCATGGTCTGGTAGTTCGTGGAATACAGCCACTAAACTCCTAATACCACATTCATGTCAGGTACATCTACCACATAGAATGTCTCTATCACAGTATAATTCCCAAGTTTTACTTTCAATTTCAAAATCCTTTGACTACACTCCATGGTGTGACCTGCTGCAGCTACTGAAAATCCATCAAAACTCTCAGTCTGGATGCCTTTCCTTTTAACCCATGTAGCATCAATAAAATTGTCGGATGCCCCACCATCTATCAGCACTCCCACTTTGTGGCCCTGTACGGTACCCCTGATCCGGAGAGTATGGAATCTAGGGACCCCTGTCATGGTAGCAATAGTACCTCCTGAGGGATGTCCCTCATCAACTGTCTTTGGTGTCTCTCCCTGCTCCTGATCCTGATAATCCTCATCCTCCCCACTGTCTAAATAGGCCTTTCCCTTCCCTGAACATCTGTGACCTGGTTCCCATGGTTCTTTACAGGTGAAACATAACCTTTTTCTTCTAAGGTCTTGGCGGACATCATTATCCATCCATTCTTTCTTCAACCACTCTTTCTGGAATGGTTTCCTTTCTTTTTCTTTAATAGGAAAATTAGTTATGGGGGGAAGCCTATTCTTGGGTACTATATCCTGCAAATCTCTAGTCCGACTGATGGCATCGGCTAGGTTGGTGGGTCTATAGGACTTGACCTATCCATGTAAGGGTTCAGTGAGAGCCTCTGTAAATAGCATAATCAATCTACTCTCTGAAATATCTGTCACCATGACTGCCACCCTCTGAAATGAATGTATTTGCACTGCCTGTCTGTTTGAGCTATGATAGCTCTCTAAAATGCACCTCACGGTCCTTCCTGTCAAATCGCTCAATGAGCCTCTGTGTAAAATTAGAGTATGAGGTGATAGTGTTGTGACCCAATGTCACCAACCCGTGGTACCACCACTCATGGGCCTCCCCATCCAAATGCAAGGTAGCCAATTTAATGGCATCTGTCTCAATCATAGGGTTGAGCTGGAAGTATGTATCCAACTTCTGTACCCAATTCCGAGCTGGGCCAACCCGGGTACCCTCAAAGGTAGGGATAGTCAGTTTCCCTACGGTGCGCTGTAACTCATAGTTCTGGGTGAAAGGCCTATTGCAAGCTCTGGGTCTGTTCTTGCTTTTAAAGTGGCAGAAGTCAGTGAAGGTCATGGCTGACTGGAAGTCATCTCCTAAAGCTCTATACTCTCTCAGATAGGCACTCATGGATTCTTCTAGTTCTAATTGTGTTAGAGGCACTGCAGCTGGGCTATCTAAGAAGTGAGGCATGGTAGGTCGGGAAGGCTTGTTGTATATATGGGGATGGCTCTGCATGTTGGTATGTAAGTGCTCCCCACTACTACTGGTGGATACCCTATCACTATTGGGAAACAAGGGACTGTGTGGGGTGGGCCCATTTTTCTCTGTCATTTGCGTGAAGGTACTCATCATTTCTTTTTGTCCAGTAGTGAGTTCTTTTATAGCTGAGATGAGACTATTGAAAGCTGTTTTATCATCATCGGCCATTGTTTCTTTGCCCTTTCCAAACTGATACTCTCTATTCCCCAACTCTATGTCCTCTAACTCTTCTTCTCCTCTATCACTATTTCTAAACCTCTGTCTCCGGTAAGTAATGTTGTATGGGTCTTCTGAATTCATTTACAATTTTGCATGCCCACAGCTGGCAAGGAACATGCTTTGATACCACTGTAATATCCCAAACTGATATTTTTTATTTTTTTGTTATAATGTAGATGGCTAGAAGGCTTATGTCTCAATAGAATATGAAAGTAAACCCTGATCTCTGCATGCAGATCTGCAACCTAGATAATATTGAAATGCTAGAAAGTAGGAGGAATTAGTGCATGCACATACCAGTATATAGATCTGCTGTTGTTGATGAGGATGGTCCCCGCATGTAGAAATTATACTGGATAAATAATATGCTAAGGTAAGTTGTCCTACAGATGAGGAATGCGCCCTCCTCCAAAGCTAGGAATGCTCCTCAATAATAAATACTCAGCTGATGAAGGCCCAGATGATGTGGACTAAGGTTATAATGCCCTTCTGAATAAGATGGAAGCTGCATGCAGAAGGTCTGATGGCACCAATGCCCAAAACGTGAAGATCTTCCTTGGGAAAGACGCCCAAGCATATAAACACGTCCTCCAATAGTGATGAGTGCTGATAGCTCCCTCAACTGTCCAACTGAGAAGCCCTTCTTCCAGGGGAAGAGTAATAGGGGTGCTCTGAGAAGAATGAAGGTTGCATGCAAAAGTTCTGGATCCTGTAGACTAGAATGCAAATAGGTATGTCTCTGAGCAATATGTCCAAGCTAGGTTAGCGAATCCCCTCCAAGTTAATAAATAATCAATCTCCTGCAATAACTGATGAATAGAACCTGACGATGTAGCAATGCTGAATCTAGATGATCCAACCTGATGATGAACTAGGGCAGATAGATTTCGCTGCCGAAATACACTAGTTAGCTGAGCATGCACTCAACCCCAACTTAGCTCACTAAGCTCTCCAAGTCGAATCCTCAAATCAATAATCATATAAGTGTGTTTCTCCATACACTTTACCTTTCTTTTATAAATCTCAACTGCAAATAACCTAATTAGGTCACTTTACCTTCTAATTTGCAGTTGACTTGCATGCAGGTACCTGGAGCCTCAATCAGGTGCATGCATCATGAAATAATGCTAAATGTCATGCATGCAGGTGGCCTTGGGCTCAGGTGGCCCCTGTCTACCTAATGATGATATAATATCAATGCCCTAGATCTTCTTATATGGCATCAATCCTTAGCTGATTCCCTGACTGTCAGTGCCCGCTCGAACCTATGGGAATCAAATAGGTTAGCGGGATGGTCCTCAATGCTTAACCAGAAGAGGACATTACATTTTGAGGAAGACTTTTGTTTGGTAGCTTGCATGGCAAGCTCCGTCAGCAGCAGTATCTGGTATGTTGATAGCGGTGCATCTTGTCACATGACAGGACACAGAGGGTTCTTCAAGAGCTTGCAGGAGGGTGGAGTGAATCTCCACATTGAGTTAGGAGATGATGCACGGTATCAGGCGCAGGGTGTTGGCATTGTATCGTTTCAGAGGGAGTCTGGAAAGCCTATCAGTTTTACTAATGTGCTATATGTCCCAAGGATGACCAAGAATCTCATATCAGTATCCACACTAGAAGACAAGGGTTTTGTAGTGACTTTCCGTGACAGGAAAGTATATATCAGATCTAATGGGTCAGATCAGAGATTGGACAGAGTGATTGGGGTTCAGAGCAGGAAGGTTTACATACTTCAGTTTGAGCCTGCAAAGGCTCTAGTTAGCAGTAGCAATAGTGATTATGAGTTGTGGCATAGGAGGATGGCACACTTACACCATGGTGCATTGAGGCATCTGAGACAAGCAGTCATTGGAGTTCCTTCAGTTCAGGAGGACAAGCACAACCACTGCAAGGGTTGTGCGTTGGGGACGAACATCAGGAAGCCTTTCCCACATAGTGAGCACAAGTCTGAGAGGGTCTTAGACTTGGTGCATTCGGATGTTTGCGGACTGATGAGTGTTCATTTGTTCAGTGGTTACAGTTACTGCGTCACATTCATTGATGACTATTCCAGAAAAATCTGGATCTATTTTCTGAAGGCCAAGTCAGAGGTCTTCGATCGGTTCCGAGAGTTCAAGACTCTCGTGGGGAACCAAACAGGGAAGAAGATCCGGATATTGAGGACAAACAACGATGGTGAGTACACCAGTAGAGAGTTCATGGAGTACTGTGCATCAGAGGGGATCAAGAAGCAACACACTGTTCCTCATACTCCACAGCAGAATGGGGTGGCAGAGAGGAAGAACAGGACACTGGTGAGTGTAGCCAAGGCCATGTTATTTGATCAGGGATTACCTCTATTCCTATGGGTCGAGGCATTTCGGACTACAGTATATGTCCAGAACAGGTGTCCCCATACTGCATTGGGGAGGAAGACACCTGAGGAGGTATTTATAGGTACTAGACCAGACGTGAGTCATTTGTGTATATTTGGGAGTATCTGTTATTGTCACATTCATGCTGACACTAGGAAGAAGCTGGATCCTTCTAGAGAGAAGGGGCTTCTAGTTGGGTATAGTGAGACTTCCAAGGCTTATAGAGTTTATATCCCAGCTCTCAAGAGGATCATTGTGAGCAGGGATTTCCAGTTTGATGAGGACTGAGCCTTGAGAAGATCTATGGACTTACTAGCGCAGGAGCAGCCAGCTGATGACTCAGAGGGAGTCAAGTTGGAGGAGTCATAGGTACAGATTCAGACACAGGGAACGGGCTCTGGTAGTCAGAGGGAGTCAGGTGGACAGGATCCTACTATCTTTGATAGGGAGGATGCGCAACAACAGGAGGAGGATTTCCAGCAGCAGCAGTAGGTAGACACTAGGCCACGACCTAAGTGGTATAGGTCCACAGTTCAAGATTCCAGACAGGTGAGTCCACAGAGATCTTTCAGACGTAGCGTACCTCCAGATAGACTGAGTTATATGGCACTGATGACAGAGTTGATTAACTCTGAACCTTCTAGTTTTAAGGAGGCTGCACAACATGACGTGTGGCAAGAGGCCATGGTTGAGGAGTATGACTCAATCATGAAGAATCAGGTATGGGAGGTTGTTCAGAGGCCACAAGGTAAGAAGGTGGTGGGGTCTAGATGGATCTATAAGGTAAAGCATGCAGTAGACGGAAGTGTGGAGAAGTACAAGGCACGCTTCGTGACAAAGGGGTATTTGCAGAAGGAAGGTATTGACTATGAGGAAACCTTCACCCTTGTCGCTAGGTATTCTTCTATTTAGACTATCCTATCATTGGCAGCAGAGATGGGTTGGCGCGTTCATCAGATGGACGTGTAGAAACCTTCCTCAATGGAGTGATTGAGGAAGAGGTTTATATTGAGCAGCTAGAGGGGTATGAGGTGGAGAGTAGAGAGTCTCATGTATGCAAATTGTAGAGAGCTCTTTATGGCCTCAAGCAGGCACCTCGAGCATGTTACTCGAGGATTGACAGCTATCTACGAGAGATGGGTTTCCAGCGGAGTGAGGCAGACCATAACCTGTACTTCTTGTCAGGTGAGGCACCTCTCATACTGGTCCTATATGTGGTCGATCTCTTTCTTACAGGAGATGAGAGGCTGATTGGGGACTGCAAGTCCAACCTTGTAGTAGAGTTTGAGATGAAAGACCTTGGGTTGATGCATTACTTTTTGGGTTTGGAGGTTTGGCAGAGAGATGGGTGCTTCTTCATTGGACAGGGGAAGTATGTAGTTGAGATCTTGAAGAGATTCAGGATGGAGGACTGCAAGTCTATGGCTACACCTCTAGTGTCCAACTGGAGGAAGATTGATGCATCAGGATCAGAGGAGTTTGATCCTACTCTGTATAGGCAGCTTATCGGGTCGCTTATGTATCTGGTCAACACTCGACTGGACATTAGCTTTGTAGTCAACTCTTTGAGTCATTTCATGGTCTGCGAAGCATATACTTCGCTACATCAGAGGTACAGTGGAGTATGGATTGGTTTATGAGCGCAGTGGGAGTATAGAGTTGGTAGGTTTCACGGATGCTGACTGGGCAGGATGTGTAGAGGATCGAAAGAGCACTTCAGGTTGCTGCTTCAGCATTGGGTCAGGAGTTGTATTTTGGTTCAGCAGGAAGCAGAAGTCAGTTGCATTGAGCTCTGCTGAGGTTGAGTACATGGCAGCCAACATGGATGCATGTGAGGGTATGTGGCTGAGGAAGTTGCTCTCAGGATTATTCAAGAGTGAGCTAGAGACTACTATAGTTTACTGTGACAATTAGAGTGGTATCAACCTTTCTGAGAATCCAGTGTGCCATGATAGGAGCAAGCACATTGACATCCAATCTCACTTCCTTAGAGATTGTGTTCAGAGAGGAACCATTCAGTTGGAGTACATACAAACAGATGAGCAGGTGGCAAACATATTCACCAAGGCACTTTGCAAACTCAAGTTTGTGAAGTTCAGAGACAAGTTGGGGTTGTTACCAAATCCCTTCCTCGTTCAGAGGGAGTGTTAGATTATGACAACTGAGGAAGGTCTTCTGTGCATGCATGTGTCCTTGCATGCAGAAGACATTAATTGGAAACCAATTGTATTTAATTAACTTTTCCTAAGTTTTGGAAAATTAATTAAAGTGATCTAATTATTAATTAATTATTGGAATACTTTTTTATAAAAGTAAAAGTGAAAAATAAAAAGTAAATGGCTGATTTAATCTTAGCCATTGATCTGACCGGAGGATCTCATCCATAGATCTATAGTGAGATTAGGTTTTTCGCTTAGCCAATGATTATAAAAGAAAGGTCAATTGGTGGAGAGGACACACATTCATTCCGACAGAGATTGTGAGAGCAGCTTTGAGAGAGAGAGTTTTACGAAGAAGACGGAGGAGCATAGATTCAAAGAAGACACTCGAATCAGCAGAGAGAGACATGGCAGAAAAGGCGGAGGTGTTCAATGCAACAACAGGTCCGTACAGTCAGCCATACAGCAGTCCGTACGGATTCCGTACAGGCCATACAACAGCAGGTCATACAGCTGCCTCGATTATCGCGCCATCCCACAGGTTTTTCTCAGTTGGTTTATGTGATTCGATTTTGCCATTGTTGGCTGAAAAATCGATTTTCTGTTTTCTAAAAAGGCTCCATATTTTCTAATAAAATATTTTTCATACTGCTGCATTGGTTTTCCCAAGTTGGGTTTTTCGGTGGGTTTATACCTGAAAACATTGTGTTGTTTGTATTGGTGTGATTGACTGGTATATCTCTCAGTATTTATTTCCATTGCAAATTTAAGTGTGAAGAAACCCTTGGGTGATTGAAAGTAAAGTTCGAGCTGGGGGGTTTTAAGGAAAATTTACACTCACATCACAACCCGTAGGCTCCGTGAGGATTTAATCATTACATTTCATTTCCTTGGCCAACAGTCTTTAGATTTAGCTATATTTAACCACTGCTTTCATTAGGCCTATATGACCCTTTTGGGGATTTTGCATGTGCTTAGAAGCACAACTACTAAAGCTTTCATCCAGGGTGTTTTTCATTTAAGTTTCCATAGTTTCCATATCCCTCTTTCATTGTGCTGAGAAACACAGTTTTCAAAGTCCTTTCACGAGCTTTCACAAAAGATATAACAATAGTTTCCACATGTAATGATGGTAGTACATATTGCTTTAGGTTTTAGCCAACACAACTCAAACAACTAAGGGACTTTCTACAATTAAGACCACACATCGGCGCAACCGACTAGAGTGATCAAGGTATCGAATCCACAAGGTATCAAATCCAACTCACCGCAATGTAAGTTTTGTTGCCAACTCAGAGCCGAGACACAAACTAACATGGATGCTATCCAACATAGACGCAAAAGTGGGGAAGTCCTCCATATCACAGGCTGAGGTGTAAGTCAGGGTAAAATACAGAAGTGGGAAAGGCAACGGATGGATGGGGAAAGTGAAGGTGATGCCTAAGCTAGCAAGCCATAAAGGTGGGAATGATCATGTCCACACTCCTAAGAGGGTAAAACCAACGAGTATAAAGCAAGAGCTTCTAAATGTAAGTAATAAAGCCATTTAGATAATCATTAAAAACCATATTCATTTTATATAGATATACTGCCGGATCATGATTACTAGATACTAAGTCAAGCTATCAAAATGACCAAAAGAGCAAGATAATAAAACCAATGCACATCATATACCTGTTGGGCCATATACCTGTATCTGCTATCTGGATCACCTGTAACCATTGAAACACTGCTGCTGATACTATGGGCACTGCACTGCACTGCATGGGATAAAAGGTCATCTTGGTCATCAGATCTGAGGTCAAGAGGCTCAGCCTTGCCATAAGGTCTACTGCATGTCTGATCTCGGGTTGCTCTGATTTGTGAGTGATCATAAGTAATACTGCTCTTCATAAGTGATCTCACTAAAGCTGTGTAAGGAAAAGCTCAAAAATATACAATGAACTGCTCTGCAATCATGGTAGCCTGGCTACTATGGATGTGATAATAGGGCCTTTGGAAAACTGGTGATGAAGTCCATGGAGACACTCTCCCATTTTTGCTTTGGAATAGGTAGAGGTTGTAATAGACCAACATGATGTATATGATCCACTTTATTTTGTTGGCATGCAATGCACTCCCTCACATGTCCCAACACATCATTATGGAGGCCCTTCAACGAGAACCCCTCTCTCACCTTTCTGTATGTCTTCAAGTTTGATTCAGGCACCAAAAAGATTCTATCCTTGTAGTATATGACATCATTGAGAACCTTATATGCATCATCATGCACCAAACCATCTAGCAGTTCACATTCAAAATTATTCTTAGAGTACTCAAGAGCTAGTTGCACCTTCCAATCATTTGGTACTTGCATCAAAGAAAGAGTAGGATTCCTTGAAAGTCCATCAGCTACCACATTCATCTTCCCTTTTTTGTACTCTATATCAAAATCATAAGATTGAACTTTGCTTACCCATTTTTATTGCTTGTCATTGAGCTCCTTTTGTGTGAGAAAGTGCCTCAAGCTATTGTGATTAGTCTTCACAATGAACTTGCTTCCAACCGGGTACTGCCTAAACTTATCCAAAGCATGCATGATGGCTAACATCTCTTTGTCATATATGGAATAATGCCTCTCATGTGGCTGCAATTTCCTGCTCTCATAGGCAATGGGGTGCTTATTCTGCATCAAGACCGCTCCAATGCCTTCTCTTGAGGCATCAACTCTAGTACAAATGGTTGTGTGAAATCAAGAAGTGCTAACACTGGGAAGCTACTCATCACTTCCTTCATTCGCTTGAAAGCTTGTTCAACTTCCTCTGTCCAACAAAATGCTCCCTTCTTGGTGAGATCAATTAAGGGTGCGGTAAACTTTGAGAAACCTTTGACAAATTTCCTATAATAGGTGCATATGCCAATGAAACCTCTCAAATCTGTAATGTTTTTTAGGCTAGGCCAATCAAGGAGGGCCTGGATCTTCTCCATGTGGACTTTCACACCTTCTTGCCCAATCACCTAACCAAGATAGATTATCTCAGTCATCCCAAATTCACATTTGGACAACTTGGCATAGAAAGACTGATCTGCCAAAATGGTGAGCACAATATCCAAGTGGTGCAAATGCTCTTCCCATATCCTATAAATCAAGATGTCATCAAAAAGTACAAGAACATACTTTTGAAGTTGCTCACCAAACAACCTATTCATACAAGATTGAAATGTGGCTGGTGCATTGCTCAAGCCAAAGGGCATGACTAGAAACTCAAAGTGTCCAAAATGACATCGAAATGTTGTCTTCTGAATGTCCTCCTCCCGCATCTTGATCTGATGATATCCAGAGCGAAGATCTATCTTAGAGAAAAATCTTGCTCCATGCAGCTCATCCATCAGTTCATCAATCGTTGGAATATGATATCTGTTCTTGATGGTCTTCTTGTTAAGGGCCCTATAGTCAATGCACAATGTCCCATCCTTCTTCTTGACTAGGACCATTGAAGATGCAAATGGACTTGAACTTGGTCTAATGTACTCCAAGTCAAGTAAATCTTTGATGGCTTGCTCTATCTCATACTTGATCCTCTTTGGATGCTTGTAAGGATGGATCTTGATGGGGTGTGTGCCCACCTCCAACTCAATGCTATGCTCAACACCCCTATTTGGTGGTCTGCCATGTGGATCGGCTCCAAATACCTTCACATGCTTGCGCAACAACTTCTTAATGTCCTCAAGATGTTGTGAAAGGTCAATAGTAGTGCCTTGAAAAGTGATGAGGCATTCGGTAGCCCACTCAATGTCTCCATGTCTCAAGGTAGATCTCATACTATGTGAAGACACCACTTGATTAGGATAGGTGTTGATGCGTTTCAACACAACTTGCTTCCCATTAGGATCTGAAACTTCATTTCTGGCACCTAGTAATTCATATAATGCTCACCAATGGAAAACAACCATTGGACTCCCAACACCATGTTAGTATCGATCACATTGACCACATAGAAGTTATTTGTCAAAGTATAATATCCAATGGTGACTTGAATCTTGGGAATCCATCTGGTGCAATCCATGGATTTATTGCTTGGAATGATGACAGTGAAACCATCAAAGGTCTCTGTGGGTAGCTTCCTTCTTTCCACCAAGGCCGAATCAAAGAAGTTGTGAATAGCACATCCATCAACCAAAACTGTGCCTCTTTGTCTTTGCACCAGGCCCTTGAATTTGAGAGTGTGGTAGCGTGGGACTCCTCCCATGCGAACTGCAATCTTGCCACCCTCAGGTGATGGCTGCTCTTCATCGGTTGTCTCATAGCCTCCATCGGCACCAACTTGCGCCTCTTCACTTTCCTCCTCAGGTTAACTCTTTGAGAAAAACTCAATGTAATGTGCCTTCCCCTTGGCACACATGTGGCTTGGAACCCATGGCTCCTGGCAAGTTAAGCATAGCTTCCTTCTCCTCAACTCATCTCTATCTCTGAATGTATTCTCCTTCTCCAAAGTGCCAGCTAAATTCCTGAAAGAGGCCTTTGATCCTTGAACTTGGTAGGAATAACAACTTTGGGAGGATATCTTGTCCTTGGCAATGCATCTTGCAAGTCTCTTGTTCGGTTCACTGCACCTTACAAAGTAGTTGGTCTATAGGCATTGACAACAGATATACCCTGGAACCCTTTCGGGAGAAACCAACTAACTATGGGGCTATCTTTTCATTCTCGAGCCCAAAGCATATAGAAGAATAAAGAAGTAATACAATACAGAATTACCTTAGCCGGTAACTCAATCCCTCTGACTAGGGCAAACACAAATTTGCATGCATCCAACTGATGCATACATTGACGAAGTGTGCCCTAACTGCCAATCTGGATTTGAGTGCTCTGACGGTGCCTCTGATGGATCTGCCCTCTACTGATCACCCTGCTCTGATCTGCTCACTCTAAAGAATGCCCACTGATGAAATCGGCCCTCTCTGCATGCACAAGTGCGCCCTCCTCCTCTGGATGTCAAATGCTCGTACTACTCCGGATCTCAACAGATCTGAGCTCCGATCGTCTCTAACCTTCCTGAAATCTCAAGGCAAGGCTATCCTGAAAGTCTCGGACTCCAACTCGGTCAATTCAACTCACAACGAGCTTCTCCTCCTCAGGAAAAACGTCCTCCTCCAAGCAAACTCGGCCTCCAATCTAGTCAGTAATCACACTGTGGAGCTCTCTCAGCTCACAATACTGGAGATCTGGTCTCTCTGGAACTGAAGGTCACTGATCTAGCTCAGATCTGACCTTCCTAGCTCCTGCAACAACTCCTCCCTATCTCAGAAAGTCGCCCCACATGGACAGATTCGTCCCCCTCACTCTGGAAGTATCTCTCTCTGATAATGCAACTGAGTAACCCCATCTGGGGACCCCCTGCCTCTATAAATAATCTCACCGATGAATTAGGTTTGCCAAAACCCTAATTCCCGGTGCATGCAAAAAGTCACTTTTGCATGCATGCATGCAAAAGGTCACTTTTGCATGCAGTCACTAAATGTTGGCAGGTCATGCAATACTCAAGCATGCATAGGTCAATCTCCCCTGAAGCTCCGCATGCAGCCCCTGCTGGGCTCATGCCACTGAGTAGAGTGCATCTCACTCTCTACTCCATCCTGATGCCTGTGTAGCTAATGTACGTCCATGTAAGGCATCTGAACCATGGAGGACATCCCGAAGTTACCATAATCTAACATGCAGTGGGCTCCAGCTTTGTCCTTTTCTCCGAAGGAACATGAGAGTAGGTGAGGCATCCAAAAATCCTGAAGTGCCCAACTTAGGGTTTCTTTCCAGAGAAAGCCTCCTCAGGGGTCTTGTCCCCGAATGCCCTATGAGGGCTTCTGTTCTGAATGTAGGCTGCAGTGTTGCATGCTTCAACCTAAAGGAAAAATAGCAATCCCTGATCATGCAACATGGATCTCATAGCTCCAACAATGGCCCTGTTCTTCCTCTCAGCCACCCCATTCTGTTGAGGTGTATACGGTACAATCAACTGCCTCTTGATGCCTTCCTGAGTGCAAAACTTATTGAACTCATTGGAGGTGTACTCTCCCCCATTATCTGATTTGAAGATCTTAATCTTCCTTTCTGTTTGTTTTTCCACAAGAGCCTTGAACTCTTGAAACTTCTCTAGAACTTCCTTTGACTCTTTTCTCTTCAAGAAGTAGATCCAGGTTTTCCTAGAATAGTCATCAATGAAAGACACATAGTACTTGTATCCTTTCAGTGATTTGGTGGACATCGGACCGTAGAGGTCAAAATGAATCAAATCAAGAGCTCCTGTAGCGCTGTTATCACTCTTTGGAAAAGTTGTCTTGACGTACTTCCCGAGAGCACACGCCTTACACACATCGGTGTGCTCAGTGCTGAACTCAGGCACTCCTGTCACAATCTCCCTCAGAATCTTTAGGGTAGGATGGTGCAGATGAGCCATCCTCTCGTGCCAAAGCTCACAGGGGTCACATCCCTCATCTCAGTTGCTATGACTTAGGGCATGATGAAGTTGAAAATTCAGTTTGTATAGCTTCCCACTGCGGACTCCAATCCTCTCAGTTGAGGTAACACTGGATCCCTTGGGATGAACTAACACATTTCCATCTCTGAACATCACCCATAGTCCTCGATCTTCATTAGTAGATACAGAGATCAAGTTTTTCTCAAGACTTGGGACGTATAGAACATCACGAACTCTCATCTGTTCTCCAAAGTCTTTCTAGAAGACTTGGGACGTATAGAACATCACGAACTCTCATCTGTTCTCCAGAGTCTTTCTAGAAGGACATAGTTCCTCGTCCTATTGCCTTGACCGTAGAGTTGTCCCCTAGGACAATCTCAAGATCTATTCCATCCTTTGCTAGGTCAGAAAAGTATCCTCGAACACCTGTCATATGACTAGAAGCTCCACTGTTTATGTACCATACACTAGAAGTGGAGGCCATCCATGATTGATGGGTTTTAAGAGCCATCTCCCTGTCAATCCCATCGGTAGCACACTCATCAATATCTATAGCGGAGCAAGAAGTGCAAACAATTTGATCCTTCCCCATGCCCGTGATCCCAAATCTGATATTGTAGCTGTAGATCTGAGTGTGATTGTTCTCCTTGACCCTTACCAGGGCTCTGATACCATGTAAATCTTAGATTCAGAGATTACTACTCCCTCTGAATCACCCGGAGAACTCAAGCAGTTTGAGCCTCGATATCAATGCATACTCATAAAGATATAAACTCAACAGCTAGTTCTCTTTACTAAACTGAATCATACATGCAATCACACATAAACACTGGATATACCCTGGAAACCCCAAACGGGAAAACCAACAATCTGTGGGGCTATCTTCTCTCTCGAGCCCAGAGCATATATAAATATAGACAAGTACAATACGGGATTACGTCAGAAGTAACTCAATCCCTAAATCAGGCAAACTCTAGATCTGCATGCATCAACTGATGCATGTATTGGAAGAATGAGCCCTAACTGATAAACTGGATCTGAGTATCCCTGCAAGTGCCTTTGTTTGATTTGTCTCTCTCTATCCTCTGCTCTGATCTGCTCTGCAACTGAAGAAGTCTACTGCTGAAAATGTCCTCCTCTGCATGCACAAGTGCACCCTCCCTCAAACCAAGAATGGCTTGTACGAAATCAGATCTCAACAGATATGAGCTCCGATCGTCACTGATCTTCCTCAATCATTGAGACGAAGATACTCTGCAAGTTATAGATACTCAATCGCTCAACCAGATGCGCTACAAGCTTCCTCCTCCTTAAGGAATGCGCCCTCCTTCTCAAGGAAAGTCGTCCACCTCTCAATTGATCTATCTCGAATCAGTTATCTTGGTAAGTGAGACAGACACCTTCTGTCTTCTTATATCAACTCACAGAAAATTTAGGTTTACCAAAAACCTAAAAGTAGGTGCATGCAAAACTCACTTTTGCATGCATTTCTCCCAAAGATTTTCCTGGTTAACATTTTAACAAAACCACACACCAAATGATCACAACACACCAAATATGCAACTAGTGCACCACAACACACTGGAAACTTCACTAAACTGGAACAAGTACTGGGACTCAATTGTTAGTTTCTAACTTGTTTAGCATAATAACATTAAACAATCTAATCACTGAAAGAAAGACAAGCACAACAAACACAAAAAAAACAAAATCTCTCGGGGAAACCAAAAGGGAGAAAACCCCGACAAAACTTCCTCAGTATAGAATTCACCAAGTACAAGATAAAACCCCAAGACAAAAGCATTTCTCTCTTTCACTTGTGGGAAAATTTTAAGGATCCATAATTTTCTTAAAGTGTAGAAACCGTGGCGAATCTTACTAATTATCAAATTTTCAACCATAAAATGTTTGGCGATATTTAAAAAAAATGTTCAAATTTCCAAGGGTTTGATATTGTTTTTGGACAATTTTGGCTATTTTAGAGTAAACAATTGTAATCCTTTGTAATTTGGGCAAATCATATTAGAAAAAAAGGGAAATGGTAAATAATTTTTTGGAATAAAACCTAAAAAATTAGCCCATGGGCTGAATTTCGCCCCTAGTATTTTCTCTGCTCTCTTCTCATTTTAGAAGCTAATGATTTTACCTTTTGCTCTGTATCTGAGTAGGTTTAGGGTGGAGATGCCATAGGCACTTCTTATTGATGACTATTGCATTTGTTTATTGACCTTTAGTGCTATCTTTGTTGGGCAGTCATGATTGTTGGCATATATTCTTTCCTCTTAACCTCATTTTTCTGTTGCACATAGATAAAGTTGAAAATAGATTAGTTCTTACTGACCATTCATATTCACTCAAAAGCATTTTTCTTGAAGTTCTTGATTACTTGAGATTAACATGATTTTGGGAAGGATTCTATATTGTAGAAACTATTTACAGGAGCATATTTTGGTAGATGGATTACATGGAATCTTGTATAAAATAAAATGGTCTTTTTATTAAATTATGTAGCTGTATCAATCATTCTGCACAAAATTATTTTTGGCTACACTAACATACATTGCAATTTTTTTTCTTTTTTCTTTTCTAAATTTGTTTTGCAGAAGCATCAAAACATTTGGATTCTTTTCCCTCTTCTGTAGTTGGAGTTTTCCCACAACCCTCTGTTTCTGACAGCAGGCAAGGAAATTCAAATTCTGTTCGTCATTTGCTTTTTAAGAAGACAAGGGTTATTATTTTCCAGCTAGTTGAATGCTTTATCATTAACGATATTTATATTGGTTGACAACTTGGCATACATAATATAAGATCTCATTAACAATATCTTTTGTAGAATCTTATCTAGAGGTTTTTATCATATCAGACTGTATAGCATTCTGAAAATTTTTAGTTGTTGCTCAAGCTAGTTTCTTTTCTGAGTATTGACAAGAGTTTACTTTTTGTTGATATAGTAGTCTTTCACATAGCTAATCTACAGGGGATTTCAATACTGGAATACTAAATAGAAGATAGGAATCAGTGAAGAACCTATAACATCTAATAGCTATCTCCTTCACAAATCAAAGAAAGTGTGATTACTTTATTTTCTTCATGTGCTGAAAGTTAGTGTGTTAATCTTGGAACTTATAATGCAGAAGCACTAAGATGATGAAGAGAAAACAGTAAATCCTGATATTCATCTTTTTATTTCAAGCTCAAGATCAAACATATTCTATTTTTTGTATAAAGAAGCCTTTTCTAAACTCATGAGAATATGAATATTTAAATAGAAGGTTTACTGCTTGATTGAGCCATATTAATCCATCTACATGAGGCTGGATTGTAAGAAGGATAATGAAACCTATAATCCAATAAGAGGTTAATATATCACATGATTTCCTACTTATAATGTAAGCCTTAGAGACTTGAATAGACACAAACTAAAAGTAGTACGGGAGAATTTAAAATTACATTATATTAATGTCTGCGAATGGTCATAAAAGATTAAGGGGTGTAGTGTGGGTTTTGTTACATTGGTGAACAAAAACCCTTGTTTTAGCTAGGGTGTAAGCTAAACTACAGATTAGACAAGCACAAGAGGATTATAACATCAAGTAAATAGCAAGAAATCATAGATGCAATTGTATTAATAATTTAACCACAAAAATGTTATTCAAATTACAAAATAATGGGGGGAACAACACTCATATATTAGTCCAACAGAAAAGCATAACCATGTGATATCACCTTGACAACACTGAATGGATGCAAGTGGGCTGCAACACTCTCCTTGGAATGTGCCCTTTTCCTCTGTGAATGCTCTTTCTAACTATGGTGAATAAAGAAACCTTGGTTCTTTGGTGAAAGAACACATGCAAGCATGAGGGCAATGGACGGTAGAGATAAAAGAGAGATGTTTGATCTCCAAGTTCATTCCTCCATCATAGCCTTGCAATTCTTCTTTTCAAGTGCAACCCCATGGCTTTCTTTTATAGGAAAAATTGGATCTCCAATGTTGAACTAGCTTTAATGTGAATGCTCCTCATCCAACAGAAGTGACAGTTCCAGATGCATACTTCAATTGAAATTAACCACAAATGGAAACTATCGATCAATCCCCTTTCTCTCTCCTGGGTGAGGTGGAAAGCAATACAGTACTGGCTTTGGTCAAAGTGAGGTTTGACTTTTGGATAGAATTAATTTGCCTTCAGAGAATTGGGATTTACAAGGCCACTGCGACATTTGTTGGACTAGCTAACAATAGGCAAGGGAGGTGTCTCACAGATGGATAAAGTGCTTGAAAGGAAACCTTTCAACTCTAACAAGCCCCCCCTTTTATTTATTTCATAGCATTTGAATTTCACATTTCACTCTCACTTTATTGCACTTTGCATTTCCTTGGATATATCATTGAAGCACATTTTTCATTTTGATTTTCCTTTAGTTAGCTTTGTGACTAAAAGATACCGGACTTGGAAAGCCTTGTGAGCCCCAATACTGCCACGGCCTTAGCTCCGTTGCTAGCGAGCCTCCATAACCCTGATGGAGTTGCCATAGTAATGCCTTTTTGCGGGCAAGTAGGCAGAACATCATATAAATGATGAGTACCTACCCCTTTAGCCACTAACTAATTTCAAGGACTTTTAAACATTTCACAGTTTTGGGAGTACTTGCTTCGAGTCTAAGGGATACACTTCCGGTGACATAAGCCAACCTAATTGCACTCAATCATCCTAGGTGCAAGACGAAAGAGACTGACAGGACTGAAGACAAAGCCACACACTTCAGAGCTGAGACACAAGTAGACATGGAGGCTATCCAATCAAAGTGGTCGCAGTGGGGGAGGTCCTCAGGTTTATCAGTCAAGGCCAAGTCAAGGCATTTTAAGAATCAAATGAGAACTGATCTATACTTTACATATGGATTAACCCAAAGAAAAGCATGCAAAAGAAACTTCACTAAAGTCACTATATCACTCCAAGTGCAAGCCCAACTACAACAACCAGAGTAAAATAATGATCACCAATGCACAACAATAACCTATCATAGTCAGTCTACCAATACAAGTTATGAAATCCATCATATACCTCATGCCATATTCCTGCTCAGAACCTGCTGCTACACCTGTAATCTATCTGTACCGTCACCACTGTATCTGCATGGCAAGGAAAGAGTACATCCAACTGACTATTTAGCTCCACTGAACCAAGGTATGAATATGCCTAACAAGGGATGTCATGAGGAGGGCTCAAAGTTGCTAGGGTGGCCCCACAACTGCTACCCCTGAATAATCCAGATGCTGACAATAAGATATGATCATCCACCAAAGATAAGCTCTGATGCTCATCTATCTCATGATTCTCAAGTGTAAGGACTAGGCTCAAAACTGACATCTGATCTGAAAAAAAAAGGTAGTAGCCCCCAGCTACTAAGAATGTGATAACATCTGGCTCCAACTGGGACAAGTGCTCCAAGGGGGAAACCACTTGAGAACCTCAGCATCTTTGGTCCGCATCAACCTTCTAGTCATCCAAACTACCTGCACTTGCATCACAGAAACACTATACCAATCTCACAGACTGGATGTCAGTTCATCATATATGGAAAAATAAACTGAAATAACAACACTAGAATGTAAAGCGCTGAAATAAAGAGACTGAAATGAAATGCTAACTAAAGACAGGAATGAAAATTCCTTCTACAGATAGAGATGGAAAAGCAAGCATACACTCATTCAAACAGGGAAAGGAAAGGAAAGCATGAAAAAGACAAGAAAGCAAAACTAACTACTGCTCAAAGAGCTTATTCATCCTACCTACCCTACTCTAGCCAATTAGACAAGTGCTAAGTAAAATCAGAAATCCAATGTAGCCACTCGCTGAAAGGATCAATTCGTATTTCTTTACAGTTGATAATAAGACAAGTCAAAGATGGTTTAGAAGTAATGTAAATGAAAGTTGAGGCCACTTTAACTTGCCACTTGAGTATCAAAGAAAGATTAGAACAATGAAAGATGAGATCATGCCAGGGTTGAAATTGGTTTTTACAAATTTCATCCATCCAGATGTCAATGGGATTAATATAATACGAATTCTCTTAAGAATGGTGGAAGAGAAGGATATGACACTTGATTCAACTCTTCTTGGCTATCGTTGTTTCTCTCATCTACCAGGCTAGCATACTCAATTCTGTTTACTTTAGGATCGAGGGTAGAATAAACTGGGGATAAATTAGAAATTAATAAACCAGAAGTCGAGTGTCCCCCAACTTGTTCCTTAAAAATCAAGAAAAGATCAGTGTGATGAAAAATAAGATAGTGCCAAAGATGAAGTTGATCCTTATAAACTTTTCCCATCCACCCATTAATAGGATAAATAAATTGAAATATATTATTCACCAAGGATGGCTGAAAAGGGAGATGGAGCATTTCACAACTAGCCACTTGACACTCTTGAGAATTGTTATTGATAACTTTGCACGAAAATATTTGATTTGAAGGTGAAACAAGATGCACAGACTCCATAAGCTGGGATGGGGGGTGGATTGAAAAATATTAGCTTGCTCCGCATCACCTAAGATTTCCAAACCTGACTCTTCATACTATCATAGGATTAAAGATACTGGTCAAGGGAAATATCAATATCATTCAGTTTGGGCTTAGATTGACCATCTTCACTCATGCACATAGCCAACGGGCTTTGATTTGAAGAAGACACCTCATCAGATTTAGACAAAACAGGGACAGAGTCCTCACAGGCATTTAAGCATCTATCCCAAGATAATATGGGCATGACGGATACTTGATTTTGGCCAATGCGATTCTCGACCATGTCACTATCATCAAACTGCACTTCTAAAGCTCCCTTACAACCAGATGAACAAAGGTTTTCTTCAAAGATCATGCCATCTTGTTTATTTAAATCATTGGTTATGTTAAGAGTTTTTACTTACATCTTCAGAAGAAGAAGCACCTGAAATAATCCTTTGCACTTTCTTCAACGTATCTTCTTGAGATACAAAAGGATGATTAAGAAGGTAATCCATAACTTCCGCTCTGATTGAAGGGTACCTCGTCAATTCTTCTTGGAGGAACGATTTAAAGGAAAACTCATCGAACTGAGGGGTTTTATTTAAGGAATCTTCTAAATGCTAACTATAGGTTTCATCTTCATCATTATTGCTAAAAAGCTCGACTTCATCAAGAGAAACTGGGCAAAGGGGGTCCTCTTGGGATTTTGTCAATTCGACTATCATCTGATTCAAGATATTCATCTTATTTATTATTTCAGCCATAGGATTGGAAGGTGAAAGGATTTGATTCTGGATCTGGTTCAAAGAGTCTATATCATCGGATTCATTTCCCCATTCTTCCAAGAATTTCTACTTGAACATGTCATACCCAAAAATGCTATTGGTTGTTAAGTTCAAGAACTAGCAATGCGTTGTTCCCGAAAATGATGCAGCCAATAATTTCATGCGTAAATACTCATGGGTTATAGATAGTTCGTTAATAACTTCCCAAAAAAGGTCAAAGTGGCTTTTAGTAGAGATCTCATAACTTCCATCGAATATAGGCAACCTTTGATGGCCTCGACAAGGGATTTCATGAGGATACCCAACAATCTTCGACAAAATTCAGGGTTTTAGGATTGCAACGTTTCCACTAGATTCTATCATGTATGAGGGTAGGGGATTGACATTTAATCAAGCGCATCAACCCCTCTATGTACCTCGATGTTGGTGATGTTGATTGTTTAACTCCTTTGTCATGAGCTTAGTAAAAATGTCCCCTTCACTCAAGTAAAATTACTTATTAGGCATGTGAAGTTTTTCAACCTTTTTACAATTCTTGGATTAGGAGGTTTCATCAAAATTGTAGGGTGTCTACTATGCACAGTTAGAATCTAGACTACTAGTACCATATGATCAGATTGTAGACACTAGACTATAGTTATTGATTAGTACTATGCTTATTTTTGGACTCTAGGGGCCATTTAGAGCCTCTTTGTTGATGTATGATGAATTGCACTCAGTACTATTTTGGCTATATGCACCCTACTTGCTATATACATGAGAAACTTTGCATATTTCTGTATAATGGTTTGGATTCATATGGATGCACATGAATATATATGTTTTTTAACAAAAAATGAATATCTTATGTAGTTTTTTGTCGACCGGTTTTTGGATCTGTTTTTTTTGGTTCCGGTTTGATTTAGATTTTTGGGCTCTGTCTGCTCAATGATTGGTTCTATCCCGATAACATTGAGTGTAATCACTATAGGTATATTTTATGTCATGTGAAGAGAGTCATTTGACACTGCCTCATTGATAGGTTCATGATTTATTAGCTTTATGTCTTTTCTTAGATTATAGGATTTGAATTCACTCTTTGAGATCCAAGGCTTTTAATCTATATAAGGATGCCCATCCTTAGTATTTAGTAGATAAGATAAGTTAAGATAAGATCATTATATTAATGTCCAACAAATGACCACAAAAATAGGTCAATGGGACTATGTTGTACCATGATGTCAATACAAAGTGGGAGCGCTAAGGTGGCTCCTATAAAATGTGAGAAACATAACTCTAACCTAGCTACCAAACCAAAAGGGGCTAACTGCATAGATGGAAGGCTGGTCTAGAAGAGAGATATACAAGGAGATCCGATCCAAAAGAGAGAACTCAAAAAACTATGATACAAAAATGGTGAGTCCTGTTATCACATGGATTGTAGCTGCTACTAAAGGTATCCTATCCGGGACAGTGGAGGTGGGGCAGCGAAACCAGTGACACTGCAAGGGCCTCATTCACGAGTTGATTGAGTGGTTGTCACATCGAACAGGCTCTTGTCGCTTTAGATTGAGCTGAGAGCACGATCAAGGGGGAGACCCTAGCTAGCCAATGAAGGCTAGCGAACCAACACAAGACACACCAAAGGATATGAACCAGACTAAACAACGAAGCCTTGGGTTGATGATTCTAGATCTATGAAATGGCTGTGGGATAGAGGAGTTATGGATTGGTTGAGAGGGTTTAGAGATATAAGAAATGTTCAACTTTAAAGATTTACCCCTACTCGCGAGTCTTGCCGAGTGTGCCTTGCCGGACCGGTTACTCGCGAGGTACTCGCATCCCAAACTCATGACTCAGCGAACTCGTGAGGGACTCGCCCTACTCGCAGGCACTCGCCAGAAAGGCCCACTCCGTTCCACGTAAGCCCAATCAAGGCTTGTTTTTGGCGGGAACTTCTTTAAGAAGGCGACTCCCTGCTTTTCCACTCGCAACAAATGATCTTGCCCTCGAGCTCATCACCTCGACGGGATTTCGACTTGTAGGGGAGTCTTGGAGTGTGACTGGAGTTTGACTGCAGGGGAGTGCGACTGGAGTGGAGACGTGGTCAATGGGAGTTGGATTGGAGCCCTATAGAGTTCGCGACGAGCTGTGAAGAGTCAAAGACCGCCATCGACCGACCGAGCTGCCAAGTTGATGAATTTGTTGATTTTTTTTGTTTGTAATATGGTTTGTTAAATGTTAATGTTTTTTTTATATATTTTTTTAATTTTTATGTATCATGTGAGGGGGCCCTATCGGGCCCTTTGGTAGCCTGTGGAGACTGCCTACACGGCCATCACAGCTTGTAGGCAGCCTCCATAGGCTTCCAAAAGGCCCAATAGGGCCCCGACAGATACATAAAAATGCAAAAAAATATTAAAAAAAAATAATATTTTTTTAATTTTAATTTAAAATAAATATTTTTTAAAGTTTAAATATTTACGTTTTTTTTTAAATTTTTAATAAGTCCTGTTTTAAATTAAGTTTTGTTTTAAACATTTAAATTTATTTGTAATTTTGTATTTAATAATTTATTTAATTTCTTTTATATTTGGGTACTGGGCCCTGTTCGCAGCTTGTGGAGGTTGCCATCGTGGCCTACAGGCCTTTAGGCCACGATGGCAGCCTACAGGCCTTTTAGCCATGATGGCAGCTTCCACATGCTGCCAACGACAACCTACAGGCTTGTAGGCCACGATGGCAGCCTCCACAAGCTTCCAACAGGCCTAGCACCCAAACATAACAATAATTTAAAAAAGCATAAATAAATTACATAAAAAATTCAAAATACAAATAAAATTAAAAAAGACATATTTTTTTTGTTTTTGTTCTTTAAGTTGCATTAGTTTTTAAGTTTTATGTTATTTTTGTTTTTGTTTTGCGCCATTGCCAGGATGTGATGACAACCTCCATAGCCTTGGGGAGGCTGTGGAGGCTGCCATCACAACCCACAAGCCTGTAGGCAGCCCCCTGTGGCTGCCTACAGGCCTATGGGCTATGATGGAAGCCTCCACAGCTTGCCAAAAAAGAATTAGATTCCTTTAAAAAATAAATTTTTTATTTTAATTTTAATTTATAAATAAAAATTCTGTTTAATTTTTTTCCCACTATCTGATTGTCATCCATGGCACCTAAGGGAAGACGTAGAAGGCCTCTTAATAAAGCATGGGAACATTGTGTCTAGGTGGTCCCATGGCAAGACAATCAAGTAAAGTGCAACTATTGTCCAACGACTATGTATGGGGGCATAAACAAGTTAAAACACCACCTAGCTCGAGTTGTGTGCAAGGATGTTGTAGTTTGTGATGGCTTCCCTGAAGAAGTCACAACAAAAATGCACGTTGCTTTGGAAGGCATTGTTGTCACCAATCTTGTAGTTGCCCCTAATGGTGGATCCGTAAGAATGGTAGAGGGGATAGGCAACTAAAGTGGTGAACCAAGAGAGCCCTAGTTCCCAGATGGATGGTTGTCACGCCAACCAAGGCACTCTTCGCTTTTGCTACCAAAGCCAAGATAGCAAGGGGGAGACCCATATCTACTCTCGACAGGAGAGATCAACCCAATCACCAGATCAAATCAATCAGATGAAGTATGTAGGGTGATAGTTATGGAACCCCATAATTGAGGAAATTAGACCACTGTGGAGGCTTAGGAAAGATGTGAAATGATAGAGATGGATAACACACAGTGACCTTATAATTAGGTATGATTCCAGGATTCAAGTGTTAGTTTAAAATGATCAAATTCAACTACCTTGGGAAACGTGACCCTTAAAACAAGGAAAGTGACCCAAAGAGAGAATTTGAGGTTAGGGGCTTTCTAGCATAGCTTGTAAGACAGTTCTGACAGTGTTAAAACCAACAAGCTCAGGAAAATGAACCAACAAACAGGCAAACCAGACAGCCAGGGAAAGTCTTGAGGGTTTGAGGAAGCCAGTGCCTTGGGTTTTGGGCCTATGGAGTCCTCCAAGTATGACGTTTTCAAGAAACCACCTAGATATATGCCGGATACCAAAAATCCAGAAATGGTTTGCCAGTAAACCAAGTCTGTTGACCCAGGGATTTTTCAGAAGAATTTGACTTGGGGTTTTAATTGAAATTGACAGATGGGTAGTTTTGAGAAATAGAAATCTTACCTTAAGAGCATACCTGATTGATGGAAATGGCTGCTATGATGCCGAGGACAATCCCCGCAAAGATCAAATGGGAAGATTTGATGAAGTCCAATGCCAAACTTGATGCCCTTGTCCCACACGTGCGCTCTCCTTGCTCCTGCAAAACCAAGGATAAAATCAATCAACAATACATAAGCTAAAGGAAATGCAAATGACGAAAAAGATACAGAAAGTAGAAGGTCATAGATAGTAATACTCCCTGAACCAAACCAATTTGAGGAAGAGAAAAGCAAGGAGAGTCTTCCGCAGCCAGTGCATCCTCCTTGGGCAAATCGGTCCCTTCGCTTGCAGATAGAAATCGTATGGAAAAAATATAGCATATGGCAATCACCAATAATCCCAGTGCAATGGAAAGATATTTTCAATCGAACATCAATAGCATTCACCCCACAACACAAGTTTCTCCAAAAGAAATATTCTATTCCAGAAATCCAGAGCCAAAAGTCAGTTTACAATGAGAAGCTCTCTCCTTTAAATAGGATGGAGAGATACCAAAACCCTAACCACCTTTTGAATGGATGGCTAAGATTAAAAGATCAAAATGTTCTAATCTACGGTTGAGATGAGCTCAACATAAAGTACATGGATCAACTAAAAATATAACATATCAATGGACAAAATCGCCCTAGGAGAGGGGGTTCCACTCAACATGATAAAATAAACATGAATAAAACTCATGGTGGGTCTAGGGGGTAATATCTAACACCCCTAGTGTGTCCCCATGGCACAATAACATCTAATGACCAAGCTAGGCACCAAATCGTGCCCCTCTGGGAAAGTCGTGAGCCTCCAAAGGCTCAAAAAAACCATGAAATGTGCTAGAGAAATGGGGGTGGGCCCCACTGAATGCTGAAACTGCTGCAGAAGGGGTGGAAGACATCACACTCATCATCAAAACTCATCACATGCCATTTCCTTGCCTCAGTTGCCCAAATCGAATTCCTCAGTAGCCAATTTAACCATTTTTAATCCGCCTCGGTAATTGTGAAGCTGCCCAAACTGATACCTGGAGTGCCTGCGCTGTCAAACTGATCCCACCAGGCTCTCTGGGAGGGGGGTATAATGGTAAAATCAAGTGGCTGGACCACCCCCTCCTCATACAACTCCCTAGGAAAACCAATCACATCATCTCTCTGCTCTGACAGGTCATTTAACATGGCAAAACTGCACTAGAATGGTAAACTGAGGAAAATCATCACCGTAACTGCCTGGAACTGAAAACCAACTATCTCATTGGACTCAGAGAGCCCAAATCTATCTAAGGTGTGTACTCACACACCCTATGGATCTCTGCATGATCATATAAAACATCCAATATGCCCAGACAAATAAAATAATAATAATCTGTAAATGATCAAATAATGCTGAAAATCACATATCATCATCATAAACTTGTAACCACTGCATAAAACCATCTGGTGACCTATAATAGACCACATATCATATATTTGCATCATCCGAGGTCTATCCACCTCATGTCCTGTAGTTGACTTTGGTCAAACTGGGTTTGGCCAAGTCAACATGACCAATAATATGACCCAAACTGAAAATAAGCTGCTGCAAATGTTAGAGGTTAAGACATGCTCTACAAATAATTCAAGTGATAATTATAACAAATAGTAATCATTTCTCTGGCGATCTAATAACCAAATATAAAGTGTTTTCAATATTTATTATGACTCGGACCAGACTTTCAAGACCATACTCACTTCATAGTTGTGACCAATTTGCTAGTGAAGGGTGAGGGCTAAAAATCAATAGGCCAGGCTACAGGATGACTACTAACTTGACACTGTGACACTTTGGATATGGAAAGGGGATATACACTCTAGCATATGCTGGACAAGCAATAACATAGGGGATGGCAGTGTCTCACAAATGGGTAAGTTACTTCAGAAGTGCTTATTCACCTTCACAGATGCCTACAACTCACATCCAAGTTGATACAGCTCTGTGAGGATCTTTTCTAGAGCCGCCATGACTGGGTGCCCAACAAACCGTAACTTGAGACTCTAGGGGACATAACTCCAGCTATCCCTAACTCCATCTCACATGATAACTCGCAAGCTAGTGAGGGATAAATCAATACAAGTGAGGCCAGCAATCGTTTAGATATAACATTTAAGAACCATTGCTTTTTGGGCCTTTGAATTTCCATAGCCTTGATCCACGTGTGTTAAAAAACACTTGTTACATGGATTTACATTTATTAGGCTTTATGATCTATGTGTGTTCAGAAACACGATTCCATAGTTTTACATTTCACATTTCACATTTACATTTCAAAGCCAATTTCATTAGGCTTGCCTTGCATTCACATGTGTTCAGAAACACTTGTTACATGAATGGGCTTTTATAAGATATACATTTCATTTCCATATACACTGTATTGATGGTAGCACTATCTGTTTCAGGTTTAGCCAACACAACCTAGGCAACTCAAAGCCGAGACACAATAAAACAGGGAAGCTCATCCAACAAAGAGGCTATAGTGGGGGAAGGTCCTCCATGCCACTAGTCAAGTAGAAAGTCGGGATGATCAACAAACTGGAAGGTAATGGATGGGTGGAGACAATGAATAATGAGACCAACACTAGCAAGCCAAGGATGGCGGGAATGATCACCTCTATTCTCACTAAGGAGGGTAAGACCAATGAGTATAGATCAAAAACTTCTAAGTCTGAGTGAGGACATACATAATAATAATAAATGATACAACCAGGTCCACATATCTATATGATCGCCAGATCATGATACTAAATGCTAAGACATGTCACAAGAATGAGCATAAAAGCAATATAACCATAACACAAAATAATACCTGCTGGGTCATATACCTATAGATAACCAATCTGAACCATCATCTATCCACTGAGAACCTGCTGCTCCAACTCTGGGCAATACCAACTACTCTGCAAATGGCTAAATGGCTACCTCAGTCATCAAATCTGAGTGTCCTGAGACTCAGTCATGGCATGGGAATAATACTGCTGTCCATAATCAAATAGTGATCCAATGTAGATGCTCATCTCAACATCTCATATGTAAGGGAACTGGCTGAAAAGTGTACTGAAATCTGAAAATAGAATATGGTAGCCCGGCTACTATATATGCGATAACAGGCATCAAAGAACAAAATGCCAAAAGAACTAGGATGAGGTTTGAAACAGCAGGGGTGGACAAATATCCAATGGGACCTCCAGGCAGTTGCTCATCAAGTTTTGCACCAAGTCCATCTATCACCTCTCCTTTCTTCCTTCCTCGTACAACCCCTAGATCTCAACCAACCTTGGAAACCTTTAATGAAAGGAAAAGGAAGGAGGCAGATATGGCAGCGAGGAGGTTTCGGTACCATGACAACCTCTCATTCAACATTGCAGTGTCTCCTTTTTACCATCCCATGGTAGATGCTATTGCAAGTGCTGGCCCTGGATACAAAGGCCCCTCTTACAGTGCACTTAGAGGGAAAGATCTAGATGATGAGTTGCAGTGTGTCAAGGCACAGTTGGAGAGCATTAAAAGCTCATGGGATTTTATAGGTTGTACAATCTTGTTAGATGGGTGGATGGATCAGAGGAGTAAAACAATCATATATTTTCTTGTGGCTTGCCCTAAAGGAACAATGTTCCTGAAATCTGTTGATGCATCTTCACAGGTGAGAGATGCAAATTTGATATTTACATTGTTAGCAGAGGTTGTGGAAGAAGTGGGGGTCAAACATGTTGTCCAAGTAATCACAGACAACGTTGCAAATGTGGCAACAGGTAAATTGCTTTGTGCAAAATACCCTACTCTTTTTTGGACCCCTTGTGCTGCCGATTGTATAGATTTGATTTTGGAGGATATTGGAAAGTTGGAGTGGGTGCAAAATGTGGTTCATGAGTGCAAGCAAATAACCAAGTACATTTGTAACCATGCTTGGGTGTTGAGCCTTATGAGAGAGCACACAGAAGGTGAACTCAGTCGCCCTGATGTCACATGGTTTGCAACAAACTTTCTCTGCCTCCAAATCCTTCTTAATGAGAACCAAGCATTGAGACGAATGGTTAGTAGCAGGGAATGGATACATTATAAGGACAACACAAAACCAGATGCAATGTCTATGAGTTTGTCTGTTTGTAGAGATAGTTTATGGGAGGAAGTCACTGAGATTGTCAGCATGACAAAACCACTTGTGAAAGTGTTAAGGATCATGGATGGTGACAAACCACCAATGGGGTATGTTTATGGGGGGATGGATAGGGCCAAAGAGGTCATCAAGGTCTTCTATAAGGGGGATGAATCAAAATATCCTCCTATATGGGATACTATTGATTCCAGGTGGGACAGGAAGCTACATTCACCATTACATGAAGCAGAGGCATATCTCAATCCGAGCATATTCTAGAATGATGGGTCTAAAACTCAAAAAGATCTTGAGGTGATGAGAGATGTGATGATATGTATTGGGAGGATGTACCCCAATCAAGAGACTCAAGACCTAATCAATTTGCAGTGAGATATGTACAAGGAATCATCTGGCATGTTTGGATTTAGCTCAACACAACGTCTCAGGGAGAAGAAAATGCCATGTAAGATTCAATTCGTAATTCGTTAAAACTTATTTTGCTAGTTTTATTTTTCAAGTTTGACATTGCAAAACTTGTAATATTTGATTATCTGTTTTTTATAACAGTCCATTGGTGGTTAGATTGTGGCACTGAGGCACCACAACTATAGGAATTCGCCATTAGAATCCCGAGTCATCCTTGTAGCGCTTTAGGTTTTGAGCGCAATTGGTCAGTATTCGAGCACATCCACACCAAATAGTGCAACAGGTTGGAGCATGAGAGGTTGGAGAAGTTGGTCTACATATACTACAACCTTCGGATGCTCACAAAACAGCCGTGGGCAAAGGATTTGGATCCAATTTTATTGGATCAGATTGATCTAGTCTCTGATTGGGTAGTGGAGGATGAAGCTCCTTCTAATTTGACTTGGCTTGATGAAGAGACTGAGGGTCCCTCTAGTGTACCATTTTCTGAAATGGAAACGCCAAACACACCTACATCACAGTTGATTTTTCCGTCTAGTGATGTTGTCACTAGCTCTAGTAGGGCCTATACTAGGCGTTCCACTGCTCATAGTCATGCATGAGACTCAAGTTTGGACTTGGAGACACTATATTTTTTTATTTTCTCAGTTATGTTTTGAGTTATGTATTTGAACTTGGTACTATTTTGGAATGTGTTCAAGGAATCATCTTTCAGTTCACCATTTTGCATGCAAATATGGTGTGTGAAATGTTTTATTATCAAATTTTATGAGATGATCTAATGAATTTCTGCATAGAATTGTTTTTATAACTTATATGGATTAGAAATGTCATTATGTTTATTTTTGTGCATAAAAGTTACCATATTTTTATTTTTTTTCATATTTGGCAAGTCTTTGCCGAGTCTTATCCGAGTCGCCGAGTCTGCCGAGTCCCAAGCCAACTGAGTATTTACCAATGTTACAAATATCGGCGTGGCGCGGAAATCGACAGGGTCCAGGAAACATCGTTTCGGGATATCTCGGCAGAACATCGGAAAAAATCAGCAAACTTAAAAAACACAAAAATATTCATTTTTTTTCAATTTTTTAAACATCTAAAGCAACAACATCAAATAAACACATTGCCACATGAATACAGAAAGAAAACCCATATATAAGATATATAAGATGTCTAGAGATACATCACACATGAAAATGGATCGTGTGTCCTACTCCTGAATAAAACCATTGGACAGTGAATTACAATGAATGCAATACATGTGTTCTGACCATTTTCTAAACAACAATCTGCAATACATGTTTTGTGACCATTATGAAAATACTCTATCAGACAACTATCAAAAACTAGAACAAGTGGAGTAAATAATAAATATTATTCAACCACTGTCCAAAAACAAAGTTTAAAGTTTAAACCCATAATTTCAATATTATAATATTTAAATCATGATAATAATTAAATTAAACTTATGATAATATTTAAACTTTACAAATTAGGAAATTATAATATTAGTCAGAAAGCAAAGCTTAAAAATTCAGCAAAGTTTAAAGTTTAAACCCAAAACCCAAATTAGTTGGCAATTTAGTAAGCAACACACATCTGGAATCTTAGTTAGGTCGAGGGCGTCCGGAGAAGACGGAGCATAGACTCAGACCGGCGGCACGCGACTAGCAAATTCGCGACCCAAATCTCAGTTCCGGTTGAGGGCGTTGGGTGAAGGCGGCATGGGAGCATCGCGACAGAGCACAGACTCAAATCGACGACACGGGGGCATCGCGATGAGCGAATTTGTGACAGCAAGTGCGGCGGAAGGAATTTTTGCGTTCCTTAGTCGTAGTACGAACAAAAAAAGCGGGCTCCATGCGTTAGGGCGCGATTTTTTGGCCGAGCAAATGAGCCGGAAATGATGCAAAAAACACACTTTTTTTTTCTGTCCTGGAAATTGCGAGTCGACGGCGAAAAAGCGGGTAAAAATCGCGAAAAATCGCCGTAGCTCGAAAAATCGGCCGATTTTTGTAACTATGGTATTTACTGAGTCCGAGTCTGACTACATCGCTAGATAGATCTAGTGCCACTGAAAGATACCCAAGTTGCTCTACCTAGGGTTTAAACAATAAATTATATGATGGCCACAAATGGGAGTTTTAGAGGATTAATGGCACTTAGATTGGTTACTTGGGGTTAGATCTAAGATTTGGAAGAGAAACAAGCAACACCTAAATCGTAGATCGGGGTAAATGATCAACTTCCCAAGGAGGGAAAATTGCCCCAAAGAGTACTAGTGCTAGATCAAGGGCAAATGGAGTCAATTTTAGCTCAAACTTGGTCTCTAAGGGTTTAGATGATTTCCAACTTGGGTTTTGAATTAAAATCCCAAAAGATCACCCGATCCACTACTTCTAAAGGACTAGGGTTTTAAACTTTTGATTTTATGTGACTAATGGAGTAGAAATTTGAAACAAGAGAAAAACTTGAAAGATCTTACTTGTAAATCTTGTCTCCGTCAAATGGAATGATGATCCTTTCACCTAGTTACAATTTCGTGCTAGCTCTGGTGAGTTCCAAGCTAGATCGATTTGTTTAAGTGGAGGAAGTGCGCCTCTCTTCCCTGCAAATGCAAACAACAGACGCTAGATTTGATCTACAAGAAAAAGGAAATAGAAATGCAAGACATCTCAAGAAATAAATAGATGCTACAAAAGACAATTGGATACTCCCTGAGATGAAGCAAGTTGGAGATCCCTCACAAAATCACCATCCACCAAGTTGCACCCCTGCAAAACCAATTCGGCCTCCACAAATTTGTCTTGAAACCACCACGATTTTGCTCAAATGTCTAAGAAAGAGGCTTTACAATCATGCATAAGAACATTCATCAAAGATTTGCAAGAATTTTCTCCAAAAATTTCTCTTTATTGCCAAAGATCCAAGAGCCAAAAGTCCTTTACAATGAGTGAAAGATCGAATAAATAGATCCTCACAATACGAAAGCCCTAAATCAAAAAAGATAGAGGGCTAGGATCGAAAGATAATACATCAAGATCAACGGCTAATGATGTGCCAGACAATATACATGAGATCACTCAAAGAGGGGGACGGACTTTCCTCAATGACACCTAAGGGGGGGAACATAACATAAGATATGACATGGTACAACATATTAACATAAGAGAGGGGGGCTAGGAGGTCCAAAGTCACTCCACTAGCACCCCCCAATACATTAACATAAGATACAAAATGTAATCATCATGGTACATCTAGGAAGTGCACCCCCTCTATAGAACATGATGCCCCCAAGGAGATGAATAAAATAATGTGGACCCCAACAACTAATGTAGACCATGCCGAAAGGTGTCTAGAGCATCAACATAATCCATCGAACACAAATCAAGCCATTTCCTTGCCCCATTAAGCCAAATCGATTTCCTTGCTAGCCATTTTCACTCTTTTTATGCAATTTTTCATGGTACACTGCTGCTGGAAAATAAACTGGCCATATCATCAATTACTTGTGCCCGAAACTGAGATCTAAGTGCACCAATGGACTCAGAATATACAAATCCACTAGGAATGAGTACTCATACACCATATGTCCATCAAGAAATACAATTGGAAACTCATCCATGCTAGAATAATAAAAATATGGCTTGTAAATGCTGATAATAATAAAAACAATGCAAGCCACCATGGAAAATCACTGTCTGGAGCATGGAACCATCTAATGAGCATCAAAGGGCACTGAATAACCAGAATCAAACTTTGTCAGCCAAACTCATCCCGAACCCTACTGTTGACTTGGTCAAACTAGTTTGACCAGGTCACAAATGATCAAAATAATGACCCAAACTGAAAATAACTCATCCTGCATGTACAAATGGATGAAATATGCTCCCTTATTTATATTAGTAGCAAGACTAAAGCATTAAGTAGCATTATAATGGTGATCATAAATAAAAATCATCAGTAAGTCTAGATCAAAGCACTACCTCACTCCAAGTAAAAGCCTCAAGTGTATACTCATTTACAGACTTGACCATTTTGCTAGCTATGGGTGAGGTGAAAGAAACAAGGCTAGGCTAAGGGGATTTGACTTGACAACCTCAACACTGTGATCTCTCGGACATGAGGGAAAGGGGAAACCACTTATACATATGCTGGATAAAAGACACTAGGGAATGGCGGTGCCTCACAAATGGGTAGAGTGCTTAGAAAGTTTCCAATAGACTCTAGACAAGCATCTTTTATTGCATTTGATTCATTTTCCATCTTATTGCACATTTGAAATTTAACATTTAACATTTGATACTTTGATCATCTTTCACTAGCCAGCTTCCAAGAGCAGGTGCCCTGAATAGCCTTGCGGGCCTCAGATAATGACTCGGTCTTACCACCATTGCCCATCACTGTCCGTAGGTGCGATGGAGTTACCACCCTGTTGCCCTATAGGGGAAAACAACCTTACATCATACAAGGTTTGAGTGCTCGTCCCTTGGCCATTGACTAGGTATGTAAGACTTTTTATTTGTTTGCTTAGTGTTTAAAAACGCTTTTGTTGCTGACTTTTTGCATCCATTTAGATATAGCATTTATGCATTTCGATGCATATTATAGGAATACTTGCTTTCAAGGACTAAAGGATAAAATCTCGGAGACATAGGCCACACACTCTAGAGCCTAGACACAAGGTAAACATGGAG
Source organism: Larix kaempferi (assembly GCA_027924585.1). Classification (NCBI taxonomy): domain Eukaryota; kingdom Viridiplantae; phylum Streptophyta; class Pinopsida; order Pinales; family Pinaceae; genus Larix; species Larix kaempferi. The sequence goes on along the minus strand of BSBM01001557.1, from coordinate 672,203 downwards.
TCTATCGAACATAGAGGCATAAGTGGGGGGAGTTCTCGATCTCACTAGTCAAAGTACAAGTCGGGATCAATCCAAAAACGAAAGATGACAAATGGATGGAGACAGTGAAAAGGTGATGCCATGACTAGCAATAACACTACGGGATGACCAAGTCCATACTATGACAAGGGAAATGACCAATGCATATACACAAGAGCCTCTTACTCAAAGAGAATCAATCACTCCTACTCTAAACGATCAATAAGGAGAAAATATAGGAGATCACCAATGCACAACCACTATATACCCAATCCAGCTACTAAGATAAGTAAATGAGCAAAATAAACATCCAAGTACAATATCCATATACGTGCTGTGTCATATACTTGTAACTGCATCTGTAGCCATCTAAGAGACACTGGAACATTGCTACTGTGTGCATCCTGGGGCACTATCATCATCCATATCTGATCCGTCACGGTGAAAAATGGCTAACAGTCACCAATCTGGGGTCATGGGACTCAGTCCGGGCATGGAACTAACTGCATATATGCTCTGGGTCCACTGGATAAGAGTGATCATCATCAAAATGCTCATTTGCTACTGATATCGTGCATAGGATAGCATAGGACTGGCTCAAGATTGTGCTCAAAACTGGTCTACTATCATGGTAGCTCCCTGCTGCTATGGATGTGGCAACAAGTCCATCATGGAGCATTGTAAGCATCTCTCCTACCATCCGAGGCCACTGCCTGGAGTGGGAAGCCTACTGATGTGTCCTAGGTGGAGTCGTCCAACTGCTGGGATGGGGCCAAGACTGGCCATGTTGTTGGTGTCGGGTGGAAGTGGAGGTCATCCTTCGTGTCCTAATTGATATGCAGTTAAAGGAAATATCATCATCCGTTTGTCTCTTGGCACCTCTAGAGGAAGGAAGCACCAAAAAGAAGGAAGTGATATGCTAAGTGGAGGCTGGTCTTGACTGAGAAGGTCGTTGGAGAGTGAAGGAGTGAAGCTGAAGGGCATCTTGCAAGTATAAGGCCTACCCCAGAAACACCTCATTATGCCCTGATTATGTCTGCCCCTGCAATCTGCTGTATGGTCTGTATGGAAATGTGTATTGTTAGATCCATACGAATGTACGGATCAATACAACATGTTTGTACGATTGTACGACTTGTCTGTACGATCCGTATGGTGCCTTGCACAGAAAATTTTTGCTCCTTTATCAATTGCCTGCTTCACCTTGAATGTTGCTTCTTTCTCTCTCTTGCCCAAGAGACTGAAAAACATAAATTCCTTCTCCTAATTCTCCACTCAATGCCTAAGTTTCTCTCTTGAAAAATTACGTGTCTTCTCCTCTCCCTTTAGCTTCTTTTTATATTTTTGGGATGAACCAAAACCCTAACTTCAATGGTTGAGATTAGATCTCATTCACTTGAAATCGACAGTTGTGTTTCATTTGATAAACTTAAATCACTAAAGCCCAAAACTTAGGTTTTTCTCCAAAACCCCAATTAATTATAAAAGGGCATCCACTTTAATATTTCCTTTAATTAAAGTGTTTTTTCCAAGTACCTAAGAGGTCATAGTGACGAATACCATGGGCTATCCACCCACCCATGGAAATACATGTCCAAGCTACAAACATCAACACTTTGTTGACGCAGGGCTGAAGGGCATGCCATAGACTAAAGCGGGGTCCTGTGAACTGTACCAGCAAATAAGTATAAGTGCTAGTGATCTCAATCTCCTCCCCTTTAGAAAAGAAATGAAGATTGGGTGAGTAACCTCTTTAAACCATTGGAGATCATGACCTTGGTTTTACCCAAGTTAACCGTCAAATGGCAAAGATCGCAAAATAGGGACAAGGCATCTAGTTGTCTCTGCAACCCCTTTGGAGATGAGGCCAAGAGGACTACATCATCAACAAAGAGCAGGATGGAGATCAAGACATGGTGGAGAAGGCACCCATCACCATCCTAAATGTGCTCCTAAAGGAACGACTCTAGCTCGTCGATGTAGATCTTGAATAGAGTGGTGGATAGCGACCAACCCTACTTCACCCCAACGGTACTCTTGATGAAATCCGAAATTTCATGGGTAGTGTGAAGATGACCAAGAATTGACTCATATAATCTCATAATGACAGCCAAAAGGGTCTTAGAGATGCCAATGTCTTTGAGCCTTTGGAATAAGGCCACTCTAGGTACGGAATCAAACGCCTTCTGAAAGTCTAGAAAGCAACAGTAAACTTTCGAAGAGCGTTGACATGCCTCCTCAATGATGGTCCAAAGCATAAGAATGTGGTCAATGGTCTGGTATGTCGGTCTGAATCCAAACCATCCTCTAGCCCTGAGCTCTCTCTGCTTGAACTCCCATAAAAGCTACATGTGGGGGATGGTAGCGTAAAGCTTGGAAAAGTGTCGCCAACCATGATCGTTTTTTAGTTATTGGGATGTGCTTGCATTCTTCATCATACCATGGTTCATTGGGTAGGAGTCTTGGAGCTCACTGCGAGACTCAAGTATTTTGTACTCTTGTAAGTTTGTTTTAATCCAAGAAGGCTCTTGAAGCCCCGTCATTTGGTATCACTCTCGTCGATGTTTGATATCACTTTCATTATAGTATTACTCCCATTGGCATCAAATTCATACCTACATCGAAGCCAAAATTATGTTGAGTTCACTTGGCCTGGCAAGGAAAAAGCTTGCAAATGACAAAAATCAATAGAAAACGTGACAACTTGACAAAATATATTTGGTGAACTTTTGTGTATTCATTAAGTTTTTTCTTTGTCGTGATTATTCCAAGTCTGAGTCGTACTCTTAAATTCTAGTCTCATTGAGTCCATTGTTGAGCCAAGGTTGGTTAGGTTGTTAAAAACTTACATATATTGACTCTCATATCTATAGCTTCCTCTATGTGGGGACTGTTGCCGCCTAATATGCACCTTAGTTTTACGGGAATTTTATTAAATGACAAAAAATTAAAAAAACCTAGGGGGGACTTAATGCATGTCCATAAAACTCTAGAAAAATGACTATCATAGTAATATACATTAGACACTAGGATTTAATAACCGCCTAAGGCCTAACCACCAAGACAACTACTCTAACTTTGGAGGTTGAGTAAAAAACTCGAAAATTACAAGTTGCTAAAAAGCAACAAATAATTAACAAGGAAATAACACTCCGGAGTAACGTATTGATGTCTAAGTCTTAGGAAAGTCAAGCCTTTTACAATAAGTCATCATGCTACATCAATTATTACAATTTCCCCAAGGGGGTATGAACATGCGAAAATTGAAAAAGGGGCCAAAAATGTCCTGCATGGACTTCTGAACACTTATACTGAACAATTGATTTGTTCAATCTTTGGCGGCTCAATTGCAAGTCCAACTAAGTACAACATAGTGGGTAACAGGGACCACCAATGCTTGGGATAGACTTCTAGATCCTTCAAACTTCAACTTCTATCATAGGTTCTGGGCAGCGATGTTCTGATACCATGTCAATTTTTAAGAGAAGACATGCGCCCAAACACATGAGTGACTGATGCAACTAATGATGTTCTTTATTGAAAGGATTCAAATGTACATAACTTTGAGCATTGTTTTTTATACATATTTCAAAGTTATTATGTAGATTCCATGTAATTGATTGACAACAAACATTATATGTTGGTCACAAGTTGAGACATTAGTATTAAATGCCACCTCTAAAATTTATTTGAGTTTTTTATTACTACAACAAACATCTATATGTATGGGATGATATAGGATAAGATGGACTATTTCTAGAAATAATCTCTGGATAATTCAAGATGCTAAATATGCATGTGTAGGATAGACACACCATGCTTGGTGAAATAATTTCCCAAGGGATTGTTGCTAAAATTTGAACCTTTCTTAAACATGCTTGTTCTGAACATGTTGGAATTGGGGGTGTTGACCACCAAACCAACTAGGTGGACAACTGTGTACCATGCACATGTACCATGTGCCTTGAAGATGAGAAAGAAGGACCCAATGAAAATTTTCAAGCGAGACAACTCTTCTCCTTATCTTTTCTCCATGAAATTTCCGCACCCCTGCGAGAAATTTTGTAATGATATGTTAGCATGAGGGTCAATTTTTGTATAACTTAGTTTCCTAAGACTTTATCATTAGGGAAGTCCATTCATCGAGTGTTTTTTCCTTGGATAATTAAAATTCTTTTTTAGTCATTTTAATTATTTGAGTTTTTTACTCAAAAATACCTCCAAAGTGGTGAAAGACGTTCTAATGATCGAGTCAATGGGGTGATTGGGGCCTAGGAATGTTCTATATTACCATGCTAGACATTATCCAGAGTCTTGTGGAATTTCATTAAGTTTTACTTAGGTTTTTTTAATTTTTGGCAAATAAAAAATGTCCCTCAGCATACAAAATTGTTTTGTAAAAGAGGGATAAGTGGTCCTTTATGATGTTGTATAGGGGTATGGGTACTCAAGATAAATGGCATGAGACCCCCGACACCCTTGGACCAAGTTTGAAGTCATTCAGACAAGTCTTGCTAAGGTTTTGGTCACTTTTTCCTAAGTCAGTCAAAGAAATCAGGAAAATTGGCAATTAATTAGTAAGGCAAATTTTGGAAAAGTGCCTAAAGTCACTTGGGAGGTGGAAAAATTGTTTCTTAATGTCAAGTTATGTTTCTAAGGTGAAATTAAAGTCCAAGAGGGGTCCCACAAGCAAGTGTTTTTTAGGTTTGAAGTTGTCGCCAAAAGGGGGAAATCCTCTCTCACTCTGGGAAATGAGATAAATTGAAATAATCCAAAAGAGTGGGTCCCATCTTCATGATTCATTCCCCTTGGCCTAGCAATGAAATATAGAACATGAGTGGGGGGTTTTTCTCCCCCCATTGTTTGTTATTTTTAACCCATGGAAGTGCACCCCTCCTCCATGGGCCTCCTTTTTCTCCAAGTGACAAATGTCATTCATGCAAAGGAACTCTTCCCTCTCTCTTTTCCTATTTAACGAGGATCCTCCTCCTCATTTGGGTTACAATCTCTCATGCTCTTGCTCTATTTCTCTTTCTCACTCTTTCTTGCTTCCATCTTGCCCCATTTTTGGGTCATTGTAATTTTCAGCCATTTGGCTTGGTAATAAAAATTCTTTGGAGGAGTTTTGGTGTTGGTGTTGCTCTGTGATGGTGGCTTGCTTCTGCACTTCATACCTACTCATGCTTGGGGAGGCCAAACAAGCAAACTGTTTTGCTTTGATAAGATCTTTAGTATTGTTGCTATTGATTTTATGAGTTCCTTGTTTAGTAGTTAAGAACTTCATACGCTTGTTGGTCGAAGTTTTTATTTCTTAGCTCTTCATTAGGTACTCACCTTTTCTTTTAGTTGTGTAGCAAACATTTTACAGGTTGTAGGTTACTTGGCTTCGAGAGTGGATTTCTTTGGTCGGATACCCCACTTCTCCAAGCATTGGAAGAGCAAAGAGCACATTCTCTTCCCTTCCCTTTCAATTTTCTGCATTTATTTTTTACATGTTTTCAATATAAAAATCAGATTTCAAGTCTCATTTTCATGTTATTATCTTATGCAAATTCACTCATTAATTTTCAGAATTTTTGTAAATATTTTGTATGATATACTAACATAGCCCAAGAGTGATTTTGGACATTTTTCTATAACTTTTTGCTTGCTGGTTTTTAGCAGGTCTGCACATTTCCAAGGAGTTATGCTATCCAAATTTGGCCATCTTCAAGCATAAAGGGCCTCCACAAGCCACTATTTCGGCGACTTGGTAGAAAACGGTCAAAATCACCTCATTTCCTCTCTTTTTCTCATGTTTAAATAGTGCTGAAATATACATCATTGTAACAAGCCCAAGAGAGTCTCTTGGGCTTGATTTCTTGTATTTGTTTCAAGTTCAAGTGCTTAGTTTAGTTTTCTTTCCATTGCATGCAAGAGAGGAGGCATTGCCACCCTTACATTGTAGTTGTATGTAGCTTGGGTTTAGCATTTATTTTCTTTGTTGTAATTTACATTGCCCGCACCTCACAAGTGAGAAGGCTTTGCCTTCCTTGTCAAATTGCGTTGGCTTGTTTTTGGTTTTTCCTACACCTTGCATGAGAAGAGGCTTTGTCCATCCATGCAAAATCGTGGTGGCTTGTAATTTATTTTTTAAGTCTTTTGCTTTAAGTTATTTTGTCCCTACCTCACAAGTGAGAAAGCTTTGCCTCCCTTGTGAAATCACGTTGGCTTATATTTCATTTCGCCCACACCTTATAAGTGAGAAGGCTTTGCCTCCCTTGTAAAATTGCGTTGGGTTTCATTGCTTTGGTATTTGCTTATTAATTAAAGGCTTAAAATTTAATTTGTGCCCCGATTCTTGCCCCATATTCACTCTCCTTTCTGGTTCGACTGATCCTGAGTGACCAGAAAGGGCAAGGATTTGAGTTGGATAGAATAACAAGCACTTAGAAATATATCTTTATTAGATACTGAGAAAAATGGAGTTGACCTGTGGAGCTAGTGGGGTAGAGGTTGTTGGGGCCTCGTGGCACTTTGTGTCCTCCAGTTGAGCACCCAGCAAGTTTTGGGATTGACCCGTGGAGCTAGTTGAGAACCTTGTGTTCTCAGGTTGAGCACCCGACAATCGCTCTCAAATCGAAAGAGATAGTTTCTTGGGGTAGACACATAGAGTAGCTTAGTTTTCTTGCAGCAAAACCTTAATCCCCTAAGTTGAAGTGAGACCTAAAATTAACTAAAATTTACAGGACCATTTGCACAACATTACTATTGTTTACAAGCACTTTACTTCAGAAGCACTTCATTATTGGTTGAATCTTGTTATATGCATCTTTGGTTCAATAGTTTGTTGATTTCTAATTTTCTACAAATTGATGCTTAATGTGATGTGTTGAATGATTTAATGCTATTGGAAAATATTTGGTAATTTGGTATATTTTGTGACTCCATAGCCCAAGAAGTAGGCACTGGTCTTGCTATCATATTTGGTTCGCTGTCTAAGAGGTTTGCTTGTCATTGAAACTATTGCATCTCTGCACGTTTGCCTGTCATTTGAACTTTTAATAATTTACAACTCTTAAAAAACAAACTCTTAAAAGAAACTTAGTAAGTAGGGACAACCCCCCTTGACCTTAAGGAGTTGTGGTCTAAACAGAGGAGTTTAGGTCCGATGTGACATTGGGTTCTATACTTGTAGTTGCCCTCAGGAACACACATAGCGGTTGGGAGACTTACCCGCGGTCAAGTGTGTTTTAGGCGGCAACAGGGGTGTCATAGATTAGTGAACCAAGACCATCCGAGTCTCAATTGCATAAGGAATGACAAGAAAAATCAAATGGTGCTAATCACATGAATTTTGATTGCATGGAAGCTATGATGTTGGGCTTCCTCTGTCCCTCACTTCATAGGTTCCAGTAGGATAGTTGCATCATCATGTATGCCCTAAATAGAATGGCATGCAATGTTAACAGATTGTCTTCTAGATGTGCATATAAAATTTGAATTTGGACCAATGTTTGCCAAATGAAGGGACCGACTCATCGCAATGCATAAACATAGTTTGTGGAATGTATTCCTAAAGCGACAATATGGTGTTGATTAGCATTGAGTCTTGACCAGGATTGATTATTGGTCAAATCTAAACTGAAGCCTTGAAGCTTGGTTAAAATGAGCCTGATTACTTTTCCATCAAGCAAGAAAACTTGAGATTGGCTGTTGTTGAGAATTGAGTGGGGAACTTGATTTTTGGAGAGAGTTGCAATTATTGTCAAGTTACACTTGTAAATATCTTACATTAGTAATGCATCCAAAATGGTATTAATTGACAATAACACTTGGCCTCTAATCTTGTTTGAAAAGACATGAATGTTCAACACAAGGAACATGCAACAAGAAAAAAAACAGTTCTAGCGACTACCCTGTTTGGGTTATTTTAACAAAAATGCTCTAGCAAGGATAACTCAAACTTGGTTGAAGGTTACACTGACCATTGTTACATGGTTTTAACTAATTAGCCATATGTTGTGCCATAATATTATTAGATGTTATTGCTTCTTTACATGTTTCAGATTTGAACATCATATGGAGAAAATATCCATTACTGAAGTCAATCTTCCATTAGTGGAAACTAGTCTTTGCTTCTTTCATTGACCATAAAAAATCCACAAAGTAAAATTCACATCAATATAATATTTTGCAGGGGTGAAAGTTGTACGAGCCAAAATTGACATGGAGAATGATCTTTTCAGCTTTCTGCATTCACACTTATGGCCAAAAGGTTGCAGGGTTTAGAAATAGTATCATTTTAAATTCCAAAAGAGTGGGAGTTGAATTATTTGAGATCAATGTTTCATAGTCACAATCTAGTTGACAGTTCCTCTAAAAGAATTCAGTCATCCCAGATTAAATACTGGAGATTCAGTACAGATCAGCTCTACTGCTAAATTGTACTTATGACTCTATGAGTGCTTCATTTCATTTGCTATTTTTTTTCCTTCTCACATGATTAATATTAATGCACTTGAATTAGTATTGTTGTTTTGCAACTCGATGAGACTTTTGTAAATGACCCCTGTGCTTGTTTTGAAACCTTGCATTGTGGATATGCCCTGCTTGAACTCTAATAATTTTACTTTGGTATTAACAGAATTTTGTGATATTTGAAGAAAGCTCATACTCTTCTGTCTTTGGTAATTCACATTGCTCGGGGTCTATTTCAAACTTACAAGTATGTTGTCACTGTAAAACGTTCAAACAATATTTGGTTAAATGTTTGGAATCTTCCTCGATTCATTTTTTGCTGGCTTTCATATTGCACTTTACAAAGTAGAGTTTTTTAATCCAAAGTATTAGAAGGGGCTTAGTATGTATCTTCCTCTAAGAAGTAACGCTTTGATTTTTGTGCTCTTTCTTCATCTGGTATTTGGCTTATGGTGAATTTATATTGTGTGCAGGGTGCTTATTACATATGCAAATGGGTTGATTATTCTATGGGATCTTTATGAAGCCCGGGTGGTCGCAGTCAGAGGTGGTGTGAATCTTCAATTCAAGAATAATAAGGCAGCCAGTTCACCAAGTGGGATGGGAGATGAAGCATCTAGGTCAGATACAGATGACGATAATGAAGAGAAAGAAATTTGCTGTGCATGCTGGGCATCTGCTGATGGAAGCATCCTTGCTGTTGGTTACACTGATGGAGATATCTTGTTATGGAGTATTCCATCCGGTTCTTCTAGTAAACACCAGCATGAAGACATCGACATTTCTTCAAGTAAAGTTTTTGCCAAACTACAGTTGTCTTCTAGCAAAAGAAGAATCCCTGTAATAGTATTACGATGGTGTGTAAGTGGAAAGAACACTTCAGAAGGTGGGGGACAGCTCTTTGTATATGGTGGCGATGAAATAGGAAGTCCTGAAGTTCTGACGGTTTGTCTTGAAACCCATATTGACTTACTGGATAATGTTACATTCCATTATTGGCTATTGGTGAAATTTGTCAAAATTTGTTGGGTAGTGGTTTAACTTTTTGGCTGGCATTTTTCTTAATCTAAGGAGGTGGTCCTGATGCAAGGGATAAACTGTATAAGCTGTGACATTGCATGGATTAGGAGAAAAATGCTTTTGATTGATTTACTGATTTTTCCGTTGTATTCTGATACGTATCTTACCAAGCAATCCATTTATGGGTTATGATGGGTTTCTGTGCAATTTCAAAATATGGTTGTAAGGTGAGTGGGTTTGACCACTATCAGGCATTGCTTAAGTATGTTTAGGAATTGCAATTTTTAGTGGGAGTTTGGTAAGACACTTGCAGATTGGCCACACACTCTTGGTGGGTAGTGTTTGTGCTTGCTTGCCAAATCCCAATAGTAGAAACTCATTCTGTGCATTTAGCTGTGGCATATGAAGAACTAGATTATGAGGAGGTCAAGCTTATTCTCCTGATTCCACATGTGCTCCAGTTTTGACCAAAGACTTGATTCGTTGAAGTTAATATAAGTATAACAAAGTCACATGCATACTTGTAGTTATAATGACCAACTTCCTGAGAATTAAGATTGAAAAGATATTTAGTGTATGGCTATGTTCTTACAAATGAAAAGAAATCTGTAGACGACAGTCCGTGTTCACTATGGAATTAACAGAAGATTCTGCAATGTATATAAAAATATATATAAAATATGAATTATTGATAGAATGATGAATAGTAATACAATGTGCCTCGTGACTGTGTACATATATGCATTGACTGCTCACAAGGTAAGAGGCATGTCCTTTGATTTTTCATTTAGCTTATCATCATCATCATCATCATTATTATTGTGTTTGCTATGTTGCCACCTTGTCAAGGAATGCTTTGTTCTCAAAGCATAATAAATAGGATTCTCTTTGGCGAAGAATGTTATCTTGATGGCATCATCTTCATGTTTGTCTGCTTGTAGGGGTTTGACTGTGGTCTTGCTTTGAGCACTAGCAAGGTTCCTTTGTAGGGTGTGCATCATATCTTGAAGTCTTAAGCCTTGTTTGTTTAAGGCAAACCCTTGATGCTTCTTGGGTGCATACTTGACTTGCATCCATTGTTGTATACGTGTATGTGCTTCATGCATTTTTTCCCTTAGTGGTAATTCGACTTTCTTGAGAGTGGACCCTTTTGCACCATATAATTTGTAATGTTGACCTTTCCAATTAAACTCCATGAACTGTTCATCAAGGTTTGTGGTATAGGTGCCCAATTGCATCAACCATTCTACACCTAGCACAATATCCATTTTTTCAAGTGGTAGAGCATAGAGTCTTGTTTGTAGCTCCAGTTCTTGTATTTGAATTGATACTTTATGACATCTTCCTACTTCTTTGACCTTTTGTCCATCAACGACTGTAATTATGAGGCCCTTGGTGGGGATACACAAAAAGGTTTCGTTGTTTAGCAACATTGATGTCTTTACAATTATAAGTACTACTTGAGTCTATGAGTATCGTTACACTTTGATTTTTTATGATTCCTTTAAGCTTCAAGGTCTTAGGTTGTGATTTCTCTGTCATGAGTTCCAGTGGAACTATAGGCTTGGAGATCATTGTGAAGAGACTAGCAACATTGATGTCTTTACAATTATAAGTACTACTTGAGTCTACGAGTATCGTTACACTTTGATTTTTTATGATTCCTTTAAGCTTCAAGGTCTTAGGTTGTGATTTCTCTGTCATGACTTCCAGTGGAACTATAGGCTTAGGTTGTGATTTTTTATGATTCCTTTAAGCTTCAAGGTCTTAGGTTGTGATTTCTCTGTCCCTTGTGGAGCCCCTGAGGGTTAGTATTTGATTTGTGGTTGTCTGTGTCAGAGGAGACCTTTTGACTTTGTCTAAGCCCAAGCTTGAAGCCCTTGGAGGCCTTGGGACAATGCCAAAAGCCCTGGCTACCCATTAACTTGGTTGAGTGACCCCTAAGGTGTTTCTATGGTTCTCCAGTTGTTTTCCAGTACCACAACCTATGCCCTAATACCCTAGAATGTGTCTTTGGCAAAGTTACAAATATCGGCGCGGCGCGGAAATCGGCAGGGTCCAGGAAACATCGTCTCGGGATATCTCGGCAGAACATCGGCAAAAATCGGCAAAAATCGGCAAACTTAAAAAACACAAAAATATTCATTTTTTTTCAATTTTTTAAACATCTAAAGCAACAATAACATCAAATAAACACATTGGCACATGAATATGGAAAGAAAACTGATATATAAGATATATAAGATGTCTAGAGATACATCACACATCAAAATGGATCATGTCCTAGTCCTACTCCTAAATAGTGAATACTGAATGTCTGAATCATCAAAAATATAAGTTATAACTTATAACAAATGTATCTCATGATCATCATCATGACTCATGAGTCATCTACAGTGAAATAAAGTAAATAAACTATGGATTCCCTCTACCCCTTTTACGGGAAAAGGTAATCGCTTTGGAAACAGCCCTTGGCCTTCCTCTAGGACGAGGTGCCCTCAAGGCTTGCCGGCCTCGTACTGGTATCTGACGTCCTCTAGAAGAACTAGAAGACCCTGCAAAAGGATCATGATGTCCTCTAGAACCTGAAGGTGGCTGAAACTGGTGTCCTGAAGAAGAAGAAGGAGCTCGAGGAGGTAGTCCTACAGCTACTCCTCTACTAGTAGCAGTGCTACTATCGGGTCTATCTCCCTCTAACCCTGCCTGTGGCTCTGGTTCTAACTGTGGCACACTCCCAGACTCAGTGTGAAACTCCTCTGGAACTGGATCACCCTCATATGGAGCCTCTGCAACATCATCATGATCATGATCATCCGCTAGCCAATCAGGGGCTACCTCCATAGCAGGCTCCTCATGCTCCGACCTCCAAGCTGCAGTGGTGTCGATCTCATCTAATGAAATGGCCTTTGCATCAACTTTTCTCTGAAATTGCTTCACCCACAACCTGAGATTGTAGTGGACGTAGACCAAATCATTAAGGCGCGGAGTATCCAACCTGTAGGAGGATCAAAGAATTAGACATTAAATTATAAAGTTAATAATTTCAATTTGTAATGCATAAATTAGAAGGCAAAGGGGCATAATGATAAATGATAAAATTATAAACTAGAATTCAATAATTTATATTTTCTAATGAATTTGAAAATTCTCTAACCTGTTGCGCTTTTTGGAGTGTACTTTTTCAAATACACTCCAGTTGCGCTCGCAACCGGAAGAGCTACAAGTCTGGCTGAGCACTCGAACGGCAAGCTTCTGTAGAATAGGTACGCAACCACCATAGTTTTCCCACCAGGTATCTACAACGAATTAAAGAAACATAAGAAAAAACAATTTAATTTAAAAAAAGAATTAGAAAAAGAAAACGAAAATTTGAAACAAGGTGAAGCTTACTTGGCATCAAGTAGGTCCTGTCATGTACTGTCATATGAAACCCAAGTAATCCTGCGGCTCTCTTATACACTTCCAACTCTTGGGAAAGCTCTGCACGATCATCTGCAGACGGCACCATCCTATGGACACACTCGTAGAATCCAGCCATAACCTCTCCATCAAATCTGAAGCCACAGGAGTAACCAAACGCAGGGTTGAGGTATAATCCTGCAGCATGAATGGGGCGATGGAGTGTGTTGTTCCATCGCGCATCAATCATCCCCCATATAATCTGTTGTCTCTCCTGCCCCCGATCTCCCTTGTCCTCGTAATAGGCACGAATGGCCTCTTTGGCCCTATCCATGGCCTCATACAGGTAGCCCATTGCAGGCTTATCTCCATCAACCAAGCGGAGAACCCTCACCAAAGGTTCAGTGACGGCACAAACCTCCCTCACGTCATCCCAAAAGGTCTGATGGAAATTCACTAGCCTGCATATGGCTTGCCCCTCTGGTCTAGTGCTAAATGATAAAGCACGCCACTCAGGTGAAAGGAACATCTGCTGCAAGTCCCACATAGAATCCAAGAGGGACCGGAGAGAAATAAAGCTAGTGGCAAAGCGTGTGATGGCAGGACGCACCAACTCTCTGTCACCTGTGAAAGTTCTCATCAAGCTAAGCACCGCTGCATGATTGTATATGAATTTTGTGATGCCCCGTGCTGAATCAATGGTATCCTTGATCCAATCAATCTTGGCTAAATCCTCTAACATCAAATCAAGGCAATGGGCCGCACAAGGAGTCCAGAATAGTGAAGGATACATGTCCATAAGCATCCTACCAGCAGACACATAGTTCGCAGCGTTGTCCGTTATGACTTGGACAACATGCTGCGGGCCAACCTCTTGGATGAAGTCATCCAACAAGCGACATAGTAAACCCGCATCTTTGACATGTGCAGATGCATCCACGGATTTCAAAAACATAGTGCCCCTTGGACAGTGAACCAGAAAGTTGAGAAGGGTCCTACCCTTCATATCAGTCCAACCGTCTGACATCACTGTGCATCCTGTTAACTCCCATGATTTTCGAAGATCCTCCAACCTGTAAGTGCATTCGGCCTTTTCATTCTGGAGGATGGGCCCTCTCAACTCCTCATAAGTGGGGGGCTTATACCCCGGCCCAACAACAGCAGCTGCCTCAAACATGGTCATATAAAATGGGTTATTGGCAAAGTTAAATGGAATATCACTCCATAGCAAGCATCGACCCACAAGTGTATCTGCATCTTTTTTCTCCTTTAATTTCAGCATGGACTTTACAGAAGGTTGTCCACCAGCTGAGCATCTCGACACAAAGGCACCCATTGGTGATGCAGTCGAAGGTGAAGGCATTGTGGATTGTTGCGTGGAGAAGGTTTCCGGACTCGTCCCACTAGCCCCCACTCCACATCCGGACCCGGATCTTGAGGCAATTTGATGTCTCACGGCCTCCTTGAATTGTTTCTTTTGCTTAGTTTCCTCAATTGCTTTTTTGGCCTTGTCGATGTGATCCTCGTTTGCTGCGGTACAAGGAGTCACATCATGCCCCGATATTTGTGCAATGTGATATTTCAGCCTGCTTATCCCTCCCGCCATTCTTTTCCCACATAAATTGCAAGTGAGCGTTTGTCGATTTTCTGGCTCAATCGCTGTGCCAAATTCCCAAAATGCATCCAATTTCGACATCTTCTATATGGAAGAAATGAAGTTTCAACTTCAAGTAAACCTAGGGCAAAAAAAAAAAAAATTAGCACGCTGCAAAATTGCAAATAACAAATAAGTTTAATAACAAAACAGTAAAAAAATAACATGCTGCAATATGTTTTTTTAATAATTTACAGGAAAACAGTGAACAGACTAAGACTGTATATTAAAATTTAATTTATTAAATGAAACTTGAAAGTGTGCCATCCCTGAAATAGGGGCCGAAGCATCCCTGTCTGCGACTCTGCTAGGTACACAGTGACAGTACACACACTGTTTCTGTATATTTAAGTATTTAACACTGTATATTTTTATTTTTTAAAAATTACACCTACGCTGTGTGGAAGCCGGGAGGAGTGTGGATTCTGGAATGTGCAGTGTGCACCGTGCAGGGGTTTACGAATTTACAGTGGGCTGGGAAGATGCCGTGGAGCACTGGAGTGTGTTTACGAATTTGCAGTGGGCTGTTGGGCGCGGACTGTGGAAGCCGGGAGTGTGTTGGGCGCGGAGTGTGTTGGGCGCGGAGTGTGTGTGGAAGCCGGGAGTGTGTTGGGCGCGGGCGCGGAGTGTGTGTGGAAGCCGGGAGTGTGTTGGGCGCGGGCGCGGAGTGTGTGTGGAAGCCGGGAGTGTGTTGGGCGCGGAGTGTATTGGGCGCGGACTGTGGAAGACGCCGTTCACAGTTTTAATTTTTAAATGAAAAAAAAACATTTACAAATTACTTACAGGCTCAGGCTTCAGCTGCACCCTAATCGCCGGCTCCTCTCGACCTCTGTAGCGAGCGACAAAATGAAGTTATGAACAAATGAGCCCTAACCGCGGGCTTAAAATCTTAAAAATTGAACTTTTTTTTACCCTGTCAGAAAACCGCGAGTCGACTGCGCGATTTCGCGATTTTTCACTGGAAAATCGGCGATATTTCGGCGGGAAATCGGCCCGATATTGGTGCCCGATTTTTTCTTAAAAAATCGCTGCTGCAGAAATATCGCGATAAATCGGCATCTCGCGATTTCGCGGGCCGATATTTGTAACACTGGTCTTTGGTGTGTTGCAATAGGCCAAATGACCCTTTCAGTGGTCATTTCTGTTTTAATGAGATCATGGTACCCTAGGAGAAGTCTAGGCACCCCCACACTTAATGATTTATTGATCCTTGAAGGAATGGCAAAAGTAATACCCTTGAGATGGTGAAAATGGTCAAGAAAATTCTTGAACCCACACCTTGATGGTCATGGGGTTCTTGGTGGCTAATAGAACACACCCATACATATGTTAACATTAAAACCTTAATAATAAAATACTTTAATAATTAAATAATTAATAGAATAATTTAAAATAAAAAAAAATAAAAAAGGGGAGGCTCAAATTAAAGATTTCATAAAAGTTTTTTTAAATAATAATATAAATTAAAAGTAAGTACTTTTTAAGAAACTTTAATAATTAATAAATTACATTAAATGAATTTAAAAGGTTTTAAAATTTTAAATTAAATTTTAAAGGGGGACAAAGAAAAAGTACTTTAAATATTTTAATAGTAAATCTTACTTTTTAAGCACATTTTAAAATACTAATAACTAAATAAAATACATTAAATAAAAATTAAAGGAAACAATTAAGGTTTAATATAAATACTAATAAATGAGTCCCTATGGATCCGTGCTACCACTTGAACCCATTAAATATTAAAAAGTAAAAAGAATTTAACACTTAATGAAAGTCTTACCCTTCATCACACTAGACCTCTCTTTTTGAAGGTTGCCCCATTAAATATTGAATTAAAACATTTTTTTTTAATTAATAAATTGTAAAGTATTTTCCTCATAAAGTCGGCCCTAGTAAGTGGTCAAAACAACTTAAAAAATTAAATATTAAACTCCATCATGTCGGCCACTAATTGCTCTCCCTCAACGTGTATTAATACACTTACCTTTGGTCACTTAATATTTTGAATTTACACAACTGTTTGACTGAGGAATTTCGCTGGTATAAATGTGACTAAGGATTTTCGGGTCTTGGGAGCAGTTGGCTGTTTTTTCTTTTTGGGTATACCAGCAGCAGAGAAGAATCCGTTTTCCACAGGAGCAACAGGATCCTCTTGGCAAGGTTATTACAGTCCAAGTTTCATATTGGCAGCAGACTTTTTCTTTTGGGTTAGTAGCAGACTGTCTTGAGAACTTCTACACACATCCGAACTTTAACAGAGACAAATTTTTGGAGTTTTACAGGACATCAATCAGTCCAT
Source organism: Larix kaempferi (assembly GCA_027924585.1). Classification (NCBI taxonomy): domain Eukaryota; kingdom Viridiplantae; phylum Streptophyta; class Pinopsida; order Pinales; family Pinaceae; genus Larix; species Larix kaempferi. Next base: position 655,353 of record BSBM01001557.1, on the reverse strand, counting down.
AACTGGACATGACAGTATGAGCTTGAAGTCTGATTTCTTGGGTTGACTAGTCCTGAATTTCTGTGAGTTTTTACTGCTGCTATTTCTGAAGAGACCTGAATTTTCACTACATGCAACAACCCGAATTTTTGAAGTCCTAATCTCAGAAGTTGACAGTCCAAGTTTGAAGGTTGACGAATTATTTGTGAGTTTTTACTGCTATTTCTGAAGAGATCTGAATCCGTGTGGTTGACAGTCCAAGTCTGAAGTCTTGACAGTGCTTTACCTTGACAATGCATGACAGTCCGAATTTTTTATGATTGACAACCTGAGTTTGAAGTCCAACACTTTGAAGATCTTGACAGTCACGAAGTCTTTTGCAGTAGACTACTGCTGCTAACACAGTCCTGAATTTGTGCTACAAAGGGGTGTTCTTAATGTACACCGACTTGACAGTAATGAACAGTTAGCAATAAGATTTGATGTAGTAACAAAATGATGCATGATACACTATGATGACGTGACAGTGACGTACTGCTTGATGAACAGTGAATGCATGTATGTACAAAGATATAGTAGAACTACTTGATGTACAGTGAATGTGTAGCAGCACTACTTGATGAATAGTGACTGTTTTGAAAGTCAATTGTCATGACAAGTGATGTGGTGTACAATGATGTACATGTACAGTTTGTGGCAGTGAAATGACATATCAGTGATTTGATGTACAATGATTATACATTGATGACTTGACAGTGATACAGTCCTGAGTTATGAGCAGAGGTTATCAGCAGTGAGTTCAGTGATTAATTTTGACAGGTCCACAGGTTCAGTTAAGAAGTTCAAGATTATTACTCTTTAGGGTGGCAGGGTGGTGCTAGGGCTCGCAATTTTGTGAGCTGAGCTGTTGTAGCAGCTCGTCAGTTGCAGCTGACGAAGCCTAGGGGTTGTAGCCCCTTCCAGTTGTAGCTGGAGAAGTTGTATTAAATTTGTAGCCCCAGTTGTTGCTGGGTCAAATTTTATCATAAAAGGCTTCCGTGGTTTTATCCCTAGGACTTGGGTTTCCACGTAAAAATATTGTGTACTGTGCATCTTGTTATCTTTCATGAATGTTAATGATATGCTGTTATGATTGGTGATTAGCAACTTGCTCTTGACTGGAATTTTTTAATGATTGGCAAATACTGATTCACCCCCCTCTCAGTATTTCAACAAAAAGACCATAAATATCATCCTCGAACATCACTGGTCCAACTCATCTCAGATCCCAATGGTTGACTTGGTCAAACTAGGTTTGACCAGGTCAAGACTGATCAAAATATGACCCAGGCTAGAAATGCCTAGTGCTGCAAGTGCAAATGGTTAAAGCATGCCCTTTTAATCATTCTAATAGCAAGACTTGAAGTAGTAAGCATCATTTCACTGGTTGTTAGCTAATAATTATATCAAGTATAAGTTCAAATAATCATTTACTCAAAATAGAACCTCAATGATATACTCATTTTGTAGACGTGAACATTTTGCTAGCAAAGGGTGAGGGTGAAGAATGCAAGGCTAGGATAAGGGGATGACTTGACTGACTCAACACTGTGATACTTTGGATAAGGGAAAGGGAATACACACTTAAGCATATGTCGGATAATAAACACACAGGGAATGGCAGTGTCTCACAAATGGAATAAGTTGTTCAGAGAGGTGCTTATTCAACCTTGGGAAATGTCTACAACTCATATCCAAGCTGAATCCAGCTCCATGAGGATCTTTGCTAGAACCGTCGTAACTAGGTGCACAACTAATCGTAACTTGAGGTTCTAGGGGACACTTAGAAATAGTTGTCCCTTACTCCATCTCACATCCCAACCCATAGGCTCCGTGAGGTATTAATCATTACATTTAATTTCTGGCCAACAGTCTTTGGATTTAGCATACATTTAACCACTGCTTTTTAGGCCTTTAGGACCCTTTGGATTTTGCATGTGCTTAGAAGCACAACTAATCGTAGCTTGCATCTAGGGTGCTTTAACTTTTCAGTTTCCATAGCCCTCTTTCATTGTGCTAAGAAGCACAGTTTTAATTTGTTTCCATGGGCTTGCACAAAAGATAAGATAAAGTTTCCATATGCATGTAATGGTGGTAGTACTATTTGCTTCAGGTTTTAGCCAACACAACTCAAGCAACTAGGGGGATTATCCACAATCAGGACCAAACATCGGGGCAACCGACTAGAGTGATCAAGGTATCAAATCCAACTCACCTAAGCTCAAGAATCAACACCAGCGGGTTCTCCTGGCCCAGAAGGATCAAGGCTTCGTTAAGTTCTATTGCCAACTCAGAGCCGAGACACAAACTAACAGGGATGGTATCCAACATAGAGGCAAAAGTGGGGAGGTCCTCCATATCACAGGCTGAGGTGTAAGTCAGGGTGAAAACCAAAGATGGGAGAGAGAACGAATGGATGGGGAAAGTGAAGGTGATGCCTAAGCTAGCAAGCTGTAAATGGTGGGAATTATCATGTCCACACTACTAAGAGGGTAAAATCAACGAGTATAAACAAGAGCTTATAGTTTTGAGTAATAAGACCATTTAGATAATCATTAACAACAATATCCATATCATATATATATACCGCCAGATCATGACAACTAGATACTAAGTCAAGCTACTAAGATGACCAAAAGAGCAAGACAATCATAACCAATGCACACCATATACCTGTTGGGCCATATACCTCTACCTGCCATCTGGATCATCTATAACCACTGGATACATTGTTGCTGAAGCAATGGGCACTGCACTGCTCTGTATAAGACAAAAGGTTACCTCGGTCATCAAATTTGAGGTCATGAGGCTTAGTCTTGGCATAAGGTTCACTGCTGTTTGATCTGGGGCTGCTCTGATATGTGAGTGATCATCAAAAGTACTGCTCATCATAGGCTGATCTCATCAAGACTGTGTAAAGGCCAAGCTCAAAAATATACAATGAACTGCTTTGCAATCATGGTAACCCGGTTACTATGGATGTGATAACAAGACCATTCAAAGTGGAGCTAGCTAATTTGGATGGAACATTATGTGGATTGGTGAATGGATTGAAGTCAAAGATTTTAAAGTAAGAAAACCTTATGATGAATGAGGAAAATATAGAATCAAAGACAAGCTGAAAGATTAAGTTACCTGCCAACTAGTCCAAGTGGAGGGGTATCCATATTTCCATTCAAGTATTCCCGATGTAAAGAAAACAAATACATGTACAAAGGTGTAGTTGAGGCGTTGCACACCTCATGTCATATTAAATAAATATTTTATCACTTCCATCTCTCTCTTTTGTTTTTTTGTGTGCATGTCTTCTCTTAGAAACTAACAAATACTTAATCAAAGTCTATATATTTAAGCTAGATTGCATGCATATCGTCCAATGGAATATGTGTTGTTTGCGACAAAGAGGAGACAATTAAACACACCTTTTCATGTTGTAGTGTAGCTGGGACATTTTGAGAATGTATTGTTGTAAGTTTTCAGTGCTCTTTTGGGCTCCCCTTCAACTATTTCTAGGCGATGAGCTAAATTTTAGACGGCTTTGGAATACCTTTTGAATTACAAGTAATTGTTTCCTATACAAAGTTTAGAGCAACTTTTAATGCAAGTCTACAAAATTCATCTAGGGAATTAACACCATTCAAAGATGATTTAGGAAAGATATGATTCCAGGATTTTTGGAGCTAGGGTAGACATGTTGTTTTTCCTCGCCTATTTTTAAAGAAGACACTATTGTCATTAGTCCTTTAGTTCCATGCTTTACAATGTGATGTAAATATTTTGATTTTCACTTTAACAATGATACATTTAAAAAAAAATTCTAAGTAATGGGTATCATTAATATACTCTTATTACCCAAAATATGATCTTCCCTTGATGGGTTCCCACTAATACTTGTATACATGCAAAGAAAACAGTTCCATACTCTTAGTTGAGTTTGATGCCCACCCCCTCCTCATGTTCATGATTTTCCATGTTGTGACTATGCTACATAGAATCTGATGCATGGAAGACTCTCACTCAGGTTGTAATAGATACCCTTACCTAGTTCTCCTTTTCTTGATGTAGATTGCTGAAGTTTGAACAATATGTTGTAACTTTTTGGTATGCTAGTCTCTTCTCTTCTTTAGCATTTAAACCTAGTTATTGAAAAGCCTCTACCATTAGAGTTCTCCTTCATTGTTCCCTAACTCACTAAAATGAATTTTAATAGAGTTATTAGAATTAAGCAATGTTACACGAGGAAGCATTACATAGGGTCGAGGGCATGCCCCCCTCGCTCCCTATGCCCTTGGGACTTGGGGGCTCCCGGCGTAATGTTTCTCCTTGTCCCCAATTTGGTGAAACTTGAGGTAACGCAGGGGGGAGCTCGTCCCTCTATTTTGAAGCATGCACTAGTGAAATGGGGGCGCTTAGGCACTCCCTGAAAATGGGGACCGCTTGGAGACCAAATAGAGCTCAAAAGAAGAACGAATCAGGGAATATGCGGTGTGTTTTCCTACTAGAGGTGTTTAGTAGTAATGGTAATATTATTTATGTTTTAGAGTTGTTCCAACCTCATTGGAGTTTATATGCAATAAGTAGAATTTTAGATCCCATTCAAAATTCAACAGACATAACAGTTTTCAGTATGTCAGGATTGCAATGTTTCCACTCGATTCTATCATGTATGAGGTTAAGGGATTGGCATTTAATCAAGCGCATCAACCTCTCTGTCTACCTTGATGTTGGTGGTGCTGATTGTTGAACTCCTCTATCATGACCTTAATCAAAATGTACCCTTTAGTCAAGCAAAATAGCTTATTAAGCATTGTCAATTTTTTTTAATTCTACCTTATTTTAACACTTGGTTTAGGAAGTTTCATTAAAATTGTAGGGTGTTGAGTAATGTCCTTTGAGGATCAACTTCGAGATCCAAGGTAGAGGCAAGGGCTAAGAGCCTAGAGGAGGGGGGCAAAAGGTGCTATTGATGAATATGATCCCAATATAGGATTAATAGTTCACTCTCGCATAATTGTATGTTATACTTGAAAGCCTCAAATAATGTGATGCCCTCTGGAATCATGAAGAAATAGGGTCCTGAAGTCACATTTCCCCATTACAACATCTATGCCATGGATTCACACAATGTTGAAGTGTGTTGAATCATTGAAGAATTAGACTGTATTTACAGGGAGCAGCTTAAAGTGTATTTACACGGGATGATTTGTTATTGCTGGGATTTATAATTTTGGTGGTCTCCATGTTAGGAACCCATGTCAACCCTTCTATTTACTTTGTTAGTATATTGTTGTTGGACGCATATGCTTTGTAAGTCGTCCTGTAGTATTTGTTGATCCATAGTTTGTATTATTGTTGTTGGACGCATATGCTTTGTAAGTCGTCCCGTAGTAATTGTTGATCCATATTTTGTATTGGCCCATGGTTTGTATTGACACATGGTACTGACCCATGGTATTGGCGCCTAGACTCAGTATATAAGTTTGTGTTGAGACCAATGAAGGTACCGTGAAGTTATTTGTATTGAGCTCGCTCAAAGGAGGTTGCCCCCTCGAAGTGGCCCGGCGATCAATATAAAAGTGATTTTGAGTTATGTTATTTCTGCTATATCGTGTGTTTTCATTAATTAATTATTGTAGGTTCTTCACATCTGGTATCAGAGCACTTTCTTGGGCTCGCTGGGTGAAATTTCTGGTAATTTTTTTTTTCACATCTGTCGCAGCTTCGAATCTGGGAATAATCCCTATCTGCTTAACTGTGGGAAGTACTTGGGCATAATCCCTAAAACTCATTGTGAGGAGTACCACAGGAACCTGAAGTAGCTGGCCCATTGAGAGGACTTGCCAGCGAAAAGGGCAACAACCCCTACCTGATTGACTAGTTCCCACCCGTGAGGTAAACCAAGAGCTGTCGTTTGTGGCAAAGCAGTTATCAGTTTTACCTGAGCCGTGGAGTGAGGGGTGTTAGACACAGTGCTCACTGAGAGGGGGGGGTGAATCAGTGAGCCTATACTTGATCCAAAATTCAATTTCAATCACAATCTTATATTATCATTCACACATTTACTTCTATAACATATTCATCAATGTACTGTATCATTAGTCATTCACCATGTAAAACACATAATCACCAACACATTGGACAAGAGACACAAGACATATTTTGTAAGCTTTATGTATTTGTTTTTGAACCAGCTACAACCGTGAGGTGAATCAACACCAACTGAATCAAGAGCACCTACTCAATATCTAGGACACTGCTTAGGTTTTCTTAGATTCTACTAAGAATGAGATACAAGACTCTGCTTGTATACAAGTACAAATTCATAGCAAGACCCTGGTTGTATTGCTTGTACAAATTACATCAATCAATCATACTGTCATCATCATCAACAGAGGTCATCAACTCTATCATATCATCAACTACAACACTTGTCTCTTCTTAAGCTACATACTGTCATCAAGCTTCAGCCATCATCAAAATGTTCAGCATCAAATCATATCAGCATTCTACTGCCCTAACATGTCAACCTGCAGCCCTAGATCATCATCTCCAGCACATCTGATACATCTTGGCATTCTGCTCTGTATTGTCAGCATATTACAATTCTGCCCATGATCATTATAACAACATCATATAAACCACATCTCCACCTGCTGCCCAGTATAATCATTTTGTCATCACTCTGAACATTACCAGCATATTGTTACAGTCTTCAGGGTCAAGTTAGCATCTTGTCTTCAAGGTCTTTATCATGTCAACAAAGTATCAAACTGTCCAGCATTGTCATCAACTGTCCATCTTCATATCTCAGCATATCATCATTATCAAGCTGCTGCCCTAGTGAAACCCAAATTGTCAAAGATTAGAAACTGATCATCATATTGCTGTCCACATTGCATCCCTCTGCTCCTCACCGAACTGTCCACATTGCAGGAGACCCACGAAATCAACACTTGCTTCCACAGTCCGAATTTTATCACCACAACCTTCAAACATAGCGAATTCCACTCCTATTTATACAAGTTTTGCCCATGAATTTAGGGAGGCCAACCTGTCCATATTTAATTAAATAATATTTTTTTTATTCCATAAATTTCTCATTGAGCCGACTTGTCATTGATCTTTTATTTTTATCAAGGCTTCATGTTATTCTTAACAAGCATATATATAAAACTATATTTTGGATCTTTTTCCCACATCAATATGGTCTTCATGCCCATCTTATGCCATGTCATATGCCCGTAATATGCCTTTGAATGCCCGCAATGTCAATCTGGAGCAGCCCGCAATCCTCAACTAGATGTGTATATGTTTCCACATCATCAATCTTGGTTCTTTTTAATGCCACATCATTTTTTTTTTACCTTTAATTCTCTTCAAGGATGCTCGCAATGCCTTATTACTGATGCCCGCAGTGACCATCAAGATGCCCGCAACAACCTTATGTCCACTTGCCCTTTTCATGCCCGCAAGCTTATGTTTGCTTGGCATATTGCCATGTCATTATTCTCATATGTCCATTGTCTTCCATCCTTGCTTGGCAACTTTAAGTCATGGTTTGTCATGTCCTACTTCTTGCTTGTGCCAAGGCATGTTAATATGCTTCTTTGTCTAATGTCATTGCCATGTCACTTCTTACCACTTGCCATAACCTTTGTCATTAATGTTGTCATCAAAGACAACCTTAGACAACCATATTCATCAAGGGGTACTGCCCCAATACGCAAGCCGTCAGACAACATTGGTGGCCGAGTGAATCCCCTCAACCGATAGGAAGCCGCACATACCTGGGGTCCATATCTATTTTCAGCTTAACTGTTGCTGACCACTTCCGCGCCGTTTCAGATCGATTCCAAACCGTTTTAGATCCATTTCGAGTCATTTCAGATCCAACCGTTTTTTATCCATTCGGCGTCGTTTCAGATCCATCTATTGCCGATCCATTTCGTGCTGTTGTAGACCTATTTGTTTCCGATCCCTTCCGTGCCATTGCAGATCTATCTGTTTCCGATCCCTTCCGCGCCGTTGCAGATCCATTCCTGGAAAAAAAAAAATTTCCGTTTTTTCGCCATATCTCCCCTGTTTTAACTCCGTTTCCCTTGAAACTTCCCTGACACCCCTGCAATCCCATTTTGCATATTTCATTCCTGAGGACCCTATCCCAAATTCTACTTCCCAAAGCCAAAAATCTCACATTTGTCTATTTTTAGGGTTTGCCATAACTTCTTCAATTTTCATCCACTCGCCTCCAACTTTTGCCACCGTGTTCATTCCCTATTTCTACTTTTTTGTCTCTCTCTGACAAATTTTCTCATTCTTCCCCCCGCTTCTGAAATCCCCATTTTTTGCTTCCCTATCCATCAGAAAGTGTCCAAACCTAGTCAAACCCCAATTACTCATCCGAGTTTTTCCCAAATCCACATTTCCTTTTACTAAAGAAGCTTTTGTTTGTGTTTTTCTATCAATTCCCCCCCCCCCCCAAAAAAAAAGTATAAAATTCCGTTTTTTCGCCATATCTCCCTTGTTATAACTCCGTTTCCCTTGAAACTTCCCTGACACCCCTGCAATCCCATTCTGCATATTTCATTCTTGAGGACCCTATCCCAAATTCTACTTCCCAAAGCCAGAAATCTCACATTTGTCTATTTTTAGGGTTTGCCATAACTTCTTCAATTTTCACCCACTCGCCTCTAAATTTTGCCACCGTGTTCATTCCCTATTTTTGCTTCTTTGTCCCTCTTTGACAAATTTTCTCATTCTTTCCCCCCGCTTCTGAAATCCCCATTTTTTGCTTCCCTGTCCATCAGAAAGTGTCCAAACCTAGTCAAACCCCAATTACCCATCCGAGTTTTTCCCAAATCCACATTTCCCTTTACTAAATAAGCTTTTGTTTGTGTTTTTCTATCCATTCCAAAATCCACATTTCCCTTTACCTTCTGGTTATGGTTGTCACCCGCGCAGGAGCAAAAACCATGGAGCTTCACTTGCAGCCATTCAAACCAAACTCCAAGATTTGGATGAAAAATTTCTCAACCTCCATCTTCAATATTCAACCATGAACAATAACTGACAACAAGAATCTTCTGTAGCCAATGGGTTCTCTTCTTCCAGCACTTTCCGTGGTCCGAAGCTTGAATTTCTTTGCTTCAATGGTATTGATCCGACTGGATGGATCTATCGTGCAGAACAGTATTTCAGTTTGCATAATACTTTTGATGTCCAAAAAGTTCCACTTGCATCCTTTCATTTGGAACAGGAAGCCCTTCAATGGTACCGTTGGTACATCAAGGCTCATGACGAGCCAAAATGGACAGATTTTTGCCAACTCCTTTTGCAACGATTTTGTCCTAGTGCTTTTGATGACTTCACTAGAGCACTCACTAAACTTCGTCAAATTGGCACTGTGAGAGAGTATCAGATAGAATTTGAGAAACTAGCCAACCACATAGAAGGATTGTCTGATGACTTCTACAGGAGTTGTTTTATCAGTGGTCTTAAGGATGAAATCCGCCCAGAGGTCAAAATGTTCTGTCCCAACACAATGATGGAAGCCCTGGGGTTGGCTAAGTTGGCAGAAGACAATATTGCCGCCCAACAGCGCTCCAAACTCACTTTTGTTCCCTTCCGAAATATGGGTTCTCAACGACTTCCCATCCCGCCAGCTCCTCGCCCAACTCCTATCAAGCATTTGTCCGAAACAGAGATGCAGGCACACAGAGAAAAAGGGCTTTGTTATAATTGTGACAAAAAATTCACTCGGGGACATAGATGTGTTCAACAAAAGCTCTATCTCTTGGATGTGGATTCTCCGCCCGCCTCTGAAGTTGGTGAAGAAGCTCCAGATACACCGGATGATCAGGTCGTCATTCAGGAGCCGCATATTGACTTCCCATTTCAGGAAGACCAACCAGAGATATCCCTCCATGCTTTATCCGACGTCACCACCCCCCAAACAATGCGGGTCAGGGGTTACTTCAAGAAGCTTCCTCTTACAATACTCATTGATTCTGGTAGCACTCATAACTTCATTGACCCTCAGATCGCCAAACATGTTGATTGTTTTATCCATCCTTGCTCCAACTTTGACGTCATGGTTTCCAATGGGGGCACCTTACCTTGCAAGGGAAAGTGTCACAATGTGCATATCTCTCTGGAAGATTATAACCTGTGCTCTGACATGTTTTCCTTGTCCTTAGGCGGATGTGATGTGGTTTTGGGCGTTCAATGGTTACGCACACTTGGCCCCATCTTATGGGATTTTGTTGAACTTTGAATGCAGTTTTCAATCAATGGGACACAACACAAATTTATGGGCTTACAACCAGGGTCTCTCCGCATCATCAATTCACATCGCCTGGAAAAGATCCTTAAGAATAATTCACATGGTGTCATCGCTCAGCTCCATTCCATTCAGATGCACTCACCAACGGTCTCCACTACTTCCTTGGATAGATATGCAAGTGTCTTTGTTGCACCAGTGGGATTCCCGCCTTTAAGAGACCTTTCCGGTAAGCATTTAGCCGCATCTACATCTCAGCAGGAAATGATGGCTATTTTGCATGCAGTACAGAAGTGGCAGCCATCCCTATTAGGAAATTATTTCTGCATCAAGACTGATCTCCAGAGTCTGGAATATTTTCTGGAACAATGGGTCTCCTCACAAGCACACCGGAAATGGGTTATCCAACTCATGGGTTATGACTATGCGATCACTTACAAGAAGGGTAAGGATAATATGGTGGCAGATGCTCCTTCTCGCCAATTTGATGACCCAGTTTCTCTTACAGCTATTTTTTTGCTTGTTCCAAATTGGTTGCAATCTGTTCAACAGGGTTATCTCTTCTATGAACTCCGTGCTTCTTCATCGGCAGGGCACTTTGGATTCCTCAAAACCTATGACCAGGAACAATGTAACTTCTTTTGGCAGGGACTGAAAATGAAAATTCACCAGATGGTGGTTGAGTGTGATACTTGCTAGGTCAACAAGGGTGAAACGACACTCCTTTTGGGATTGCTCGAACCCTTTCCCATCCCTACACAGATGTGGACAGCTATTTCTATGGATTTCCTAGAAGCGTTCCAGTTAATGTTGCCGAAGCGTGGGAGCTAAGCAGGAGCGCGGGTGCGCATTTTTCAAAAAATAGTAGGAAGCGAAGCGTCTCGGAAGCGTTTTTATATATATATATATTAATATATATTCAAAAAAACATGTAGAATACCAAACTAGATGCAAAATTTATGAAACATGTATGTTTGTGCTACTTCCAATATATGAAATGCCATCTGAATTCCATAATTCATGATTCCATTATAAACATGCCTTATCATGCCATCTAAATTCCATAATTCATGCCTTATCTCCCCAACCCTAAAAATACCCTAGGCCCCACCCAAAGAGCAAAAAAAAAAAAACAGGAAGTTTCCTGTTGTCCACGGAAGTGCTTAGGAAGCGTGGTTGGAAGCGAGGTTGGAGCGAGGTTGAAGCGTGGAGGGCAGAGCTCGGAGCACTCGAAAGCGAGAAAGCTTCGCACAGTGGCAGGAAGCGTTTTTTCCTGCCCGAAGCGAGCTTCCAAAAACGCTTCGGCAACGCTTTCGCTCGGAGCACGAATCTGGAGCCCGAACCGTGGGGGGGGGATGCTTCGGCAACTAGGGTTCCAATGGTACAATACCATATCTAAAAGGACACCATATGAAGCAATTTATGGACAAGCATCGCCAGTTCTTCTTCCATACACGCTCAGTAGCTCCCCAGTTCAGGCAATTGACTCGGTTCTTCGAAACCGCGATCAGATTCTTCTCATTCTATAGGACAATCTTCACATGGCAAGAATTCGACTGAAGCGACAAGCCGATCAGCACGGTTCTGAGCACACTTTTCACGCGGCTGATATGGTCCTTCTTCGTCTACAGCCTTCCAAGCAATCCTCCCTGAAACTCAAAAGCCGTCAGTGGGCCGGAATGCAACCCGCGGATGCTACAGGGGAACCACTCCTTCAGATTCTGCATCAATTTCCACATCTAAAGCTTTGAGGACAAAGCTTTTTCTAAGGGAGAGGGGATGTTAGGAACCCATGTCAACCCTTCTATTTACTTTGTTAGTATATTGTTGTTGGACGCATATGCTTTGTAATTCGTCCCGTAGTATTTGTTGATCCATAGTTTGTATTATTGTTGTTGGACGCATATGCTTTGTAAGTCGTCCCATAGTAATTGTTGATCCATATTTTGTATTGGCCCATGGTTTGTATTGGCACATGGTATTGACCCATGGTATTGGGGCCTAGACTTAGTATATAAGTTTGTGTTGAGACCAATGAAGGTACCATGAAGTTATTTGTATTGAGCTCGCTCAAAGGAGGTTGCCCCCTCGAAGTGGCCTGCGATCAATATAAAAGTGATTCTGAGTTCTGTTATTTCTGCTATATCGTGTGTTTTTATTAATTAATTATTGCAGGATCTTCACACTCCACATGTCCCCAACGTGCGTTTCCCCGCTCGTGCGCTTCCACGTCCCAGAAACTTGGAGGAACATTGGAATTAAGATCTATCAAGCTACTTGAAAGCCACTTGAACTGAGCCAAAGGAGCCATTAACTCAACATTTACCATTGATGCATTAGTTCCACAACTACTGCACTTCAAGGACAGCCTCATCGACTCCTCAACATACCAGATTGAAACTGCCTTGTGACCTAAGAGTTCCTCTAGCCTAGCTTTTTAAGCAAAGGGATGGGCCATCATCTCTAAATGAAGCATTCCACTTGCATACCATGTATGCAGGAATCACAATCAGAAGACCATTTTGTCCATAGACGCCCTATCTATGGTGAAATCCATGTTGATTTCATTGATTGTTCAAAGAATCTCATGGTTTCTTGAGGATTTTAATACAATATGATGGTCAAAGATGTATCACATTGACCTTCCATGATATGCTTCATTTCCAGAAGAAAAATCTCAAAGACAAATCTTCTTGCATTGTTAAGTCAAGGTTCATCACATCTTACTTCCAGCCTCATGATGAATCTAATGACAAAATGCATCATGAGTGATTCACCAATATTGGCTTTGTCAGGTAGTTTAAGCTTCGGGGCACACAACCAATGAACAACAAGAGCCTCATTAAACACTTTCTTGCGACCTCGGATGTTGGAAGAGTTAACAATTGACTGAGTCACTGGTTTGTGTGTCTTCCTTGAATCTCATCGAACATTTTCCTCTTTTGTTCTTTTGGGCTTGCTAGGGTTTGATGATACCTGTTTCAGTATTCTCTTTGCACTCTTCTATTTTGGTTTTGTTATTATGGAGCTGCCTGAGCATTCCCAATGTTTACTCATTGTCATACATTTTATAGCCCTATTGGCCATTTGTGGTGGACCTTAATTTTGAAAATTAAAATAAAACAAATACCCATATTTTCCTAGACATGCAATTAAAATAATTAGTTGAAGTATAATATCCACATTCATATCAAAACTTCTTCCCTGTAATGCACATGTATATAAAATTTGCCTTGGAACAATTGTCGAATAAAAATTCCTTGCAATTTCACAATTAAAAAAAAAGTGAATGATATCCACTTTTGCCCATATTTAGGACATAGTCTATTTGTCCAACCTGTTTTGGCTAGTCTCTTGTAGAGAACTAAACATCCGACCACCTTGAGTTTAAACGAGCATGGTGTAGTCGAAATGGACTTGACATTGCAAAGGTTGCAAAGGCCTCTAGTTTCTTTGTCACTAACCTTCTACCAAATATTGAGGTTTTTTCACCACATTGACTTTGGTTTTGATCCACCTATACATGGGATGTACTTCATAGCAGATGATCACTTTATCATTAGGTGCATTGCCATTTCTTTAAGTTGGGCCTTCATTATACTTGGTTGTTTTGAATCTGTCTGCTGGCATAGTAAACTGAGTTAAATAGAAGCTGCCTTGGCTTTTTGTGAAGGACTATTTTTCTGCATCTCTTTCCAAGAATGTAATCATTTTTGTCTACGCACCTGGGATTAACGCAACAAAAATCTTCAAGCTGCTAGGTGCGTACTTGGGGGCAAGTCTGAGTCAAGTTACTATCACTTGATCTTGACTCCTCTGTTTAGGCTTAACTCCTAACGAAGCTAAGGGGGGTAGGCCCTATTAATGTTACTAAGACTTCAGGTACTTAGTTCTTTTGGATGAAAAATGTTATTTAGGAGTTTTTTGGAATTAAAACATTTGATTAAGACTATTGCAAGATGAAAATAACTACACAATACATATGAATATAAATATCACGACAAGATATTACTAAAAGCAAATAATCAATATCAAAGTCCAGTGCCGTGGAGTCAAATTAAATGCTGCTGAAAAAGTAAAGGTTTTGCAATTGTATTCTTGGTCAATTTTATGAATTATTAAAGGATGACTTGATTAAACGGAGAATGGGAGATCCCGATATACGGTGAGGTACAAGGAGTAATGTCCGGAAATTAGGCAAAGGTGGCTCCTCACAAAGACGTGTGGGTTGGAGCGAAGTCTCTAGGGTGTGTTCAACACTACACCAACAAGGATGTAGTCTAACAGTGCCCTGAGGTCACTCTCTAGTGGTTCCTGCTTCTTTTGAGAAATTTCTCCACGCGTTACTTAATATTCGAGTGTCGGATTTTCACTATGTTGAGGGTTCTTAATTTTATTAATGTGAGTTATTATTAGATGTTTGAGAATTAATGAGTTGCTGTGCTCTTTTCTGATTTCCCCAGGACCAGGCCAGTGCCCGCAAAGGGAAAGAGCATACTTCGAGAAACAACAAAATATTCGTTCAAATTTGAGTGCTTGAAGTATATGAAATTAAATAGCAATAACTTGAAAAAAGAAATAGATAAACTTGCCGAACCTATGTGTCACTTTCTGATCAACCACCACTAATCGACAATGCCTTTGTGTGGAGGTGAGAGCATACTTCGTGGCAACGAGATTGGCTTTATTCAATTACTTGCAAAATGAAAAGAAAACAAAATTTAACTACTTAATCAAGTATACACCATGCACACAGTGTTAGAAAAATTCACGCCACGAAAAAGAAAAACGCGAATCCCCCCGGGGGGATGGGATGTGGGTGTTGTGTATCCCACTTGCTCTCGTTTAATAAATTTTACAATGCATGCTTGAAGAAGTGCCTCCTAGTTCTTTTAAACTAGGATTTAAGGGCTTGCAATTTTAGAGAATGAAATATTGGTAAAAGAGGGTCCTCAGAATGTATTTTTGGCCCTTTATGGCGAAAATCGGCCAGAGATTCCTTCTCTTTTTTATTGGACCGGCTAAAAACCAGCAAGCTTAAAACACACAAATTAGTGGGTTAATCAAATAAAATACAAAAATTTTACGGATTCTATACTTGGAAAATTTTCAGTAAAAATGACTACTTCAAGTATAAAGAATTATGGATCTAGATCTAGTTTAAAAGTAGACTTTGAAAGCAATTTAGATCTAGTATATGTGTGCTTAATAAAAGAACGCTATTGATATGCAACTGTAGATCTAACTTTCACTAAGCAAGGGTAACCAAGTGACCAAGATTTTTTTATTTATTTAATAGTGTAGAAGAAGCAAAAAACCAGCTTCGGTCTTGAAGCATTAAGGAACCGAAGATGCCTGCAGCTCAACGATGATCAGACCAAGACAACCAACACCAAAGGTGGATGAGGATGCAACTAAGATCAACCTCCTACCTCAGATTCTTATCCTGCACTGTCACAAACACTTGCAAAAAAGAAGATCAAATCTAGAATACGTAATTAGAGATTAGAAGGGCATTAGTACAACTGAATACACGTGTTGCTTCACTATCTCTAATTAATCAAGCATTTATAAGCAAATCAAATACAATGAATGCCTATACTATTGGCACAGAGGCCGTCTAAGCTAGATAATAAAAAAATTGCAAAATGACAAGTGATTAGCGAGATATCACCTCAGAACATCAACCAAACATACATCCAATGGGACAGCTGCACAACATATGGCCTCCAAAGCCTTTCAACTTTATTTTGAAGAGAATCATAAACAAATTACAAGAGCAGAGGTTTAATGCTATCCTTCATATGCAAATGAGGAGCCAAGAGCTTATTTAAATAGGAAAATGAGAGAGCCAGAGGGGGGGGGGGGGGGGGCATACTTGCCAAGAGGGGCGCACTTGGTGAGTTGGAAACAACTTGGCGTGAGGTGTAATGAGTTGGAAAAGGATGAAAATCAGCTTCCTTCCACTTCCAACCTTTTTTTCCGTGTTTTATCTTACACTTGCCCACTTTTTTCTTGGGAGTCATGCCCTCTCCATGAGGAAATGCGCCCTCTCTATAGAGAAACATCTTCTTGCCTCTAATTGCCGAGAAAAACACTAACAAGTGTTTTAAAAACCTTAGGAATATTTCCATTTTGCTTTGCCAACTCAGAAATTTCACTTTCGGCATGTTTTTTGAGTTTTGGAAATTTCCGGTTTTTTTATTTTCTCCATTTTCTTGGTCTTTTTTACTATTTTCGAGTAATATTCAATTTTGGAGATAAATAATTACTCGGAAACTTAGGAAAGTGGTTTTAGCGGTTAAGTGGGCACTCTGAGTTAGAAAACAAGCACCCCCATGTCTAATTCTTCCTCCTAACCACACTTTTTTAATAATTTTAATTTTTCCAATTAAACTATTAAAAAACAGCTATTAAATTATTTTTTGTCAAAACTAGCTCAAACTCCTAGGGGACCTAGTACATGTCCATACGACTCATTATTGATGGCTAGTATGTAAAACATACATAGACACATAGGCCGATTGGCCGATTTTTTGCGCTACGGCAATTTTTCGCGATTTTTCCGAGTGTTACCAACTTGTTTGTACCATAGTTTGATTATCTGAAGAGCCGCCATTTGACAAACATGATAAGTGTTTGACTCCAGTGTATCAGATGATCCAGCATTTTGTGACTAGCCAGTTTTGTTTTTGAGTCGACATGACCATGGCCCCATGGGGGTTTGTAATAAAGTGTGCTAGTAGGATCTGAGTGTCTCGGTTCCCCATTACTTGATTAAGCAACTAAGGTATTCCAGGGAGTTTTTTCCCTTGTTAATTATACTTTGCTTATAGCCGAGCTATAATCGATGAGGTTTTCTCCCGCTCCTCCAAAGCTGGAATGCCCGATTTTGAAAATTTTAGCCATGGGGGGTTATTAGAGTCCAACTAATGTATATAAGCCTACTAGACACTATTAGAATAGGTTCTGGTCATGTCCCCAGTCTCTAGGACACTCAGAAAAAAATTTCGAAAATTTTTTACCGGGTCCGTCGAGTTTGGGTTTTTTAATTATTTTTTAAAATTTAATAAATTTCTCTATAGTTTAAATAGAGAAATAATAATTTGTAATATGTTAGTCGTCCGGGGTCCGAATTCAGTGGTTGATGGCTCGTTTCATAAGCCAAAAATCACACATGACCTATGGACCAGCTAAACCCAAGTTTCGGATGTCATTTAGGCCTCATAATTAATATTTTCTCTAAAAACCCAATTACAGAGAAAATATTAATTAAATTAATAAATTTTATTATTTTGGAGAAAATCCAAAACTCTCCAAAATAATCCAAATGGAATAAAGTAAAAGGCTAAATGACATGGCAACAGACACTCATGATGATTCCAATCAACTCCAAGTTCATCCAGTTGAAGATACAGTCAGCACAAGCTTATCCACTAAAGAGAATTCGCCCTCCTTAAATTAAAAGTCGATTTTGGTGATGTGGAGTATGCATTTATTGAGTTTTGGTTGGTGTGATTTGCATTTAATGAGAAGTGGGGGCACCTTGCCTAGGTGGAGGCCACCTCCCACTCTCAACTACCATGATTGGTAGTCAAGCTCCAAGCTCCTACCAATCTAGATCACGCCTCTCCAAGCTTGCTCACGTCATTATCTCATGAAGTGCGACTTCCACCATGTGGCATTCACTTATTTGGTGATTGATTATTCCAAGGAGGAGGATGAGCGCGCCTTGCCTAGGTGGAGGCCACCTCCCCATCCACATAAGCTAGAACTCGACTTGTGTTAGGTCTAACTTATCAAACTTGTAATTCGATTGGTTAAGAGAAGATTTGATTGGAATTCGATTTGGGTTAGGTCGCCATTGGCTTCCATCATGCCAATTCGACCTAGGGTTTTAGTATGTAGCCTTTGTTATTTAAGAGAGGCCATTTGGGCCTTTCTCTTCATGGAGGTTTTGAGCATGAACACTCTGCCAAAATACTGTTGTAATATCTGTTTAATACTGAATAAAGTTTAGACTTTGGAGGTCCATGCTGGATCAATTGGGATGTACTTCACACTATTGGTGATACCTCTTTCATTTTGTCAATTGATCATGCAATTTCAATATTAGATGTATGTTTTAGCTTTGATTAAAAATATATCTTTCGGTTCTTGCATGTTTCATAACAAGGTTTTTGCAGGGGTTTCCCAAGGTGGAGAAAGGCTTATTAAAGACTAAGTCATTCTTTACTTCAACAGTGGTTATTGGCATCTAAACAATCTGTCTTGCAGGTCTTCATGGTCTTTTCTTCACTTCAAGGAAAGAAACTTTCAAGTAGGAGTTTTTGGCCTCTTTCTCCATCAACACACTTTCAAAACAACTTTGGTTATCTAGCTTTGAGCTTCTTTTCTTCTAGCTCCCATTTTGCTCCTTGATCTCTCCTTGCTTTGATATCCATGCTTTAGATCACCTTCCTCTTTCATTTGTTTTTCTTCATCCTTGTCTTCAAAACTCCTTCCTCTCGTTTTGCCCTAGATTCACTTTCCATCCTCCATTCGCCCTTCCTCTTCAAGCTCTTTTCGTCCACTTCAAAAAAGCCCTAAAACAAGCCCAAAACACCAAAAACGAATTGTATGAGTTAGTTTGTAGTTTAATTCTTAGTTTGCAAAAGTAATTTGTTAGATTTAGATCTCTAGTATTATTGCTTCTCATACATCATCTTATGTATTGAAAAGTTAGTTTTAAAAGCACTCTAGATCTCATTTTACATTAGTATAAACTTGCATTTGTTTAGACATTTGTTTCCATTTCAAAGATAGCAAAGTTTGCATATAGGATGGCTTAAAGTCTTGTGGTTTCAATCTCATTCCCATCATTTTTTGGAGCATATTTGTTCGCTGGTCCGTTTCATCATAGTTAAGGTTTTATGTCAAAATCTCATACATTTCACATTTTAGAGTTAGATTTTTAAATCTAGACTTAACTAGTTTCAAGTTTGTTTCATTTTCCTAATGATTAATGGGTGCATTGTTGAATTGTTTTGAGACTTGTGTAGGTGTTTTGAAAGAGAAGAGAACTTGAAATGCTTTCAAGAAGCAATATCCAAGAAGGAGCCAAAGAGAAGCTCAAGTGAATTTTGAACCAAGGAGAAGTGCAAACCATGAATGTCATTTGAAATAAACCACTATCCTTTGTACAAACTCATAAGAGTTTTCACCTTTTTTCATTCAAGTTTTATTTCTTCAAAGTCCTTCAAGGTTTTAAAACCCAAGGCATTTGTAATCTCATAATAAAATTTCAAGTGGAGGAGTCCTCCACTTTTTTGGTTTCTTCCCCATTTGGGGAAGAGTGTGGTGTTTGGTTAAGTTAAATCTTTCAGTTTTTGCTTTAGAGTAGTTTATTTTCATCTTGTCGCTTCTCTTTCAAGTTTTGACCAGAGTAAGCTAACTTTGGGATTGTGTCCCAAAGGCCACATAGTTTTGTGGTAGCTTCTCGTTCCTCCATCCGCATCTTGTGGACATCCAGCTAGCTGGAAGGTTTCCAGGACTGATGGTTCTAATGATTAGCCTTGTTCGGAGGTTGATCCCACTTTAGAATAAATTTGCTTGGTAGAACATTAGATTTTGTTTTCTGTTATCTTCAAAGCAGTCTTTCTTTGTGGTTATCCTTGCATTATCAGTGATTTTCAGTTTCATTTACTTCTTTAAGTTTCACAATCGCTTCATTTCTTGCAATAAAACGAACAAAGCCTCTTGAACTTGGCCAAATCCAAGTCAAGAGCACTCTCTGTCGGAGAGCATATAGATTTGCACTTTCCCCTTGCATTAGGCATTTTAAAGTAGGAAGTCTCTTGAACTGTGGTCTTAAGACTAAGTCAATAGCGCTCTCTATCGGAGAGTTAAACAAGTGCTGCTAATAATAAAACACTTCAATCCACATTTCCCCCTTTTATTAATTTATCTTGGTCGTTTGTCCAACACCCATATGCTCTGCCAACTGGAAATGGTTGGGCTAGTCCTCAGAAAGGTGGAAGACTTGTTAAGCTCATAAGTGATAACTAATAAAACTTTCACCCCCATAACCAACCAATCCGGAGTTGAGCGATAAGATAAGTTCAGTGGGTAATCTCCTAGTTGGAGGCGCCGGGTTGCCATGTTCAGCCTCTAGTTTGCTGGTTAGCATTGCGCGACCTGACTAGAGCACTGGGTGGTCCGACATGTCCTTGAACGGAGGCACTTGATACTGTCTTTCTGGACACTCTCTTGATATCCTTGGTTTTATCTTAATAATCAAGACCACTAAAATCTTCAATTTACAAAGATAATCTGTATAACGATCTCACGAACGACACTTCTTCAAGACCCACACTTTCAGCATCACAATCCTTACTTTTCTTTGACTCCATAAGGCACTGGTTATCTAAAAGTTTATATATTGATCAGGACCATTTGTCCTTGTTTTATTTCATCTTGTGAATGCTTTAGTGATTTGTCAAATCTTGAATCATACTGCCATCTTGTTATCTTATCTTGCAACGTGGATTGCTTATTATCTGTTGTTCATCTTTATATAATTTTTGGTCTCATCACAAGAAAACTCCTAAACAACACCCATCCGCATCATTTCACCAAAAACACTTAAAAACACAAGAGCTTTAGACAACTCTTTGTAGGGACTACTCCCCTTGGCTTCGTTAGGAGTTAGCCTAAACGGAGGAGCTAGGATTCAGGTGACAATACCTAGCTCATTGCTTGCCCCCAAGGCCACACCTCTCCCCACTTTCCAGTGAGGGAGACAACTTTCGAAAGGTTTCCGCTGCTGGTGTGCAATTTGGCGGACAACACTGAGCCACCAATTTTTCAAGGAAAAATCGGGCCAATTTTTACCCGAAAAATCGTTGATTTTTACCCGCTTTTTCTCCGCTTTTTCGCCGTCGACTCGCGATTTCCGGGATAGTAAAAAAAGGTGCGTTTTTTGCATCATTTTCGACTCATTTGCTTGGCCAAAAAATCGTGCCCTAAAAATCGCACCCTAACGCATGGAGCCCACTTTTCTGTTCGGACTTCGACTAAGGAACGCGAAAATTCCTACTGCCGTACCTACTGTCACAAATTTGCTCGTCGCGATGCCCCCGTGCCGTCGATTTGAGTTTGTGCTCCGTCGTGATGCTCCCATGCCGCCTTCACCCAATGCCCTCAACCGGAACTGAGATTTGGGTCACGAATTTGCTAGTCGCGTGCTACCGGTCTGAGTCTATGCTCCGTCTTCTCCCGACGCCCTCGACCTAACTAAGATTCCGGATGTGTTGCTTACTAAATTGCCAACTAATTTGGGTTTTGGGTTTAAACTTTAAACTTTGCTGAATTTTTAAGCTTTGCTTTCTGACTAATATTATAATTTCCTAATTTGTAAAGTTTAAATACTATCATAAGTTTAATTTAATTATTATCATGATTTAAATATTATAATATTGAAATTATGGGTTTAAACTTTAAACTTTGTTTTTGGATAGTGGTTGAATAATATTTATTATTTATTCCACTTATTGTAGTTTTTGATAGTTGTCTGATAGAGTATTTTCATAATGGTCACAAAACATGTATTGCAGATTGTTGTTTAGAAAATGGTCAAAACACATGCATTGCATTCATTGTAATTCACTGTCCAATGATTTTATTCAGGAGTAGGACACACGATCCATTTTGATGTCTGATGTATCTCTAGACATCTTATATATCTTATATATGGGTTTTCTTTTCATATTCATGTGGCAATGTGTTTATTTGATGTTATTGTTGTTTTAGATGTTTAAAAAATTGAAAAAAAATGAATATTTTTGTGTTTTTTAAGTTTGCCGATTTTTTCCGATGTTCTGCGGAGATATCCCGAAACGATGTTTCCTGGACCCTGCTGATTTCCACGCCACGCCGATATTTGTAACATTGGTAAATACTCCAACTTAAGAGGTGTGAGTGAAAAACTCAAGAATTATACGTCACTGAAGCACAATGCATAATTCCTAAGGAAAAAACACTGTAGAGTATTCCCTTGATAGATAAACCTAAGGCAAGCCAAGCCTGTTACAAAAATACCATGCTTAGACCAACTTATTACAATTTCCCCCATGGGGTTTGGACATCGTAAATTTACAAAAGGGCCTAAAAGAAGGCCTGGTGAACTTCTGAACATATGTGATGAACAATTTAATTGTTCAAGTCTTTGACTGCAACTTAATGGATAACACATCCCACATGTTACGGCAATGACCAAACAATCATATTCAATGAGTCAACTGGTATTTAAAAGCACTGAATGTTGCTAGTCCCTAGGTCCCAACCTTTTTGCAGGTATTGTTAATTCCATGGATTATGGTTGCAGACTACCTTCTATATCTTCCAAATTTACTTCAAAATGAATGAGCCCTGAATTTCTAAATCTGCTGCAATGTAAATCACATCTTGCAAGTGAATGGAACCCTGAAGGCTGATCCTGTTTTTGTGTCTAGCTGTCTCAATGAACCCTGGTAACCAACTTGGTTGGCAATGCTACTCCATTAGAATGAATGTCAGGCAACCCTAAGACACCTTAACCATTTTTACCTCCCCCTTTTGCACTCTAAAAGTACTTCAATAAGAGCAAGGTAAAAGTTAAAGGGTGATGTGGGAGAAGCAATAGTCTTTTCTTAATATACATCCATCTATTTTTGTAATTGTAGTTTGTCCATTCCTCCTTTCTCCCAGACATATGCCTGTTACCTACAACTTATTTTCTTTTTATTGATTTTCATAAAACAGACAAGCTTGTGAAACCATAAGCTTGAAATTTCTAAACGGCATATAACTTGAGATATAGAAAGTGTTATTCATTTAAATGACTCAACCTTTCCATGCTTTTGTATGACATACTCTACTTTATCTAGAATTAAATACTTCTTGAGAATTGCATGTAATGAAAATTGTGGTGCAGGGTTTGCACATTTCTATTTTTGCAGAATAGCATACTTTTCAAGATTCTATCTTTACTCCTGATTCACTCTGTCATCCCACCTTGCAGGTTTTGGGTCTGAAATGGTCTGTTGAGATGGGAAAATTGACATGCATTTCACGCTTGGATCTTGAACTTCATGGATCTTTTGCAGACATGATACTGTTATCAAGTGCTGGAAGCATGTGTAACAATCCATCTGCTTCATTTCTTGTACTCACAAATCCAGGCAATTTACATGCATATGATGGGGCTAGCATATTAGAGTCCTCTCTCAGAACGAAAGAGGAAAGGTCTCCCATTTCTCCTCTGCCTGTTCCTGTACAAGCACCGTTGGTTGAACCTTGTGTAACTGTGACAAAACTTGTACTTCTTCCTAAAAATGTGAATGCTTCTAAAATATTATCACAGGTATATTTACTTTTTCAGTCTCTAGAATCATCTACCCATAAAATTGCTTCATAAGAACATGTTTTCTTTGATCTAATGGTTGCTAACTTGAGAAGCTATCATATTCATCTGAATATAGCTTCCTCGTGCGTTGAAATCAATAGCACCATCTAATCTCTCATCTGGCATGGAGTGGCCTGTCACTGGTGGAGTTCATGGTTCGATGTCATTTGATACCAGTTCCAATGTGGAGATTATTTACATAAGTGGGCATGAAAATGGCATTGTTAAAGTATGGGATGCATCAGTGCCTTTTTTAGGTCTTCTTTGCAGTGTAGAGAATGAGGTGAGAAAACTTCTACAATTATGTTTACTTGGGCAGCTCCTGACAGTAGTGGGCGACAAGCCTGTTACCAACAGCTTACATGTCTACGAATATCTTTTCTATAAAATAGTATTATTTGATTTGCAAAATTTGATGCACATATATTGTTTTACAGGTACAAAATCTCAATTTAAATCTGAAAAATGCTCCCATATCAGCATTGGACTTTTGCCCAATTTCAGATATTTTGGCTGTTGGAGATGAGCAAGGTTTGGTAAGGATAATATCATTCATTAACATTGACATTTGGCATTGTTGGGTAAATCGACATCTCTCTTACTTCTGTGTGTTGGCTGTTATTATTTTGTGCAGGTGCGGCTTTACAAGCTCAGTGCCAAATCTGGTGAAGTGAGCTGTCATGTTGTTACAGAATCTGGAAAGCAAGGTATTTGATTTTAATTTCGAGTGTTTAAACCATGTAAATTGATCTAATGAAACGTAAGTGGCTGAATGACTCTTGCTCGAGAAAATAAAAAGTTTTAGACTGGAGCTGGAAGAAGCCTTTTACTTAATGGAAGAACCAAAGACACTCAGATGTCTCACATTAATCTAACATGATAAAGATGTACACAATTTTCTGATTGAAGTGAGGACTCATAACAATCTTAATAAACTTTATCCTGATATGACAATGGGGGCAGTCCAGTGTGTGCTTATATTAGAACAGACAAATACCTTAATGCTATAGCTACTGCTGAATTCATAAGCATTAAAAATAATATAGGACATTTTATTTGGATAGGAAAGACTCTAATATACCCTGGATCCAAATGACAACAAAATGCATTCCTCCATACAGGCAACGTGAAGTTTTGTTAGAGATTCATGAAAATATAATGGTATACTATACAATGCAGAAAAGAGAGATAAGATAATTTTATTGATGTCCACAAATGACCAAGTAAAATGTTTGTCTCACTGGTCACTAGACTATGGAAGTGTTTAGAACATTTTTAGACTCTAAAATGTTATCAAAATAGAAGATACACAAATAACAAAAATAGAGAGAGTAAGAACTATGAAAAACAGAGGTGAATAATCCCTATTAGGGATGCATTCCTAGCTCAACATTACAATCTGAATTGGAAATAAAAATAGAGGTGTAGGAAGAAAGGGCATCCCTATCTCTGTCTATTATTATGAAGGAACTGACGTAAAGCTTGAAGCTTGATGCACTGAGCCATCTCTTGCCGCCTAGACAAGTACTGAACCAGTCCATCAGAGAGGATATTTACAAGTTATACACTTAGGTTACTTGGACTTCACCTCCGACGAGATTGGGCTCAAAGATGTCCTTCTACCTTGAACACTTCCTAGAGCTACAAGATGGCATTATCTTCTGCCCCCCATACACGCGCAGACATTGGATGCACTCATTTACGATTCCCTTTGGACAACTTCGGGTCAGTTCTCATTGACTCCGAGTGGAGATGGACCACCATCTACCACGATCTGATAGGATCTTCCAGGTGTGCCACTTACAGGAGTCGGAGACAGAGATGTACTTCATCTTTAGGTGCCCTTTGTACTATGAGATCAAAGGACGATTTTACTACCTCTATAAGGTCTCAAGGGGATCCCTCTCTACCTTTTTTCGACATCAGGACCAACGATGCCTTGCCCTCTTCATCAGGGAAATATTTAGCCACAGGTCCTAGTTCATACTCACCCCACCCCACCTTGGGAGGACCAGGACGATAACCTCTTGCTTTTGTGTTGATCCATCAGATCAGAGCAACAAGCGATGAGCAGAGTCCCAAAGTACCTTCGACAGTAGAGTGGTGAGACCTTGAGTCTCCCCTCAGCCTCCTCTCTGGGAGACCAATTGATTTTATCGAGACCGATTGTAAGTTGTTGAACTATACACTAGTCCACTCATTCTTAGAGCACTAGAGGGGTCAGGCCCAGATGGATCTAGAGTAGGGCACTCCCCACCTGCCAGATTTCCTCCTAGCCCCAACATGGTAGCCATCGGTTTATCCATAGTTTCTTTCCTTCGACCTTGGATGTTAGGAGTATCCCTCGCTCCTACATCCCCCTCCCAAGGTCATACATTCAGACATGTCGATGGCTTAGGAGAGCCCTGACAACGACAATAGGCAGGCGCCCTATTCGCTCCCCTCACCCTCAACCATCAAGCCTCGGAGATATTGACATCACTGGATCCATCTTCAACTCTCTCTCGTGTTCTTCCTCTCTCTTGATAGGTTTTTAAGTGGTTTGAGTTGTCTAGCCTTAGACAAACTCACTTTGTATTTTCCATCCCGTAACTTTGATATGGTTTTCTACATGTTTATGAGGCTTTACTACTACTTGTATCTTTAGTTTTATCTTATTTTATCTTAGTTTCGACACTTTCTAGGAGTTGCATTTGCAGTCCCACATTGTACTCATACTAGATGTATCATCTAGTCCCATTGACCTACTTTTGTGGTCATTTGTTGGACATTAATAAAATTATCTTATCTTATTAGGGTTGGGGTGGCTTGGTCATGCAATCTTGGGAGCTCTTGAGCAAAATGACCCATCTCTCCTTACATTCAACATCAAGTGGAAGAGCCTCATGATGGAAGTCTGGCTACTTAATCGAAATTGGTGGACAGTTCTCTATAAGGAATGGGTCTGGCTCTAGGGTCTCATAGAAGTGGGATGTATTTTGATTAAGTGGGAGGAAGTTCATCGTCTCACTAATTTGCTAATAACATGCCCTAAAACTATAGAGCCTTCCTGGTGCTTACCTCGTCTAGTAACCTAGATAGGCTAAAAGAAAGAAGTAATGAATTTGGTAGTACTAGGTCAAGGTCATGCAAAGTCTCGCGTTTGAGGATCATAACCTCTCAGATGGCCCTAAGAAGGACATTTCATTTTCATGCAAGCTTTACCTAGTGGATGTGTTGATGGATGTTATAGGATCATATCATTTTTCTATTCAAACTATGATCACAGTGGGAAACTCACGTGACTCAATGCCTTCTACTTTGTTTAAGTTGAATGTGTCTCACCTAGAGTTAGCAGATCTCCGTGCACTAGTTCATAGGGTTTGGAAATTTTCCCCTAGGTCAATGGCGGAGCAGGGTTGGCTTCTTTAATGGGAGGTTCTTTTATGTTGCACTATAAAGTTTGTGAGTGGGTGGGATTAGATGATGAGTTGTAAAATGAGAAAGGAGTTGTGAGAGGCTTATCTTAGACTTGAGGATTTTTACATCTTCTTTGAGGAGGATCTCCATAACGTGGTCCTACAAGAGGATGTTGCATAGTTGGAGATGGTGGTTTGTAAGGGAGAGGACCATATTGCTAGAGGTGTTCACGTTCAATCCCAATTGTAGTGGATTCAAGAGGGGGATGAAGGCTCCTAATCCTACTTTGACTACCTAAAGAAAAAATGGCAGTTGGTAGGGCTCTTGGTTTGTGTAGGGTAGAAGGATCTCTTGTAGAGGATCCAACAGAGGTCAAAGGTATGTTTGGGATTCAATTTCATAATATTTTTTCTCCATATGCTTTACACATTGTGTGGTGATTGCAAGGAATGCTTGTTGTAGGATTGTTCTATGCAAGGTTTCTAGTGGTGATCTAGATAGTTTGGACAAAGACTTCTCAAAAGAGGATATTTTTGCAGCTCTTAGCTCCATGTAGAATGGAAAGTCTCCAGGTATGGACGGTCTTCATTGTGAGTTTTACAAGGCCATGTGGGGCATGATTGGGAGGTTATTTGTTGTTTGGAAACTAAATTTTCTCTTCCAATAGGTTTTTGGAATCTCTCAAGCAAGACTTGATGAAGGTCATTCCCAAGAATGTGGCTACGGACACCATTGGGGGTTGGAGACCCATAACCTTTTTCAGTGTTGCTTACAAGATTATTGCTAGGTAATGGCTTTGAGGGTTTGCTTGTTGAATTTTTCTTAGCAGCTAGATGTTATTAACTTTGTCAAACATTTATAACATTTCCATTCACATAAACATTAACTGCATGCATATAAGGATCACTGAAAGAATAACCATGCCTAGAAAGACACAAAGATTTATCCTGGGAAACCCTATTGGGGAAGAAAACCCTGCAGAACTAGAGTCGTCAACAAAGTACAATGTCAATACAACGAAGAGCTAAAGCTCTCTCACAAAAATATATCCCAGAATAATAGATACCCATGAGAAAGATACATAATAAACTTCCCGATAGAATAGTCTTCCTGAGAACAAGAGAGATAACCCAAAAGATGTCTTCACAATGTTGTTGCTTTTGTTCCTCTAGAGTTGTGCACTTGTTCACTTGCTTAAGCGAACTTCCTTGTGTGTAAAAATGAGGAGAGCGCCCCCTTTATTTATACTCTTTGCTGGCTAAATTTTTCACTATAGGCCCGACTTCACTAGGTGATCGAGATGACTTTTCTTGGGCAATTTTTCCCAGTGTTGTGGCAGTTTTACCCAGTGATTCCCATGGGGCTAACTTGTCTATTTTCACTTGATTTCTTGAGACGATATTACAAGTATGTTTTAGCATTATTCTTTTAGGTTATGACTTGATCAAATACAATAAGAATATCTTCCGAAGCTACATAACACATCAACACTCCCTCTTAGCAAGGAAGGTATTCTTCTGGCACGATCTTCAATACTGCTATTGCACGTCTATACTCTTTGAAGTTCTTGTACAAGCAATCCCTTAATCACATCATGCATTCAATATCTCAGCATAGCATCTCACTGGTGGGTGCAGCCTCATTGTCCTTTCGGACCTTATGGGTCTCGACGTCCTTTCAGACCTTATGTCATTACGTGACTTCACCTAGCTCACACAAAATCTAGGAAACTAGTCTGTGAACGACTACCTGCTATTGCCACACTAAGTGTGCTACTGCCTCCTAAAATTGCGTATGTAACTCATCACTCCCTCTCACGAGGGAATTCCATTTGGACCACTCCAAGCTTGTCCATGAAGTATTGAAACTTTACCCTTGACAAAGGCTTGGTCAACACATCGACTATCTGCTATGACAGAGGCTTTATCTTTCAGTGATCCTTTATGTTACTACATTTAAAATTCTAACATGGTTTCAAAGCTAGCTTAAAAGAAAACATTGTGCAACTGTTGCTACTGCCGGAAGTGGAAATTAGGGTCTCCTTCTGAAGGATTTTCTCCACAGATTCTCTAAAAAAGAGGGTAAGGGAAACTCGCCCTAGGAGGGCACATCTTTCTGTGGTGGCAGAATTCAAATCGAAGAACATTCATTTTTGGGCCTGAAAGCAGCTGCTCGTCTATCCACATAAAAAACGCATTTGGGCAGCTCAGACAGCGTAATTTACACCTGAGTATAAGTGAAAAGAGATAGCATAATAGGAATACGGTTGTTTTAACACTGAGCTTTTACTTTACGAGCCTAGGAGCTCAATGCACCATTGCTTAGTAAATAATAATACTAACCTGGTGCAAACTCGTACGTCGTATTAGCATGGATAATACCTTGCACCTGTTCTGCTAAAAAACAGAAATTGTCTCTGCAGTAAATGAAAATAAATACTAATGATCAATGATTTAAGCTTTAAGAGTTCTTGATTCTCGTTTTTTAGTACTGTCGACAAGAAAAAATTTTAACGGAAGCATAAATTTCCTTAACTAACGTTACCTGCAAATAGTCCGAAAATGCTTCATTACCACGACGTGATTCTGTAAATTCTCGGCATGCCAGATTAGTTATACTAAACGGAAGCTCTGACAGGCCATTGGTACCATTGGCAGAAGCATAATCACTACACGACCAAAATTTCTCTTCAAATTTAGCAATTAATTAATAACAGGACTTTTAGGGCCGCACAACGCCAGAATCGGCTTGTAAATCTTCGCCTACCATAGTAAGAAACAAATCAGTCGAATATTCTTTTGAATCGGAAGAAGCTAAAAAGAAGGAAGGGGTCACATCCGCAGCAATACAGGAAGAAGCAACAGCCTGTTCTTCATCGTAGTTGTCATCATCAAGTTTAGACAGGGCCGTTTGAATTTTGGCATCAAATACGGAGTCAGCGCACGACAATTCCTCTGGAGTCTGTTGTCCACCGAGATGCACACCAGCAGCAGAAATCTTTCGAAAGCTGTTCCCTCACTACAAGTGGGGAAGGTGTGGCCTTGGGGGCAAGCAATGAGCCAGGTACTGTCACCTGAATCCCAGCTCCTCCGTTTAGGCAAACTCCTAACGAAGCCAATGGGGGTTGTCCCTAACAAAGAGTTTTCTATGGCTCTGTGTTTTTAAGTGTTTTAAGTGATGAAATGATGCGGATGGGTGTTATTTTAGGAGTTTTTATGATGAGAACACTGTAAAATACGCAATCCACGTTGCAATTACAAAACACAAATATCAAAATGAACAGTATATGATGACTTGGAAATTAAATAAGCATCCACAAGATAATTAAACAAATACCAAAGGACTAATGGTCCAGCTCAAGGTGATACATATAAGTCTTGTCGACCAGTGCCAAATGGAGTCAATAGGTGCTTGAGATGCTGTAAAATAAGTCTCAATGCAATGTTGGTGAGATCGTTTTGAAATTGTTCTTGGTAAATTTTGAAGTATTTTAGGTGTTCTTGATTATTATTATGGCTAAGAGTACTTCCAACCGATACGCGAGGTACTGGAAGTCTGTCCGGAAAAGATAGTATCAAGTGCCTCCGTTCAGGGACCTGTCGGGCCACCTAGTGCTCTAGGCTAGGTGTCCAAGGAACTTAACCAGCAAGCTAGAGGCTGAACATGGAACCCCGGTGCCCCCAACTAGGAGATTACCCACCGAACTTATCTTATCGATCAACTCCGGATTGGTTGGTTATGGGTTGAAAGTTTTTATTATGGTTATCACTTATGAGATTAAACAATCCAATGCCGTTTCTGAGTAATCCAATTTTTAGGTCAGTCAAAGCATACTCCAGCAAGGAAACAACGAAATATATTTTAGAAAGGGGGTGTGAGTTGGAAGTGTTTTAATTAGAGCACAAGAAAAATGCTCTCCGATAGAGAGTGCTCTTGACCTTGCCTTAAGGCCTGATTCAGTCTTATCTACACTATATGCAATGCAATGCAATGCAACAATAAAAATGCTCTCCGACAGAGAGTGCTCTTGACTCGTCTTACGACAGGTTCAAGAGACTTATTTACACTATATGAGATGCAGATTATAAATAAGGAGCACAAGTGATTAACAAAACTAATGATAACAATGCGAAATTGAAACTAGCAATTAGTGGAAAGTAAATCTAAGCTAGCAATATTTATTCTAAAGCAAAATGAAACTAAGCTGGCAGAATATTTCTAAGTGTAAGTAATGAAAAACTAATCTAAGCTTATAAAAGCAAACCACTCAAAGAGACAACAAACTTCTCCAAGAGGGGGAAGTTGAAAGTGGGGAATTAAAAACCCTACTCAAGCTTTTATTGGACAAATACAAGTGCCTTTGGGATTTAAACCATTGAAAGGACTTTGAAGAGAACTTAAGTGAAAATGAAAAAACTCTTATGAGTTTGTACAAAGGATAAAGGTTTTTGGGTTTGGATCCTTGTCTTTTGGATCTAGCTTTGATTGCTCTTTTCTTGCTTGATTTTGCTCTTCGTTCACTTGTAAGTAAGAGCTCTAAACAACAGCTAGTAAGAGTGTTAGGAAACCAAATTTTAACTTATGATTCGAAAAGATGAAAGTGAATGAGATGATAAGTACTTAATGAGACAAATAAAAGCCCAAAACAGGAAAACAAGACCAAAAATCAGACCTTGGAAATGAAGGGAAAAGCTCACTTTTTATGACGGAAAAAACACGTTTCTCAATGAAAAGACTTGAAATTTTTTGAGAAAGAAATTTTTAAAGATTTTTTTAAATATTTTAGGCAAATTTCCAGAATTGGAAAATAGCAGAAAATTACTAAAAATCAGCCAAAAATCAGCAAGCTTAAAATTGCACATTTTTCGAGAAAATGATAA
The DNA here is from genome assembly GCA_027924585.1 of Larix kaempferi. NCBI lineage: Eukaryota > Viridiplantae > Streptophyta > Pinopsida > Pinales > Pinaceae > Larix > Larix kaempferi. The sequence goes on along the minus strand of BSBM01001557.1, from coordinate 623,354 downwards.
AAAATAAATAAATAAATAAATAATTTTGAAAATGTTTCGAAATTTTTATATTTTTAGGCTAATTTACAGAATTGGAAAATAGCAAAAAAATGTCAAAAATTAGCAAAAAACCAGCAAGCTTAAAATTGCACATTTTTCGAGAAAATGATAAAATTTTTGGAAAAATAATTTTTTTTGGAAATTTTCGAAAAAATTATTGATTTTAAATGAATTTCCAGAATTGAAAAAAGATGAAAAAACCAGCAAGCTAAAAAGTGGAAAATTTGCACTTTTTTTGAGAAAATTCGTGCACGTTTTCCAAGGCACGAATTTTCACACTATTCATCAAATTTTCAGCTAGCTGGAAATACGCAAAAAAATAGTGGGGAAAGAGAAGTGGCACGCGAAACAATGCGGCAATTGGGATCGAATCCCAAAGTACTTCTCAAGACAAAACTTTGGCAAAAAAATTGATTGTTTTGGGCAAAAACTTAGAGGTATTTGGCACTTATAAAAAATGGAAAATGAGAGAGTAACGAGCTAAGTAAAAAGAAGTAATGGATATACAAGTTTGAAATGAAACTAGGATCTTAGATCTAGTAAAAGTTAAAGATTTAAAAAATAGTAGATCTAAACCCAACAAGTAGATCAAAGTATGAAACTTTAATCTACTTAGCCAATCATAATGCAAGATCTAGAAATGTGAATAAATTGAGAATATTTGCACCACTTGGAAAGCAAATCAATAAGATAAAACCTGTGAAAATATAGATCCGCTTTGTAGTAACCAAGGTAACCAAGAGATTTTTTGAAGTTTGTAGTTTGATGGATGAGGCAAGCAAGCCCTTCGTTTCTCGATTTTTTAAAGTAGAAGCCTCCTTAGGAACTTGTAAGATGAATGCATAAACCAAACAAAAGCTCTTGTACTTGGGAGAATACTTGAAAGCCACAAAACTTAAGAGAAAAGCATAGACCAAGTAATATTGTGCTAGATTGTTAGCCTTCTAATCACAAGATCATATACTTAAGAATCAAAAGAAATGAGCTAAGAATGGTATCACCTTAAACAAGATGAAGCATGGCACACAAAGAACTCCCACATGGACCTCCAAAGTCTTTTGCTTTATTCAAATTCAAAAAATATTACAAATTTCTCCAGAGTATACTTGCACAAATTCTCCATGAGAAAGAGAGAGCAAAGCACTCTTATTTATACAAAAACTAGAAGCCATCCTAAGCCTAATTCGAATTGCCACATGGAGGAGACAAATCCAATCAAATCCCAAGCTTGGAGTTGAGATTGACCCACTAACTCGAGTTGAAGTGAGGTGGATGGGGAGGTGGCCTCCACCTTGGCAAGGCGCCCCCCATTCCATCTTTGTGATTATCATCACTCCAATAGCAAACCTCCACATCATTAAAACGAGTCCCTATTTAGCATTGACGTGAGCCTTCAGGAGAATGCGTGAGCCTTGATGGAGACAAGATCTTTAGTTTGAATAAATGCTAACTCGCCTTCACAAAGGAGCCAAGCCATGAGGTGGCCACTAAACAAGGAGGGCTCCCACCTTGCCATAAATACAAACTCAACCACCCACTAACTAAGTGACATCTCACCAATTCGCAGATCACATGAAGGAGGGCGAATTTGCTAATTGGAGATCTCTTCTGGTGACTGGATAGTTGACTGGTGTTGATTCGAGTTGATTGGAATCATCTTTAATGTCCTGTGCCATGTCATTCAACCCTTTATTTTATTCATTTTGGATTATTTTGGAGAGATTTGGATTATCTCCAAAATATTCATTTTTAATATTTTAATTAATAATTTCTCTGTAAATGACTTTTTTGAGAAATTATTAATTACGAGGCTGAATGAACATCCGAAACTTAGGATAAGCTGGTCCGGGGTTCATGTGTGATTTTTGGCTTATGAATCAAGCCTCCAATCTCTGAAATCCAACCCCGGATGATTGACATATTACAAATTGTATTTTTCCAATTAAATATTTTGAAAAATAATAATAAAAATAATAAAAAATAAAAACTCAATCCAACGCGTCTGGTAAAAAAATTTCGGACAGTGTTTTTATTGGACGAGGACCCTGGGAAATGACCATCTAAGACATACATGGTGTCTAGTAGGCTTATATACATCAGTTGGACTCTAATAACCCCCAAGGCTCAATTTTCAAAATCAGGCATTCCAGCTTTGGAGGAATCGGGAGAAAACCTCATCGATTATTCCTATGCTATAAGCAAAGCATAATTGACAAGGGAAAAAAACCCCCTTGGAATACCTTAGTTGATAACCAAGTCACGGGGAACCGAGCCACTCAAAATCCTACTAGCACACTTATTACAAACCCCGTGGGGCCATGGTCATTTCAACTGAAAAATAAAATTGGCTAGGAACAACAATTGGAACTTCTGATACACTAGATAAGAACATAAATCATGTTCATCAAATGGCGGCTTGTCGGAAGTCCAACTATGGTACAAAAAAGTTGGTAACAGAGTCTAATACACAAAACTTTGTCCAAAGTCTGGCTTCCAGGTTTTCTATTGGTTTGGAGACTTGGAAGGCGAAATTCGCTGTTCTGAATAGACGAGTAAGGAATTATGTTTTCCACCTTCACGTCTCGCGGTATTGTTACTGCACGAACACGAGAGTTGTATAGAAGTGGTAGCAGTAGCAACTTCCAAGCACGCATTTTCAAAATTAGACGTGAATTTAGTTTCAAGAAGCGGCCTCTTCCCTCGCAGACCTTGAACTCGTACAACTTGACTTTAAGGAAACCAGACTTGCTCAATCAGTAATGGGCTAACAAGTTCCAGCTCTTGAGTTCCTGTATCTGATGGAGGAGTACATAAAAAGAAAGCAACATCTTTTCCTCAGCTTTGGTAAGATCTCTTCGCATTGGCTTTAAAGCACCAATAAAAAAGCAGTTTCTAGCTTTTAAGAATAGGGAATGATGGAAGATGGAGTCGATGGCAGACGGAAGGGATTTTTTTAAAATAAGCAATTTATTGCACTTGCTTTTTGGAGGAGACCAAAAATGTGCTAAATAATTTAAGTAATGAGATAAGCTATGGTAGGGAAACAAGAAGGGTGCTTTACTTTGGAAATATTATATATGGGAGGTTCTTTATTTTATTTGCAATTCTTGGTGATACATTATCCTCTATTAACCTGGCAAGAGTTGCTCAAACCTGCGCGTGGCCCACTCCCTTTGGCAGGGACTAAGTTGCCACACAAATGTTTTCCTTGTTATTATTATTATTATCCCTGCCAAGGCAGGGATATACTTTTCATTCAGAAGTCAAAGCTTTTTGACTTATATTAGTTTTATTTTGAAACAAAAAAATTTATTATTTTTTATAATGTTTTGAATCATTTTAATATTAAACATAATATTATGAAAAATAAAAATAATTTTAACAATTTTTAAAATAATAAATTTTGATTTTTTGATTGGATAAGGACAACTTGGATGGGACATAAATCAGTGTAGAAATAAATAAAAATAATTTTTAAAACAAAAAACCAAAAAAAGCCACTTGTCCTGTCCTGTCGGGTTCGATCCGGTCCTATCTTGTCTTGTCCTGGACATTCCTTCTCATTTCCTCGATAGAGTTAATTCATATTTAAATAAAACTGAATTAATGAGGCCTGCTAGCTTCTAGGAAAAGGATTTACAATGTTTGGATTGGCCAAACAAGCAATCTCCCAAGTCTGTGATCAATGTCTCGTTCTGCAGCCATGCCGTGATGAATGAGAGGGAAATGGAGGAACTTGATCTGGGGCTGAAGGCGAATCAAAGGCCTTTTCTATGGGTTCTTCACTGTGATGTATTGAATAGGAGGAGCGTTGTGCTTCCTGCATTGGAGATCGTGGGTGCATTGTATCCTGGGCTCTGCAACTTTCCATGCTATCACATCTTTCAATATGTTGTTTTATAACACACTGCAGATGGAATTCAACGATGGAAAGCATCGCCATCGGAGTCTCGATGATCTACTGGCCTTGTGTTGATGATCAATTTATCAACCAACTTTACATAATGGAAATATCGAAAGTGGAATTATCCTTTACCGCCATACGAGATGAGATGATGGAAGCGAGAGAGATCCTAAAAGCGATAGAAAGAATCATGCCGATAGACAAAGTATTGGAGATGAGAAAATGGGCAACGAGGTTGGGTGAACAAGCAGGAGTGGCAATGAAGGAAGGAGGATCGTCTTTCATCAATTTCCATGCACTCTGCAGTGCCTTCTCTTCAAGACAGGGCTAACTAAGATAAACTTGTGTAATCTAAGTTAATTTTTGGTTCAGGTGCATGCGTTCTCTGACTATTGCTTCCCTTGTCACAATGAGAGACTTCAATTCTCGCTCAAGCTGTTAGATGCGTTCATCTTCTTCGAGATCTACTTTCCTTTTTCATTAAGCACACAGCGTAGTTACTTTTACAATTTGATGACAGAATCTCCAAATAAAATGTGGCCTTCGATCTGCAATCGTGACAACAATAAACAAACTTTTAAAAATCCTATCAAAAAGAACTAAATTGAAATAAAATTTAAACAAAATCAATCAAACTCTGGGGATTGATTCATAAACTTCAGTGTTGGTTATTGCATTCTCCACTACTTTAGTGATCATGTAGATTTTCATCTTCATGAATCCAGTATCCTTGGCAACAAAATGTGTCATATCCTTTGAAATCCATATAATCTAATAATTTTAATTTTTTGACTCTAGAGGAGACTATCATTAAGAAGATAGTTTACAAAATAGAATCAACGACCTGTAACTTCTGGTCCTTCTTTAATTAACATGAGACAATAGGCCCTAAAATCATGTTGTTAACTTGCTTTGCTGGTATCTTTTTATAGCCGCGCCTCTCCTTTTCAAAATAAATGCATGAGGATTGACCAATCCGTCCATGTGGATTTTGAATGATGTAGACACGTGGAAATGTAACGATAAAATAGTGAAACAATTTTAATAACCGTCCATCATATTTGGAAGACTTAAAAAAATGTTATGATGTGTTATCCCTTTTCTCATTAAACCATATTCTAGTGATCCCATAAATCATGTTGATGTATTTGTAACTTTGGAATGTATTTCATATATGTATATTGTATTCCTATGGAGATGTTATTATTCCTCTATACGGAAGTATTTGTATTCCTATAGAGATGTTATTATTCCTCTATACAGAAGTGTCGTCATTTATATTGTAAGTGTCGTAACTTATACTTGATGGGTTATTAGACCACCTTGGTGGGGTCGGCCCTATATAAGTCATGTGGTTCAAAGGGTTATTAGACCACCCTATTGGGGGTCGGCCCAGTCAGCATTATGTTATGTGGTTAAGTTAAAGCCGACCTAGTAAAGGTTATTAGGCAAGTCAAGTCAAGTATAAATAGAGTGTGGGAGGCACTCTATTTTATTATTCACTTTCTCACTCATACTCTCATTGGAGAGTGGCACACTTGTGGAGGAGGAGAAGCTGTTGCTAGGAGAAGACTATCTCTTATGCTTGGGTTGTATCATTTCTCTATCTATCTCTGAGGAATTTGTGGGGTTTTTCACCTTTATGGTTTTCCCTAGTGAAACTCTGTGTGTCTATTGTCTCTTGTGTGCTTGCATTATTATGTCCATGATTGATATGTTGTAGATATGCTGTACATGTTGTTCTCTCAGTTAAGATCCTATATCAGATTGAAGTAATTTCTGAAAAACTAACATGGTATCAGAGCTAGCCTGAAAGAAGGCATGGTATGGCATTTATGACACTTGTTGCACTTGTGAAGCTAGGGCTTGATATAGCAAAAACCAGTCATCGTAGAACTTTCGCTAAAAATCCATTTCGGCGAGGTTTCAGGATCTGAAACTCTTACAGGTCGAAGATAAAATCCCCATGTACCTTGTGTCCGAAGCACAACTTCTAATTCGTTGTACTTTGTGTTTTATGATCTGTACAATCTAGGGTTTTTGCCTCTTCCAAATATCAGTCATAAACAGGTGACCTAGGAAAAAAGGTCACAACTTGGGCTAGGAAGCTCCAAATGAAATTTCGTAAGGTAGGGCACGGACTGTAGTTTCTCAGGTAAGGTTTTTAGAGGCCGAAGTTGAACCAATGACACGTGGCACGCCGTACAAGTTCGCTCTCCTGTTTTATCCCATAAACAAGTCACGTTGCGACACTTGGCATAACTCTATCTCAGAGAATCCAATTGAGGTCAGACCTGTGGGGTTGGAAAGATGACAGGTCGAGCTACCACAGGTCGAAGTTTCGGACCCTGTGGATTCGTAATTTCAGAGTTACACCAGAAACAACCAGGTGCATATTTCTGTCAAAACATAATTGGATTTTGAGCACCTTCATTCATGGCTCCGGGAATTAGGGTTTCAGAGAAAGTTGGTATTTTTGTAATTGGAGACCATGGCTGAATGATACACATCAAAATCGAAATTTAGAGACCAAGATCAAATTTTTTGGTTGGGTAGAAGGCCGAGCTTGATCAAACCCTAGTTCGGGACTTTGATCAGAAAAGTGAAAAATTAGGGCTTCTACAAAAATGAGAATTTTTTAAATCTGTGACCATAGCTGGAAGCTCCTTGGAAAAATCGAAGTTTAGAGCTTTGGATCAAACTATTTGGTTGGGTGAAGCTCCGGGAAACTCAAACCCTAATTCAGGGTCCTCCCTAGTGAATCCAGAAATCTAAAAGGCAATTTTGAGGGGTGAAACTTTGCAGTTTTCAAATTCTGAGTATACCAGCTTTACCAGCTTAGAAAGGCGCATCTTTCTATCATTTTAGAAGTTTGAAATTCAAAGTTTGAATTTTTAGGGTTTCCCTGACAAACCCTGATCCAGCTCCAGTTCCAGTTTCTGCAAATCAAGTGGATTGGGTCAATCCTAGAAGAGAATGGATTGGTCACCTACATAAGTGAAGAAGTTCCAGTTTCAGAGGGAGATGAGGCTAAGGCCTTACATAAGAAGATTACAAGCAATCTCGACAGGTATGACTTATCCAAGTATGTTTCGAGATCTGTTCATGATTAAGTTTATGGTATGTTTGTCTTCATTAAGGTTAGTACAATCTTGATTAACTTTAGACTCGTTATATCACCTTAATAAAATTATGAATGCAGATATTCATTGATTAGGGTTTTGACACTTATGATTGTACTAATGCATTGTGGTGTTGTATGAGGTTGATGTTGTCCGCTAACATAAAAGGTATATCAAGAAAGACAAACCATGTTCTAGTTCAAGAACATATGACCATGGTGACATGAAGACAAAGATTCATCCATTGTCATGGATCACATTGAAGCTCTACTTACAAGGTATGTATAATTTGGTTCTACAATGCTTAACCTATGAGATATGCAGGTTACTAGCACAAGTCATTGAAGAGAACAAGAAGATATTGCTAGACATAACTAGCAAATATGATAACCATGTATGTTTTTCCTATATCAAGTTAGAATCCTACCTTGTGTTAGGATCTTATACCATTGTATGGTTGATAACGATTATTCATGAAGTTAGAAATGTAAGTAATCAAGGGTTTATGCATATTATGTCTCTTACCTTGATTGATGATATGACTAACCAGAAAAGTCCTTTGGTCAAATAAAAATATGCATGAGTAAAAGAAGTATTCCCTGAAACCTTGAATACTAATGTTTATTATCTGTGTTTGAAATGATCATGACTATACATGTTTAAGATTATTGTGATTATACTAATGAATGGATGTATGCATGAGACCTCGAGGATAACACAATGATGATACTAGTAAATATGCATAAGTGATCGAGGATGGATATAAGTTCAAGGACAGATAATCCAAGAAGCAAAGATCAAGAGGGAGCACACTCCAGTAGCTCCTGCAAGGAAGCAAATATTGAGAGGGAGTCCACCCTACAAACAAACAAAGATAAGTATTTGAATTGTCATTTCTTGTATATTTGATTGTTTAAATAATACTGTTCAATAATGTATATACTTATGTTCCTAGACTTAGGTTGTGTATTATGCATATTACAATAATTAGATTAATGAACAATATACTACTAATATGCATGTAATGAGTAAGTGGCCTATGGCACTGTACAACATTCCATTGCTACTTATCTAGAATGAAACCTCTTTGCTGACATGTTGGGAGTTGTGCACACTCTTAACAATGTTCTGGTAGAGATTGGAAGGCATCTAGAAAGTTACGGGGTATGGATAAATGTTGTATTGAAGCATTGGCTAAAACAATTGCATGACTGTATGACATATTTCTTTATGTGTAAGAAATTGTTCTGAAAACTATGAGATGTTTCTAATCATGCAATTTAACTTGTCTTGTAGGAAAGATCATATACCATCACCTACAAAAGAAGGACTACAACATTTGTTCCAGTAACAAATCTATCTATTGAAGATATTGAAGTTCCCAGGATCCGGGATGAAGTAATGGAAGAATGCCATGATCCGTCGATCATGAAGAATGATGGTTGGGATGTGGTCCCAAACCAGAAGGGAAGTCTATCGTGACTTCCAAGTGGATCTATAAGATCAAGCATGCTGCAGATGGTAGCATGGAGAAACACAAAACGAGGTTGTAGCTTATGGCTTCTCCCAGAAAGAGGAATTGATTATGAAGAGACTTTTGCTCCTATAGCCAGATACACTTCCATTAGATCAGTACTTGCTCTGGCTGCAGTGATGAAATGGAAGATACACCAGATGGATGTCAAGACAGCGTTCTTGAATGGTGTAGTCGAGGAGGAAGTGTATGTGGTGCAGCCACTTGGTTTTGAGACACATGACAGAGAGTCATATGTGTGCAAGTTGAAGAAAGCCTTGTATGGCTTGAAGCAAGCTCCTAAGACTTGGTATGGTAGGATAGACAGCTTTCTATCTAGTTTGGGCTTTACCAAGAGTAAAACGGATTCCAACCTTACTACAAGGTTGAGGAAGGCAATCCAGTGATACTACTATTGTATGTGGATGACCTGTTTGTAACAGGTGAGGATAGACTGATTGCCAACACGAAGAGGAAGCTTGCTGCCAAGTTCGAGATGAAGGACTTGGGGATGATGCACTATTTTCTAGGCATGGAGGTGTGGTAGAGTGCAGATGGAATCTTCCTTGGACAAGGGAAGTATGCAGTAGAGATCCTGAAGAGATTCGGGATGATAGACTGCAAGGCCATGGCCACACCTATGGCATCGAACCTGAAGCTTCTGTGTGATGCTTCATCGGAGCCGGTTGATGTCACTATGTATCGTGAGATGATTGGGTCCTCTATGTACCTGACGAACACGAGACCAGATATTTGCTTTGCGGTGAACACATTGAGGTAGTTCCTGACGGATCCAAGAGGTGTTCACCTGCTTGCTGTAAAGCATATTCTAAGGTACCTGAAGGGTACGGTTGATTATGGGCTCAAGTATGATGCGAATCAAAAGTTTAACCTGTAGGGTTATGTTGATTCATATTGGGCAGGCAGTGCTGCAGATAGGAAGAGCACTTCTGGGTGCTGCTTCAGTATGGGATCAGGTGTGATCTCTTGGTTTAGTAGGAAGTAGTCCTGTGTAGCACTGAGTACAGCCGAAGCAGAGTATGTTGCAGCTTGTTCGGCTAGTTGTGAGGCAGTATGGCTCCGGAAGCTACTGTCTGAGCTATTTGATCTCCCGTTGGAGGCTACTAGTATCTTTTGTGACAACTAGAGTTGTGTGAAGCTGTCTGAGAACCCGGTGTTCCACGACAGGTCGAAGCACATTGAGATCAAATATCACTATATCAGGGATATGGTGCAGAGAGGAGCAGTGAAGCTCCTGTATGTTACGACGAATGAGCAGGTTGTAGATGTGTTGACGAAACCACTAACGAGAGTGAAGTTCGAGTACTTCAGAGAGAGGCTTGGTGTTCTTCAGATTGACGACACTTCGAGGAAGAAGTGATGGACACATTTGCAGGATCCATTCCAAGCATGGTGAGAGGAGGATCCTTCCCATGGCTGTGGATGTAAGCGCTGGATGATGAGCATCAGGACGATGCTCCAGTTACTGCTCTGCATATGCATCATGTTGGATGCTTGTTATGATCAGTTGGATCATGTATATGTATATGCATCATGTTGGATGCTTGGACCATGTATCTGTATATGTATCAGGTGGATACGATTGTATGATCAGGTAGATCATGTATGTCGATATATATCAGGTGGATACATTGTATGATTAGGTGGATTATGTATCTGTGTATGTATCAGGTGGATACATTGTATGATCAGGTGGATCATGTATGATGATATGTATCAGGTAGATACTTGGTATGCATTAGGTGGATGCATTTTATGATCAGGATGATCATAGATGACGAGCTTCAGGATGTTGCTTCAGATGACATGCATCAGGACGATGCAGTGATGATGATCAGGATGATGTATGGTGAGTATCAGGTTGATACTCTGTGGTCGTGGACAGGTTGTGCAAGGGTAGCATGTAATAAGTCCTAGAGATCTGGACAGGATGAAAAAGGCCTCAGATGCTCTTTAGAGATCTTGCTTGGAAAGACACTCTTTTAAGGTTTTGCTAGACCACATGTAATAAGTCCCGGAGATCTGGATAGGATGAAAAAGGCCTCAGATGCTCTTTAGAGATCTTGCTTGGCAAGACACTCTTTTAAGGTTTTGTGGGGACGACATGTAATAAGTCCTGAAGATCTGGACAGGATGAAAAAGGTCTCAGATGCTCTTTAGAGATCTTGCTTGGCAAGACACTCTTTTAAGGTTTTGTGGTAGGGGTCACATGTAATAAGTCTTGAAGATCTGGACAGGATGAAAAAGGCCTCAGATGCTCTTTAGAGATCTTGCTTGGCAAGACACTGTTTTAAGGTTTTGTGACAATCACATGTAAAAGATCCTGGGAGATCCGATAGGTTGAGCTGTGTGCTCGCATAATTCCTAGGATGCTTTTTCGAGGTTTTGTTGACGCACGTAATAAGTCCCGAGGATTCCACAGTATGGCCAATGATGAAGACCTGCAAGTGGTGGGCCTACATCCAGTATGAAAAAGGACTGACTCTGTATAACTTCCTATGACGAGTAGATCGGAGATTGATTGAGATAGCAACAGCAGTGACGATGACGATGATCCAGTGATGATGATCCAAAGAAGAAGACTTGTGCTAGAAGACCTGTGTCGAGAAATACCTTCCTAGTTAAGAGGGAGTGTTGATGTATTTGTAACTTTGGAATATATTTCATATATGTATATTGTATTCCTATGGAGATGTTATTATTCCTTTATACGGAAGTATTTGTATTCCTATAGAGATGTTATTATTCCTCTATACGGAAGTGTCGTCATTTATATTGTAAGTGTCGTAACTTATACTTGATGGGCTATTAGACCACCTTGGTAGGGTCAGCCCTACATAAGTCATGTGGTTCAAAGGGTTATTAGACCACCCTATTGGGGGTTGGCCCAGTCAGCATTATGTTATGTGGTTAAGTTAAGGCCAACCTAGTAAAGGTTATTAGACAAGTCAAGTCAAGTATAAATAGAGTGTGGGAGGCACTCTATTTTATCATTCACTTTCTCACTCATACTCTCATTGGAGAGTGGCGCACTTGTGGAGGAGGAGAAGCTGCTGCTAGGAGAAGTCTATCTCTTATGCTTGGGTTGTATCATTTCTCTATCTATCTCTGAGGAAGTAGGAAGTTGTGGGTTTTTTCACCTTTATGGTTTTCCCCAGTGAAACTCTGTGTGTCTATTGTCTCGTGTGCTTGCATTATTATGTCCATGATTGATATGCTGTACATGTTGTTCTCTCAGTTAAGATCCTAGATCAGATTGAAGTAAATTCTGAAAAATTAACAAATCAATGCTGAGAACTTCATTTAAGGTGTTTTGGTGACAGTCAAATCCAGAGTAATGATTCCTTGACATGTATTTCGTAGCCAAATTTGAGTAGAGTTTCTTCAACAAATATCTGGTTGCAATTGTAGAATAATATAACAATCTAATTGCTTTTAATGTGATCCACTTCTTTATATGATGGCGATTGGATATTGTACCTAATTTTAACCATTCTCTAATGCAAGAGGAAAGAATTAAGCATTGAGTCGTAAGACAATTAAAATATGTTGTTAATCTTAAAAAGGCTATGAGTCATACCAAACGTAATTAAAAACTATGCTTTCATTATAATATATTTTATTTGTTCAATGAAAATTTTACGTATTAAACATCATTCATAAAGTAGGTTACACATGGATCATACGCAGCTATAAAGAAACCATGTCAAAAAATGCTCAAAGTCATGAATCTATTAAATATTTAATGAATGATATTATATAATTACAAGTTAGCAATATGAAACAAAATAACTTTTGAAGATTTAAAATGATCATGTTATTTGCCACATAAACCATTTTAGTGTCTTTTTCAAAAAAGATGAAACCTAAAATATCATTATAGTATTCATATTCTCATCAAAAGATTAAGATTATTTTAATGAGAAAAATCTCCTTTTATTTTGTAAAAGCTTTATAGGTATGGTAAATTTCATAAATTTAATTAAAGATAAAAGTATCGAGTTGATTTTTTTTTAAACTCTTTTTTAAAATATGAGATCTAATCAAGATTATAAAAAGATTTAAAATGTTTAAAAGGAGCTTAAACTTATGAAAAAAGGTAAAATACTTTTTCTTTAAAACAAAATCTTTATATATGCTTTTACAAAAGTTAAAAATGGAATACTATTAAATGAATATGATGAGGATTATCTTAGCTTCACAAAGTAATACAAAAATTATGAACAAAATCATAGTTTTTTAAAGGAAATTTAATGTTCCTAATATTTGATAAATCATCCAAATTAACTTATAATCTGTTAAGGCAAAGATTGAAATCATAAAATTAAATGTTCAATTAATTGATTTCGATTAGCAATAATACTCAAATATGAATACATGAATTTGAAGATCAAAATATTGACAAAGTTAACGCAACGTAATGTTAATTGAATTATTTGAAAGCAAAGGATATAATCGACTAAAATGATGTCAAAGATGCACATGCAAGCATTTAGGAACATTCACGAGCCTAAATTGCCCAAATCACCAGTGAATTGTGAAAGCAACATCTCATGAAAGCTAGGTGAAAGAATTAATAAACAAACAAGCATGTGAGCAAAATGATACCATCAAAACAAGCATGTAAGCAAAAGGATACCATCAAAACAAGCAATGAAACCACACAAAGCAAATGAAAGCAATCAAAACAATGTATTTACAAATTTAAATGGGGGACCCTGAAAATTTTTGTGAAATTTTAAAGGTGGGTTGTTGGGGGTGCCAACAAGATCTTAGGGACCACGTCAGACTCAAAGCAACATTAGAAAGAAAACAATCAAAGATACAACAAAAGAAATCAATTCCTATAAAAGGATGCTAAACATGAAAATTCCATTCAGTGAATCTGCTACCTTTGCAAGATCTCTCATTTTGTGAATTCCCGCTGGCCTAATTGACACCCAATTGGCTTGCAACAGTTGAATGTGATCTGAATCAGCACCCCGATTATAATGCTACCTCGGTGTATTCGTCAAAGGTTTCTACAATAGTGTGCTTTGATGCTTTAGCACACGTGCTCCATTCCTCGGCATATTTTGAAATAATTGTCGGAGACTTTTACATTAGTGCCCTACTTGTATAATTTGCCTCCGCTATTCGTTCGTCATTCCTCGGCATATTTTGCAATAATTGTTGGAGGCTTTTACATTAGTGCTCCACTGTTTGTATATGTTGCCTCCACTATTCATCACTATTGGTTCATCCGACTGTTCTCCCGCAGCCACATCGTTGTACCGCACATGGCCCATGGCTTATCCTTTTTTGCTCCAACATTCTTTTAGCAGGGATATGTTGCAACACAGCTTTTTCTTGGTATAAAATCTTCGTATATCAAACTCTAACTCGACTTTAAATATCACGTCCTTAATTCTTGGGAAGTCACTTTGTTTTATATTAGAATTTCATAACCCTTTATTATAAAATTCTCGTATATCAACTCTGACTTGACTTTAAAAGTCATGTCCTTAATTCTTGGAAAGTGGTGTCTTTTTAAAATGCTGTTGAATATTTCGTTTTTTTTTTCAAAACTGGGCAGCGTAAGGGATGCCAATAGTGGTGCAGCGTTTTTACTCATTTTGTGTAACTTAATTCGCTATATTCCTGAGCTATTTTTTCCTCCAATTTTTTATCACATATACTTTGGCGTGTTCTCTATCTAACCATATTGGTCTTCAGGTGTGATGAATCCAAAATGATGCCACATCAGCCACAAAGTTCCAAGTTGTCTAGAACTAGTGTATTTTAGTGTATTTTTGCTTGGAACCAATCGGTGGACAGTGATGTGACTGAAAGTGGATTTGACTTAAAATGAGATTTTAAATTTCAAATATTTACTTTATTTCAAAATGTAGAAGAAATTTTTTTAATAAATAATTTTAAAAACATGAAAATATTGACAATGACTTTTTCATAAAGTACTTTTATGAACCACTTATGACAACTAGTTTTTCTACTCCTATCTCCACTACTAGTTACCCGTTCACATACTGGCATCCATCCCCTAACTTTTTATTTAATCTCACATCAACTGTGCTTATAAAGGATCACGGGTATCTTATAAAGCATCAATAGTGTCTCTGAGGAGACAGTGCAGTCTCCTCACATTCGATTTGCTCTATCCCTTGATTCCAATGTGAATATCAAGACTAGGCATATTTCAGCAGTTTAAGAAGAAAAAACGTCACGAGTCTCAGGTCTTGGTAGCATTGTTTTGTTGATTTCGTTAGTTACAAACTCAATGCAGTGAATACAGCAATGCGGAATTTTTAGGCACTTCAATTAATCATTATTTCGCAGCAATTTTCCCTTATAGTTCTAACCCCCACGATTTATGATTGACAGCCACTATTTCTTGACGTTGGCAACCAATTTCGCACAGACTGACACACTAATTAATAACTCTTTTGTTTTATATTGTATCTCTTCTGTGACAGAACATGGTTGTTATATTCTTAAAATTGGCTTCTTACTTTTGATTTTTTATTCTTCGACCTTGCAGCAGATTGATTTTTTTCCTTCGTAAGGTTATGGTGCTCTGTTTTTATCTTCACATAAAACAAATAATTATCCTGTGTAACTTTTTTTTTTTCTGGAATGTGCAGCAGAGAGGAAAGGATACAAAAGAGTACCTGGCTATGTAACTTGTTGAATGGCCCAGATAGCCATGATCTTGCATTGTAACCCTACAATTGTCAAGAATAAATATTGAGCACCACCATTCGATGCTAGTTTTTTCGTTTGGGTTTCTAGGATTTGGAGTGTCTGCCATTCAATTGGCAATTGAGATCAAAGCACAATTGGAAATTGTCCATAGCATATCCAAAGGCCACAGTGTGGTGATATGTAATATGGGTGTAGTGTGAAGTTATAGGCATCCACCTCTCCATACATATCAATGATTGCAAAAAGCACTCCACCTTGTGAGAATATTCTCAACATTATAAGCAAAGTCTTGAAACTAGAATAGGAACCGAGCCCATTCATTCCTACTGCTCTCCATACATATCAATGATTGCAAAAAGCACTCTACCTTGTGAGAAATAGTCTCAACATTATAAGCAAAGTCTTGAAACTAGAATAGGAACCGAGCCCATTCATTCCTACTGCTCTCCATACATATCAATGATTGCAAAAAGCACTCCACCTTGTGAGAAATAGTCTCAACATTATAAGCAAAGTCTTGAAACTAGAATAGGAACCGAGCCCATTCATTCCTACTGGAGAATAGTGAGTAGATAAGATTTCACTTAGAATTGCCTTGAGAACAAAATCCTTGAAATCAATAGTGGAGACAAAAACCTTTAAATAATTCCAAGAACAAAGATCAATGCCATTTCCGTAGAAGATCTGTGTTGGTGAGGCATGTGGGCTAAGTCCCGTGTATACTGATCACTTTTGGATGGATTGGGGGTGGAGTTTTGGTCGACCCTTGCAGTAGTATGATTCATGACAATTTTATTCATTGTTGCATTAGAGCCATTTGTTAGCCTTGATTATTAACGTAAGATGGGTGTTAGTTGGTCTGAAGGATAAATGGCTGCATAGACTTCACAGTGTTTGGTCCATTCTGCTTTCTTATATGCTAAGACTATTTGCCTAGCTTGTCATCTACCAAGGGACTCCTTGAAGGCCTGGTTGGCATTGGGTGGGCTCTTTGATGGTCTTTGCCCCTTTTGCCACCATTTCGAGACAATGAAGCAAATCTTTTGGGAGTGCCAATTCGTTAAGAGTTGTTGTAAGTAGATTGAGGACCATTACTTATTTCTCCTCTAGGGTCGGATTCACTAATGTGTTGTTCTTTTCGGTGATTGCATGTATTTGGCTCATTCCTTCATTGGGACTTGGAAATGTTTGCAGAGCTGCCTTATCTTCCCACTGGAAGATTAAGTGTAAGTTTGTTTTTAAGCATGAGATCAACTTTTTGTTTTCATTTTGTGCCATGTGGTGTTGTGATGAGATACATCATCATCTTTTGGCCATGGTGAGAAAAGATGCTCAAACTCCAGAGTCTAGACTCCATAGCATATTCAGATTTTATCTGAGGATTAGTAGCTTTATGAAAGAGGTTATGAACTCCATTGTATATACCCTTCCACCTTTTGATTTGGTGTTTGTAAATTTTTTCCTGTAGATAATAAATATATTTAAAAAAAAGATAACAAATAAACCATTTGCATACTTGGACTTGGATTTTTATTTATCCTTTGATTATATATATTTTTTCCGACAATCATTTTATATGTTTTACATTAATCTTCCTGTGCCATAGCACCTGGCTATGACATTGACGACTTCAAAATATTCAATTTCAATTTTCCCATCCTAGAGAAATGTATGCTATATGGATGACTATACTTTCTACATAACATTAAATAATAAGGTTGTCCAAAGTTTAGTCTATGTGGCACAGATGAAGTTTTTTTTTCCTTATGTCACCATGAGTTCATTTCAATGGGATTTTCATTAGACCAGTGGAAAATGAATGTGATGAAAAGCACGCCTAACTCATCGCTCAGGCCGTTAAATAAAAGAAATTTCATGCTTTTTTAGCTTGTTATTTATTGTGGCAATGTGTTTTTCATTTTGACATATCGTGCAATTAATTTTGCTTGCAGTCCATGTTCTGCATTTTGGAAATGGTTTTCAGTGTGTTGCTGTCTTTGTTGTTCATCAATATCCAATTCGTTCCTTTGCATTCACAAACGCAACACGAGTCTGCATTGCTTCTGAAGATGGGCTGGTAGGTAAAGTTTCTAATATTGTTTATTTTAATGACAATGCATCTTAGATTACATTAAATATAGAAAAGAGGTTATGTCAAGAGTTAGATAAGGAGGCTACAGGCCTGCAGATAAAAATAGTTGCCCAACATAAACAACAAGGGCCATTGCATCAGTCCTAACGCCAAACTCTGGAGACGCCTCATCTTTATTAAAGATATTCAGTCTAAGAATGATCTGGAAGCCAACTTCGTACTGAAATCTGGAAGCTCTGCTAGATGCAGAGGGTCATAGTAATCTCTGAAGATGGCTCAGCATCTGAGTTTCCTTCAATTGCCAGAAAAACATTTCATCTTTGCTGCTCTATAAAGCTTTGTATTTTTATAAAAAAATGTTATTTAAATGAATAAATTATGATGCTTACAACCTTATTATTACCTTTCTTTTCTTTTGCAGGTTTCAGTGATTGATCTACATTCATTTTCAATTTTGTTCAGTGGGAAATGTTTTCCAGGTGGTAGCACAAGAGTCATTTCACTGACTATGAAGACAGTTATGAAACCAAAGGGTCTCCTGCCTTCTCCAACATCTCCAAAATCAGAACACAGAGAAAAAGATTCAACAGAAGCATCATTAAACATTGTGTTTTTCTTAACCAAGGATGGAAATTTGATCACTATTGATGCTGATACAGGTGTTTTTCTAGGTTCTAAACCTTTACATCCTAAACACCAATCAACTGCAGTGGCATTTCACCTAGTAGGTTAGTCTTATCTCCTCTTTTTTCATTCTTAATGCAAAGCTGATTAGCTCGATTTCAACATGGGTAGTCATTTTTGGTGCAGAGTCTAGTACTTCTAAAGTGTCCTTCCTTGATCCATTTTATCAGACATTTCAAGTATCTCCGACATAGGGTGGGCTGAAGATGGAGAGAATCAAGAGACAAATGCATCATCTCAAGATGGACAGCCTGAATGTGAAAAGAACAGAATCCAAGATGAACTTAATGAAATCCCGGTGGATACTTTCAGTGGAACTAAAAGGCAGGCAGAAGGAAAGGAGTGCTTTGAAAATACAAGTACAATATCTGGACAGAACTTAGAAAATGTACTTTTATTGCTTTGTTCAGAGGATGCTCTGCGAATATATTCTGCATCCTCTTTCATTCAGGTTTGCTTCATTTTATCAGGCTATTTGTTCTTCATAAAGATCAGTGGATATCTTTGTCAGGCAAAAAATGCAGGATTGGATATAGCATTTATGTCAACAGTCAACAATAGGAAAGTCAAACAAATAACTTAATCTAACTTTGCAGGGACGTAGCCGTTCCATTTGTAAAGTGAAACTGGAGATACCATGTTGTTGGGCATCAACATTTGTCAGCAAGGATGAAAATGTTGTTGGCCTTGTTTTGTTATATCAAAACGGGCTACTTGAAATGCGGTGAGTTTTGTTCCTCTCACAGGAAATTGAAATGTTGATATTGAGAAAAATAATATATAAGAACAATGGATGTTGCATAAAAGATTTCCTAAGTTAATCACATGAGATTTCTAGTTGGTTAAATTTAAATTAAAACCGAAATTGAAGTCAATTATATCATGGAGTTCTAACTTTATAGTAGTTATGGTGTTAGTATTATGCAATATGTCATCATATTCTTTTAACAGATATTGTATCCTTTGAACAGCTCTTTGCCAGATATGAAAGTTGTGGGAGACATTTCTCTGAGTGCCCTTTTACGATGGAAATATCATCCGAACTTATTGAAAACAATATCATCCTCTGCAAATGGCCGTATTGCTCTTGTGAGTTTTAACTTTTCAGGCACATACCACGATGTTTTATGTCATTCTGCTTTGGAAAACCCAGATGAACTGACTGCATAACTGATAACTCCCTTATTTTGCGTTTAACAGTTGAGGTTTCTAGCTCATCTCTATGAGAAACACTTGATTTGAGAGCATCTTTTGACTTTTCTAAACTTCCATGAATTATAATGCAGTCTTATAATTTGTCATGATCTTTTGCTCTTATTCACTAAAACCAAGACCACCATAAACATATAAAGTTTAAACACATTAATAACACAAACTAGTAAAATATAAAGACATAATAATAAATAAACATAATCGTTCTCCCCCGCAAAAGACTTTCATTCAACATGGCTAATCCTTTCAATGTATATTTATTACACCATGTATTCTTATAATATCAATACATTGATCATTTTTCAATTATTTATTATTTGAGATATTTATCAGTTTTACTCTCATGAGAACTTTTGATCTTGATAGTGGTATCAAAGCAAATTGATGCAACATTTAAATGGAATACTAGGGTAAGCAAGGTTTGGTCTTATAGGCTTTCATATAAGCTTAAGAGTTTTTGCGTGGTTGATCTTGCATTGAGGGCTTCCTTTTAAACCCCGTTACATCTAGATTTAGCACCTAAGTGGAAAAGTCCCAATCCATAGTGCTATCAAAAGCAATGTCGGAAATAAGCACTATTGTCACCTCAAAGCTAATTTCCCACTCTTTTGACCAGCTCTTGAGGCCAAGGGGGGCTTCCCTAGGTTTGGTTAGATTTGGTTTTGAGAGAGCCAAGGGAAATGAGATTAACTTAATTATGATGTGTGATGTGTGTCACTTGGTTGATTTTCCCAAATAAAGCATTGTGCAATAGCCAATAGATCAAACTCTTAGAAGATACTTTGCTCAAGAATGTAAAATAGCATGAACTAAACTAACCAGTTAGCACAAATGCTAGGTAAAATCATAGATCCAGTGCAACCATTCATCAAACAAGCTAATGACCTTTCTTCAATTTTTGTTTATAAAACAAGCCAGGATTGAGTTAAAGATTAAAGAATTTGATAGGACAATCTTCTTGGTTTGTTCAAAAATTGCAAAAGGGATTGAATGGTGCAACAAGAAACTATGCCAAGGAGAAGAATGATTGATGAAAACATCCTCCATCAAAGAACTGATGGGATCATAAAAATTATGCGAGTTATTATTTAGAATTGATGGAGGGAAAGCACATGGCACTTGATTCAATTTCTCCTTGCACAAATTATTGTCCTTATTCACTTCTCTCACAGATTCAGTTTGCTTCTCCTTGGGACTAATGATCAAATAAAGACCAAGTGGGGACAAATTAAGGTTTAAAAGACGAAAAATCAAAGTCAAA
The DNA here is from genome assembly GCA_027924585.1 of Larix kaempferi. Lineage (NCBI taxonomy): Eukaryota > Viridiplantae > Streptophyta > Pinopsida > Pinales > Pinaceae > Larix > Larix kaempferi. Next base: position 602,804 of record BSBM01001557.1, on the reverse strand, counting down.
CCCACTTGATGCTCAAAAATGGAGAAAAGATGGAATTGATCTTTAAACACCTTTTCTAGCCACCAGAAATGATTGATAACTTGACAACAAGCATTATGGTTCCAAAGTAACTGAAAAGGGAATTGGAGTGTTTTTTCTCCAAACATGTAATCATGATTATACTTCCAATTGAAAATTTCAAAAACAAAAGATTCAGTAGACCTCCAACTCCAAAAAGATTGAAAAGGATGTGCAGGGAGGGTGGATGCATTTTCTCCCAAGTGGATAGAAAAATTTGGCCTTGGAATTTGACAAAAGGAAAGGCCTTTTAAGGTAATATTATTTATTCTAGGAATGATAAACTTTAAATCAAGTCTAATATTTACAAACTGAGGACAAGACCCTAATTCTAAGAAATGGATGAAGCTATCTTGACTAAGGGTGGAAAAATTTAAAGACTCATTATAAGAATTGGAACAAAGATTAGAGCATCTAGTGTGATTCACTATTTCATCCTCAACTTGAGATTGACTTTCTATTGATTCATCATTAAATTCATATGAAGATAAGTGATCATTTTTATTTAATTTGTCAGGGAGAAAATTAACAAGTTCATTTAAAACATCCTGATTATTTGCACAATGATCATGTGAAATCACCACTAAAGGATCTTGGTCAATGTCCCCACTTTCTTCTTCTTCTAAAAGCTCATCCTCAGAAATTTCCTCAGGATCAGGACTAGGGCTACCTAAAAAGAAATTTGAAAACATATGATTTAGATTAGTGATTTGACTTCCGATTGACTCAAAAGTAGAAAACTTATCCTCAAAGGAAATTGGGCAAGAGGGGTCATCTCCGGATATTGACAGTTCACTGAAAGCTTGTATATTAATTGATTCAACAATAGGATTGGAAAGGGAAAGGTTTTGATTTAAAGAATATATATCATCGGATTCACTTCCCCATTCTTTTAAGAATTTTTGTTCGAACATGTCATATCCAGAAATGTTGTTTGTCTTCAAATTCAAGAACCAGAGCTCAGCTCTTTCTTTGAGAGAAGAGGTCAATAGTTTCATACATACATCTTCATTGGTTATAGATAATTCGTTAATAACTTCCTTAAAGAGATCAAGGTTCCTTTTAGCAGAGACTTCAAAACTTCCATCGAATTTAGGCAACCTTTCGCGGGCTTGATGAAGAAATTGATGAGGGTACCCAACGATTTTGGAAAAGTCAAAAACTTTCAATCGACCAAAAGTCTTGGGCTGCTCAGAAGCAGCCATGGATGGCAAATTTTTTATTTTTTATTTTATTTTTATTTTTATTTTTTATTTTATTTTTATTTTTATTTTTTTAAATTCAAGAACCTAAATACAAAATGATGCACCCCATGGGTTCTAGATAATGATAGGATCGATCACCAGTGGAGTCGCTTACGTGGAGCCGCTAGGTAGATTTTAAATCTCTTCTACCAAAAGATATGTTGTTAAAATAGCGGGGAGAGATGAGCGACAAAGAGATGGCTATGTTTAACTTAAAGATGAAAATGATAACAATCTAGATTACAAGACCGGATGCGATAAGATATGAATTACGCATAGATACTCGCAGACACCTAAGGTAATCCTCTACCTCCCTGGCAACGGCACCAAAATGTTATCACCAATCTTGTAGTTGCCCCTACAGGTGGATCCAATGTGGATGGTAGAGGGGATAGGCAACCAAAGTGGTGAACCAAGAGGGCCTTGGTTCCCAAATGGATGGTTGTCACGCCAACCAAGGCACTCTTCGCTTTAGCTATCAAAGCCAAGATAGCAAGGGGGAGACCTGGATCTACTCCCAACAGGAGAGATCAACCCAATCACCAAATCAAATCAATCTAATGAGCTAAGTAAGGTGACAGGTATGGAATCCTAGAAAATAAGGAATTAAGACCACTGTGGAGGTTTGGGAAAGGTATAGTATGACAATGAAAGATAACACACAGTGATTCAATGATTAGGTATGATTCCGGGATTCAAAGATAGTTTCAAATGGTGAAAATCAACTACCTTGGGAAACGTGACCCTTAAAACAGGGAAAGTGTCCCAAATCATATATCTGACAGTTAGGGCTTTCTAGCTATGCTTGATGAAAGGATATGACAGTTTCAAGGTGTTTCAAGCAACAAGACAAAGATCAAGCCACAAGATAAATAACAGAAAGATAGCATAGATCACAATGATACTAATGATAACCCCCTGATACAAGCGAATGCCAAGTGGAGCGAGTTGAAGAAGCCTTGCAAAAACGTCCAAGTGAAGTCACCCTCCTGTAGACAAGACAAAAGTTTCCAAAAAGATAGATCTTACCACAAATACCCAAATGCTAGGATGCAATAGACTTTCCAATCACCATCTAAGAACACCAGATGCAAAGGAGACCACAAGAATTTCCACAATTTTTTTTTCTATATTAAGATTCCAAGAGCCAAAGACCCCTTTACAATGAGAAGCTCTCCCCTTTAAATATGATGGAGAGAGGCCATAACCTTAACCACCTTTTGAATGAGTGGCTAAGATCAAAAGATCAAAAGATCAAAAGATCTAATCAATGGTTGAGATGAGCTCAACAATACAATACATGGATCACTAATAAAATATAACAATAAGTAGACAAAATCGCCCTAGGAGAGGGGATCCCACCAAATCATGATGATAAAACATAAAATATAGCTCATGGTGGGTCCAAGGGGTAATTGCTACCATCCTTGGTCAATCCCCATGGCACAATATCCAAGAATAAAAGATCTAGACACCAAATCGTGCCTCTCTGGGAAAGTCGTGAGCCTTAGGAGGCTCCAGAAATCATCAAAAAGTGCCATAAGTGATGGATGTGGGTCTCGATGAAGCCGAAACTACTGGAGAAGGTGTGGAAGACATCCCACTCATCATCATTGATCACCCCATGCCATAACATTGCCTCAGTAGCCCAAATCGAATTCCTCTATAGCCATTTTTACCATTTCTAGACTGCCTCGGGAAATGTGAAACTGCCCAAACTGTCTCCTGGAGTTCCTACGCTGTCAAGGTGAGCTCACCAATGAGTCTGGGAGGGGGGTAATATGGTAATAACAAGTGGCTGGACCACCCCCTCCATGCACAACACCCTAGGTGAACCAAATAAATATCATCACTGCTCTGACAGGGCCTCTGACAAACCAAAACTGCACTAGGATAGCCAACTGAGGCTCAATCATCACTACAACTGCCCGGAACTGAAAACAGACTGTCTCATTGGACTTAGAAGGTCCAAATCCATATAAGATGTGAACTCATACACCATATAAACCTCTGCATGGTCCAAAATAAATACTCATCATATCTGGCAGACCAAATGATAATAATCTGTAAAAGTGCTGAAAAGCACAAATCATCATCATAAGCCTGAAACCACTGCATAAGCCCACCATGGTGACCTGTACCTGACCATATATCATCTATTTGTAACATCTGAGGTCTGCCACCTCATGTCCTGTGGTTGACTTTTGGTCAAACTGAGGTTTGACCAAGTCAACATGACCAAAATATGACTCAAACTGTCATCAAGCTGCTACAAGGTGTCAAAGGTTAAAACATGCTTTACAATCCATTCACATAGCAATTATAACAAGTAGCAATCATTACTGGCAATCTAAATCTAAATATAATATGTCATTAATTATTATTAATTACTCAGACAAGACTTTCAAGGTCATACTCCCTTCATAGTTGTGATCAATTTGCTAGCGAAGGGTGAAGGCTAAGAAACAATTGGCTAGGTCAAAGGATGACTTACTGATTTAACACTGTGACACTTCGGAAATGGAAAAGGGAATACACACCATAGCATATAGTGGACAAGCAACAACACAGGGAATTGCGGTGTCTCACAAATGGATAAGTTGTTCAAAGAGTGTTTATTCACCTTACACAGATGCGCACAACCCATAATACAAATGAGGCCAGCAATCTTTTTGATATAGAGTTTAAGTTCCATTGCTTTTTGGGTCTAGAGTTTCCATAGCCTTTGATCTATGTGTGTTTATAAACACATTGTATAGATTCACATTTAATTTAGGCTTCTTGCTGCAGGTGTGTTTTTAAGGCACTTGTTTACCTGAGCACTTCTAGGTGTGTCATAGACAGCTTGTTTACCTAGGTATTTACATTTCACAATAGATATAGCATTTGATATTTCATAGCCATTTTCATTTGGCTTTATTTCATTCATACAAGATACAACATTTGATTTCCATACTTTGTAATCATGGCAACACTAAAAGTTTCAGGTTTAGCCAACAACATCTTTAGTGACTAGGGGGAATTCACAAGGAATACCAACTCACCATAGGCAAGTTTTGTCACCAACTCAGAGTCGAGACACAATAAACAGGGAAGCTTATCCAATATAGAGGCTACAGTAGGGGAAGGTCCTTTATGCCACTAGTCAAGCAGTAAGTCAAGGTAATGAACAAATTGGGTAAGTCATGGATGGATGAAGACAGTAAATAATGAAACCAACACTAGCAAGCCAAAGTATGGCGGGAATGATCACCTCTATTCTCCCTAAGGAGGGTAAAACCAATGAGTATAGGCCAAGAACTTCTAAGTCTGAGTAGGGATAAATATATATATATATAAGTACAACCAGGTCCACATATCTATATGATCGCCAGATCATGATACTAAGTGCTAAGACATGCTAAGAAAATGGAAATAAAAGCAACATAACCACAACACCATAGTATACCTGCTGAGTCATATACCTGAATGCTCACCATCTAAACCAACATCTGTCCTCTGAAACTGCTGCTCTAACTCTGGGCACTACTGACTGCTCTGATCAAATGGCTAAATAGCTACATCGGTCATCTCTCTGAGTGTCCTGAGATTTAGTCATGGCATGGGGAAATAAAACTGCTGTTCAAAATCTGATAGTGATCCACTATAGATGCTCATCTCAGCATCTCAATGTAAGGGAACTGGCTGAATAGTGTACCGGAATCTGACAAAAAATGTATGGTAGCCCGGCTACGATATATGTGATAACAGGTGCCTCATTAGATATTTGTGTGTTCGTCTCGCTTTCGCTTTCTGTCGTTTTAATTTTACTTAGAGATGTGCAATCCTGGGCATTACCCAATTAGAGGATTACCCATTTTATACTATAACATCCACCATATATGTTTTATTGGACTCATGTTGGTGTTATTTTGAAATAAATATGTAGACATGTGAACTCTTCCATATGCTAACGTGGTTTCTTTATGTATACATTAACAGATTCATAATAAGGAAATGGCCTATCTCTCTCTCCTAGCAAATGAAAATAATCTCAGGTATTATTTTTCCTTTCAAACACATTTTATGAAACTTCTCCATGATATATAAAATTTAGAATAAGTACCTTATTATGAATTGTTTTAGGATTCCGTCCTCTTTGCCATCTTTACATGATAAGGAGCTCGCAGCAGCTGCAGATGCTGCAATCAAGGCTAGTTTACGCCGATTACCAAAGAAGGTTCTAATTTTCTTCCAATAAATCTTCAGGTTACAGCATGATTTATAATTTGTAATCATCTCAATATTTGTGTTCTAACCATCCTTTTATTACCTTGCTTGATTGGAACAGAAGCAAATTCAGGGTTTCCTCGGAGGCGTCATCAAGGAAATAAAAGGGGGTGTACTAAGACATACAGCCACCACTGCAGAGAAATCTCCAACACCAAATACAGTCTCAGACTTTTCAAGTCTCTTTGCTCGGTGTCCATTTCCTGAACAAACTTCATCAGAGATAGACATTGGAACTGAAATTCTGGATATTGGTATGCATTGCTCATTTTGCAGATACAACAAGGGTGTGTATTTCGAAGTTTCCAATAAGAGCCATTTTTATAGATTTCTGATCACTTTTATTTCTGGTGGATATTGCAGATGATATTGAAATTGAAGAAGATTCTTCAGCTTCGACTCCATCGTCATCTGCTCCCACTAGTAGTACAGGATTTGTCTATACAAGGAAAGCTAGCTCCAAAGGTACTGATGTTTCAATATTGGTTCCTTGTGATCATTCATATTTGTGTAATAGATTTTTCAAGGTGATACTGGTCTCACAGTGTTTCACATATTTTGTGCAAAAGACAAGGCAAGTGATAGGCAAAAACTATTAGATGAAAAGACTGAGGAACTAAAGCCCAGAATGAGAACTCCTGATGAAATTAAGGCTGCATATGGCCATAAGAAAACTCTGGTAAGGTCTTTTATGTTATACCAGACTCCTTTTATCAATGCTCCTTGGGTAGGTATCTTGCTTACAAACGATAAACTACTTTCAGGATGTTTCTGGGGTGGCAGGGCTTGCAGTGAACAGGCTTCAAGAGCGGGGAGAGAAGCTACAGGTATATTTATAGATCTGAAATTCAATTTGATGATATTTCAAAGCGTTAAGTTATTGTTGTATTTATATTTCCATCCAGCACGTAGTAGAATCCCCTTTTATTTCATCAATTCAGTAGTTGTGCTCCCTAATACTCCTAACCACTTTACTAACTAATGACCTAATATCACTTTATTAAAGTCATCTAGTAACAACATGACTTTATTACATTTCGACTTAGTATTGGAGTGTTACAAACTTACAATCTCCCTTAACACAACAATACTATTTTTAACTGTTACACGCCCTTCCCCTCCCGAGAAAAAAACTTGTAAAGATGATTAGAATATTAATATAAGAAACAACTATTTAATTTTTCAGCTGTTCATCTTTCCAGATTCTGGGACGTGTGTTGGTGCTCCATTAGATTTCCATATGCTCCATTTTATAAGGAAAATTTCTTTTATATCCACCTAAGCAGTCATCTTGCCATCACTTCTTACCAAAGCAGGAATCCACCTAAGAAATCATATTTCCATCTCTTCTTATTGAAGTAGGATACACCTAAGCAAAACATATTGCCATCTCTTCTTAATGAAGCAGAATTGAATTCACCTTGACAGGTGGAGTAATCAACTCATATACCCTGCTGGAAATTTGGGTCATTGACCTTTTCTCATTGTTTCATAAACTGAGGGTAAATTCCAACATTCTTGCCATGCTTTGTAATATATATTTAAAAGTTTCTGCTGAAAGCCAATTTGATATAAAGTTTACTATATTTAACAGTTTCTATTGAATCAATTTGATATACCTTTCTATTTTCAAGAATATTCAAACATTGTTGCCCACTGCTCTTGAAATACAATTTTTTTTTTTGGAAAAAATCACTGACAAAGACCTGCTTCTAGGAAGGGCAAAAAGATGTGGCTAGGACATGAAAAAAATTGTGCTTGTTTGCTTTTTAAATCTGCAGGTCTGAGTGTGTATGATTAGTTCACACTGGTCATCTCCCATTTTTTTGTGCCTGTTCTTCTTTGTTGTTGTGTCTCGTTTGTACGCCATGTCTGTTAGAATAATAATACAGAACTACAAAACAAGGCACGCCCTCAAATCCCTGCGATCAGACACCCATGGGACATATGTCCTGTTAGAGATAGTGGTATCTCGGGATGTTCTCCATGATCAGATTGTTGATGTATTTGTAACTTCGGAATGTATTCACTTGTATATTGTATTTGTATTTTATTATTCTACCTCCGACGGAGATGTTTATTCCTCCGGTTGGAGAAGTCATTATTGTACTTGGGTCATGTAAAGTCATTGAGGTCAATACTCCCATGTATGTCAGGGCATTAGACCCCAGAGTTAAGTTATTAATGGGTTATTAGACTCCTAGAGAAGTCGGCCCAGTCAGTTACACTTAGGGGCCGACCTGTTTGGGGTTAAGGCTAAATGAAAGGTAAAGTATAAATAGAGAGGGTGCTCCTCTCTATTTGATCATTCACACACTCATTCACTTCGCATTAGTGAGAGAGAGGAGGAGTTCGCACAATTGGAGGAGGAGGAAGCTGCTGGAGACCATCTATTTGTTTTGGGATTTTGTACTATTGCTCATTCTATATCTGAGGAAGTTGCGGGGTTTTCTCCTTTTCCCCGGTGAAATGCTTTGTGTCTCTTGTCTCTTGTGTTTGTTTTGTTGTGCATGTTATTCTCTCAGTTAAGTTCCTAGATCATATTGAATCAAATGATGAAAAACTAACATGGTATCAGAGTTAGCCTAAAGGAAGGCATGTATGGCATTTACGACATTTGTCTCACTTGCGACAATTTGAAAGGTAGGGCTTTGTATAGAAAAACCTAGTCATCTTGGAACTTTCGCTATAAATCAATTTTGGCGAAGGTTCAGGATCTAAAAATTGGACAAGCCGAAGATGAAATTTTCCTGTACCTTTTGTCTGAATTTCAGCCTTAGATTCATTGTACTTTCTGAGATATGATCCGTAGAAGTTAGGGTTTCTGCCTGTTCCAGAATGAAGCCCTAAATAGGTGACCTGGGAAAAAATGTCATATCTTGGGCTAGGAAGCTCCAAATGGAATTCTGTAAAAAGTGACAGTTAGGGCACGGACTATAGTTTCACAGGTCCGATTTTCAAAGGTCAAAGTTTAAACAGTGACACGTGGCACTCCGTACAAGTTCGCTATGTTGTTTCATCCCTTAAACAGGTCATGTTGGGAAATTGAGCATATCTCCCTGATGGAGAATCGAATGAAGCTCAAACCTATGGGGTTGGAAAGATGACAGGTCTGGCTACCACAGGCCGAAGTTTTAGACCCTGCAGATCCGCAATTTCAGAGATACACCAGAAACAATACGGCACATCTGAAATGGCTCAACGGAGGAAATCAAAGAAGAGAAGGAAGAAGCTCTCACTTAGGGTTTTCAGTTTTTAGGTATGGCATGACCTGATACAATGTTGGAGACACCTGATACAACATTGGAAACTTTGAAAACGGATTTGGAATCCTTTCGTCATAGATAATAATCCTCCATCAAAATGTTGGGGGAGGAAGGAGATTGAAAAATTAGGGTTTCGAAGTAAGAAGAAACCCTAGCAAGGTTGGGAGACTCATAGGGTAGCAATGAAGGAGGTTTAAAAGGCATTGATATTCTATCATCCTAGCACCATGAACCTATATAAGATGTTTACAAGTGATCTACCTTGGATGGTTAGGGTTTTACCCTTATAGATAAGACTACAAGCAATCTCGACAAGTGTAACTTGAGGAGATACAGGTATGTTTTGAAATCTGTTTCATGATTAAGTTCATGATATGTTTGTCTTCATATTATTGAGGTTAGTACAATTATGATTGTCTGATCACCTTAGTAAAAGTATGAATGCATGTGAATAATAGAAGACATTCATTGATTAGGGTTATGACACTTATGATTGTACTAATGCACTGTGGTGTTGTACGAGGATGATGTTGTCCACTAACATGAAAGGTACATCAAGAAAGACAAATCAAGTTCTAGATCAAGAATATATGACCATGGTGACATGAAGACAAAGACTCATCCATAGTCGTTGATCACATAGAAGCTCTACTTACAAGGTATGTATGATTTGGTTCTACAATGCTTAACTTATGAAGATATGCAGGTTACTAGCACAAGGTCTCTAAATCATTGAAGAGAACAAAGAAGACATTGTTTGGGTATGTTAGACATAACTAGCAAACATGATAATCCAGGTATGTTTTCCTATATTGAGTTAGAATGCTACCTTGTGTTAGGATCTTATATAAGCATACTTTTGTATGATTGATAATGATTATTCATGAAGTTATAAGTTTGAGTAATCATGGGTATATGCATATTATGCTTTTTAGTTTGATTAATGATATGACAAACTAGAAGAGTCCTATGGTCAAATAAGAATATGCATGAGTAAAAGTACTCCCTGAAACCTTGAATACTAATGCTTGTGATAAATTACCTGTGTATGAAATGATCATGACCATACATGTGATTATAGGATTATAATGTTTTGATAGTATTGAGATGATACGAATGAATGTATGATTATGTATGAGATCTTGAGATGAAACTAATGCACACTTAAGCATGCATAGTGGTCTAGGATGGATAGAAGTTCAAAAGACATATAATCTATGTTGCACGAAACTCCTAAAATGCCCACGTACCAGTACCGGAAACTCGCGGAAATTCGGAAACTTCTCGAAAACTTTTGGGAAACCTCCAAGGGTCCATGAGCGGCTTGGGACCCATAGGAAATCTAAAAACACCCTGGTTTATGGAAAATGAAAACAAATTTACCTCGAAATAGTTTCTAAACCTACCTACAAATTAATCTCTCATTCTTATTTTATTGTGAGATAATGTGTTATTAAAAAAAAACTATATATTTAAATATATATATCGCGTTTCCCCCGACGTACCCATTTTTGGGGGGTCACATTTCCAGGCGTTCCCATTTCGGAAACTTGTACATGTTTCCACGTTTCGTGCAACTTAGCATATAATCATGATGCTATCACAAAGGGAAAATAGAGATCAAGAGGGAGCACACTCCAGTAGCTCCTGCAAGGAAACAAAGTTTGAGAGGGAGTCCACGCAACAACCAAACAAAGATAAGTATTTGAATCGTGATTTCTTGTATATATGATTACTTAAATGATGTTTCTCAGTCATGTACATACTTATGTTCTTAGATTTAGGATGTATATTATGCATATTAGAAAAGTTGCATTAATGAACAAGATACTACTAATATGCAAATAATGGGTAAGTGGCATATGGTACTGTTATAACACCATAGTAGCAGGGCTACTATTCTTGCTTAGCAGATATCTGCACATTCCAGAGCTTCCATTATTCAGAGCTTGGCTATGATGATTATATATTTTGAGATCACTCATGATCAGAGCAGTGTATTATTCAGACTTATGTTAGACCTTGTGTCAGGGCTGAGCCTTGAGAGTTCAGATTTGATGATCGATGTGACCCTTTATCCCATACAGTTTCAGTTCAATGCTCAGAGATGTATTGCAGCAATGTTTCAGATGATATATGATTGTGATGATGTTATATGACCTATGGATATTTTATCATTGACTGTGGATTATTATCTTGTTAATTTAATCATGATCACAGCATCTGCTTGGTATATTATTCCTGATGTGGCAAACTGTTTAAAATGAACTCTAAATTATAAAATGGACATTTACTTGCACATTTAGGCTGTTTGACAAAACCACTGGTTTTCCACCTTACATAGATATGGTCTTTCCTGACACGAGTTGTCTGCTAGTGTAGGCTCCATATTCACTTGACTCCATCCATACATGACTTTCCTATTTGACTTTAAACCTTGACCTGTCTCATTTGACTTTCTGATACTGAGGACTTCCCCATTTTTCTACCTTTGTGTTTGGACCGCATCCCTGTCTGTTCAGTGTCTCGGCTCTAAGTTGGTGACAAAACTTGCCTTTGGTGAGTTGGATTGTAGGTCTAAATCATTTTGGTCGGTTGTCCCGATGTTTGGCATTGGCTCGAACTCCCCCTAGTCACTTGAGATGTTGTTGGCTAAAACTGAAAGCTCATGTTCTACTTATGGAAACTTATAAATTCGCCCATGGAAACTAAAAAGGGCAAGAGCGATGAACAGCTAAAAATACTCCTCGAAGAGTATAAGAAAGGTCCAAAAAGCAATGGTTCTTAAAAGCTATATCTAAACAATTGCTGACCTTATATGTATATGCAAACATGCCCTGGATGCAAGCTGCAAGTAGTTGTGCTTTTCAGCACACCTGAGATCCGAAGGGTTATGTAGGCCAAAAAGGCCATGAAATGAAATTGAATGATCCTAATGAACCTGGATCAACTTGATGTAGACATGATACCTAAGTTGAATAAGTACTCTAAACAACTTATCCATTTGTGAGGCATAGCCATCCCCCATGTTATTTTGTCCAAGCACAGAGTTTGTAGCTTCCCCCTTTTTTCCAGTCCAAAGTATTTTTGAGTTGAGTAAGACAAGTCAACCCCTTGGCCCAACCTTGTTCCTAGCCTTCATCCTTTACTAGCAATTTGACCATGTCCAATGGGTGAGTTTGTCATTTGAACTATTGTGCAAGTAATTTTATAACAAAGGAATATGCTAACTTGATTAATGCCACTGAATGGATGTTATACTTTGAGCCTGGCTGTGAGAATGAATAGAGAAACATGTCTTAGTCTACTGATGTGATTTATCGTTTGTTGTATATTATTGGGATCCGTGATGATGTGGGCCATATCTATACCTATTGATGATGATTGATGGTCCCACATACTTGATGATGATGTCATATGATGGACATATGGTTCAGATGATGATTGATGCAATTCATAGGTTTTATTGTTATTTCAAATCATCAAATTATGCACTGTCCATATATGGTGGACCCTACTGCTGGCCCATTAGGGCAACCCATGGTGTATGAGTACACATTCCTAGTGGATTTGGGTCTTTTGGATCCAATGAGACACTTATCTTTCAGTTCCGGGCACTTCTGACAGTGATTGATGTAGTTTTACACTTGTTGACCAGATTTGGGGCTAATTTCCCAGCCTGAGCAGCAGGGGCCAGGAGAGGCCAGTTCACCTAGGGCGCTGTATGAGGAGGGGGTGGTCCAGCCACTTGTTTTTACCATTTACCCCCCCTTCTGGAGAGCTTGGTGGGCTCAGTTGGACAGCGCATATGCCCTAGGAGGCAGTTTTGGCACTTTCACAGTTACCGAGGCAGTTAAAAAATGGGATAAAGTGGTCACTGAGGAATTCGATTTGGGCAATTGAGGCAAGGTTTTGGCATTTGGTTTTCACAGAGGTCTTCCAGGGTGATCCCACTATCTTCCAGCCAGTTTGCACCATGTGGGTAGGCCCACAGCGATCACAGGAGGTCTTTTACTGCTTGTCTGTCACAAATTTTGAGGACAGATTTGATCATTTATATTATCTTGGACATATTTTATTATTTTATTGTGCCTTGGGGATGAGCTAGTAAGGATTGATGCCTCCTAGCCCCACCATGTGCTTCTTATGTTATGTCTTAGTCATTATGAGGTGGATTTTTGTACTTTTACCCCTATAGTGGATGACGTCATCCTCACTTTGTACCATTTAGTTAGGGCGTCATCATTATATTGGGTGATCCATGTGATGTATTGTTATGATTCATTATTAGCCATTGATCATGTATTGAGATCTTTTAATCTCAACCACTCATTTGATGTAGTATTGTAGAGTGGTATAGGGTTTTGGTCTTTATTATCCTATATAAGGAGGAGAGCCCTATTGTATAGTTCACCTTTGGAGCTCTGGAATATTGGAATAGAACACTTCTTTGTGGAGCATATCTCTCTTGTCTTGTGGATTCTCTTGCATCTTGAGTATACAGTATCTCTTCTATGTATCATTGTGGATTTTGGTGCTTCTACTAGTTTTCTTGCAGGAAAGTCGAATTGATGGAGAGGAGGGTGATTCCTTGAGGGTTATTGTTGGAGGGATCCACATATTCTCTCTTGGGTTGATCCTGTGACAGGGAGTATCATTATTGTATCTTCGTGACATAGTTGATGCTTTCTATTACATCTTTCTATCATTTTCATAATCATCTTACTTGACTTGTTTCTTTGATCTTGTCTTGTAGGAGAAGGACGATTTGGCTATCTTGGAGGAGGACGTTTTGGTTGGAGCTCTTGGATCTCACTCTTGAATATACACATAGGAGAATGCTATCAATTTGCAAGGTGGCCACAAGCAATTGAGGTAAGATCCACAAGGTATGTGCCTTTTTCCATCCATTCTCTCTTCATTGGTCACAAACCCTAATTAATTAAAACCCTCATTTTTGGTTTTTCTTAGATCTACTTAGATCTAGCCTTGCTTTTGAAAAGATCTTAAGAACCCACCTCTATAGCATCCACCCCTAGTTGGATCTATAGTTTGGTGTTGATTGGGTTAAAATTAACACACTTTTCAAGGCAATATAGCCCTCTTGAACCAAATTGCACTTCCTTGGAGAGGCTTGTTGGGTTAGATCTAGCATGTGGGTAGGTGAGATCCCACTTGATTTGCAATCTACACATTGGATAACCTACCCCTAGACTTTTACTGGGGTGATTTCTACCTTGTGGGCATCATTCCACATTTTAAGGGATTAAAACCCCCTTTTTAATTACTTGGCACCTTAAAACTCAAATCTAGTAAGATCTAACCCTTGGATTGACTTGATTTTCTAGATCCACATAGATCATTGCCTAAGCTACTTGGATCTACAATTTGGTGGCCATTGGACTTGATTTGACACACCTTATCCACCTTTTAGCCCTCCTTGAGCAAGCTTGCACTTCCTTGGGTGACTGAGTTTGTCCACTTCTAGGACCTGGGTAGTTGAGATTTCAGTGGATTTGGAACGGGCATACCTTGAAACCTATATCTAGAGTATCATTTTGTGATGATCTGCCTTGGGGGTAGCATTCCTTGTTTTAAGGGATTGTGGTCCATTTGGGTTATTTCATGAAATCTTAGATCTAGCAAGATCCAGCCACTCTATCTCAATTAGCCCACTTGTCTTGACCTCTAGGTGTCCCGATCTACACTTTGACATATCTTTTGACTCCATTAACCCATCCAACAAGGCACTAGTCCTCCTTAAGCAAGTCGCACTCCTTGGGAATTGTGTCAAACCTTAGATCCATTAAGTGGGTACTCCTAATTTCAGCTTAGATCCATAGATCTACTCACTATATATCCACTAGTACCAATTGCATCCCTTAATTTCACCTTGTGGGTTCCATTTGAATCATTCACATATCCCAAGAAAGTGGGTCCCACTTGTGTAACACATGGTACTATACTTTGTCATTATAACTAATCATGTGGCCTAAATCATACATTGGTTGAAACACTAATCATTTCTCAAACCACCTTCAACCATACTTTAACTTCTAGGTCCACTTAACCTTGCATTGGTTTCCGTAACTCATTGTCTACTTATCCCTAGGAACCTTTGTTTGGGTCCAATCATCTTTGATTGGTAATAGGGTCTCCCCCTAGATCTTGACTCATCTAGATCTAAAGCGAAGAGTGCCTCAGTTGGCGTGACTCCCACCTTGCATTGGGAACCATGGCATCTCTTGGGTCACCTCTTTAGTTGTCCATCTCCTCTACCATCTCGGATGGGATACCACTAGGGACAACTATAAGTTGTGTGATAACAGGTACTGTACAACACTCCATTGCTACTTATCTAGATTGAAACCTCTTTGCTGACATGTTTGAAGTGCACACTCTTAACAATCTTCTGGTAGAGATGGAAGGCATCTAGAAAGTTACGGGATATGGATAAATGTTGTATTGAAGCATTGGCTAAGATAATTGCATGACTATATGATGTTTCTAATCATGCAATTGAACTTGACTTGTAGGAAAGATCATATGCATAATAAGCTAACATTGAGATGTTAACATAATTTGATAATTATGAAGTGTTACTAATCATGTAATTAAATTTGATTTGCAGGAAATATCATGTGCTATGATCTACAAAAGAAGGATGATGAACACCTGTTCCAAAGAACAAGTGATGGATGTTCAACAAGAAGACTTACAAATCAAACGTACTATAGAAGGCTTGTGGCTAGAGGATTCTCTTAGAAAGAGGGAGAGGATCATGGCGACATGTTTGCTCCACTAGATAGACATACTTCAAGAGATAGATTACACCCATGGATGACAAGACCGTTCTCTTGAATGGTGGACATGAAGAAGAAGTGCATATCACTCCCAGGATTCGATAGAAAATCACGTGATTGAAGAAAGCTTTGTACGGGTTCAACAGGTACCCAGGATCGATAGTCATTTGATGAGCTTGATGATCACCACGGGTGATGTGGATTTCAACCTTTGCTACAAGTTTGAATATGGTTTGTATAGACAGATGGATGCAAGAAGGAACTCACCATAGAGTTCGAGGGATCTTGAGGCTCATATCAGTAGACCCATCTGACGGGAGATGGCACGGATAGATATGCAGAAGATCGCTCAATGCAGAGTATGAATGATGTTCAGTCACAAAGGGAGGACAATACTCAGATATAGAAAACTCCACTTCAGAGGGAGTAGATCTCCGAGTTAAAGAATCTTGGCATGATTCTTGTGATTAGATATGTGGCTGAGATTAGATGAGATTTTTCCTTAGCCAAGGAAAATGTGAAGTAGAGATCTAGGTATGATGCACTATTTTATAGGCATGGAGGTGTGGCAGAGTGCGGATGGAATCTTCCTTGGACAAAGGAAGTATGCAATAGAGATCCTGAAGAGGTTCGGGATGATGGACTGCAAGGCCATGGCCACATCTATGGCATTAAACCTGAAGCTATTAAGTGATGCTTCATCAGAGTCGGTTGATGCCACAATGTATAGTCAGATGATTGGGTCATTGATGTACCTGACGAATACGAGACCAGATATTTGCTTTGCTGTGAACACATTGAGCCAATTCCTGACGAATCCAAGACATGTTCACTTGATTGCTACAAAGCATATTCTGAGGTACCTGAAGGGTATGATTGATTATGGGCTCAAGTATGATGCGAATCAAAAGATTAACTTGGAGGGTTATGTTGATTATGATTGGGCAGGCAATGCCATTGATAGGAAGAGCACTTTGGGGTGCTGCTTCAGTATGGGATCAGGTGTGATCTCTTGGTTTAGCAGGAAGCAGTCCTGCGTGGCATTGAGTACAACCGAAGCAGAGTATGTCGTAGCTTGTTCGGCTAGTTGTGAGGCAGTATGGCTAAGGAAGCTACTGTCTGATTTGCTTGATCTCCAGTTGGATGTGACTTGTATATATTGCAACAACCAGAGTTATGTGAAGTTGTCTGAGAACCCGGTGTTCCATGACAAGTCAAAGCACATTGAGGTCAAGTATCACTATATCAGGGATATGATGTAGAGAGGAGCAGTGAAGCTCCAGTATGTTGCGACGGACGAGCAAATAGCCGATGTATTGACCAAGCTGCTAGCCAAAGTGAAGTTTGAGTACTTCAGAGAGAAGCTTGGTGTACTTCAGATCAAGGTTCCTTTCAAGGGGAAGTGATGAGTCTGGAAGACGCAGGTGCACACTGGCCATTCTCACATAGTGGTAGGAAAGTCCTCCTATAGTGTAGATGTAAGAGCTGGGCCATTCTCACATGGTGGTAGGAAAGTCCTCCCATGGTGCAGATGTAAGGGCTGGGCGTGGCTTTTTCGACATGGTCAGAGGTTATTCCTTCCATGGCCGTTGATGTAATTGCCGAGGCTTTTCCGACATGGTCAGAGGAAAGTCCTTCCATGGTCGTTGATGTAATTGCTGAGCTTTTCCGACATGGTTAGAGGAAAGTCCTTCCATGGTCGTTGATGTAATTGTTGTAGCCTTTCTGACATGGTCAGAGGTTAGTCCTTCCATGGTCGTTGATGTAAGTGTTGAGCCTTTCCCGGATGGTCAGAGGAAAGTCCTTCCATGCCGGTGATTGTAAGTGTTGTATTGTGTGCATCTGGGCTGTGCTCCGTTGACGACGAGATGATCTAAAGATGATGAGGTAACTGTATGGTACACAGGTTTTGCATAGGCATATAATCAGTCCTGGGATGCTCCTTCAGGTTTTGCAGTGGCATATAATCAGTCATGGGAGATCTTGCAGGTATTGCAAGTGGCATATAATCAGTCCTGGGATGCTCCTTCAAGTTTTGCAGTGGCATATAATTAGTGCTGGGAGATCTTGCAGGTTTTGCAGAGGCATATAATAAGTCCTGAGATGTACATACTTGATAGCTTGCTCGCAGAGATGATGAAGACCTACATGGAGGCTAGGCCTACATCCAGCATGAAAAAGGGCTGGCTCTGCAGAACTTCCTATGACAAGTAGATTGGAGATTGATGGTCGAGATAGCAGTAGCAATGACGATGATGATCCGGCTTTGATGATGGTCCAGCTTTGATGATGATCCAGTGACGAAGACTTGTGCTGATGAACTGTGTCAAGAGAATACCGTCCTAGTTAAGAGGGAGTGTTGATGTATTTGTAACTTCAGAATGTATTCACTTGTATATTGTATTTGTATTTTATTATTCTACCTCCGACGGAGATGTTTATTCCTCCGGTCGGAGAAGTCATTATTGTACTTGGGTCATGTAAAGTCATTGAGGTCAATCCTCCCATGTATTTCGAGGCATTAGACCCCAGATTTAAGTTATTAATGGGTTATTAGACTTGTTATCACACAACTTGTAGTTGTCCCTAATGGTATCCCATCCGGGATTGCAGAGGAGATGGACAACTAAAGAGGTGACCCAAGAGATGCCACGGTTCCCAATGCAAGTTGGGAGTCACAACAACCGAGGCACTCTTCACTTTAGATCTAGGCAAGACAAGATCAAGGGAGAGACCCAATCGACAGAAGATTAGCCAAAGCAATGGTTCCTAAGGGAATGTGAAAGTTGAGTTACGGAAACCAATGCAAGCTTAGGTGGACCCAAGAGTTATGATGTGGTTGAAGAGGCTTAAGAAGTGACAAGTGTTTCAACCAATGAATGAGTTAGGCCACCTATGGAGATCAAAAAGATAGATCTAGTACCATGAAATACACAAGTGGGGCCCACTTCCTTAAAGTATGGAAATGACCCAAATGGGACCCACAAGGTGAAGTTACGGGTGAAATGGCACTAAGGGGTGTTTGAAGATGTGGATTTATGGATCCAAGTTGGATTTAGACACACCCACATATGGGATCTAGCAAAAGACACAATCCCCAAGGAGTGCGAATTGACCCAAGGAGACTAGTGCCTTTAGATGGAGGGGCAAATGGAGTCCAAACTATGCCAAATTGTAGATCGGGGTAGTTAAGGCAAATATCAATGTGGGTTTTAAATGGCATGCCCCAAGGTAGGCTAGATCTCCATAGATCTAAGGTTGAAAATGCATCACCCAATGACCCAAGTAGGGCACAACTCTCAAAATGAGGAATGGGGCCCAGAAGGCAAAAATCAAAGAAGTGAAGCACTAGGGGTAGGTTATCAAGTGAGAGGAGTTCAAATCAAGTGGGATCTCACCTACCCATGTCTTGGAACTAACCCAACTAGCTTCTCCCAAGGGGTGCGAATTGCCTCAAGAGGGCTAGGTGCCTTGGAAAGTGCGTCAAATGGAACCCAATCACCACCAAACTATAGATCCGAACTGCCGTGGATACTATAGAGGTGGGTTTTCAATATCTTTCCAAAATCCAAGCTAGATCCAAGTAGATCTAAGAAAAACAAAAATGTGGGTTTTGATTTTAAGGGTTTTATGACCAATGAAGAAGAATGGATGGATCTAGGTACATACCTTGATGAACTTACCTCAATTGCTTGTGGCCACTTTGCAAATTGATAGCATTCCCCTATGTGTATATTCAAGAGTGAGATCCAAGTGCTCCACGCCAAAACGTCATCCTCCAATGAAGCCAAATCATCCTCCTCCTACAAGACAAGATCAAGTGAAACAAGCCAAGTAAGAAAATTATGAAAATGATGGAAAGATGTAATAGAAAGCATCAACTATGTCACCAAGATACAATAATGATACTCCCTGTCACCAAGATCAACTCAAGAGAGAATATGTGGATCCCTCCAATAATAACCCTCTTCAAATCGTCCTCCTCTCCACCAATTCGGCCTCCCTACAAGAAAACGTGTAGCCCAAAGATCCACAATGATACATAGAAGAGATATTGTATATTCAAAGTGCAAAAGAATCCACAAGACAAGAGAAGTATGCTCCACAAAGAAGTATTCTATTCCAATATTCAAGAGCTCCAAAGGTGAGCTATACAATAGGGGGTCTCCTCCTTATATAGGATAATAAAGACCAAAACCCTAGATCTCAAAACCACTTTATGGAATGAGTGGTTGAGATTAAAAGATCTCAATACATAATCAATGGCTAAGATGAACCATAACATAACATCACATGGATCACTCAAAATAGAGATGACGTCATAGCTAGGAGAGGCTAAGTGAGGGTTACGTCATCCTCTAGAGGGGGCAAAAGTACATGGGCTCACCTCATATGACATGGACAAGACTCATAAAGCTCATGGTGGGGCTAGGAGGCATCAATCCTTACTAGCTCATCCCCATGGCACAATAATATGAACTAATAATGTCCAAATAATACAAATGATCAAAATCTGTCCTCAAAATTTGTGAGAGACAGGCAGTAAAAGGCCTCATGTGGCCTCTGTGGACCCCACTGACTGATGAAAACTGGCTATAAGAAGGGGGGTTCACCCTGGAAGACCTCTGTGAAGACCAAGTGCCAAAACCTTGCCTCAATTGCCCAAATCGAATTCCTCAGTGACCCTTTTATTCCGTTTTTAATCTGCCTCGGTAACTGTGAAGCTGATGAAACTGCCACCTACGCTACTTGCGCTGTCAAACTAAACCCACTAGGCTCTCCAGAAGGGGGGTAATATGGTAACATCAAGTGGTTGGACCACCCCCTCCTCATACAGCGCCATAGGTGAACTGGCCTCTCATGGCCCCTACTGGACAGGCTGGGAAAACGGCCCCAAATCTGGTCAACAAGTGGAAAACTGCATCTATCACTGTCAGAAGTGCCCGGAACTGAATGATAAGTATCTCATTGGATCCAGAAGACCCAAATCTACTAAGAATGTGTACTCATACACCATGGGTTTCCCTGATGGGCCAATTGTAGGGTCCACCATATATGGACAGTGCATAATTTGATGATTTGGAATAATAATAAAACCTGCTGAACTGCATCAATCAGCATCTGAATCATATGTCCCCCATATGGTATCATCAATAAGAGTATGTGGGACCATCAATCATCATCAATAAGCATACATGGCCCACATCATCACGGATCCCAAGAATGACCATAGTCAAATTAAGTTTGACTAGGTCAATATACAACCAAGGATAAATCATATCAATAGACTAAAACATGTTCCTCTAATCATACTCACAGCTTAACTTAAAGTATAAACATCATTTAGTGGCATTAATCATGTTTGCATATTTCATTGTTATTTATATTTACGTGCACAATAGCTTAAATGACAGACTCACCCATTGGACATGGTCTAACTGCTAGCTAAGGATGAAGGCTAGGAACAAGGCTGTGCAGAAGGGATGACTTGCCTAAACTTAACTAAAAGACACTTTGGACTGGGAGAGGGGGAAGCTACACTCTGTGTTGGACAAATAACACGGGGAAGGGCTGTGCCTCACAAATGGATAAGTTGTTTAGAGAGTGCTTATTCAACTTAGGCATCATGTCTATATCAAGTTGATCCAAGTTCATTAGGATCATTCAATTTCATTCCATGGCCCTTTTGGCCTACATAACCCTTCGGATTTCAGATGTGCTAAGAAGCACAACTAATTGCAGCTTGCATCTAGGACATGTTTATACATATACAAGGTCAGCAATAATAGATATGACTTTTGAGTAACTTTTTCTTTTTGGACCTTTTTATACTCTTCGAGGAGTATTTTTAGCAGTTCATCGCTCTTGCCCTTTACCCACGTGTGTTAAGAAACACATTCTAGAGTTTACAATTTCCATGGGCGAATTTATAAAGATTTCCAAGTAGTACATAAGCTTTCAGTTTTAGCCAACAACATCTCAAGTGACTAAGGGGACTTCGACCAGTGCCAAACATCGGGACAACTGACCAGAATGATTTAGGCCTAGAATCCAACTCACCAAAGGCAAGTTCTGTCACCAACTCAAAGCTGAGACACTAAACAAACATGGATGCGATCCAACACAGAGGTAATAATAGGGAAGTCCTCAGTATCAAAGAGTCAAGAAAGACAAGTCAAAGGTAAAAGCCAAATCGGGAAGGTCATGGATGGATGGAGTCAAGTGAAAGTGGTGCCTAGGCTAGCAGACAAATAATGTCAAGAAAGACCATATCTATGCACGAAGGGTGTTAAACCGATGAGTTTTGCCAAGCAACCTAAATGTGCAAGTAGTATGTCCATTTTATAATTCATAACATCATCAAGATATTTCATTTTCATTTT
Organism: Larix kaempferi; assembly: GCA_027924585.1. Classification (NCBI taxonomy): domain Eukaryota; kingdom Viridiplantae; phylum Streptophyta; class Pinopsida; order Pinales; family Pinaceae; genus Larix; species Larix kaempferi. Next base: position 580,782 of record BSBM01001557.1, on the reverse strand, counting down.
ATAAAGAGTTTGCCACATTATGAATCATATACCAAGCTAATCCTGTGAAGATGACTAAAGCAACAAGATAGTAATCCATAATCAAGGATCAGAAATCCATAGGTCATATCACATCATAACAATAATCATCATAAACCATCTGAAACACTGCTGCAAATAACATCTCTGGACACTGAACTGAAACTGTATGGAATAAAGGGTCAAATCAGTCATCAAATCTGAACTCTCAAGGCTCATCCTTGGCACAAGGTCTAACATAAGTCTGATAAAATATACTGCTCTGATCATGAGCGATCTCAAAATATAAACTCATCATAGCCAAGCTCTGAAAAGTGCAGATACCTAGGAAAGTGTTCCCCTAGGTGACTTTTCCTTAGTCACTTAAAAAGGGGAAATAAAGTTACCCTTGCATTAAAAGACTTGTGATGATCTTTTAATTTGACTTTAGGAATTAAAGTCACTTTTTGATAAATTTAAGTGAGGTGAGTGAATTTAATTTTTATGAGATTTAAATGAGCATTTAATCTCATCTACTCATCTGATCCAATCTCTGCCATTGGATTAGATGCCCTTTCACTCACCCTAGGGTTTAGACAAAAAGTTCAAGGGAAGGCATTTGCATTCACTTTTTGCTGAAGAAGAGTGGAGAAGAAAGCTAGAGAGGGCATGATTTTCGAGGCAGGTTCAGTGGGCATTTATTGAGCAGCACGAGTTTTGAGGAGAAGATAGTTTTAGTACAGCACGAATCCCAAGGCAGAGAGCAAAAGCAGTGGCACAAAAATCGAGGCCGTACAACAGCATTTATTGTTGTACCATATAGCACAGTTTTCGAGGTGTTTTTTGGGCACATTTTCCGAGGTAGTGGGCATAGTTATCGAGGACAGTACAGCAGCAATTTATTGCTACTCATCCGTACAGCTGACTGGGCGTGAATCCCAAGGCAAACTTAGCACATAAATCAAGGCTTGTACCGCACAGAAATCGAGGCAAGTACTGCACGAATTTTGAGGCAGCTACAACACAGAAATCGACGCAACCTTCTGGGTGAAAAATTTGTTGGTTGAGATAAGTGGTTTTGACTGTAAATTTTTGTACTGAAATTTTCTGAAGAAATAAAGAATTCTCTCTCTCTGACAGGTTTTCCCTTAGGGATTTTTCCTGGGCTATTGGCCAAAAAATTATGAGTCTGAAATCATTTATGGTGTGCATGGATATTTAATTTTCTGTCATTAAATGTGATTTTCAGCAGTGTTTTAAATGTCTGAAATTTAGTGTAATTTCCAACCAATACACAAAACTAGGTTGGGCATTAAACTATGAAAATTTGACATAAAACCGGGTGGTTGAAAATCTCAGAAAACTTTCAGGAGTTCACCGGCAGAGTTTACTCATCAGGCTAGTCAGAGAGAGATCAGTCAGAGAAAGGAGGGCGCATAGTGCATGTAGAGAACGACTTTTTTAGAGGAGCAACTGCAGTAGGGAGGGAGAGGAGATCTGAGACAGATCAGTCCTCACTTGATCAGCGGCACTTGGCTGCCAGATACTATGGGCAAAGAGAGCTCATCAGTGAGGATTATTCAGTGTTTACAAGTTGGTCGACTTTTAGAGGAGGAGGGGCGCACTTTCTGAGGAGAGGAGGTCGTTGTGTATCCAGTTGGAGGATTGAGTAGCTGAGACTTCCAGAGTAGGTCTTCCTCAGTGATTGAGGAAGAACAGTGACGATTAGAGCTCAGATCGGCTGAGATCTGACTGAGTGCGAGTTTCCGCAATTGGAGGAGGGAGCACTTCTCCATGCAGAGAGAGGGGCGCATTTACTCAGATCTAGACAACAGGCCTTCGTCTTTGGTAGAGTAGATCAGGGTTGTGGAGTGAGAGAGATAGTACAGACAGAAATTAACTTGCAGAGAGATCCAGATCCGTATTGATAGTTAGGGCACATTTCCCAAGTGCATACATCAGTCTTTGCATGTAGATCTAGGATTTTGATACCCGTCAGGTTCGGTTGTTTCATCTGAAGTATTTGTATGTATTTATCTCCTACTTGCTTTGCTCTGGGCTCGAGATAGAAGATAGCCCCACAGATACTTGGTTTTCCCTGTTTGGGGTTTCCAGGGTACATCTTGAGTCATTGTGTGATTGTTGTGTATTTCATTATGGCAATGTTAAGAGATCTATAGCACTTGTATCTTAAGTCTTTATTGTATTTCTTATTTATAGAGACTCAAATTGTTTGAGATCTCAGGGCATCCAGAGGGAGTAGTGATCTCTGGATAATATTAACATGGTATCAGAGCCCTGGTAAGGGTCATGGGAAGCTTTCACACTCAGATCTGCATGCTACATACCAGATCTGTGTGGTGACTCCGTTTGGCATTCAAATCAGATTGATAGAGACCAGATCTACCAGATCTTAAGAGCATAGCTCAGATCTACGGTTGTAGAGGTCAGATCTATTAGATCTGTGTTTTTGGTGGATAGATCTATCAGATCTGTGCAAGGAGAGGCCATATCTGTGACCTAGAGATGGTCTCGGTTCTTTTGTTTCAGTTCTTAGTCAAATAAGAGGTTATGGCTATCCATTTGAGAGCAGAGGATAGGTTGGATGGGGCTTCGAACTTCAGTGCATGGAAGGCACGGATTGTGCTACTTCCGAAAGAGAGTGAACTGTGGGATGTAGTGGAGAGCACAGATACAAACCTAGTTACTGTACCGACAGACGCAACTGCCAAAGCAGCTTATGAAAAGAAGAACATAAAATCCTAGAGGATCCTCCTTGATACAGTCAAGGATCATGTGATCCCACATATCTCGACTAAAGACAAAGTACGTGAGATGTGGGATGCCTTAACCAACTTGTACCAGAGTTCAAATGCAAATAGAAAGATAGTACTCAGAGAGAAACTGAGAAGTATAAAGATGGCCAAGGATGAGAGCATGTCCATATATCTTACCAAGATTACTCAGGTAAGAGATGAGCTGGGAGTAGTGGGTGAGAAGGTTGAGGACAGTGAGTTGGTTCGACAAGCCCTGAATGGCGTGACCAATCCATGGGTAGTATTTGTCCAATCCATTATTGCCAGAGAGAACCTTCCCAAGTGGGATCGGCTGTGGGATGATTTCACCTAAGAAGAGATCCGAAGGGGTTATATTAAGGGATCAGCTTCTGCCATTCCAAAGGAGGAGGATGTGGCACTTGCAGCAAAGGAGAAGCAATGGTTTAAACAGAAGAAGGATCTAAGCAAGATCAATGTTTCACCTGCAATGAGTATGGACGCTATGCGAGACAGTGCCCGCATAGAAAGAAGAACAAGCAGGTGAATGATGAGCACTTAGCTACAATAGAGGAGGTAGATGAGTTTGCCTCCAGGTTTGAGAGGGAGTTTTCACTTGCCTCGTTTGTATCAAGACATGACAGTGGCCAGCCAGACATTCAGGCTAATGAGAGATGGATGGTTGAATGCAAGCAGTGTAGTCACATGATCGGGATGCACGATGCATTTCTCGTTCTTGAGCACACCTATGCGGATGAATCGAGATGTGCAAGGGACTGATCACTTGGTCACAGGAGTGGGTAGAGTATGATTTCTCCTAGACTTTGAAGAACTCCTGGAGGTATCAAGAGTACTTTTCATTCTAGGATTGAGAGGGAGTATACTCTCAATGGTAGCATTGGGTGTTGTCGGTTACTCAGTTGTGTTCCAAAGGGATCTGATATTCACTTATCCAGAGGGAATTGATCCAGTCTTGATGGGTCACATGATCGACGGTGAGTACTTGGTTCAGGGACATCCCACATCTGGCACTTTCTCATCAGAGCCAGAGGAGGATATAGAGCGAGATGCTCATAACAGGGATGGTGCTCAGAGGAGTGAGTCTTCACAGTAGATGGGTGAGTGAGATGCTCACCATGATGATGAAGTACGAAGGAGTGATTCTTTTTATCCGATGGATGAGCGAGATGCTCATGGAGTTGATGATGCAGAGAGGAGTGAGTCTTTGGACTCCGATCATATGGATGAGCTTGATGCTCATAGAGGTACCAACATGAGACTTAGCTGGTATGAGATGACAGAGATGGAATTAGCTCAGGAGAGAGCTGAGTCAATTCAGAGAGAGGGGGAGATTACCTACAGGGCAGTAGATCCGCTTGATGGTAGACTGGGTGATTGGCTACAACAGAGATTTAGAGGGATTCAGGATCAGGTTTCTGTGACAGAGTCAATGATTGATCAGGAGGCTTCTTTTGGAGCCACATTCATGGAGTTGGATCAGTGTTCTATAGGTCAAAGGGAAGCAGTGACATGTAGGACAGTTGGGCCAGTGTCAGCAACAAGGGACTTGTTGGATCCAGGCATGAGTGGATGGACTTCCCTCGATAAGAGGGAATGTCAAAGATAGTGGTAACTCGGGATGTCCTCCATGATCAGATGCCTAGCATGAAGGTACACTTATTGGATAGGGATCAGGAGGAGGTAGAGGGTGAGATGCACTCTACCAGCTGGCATGAATATATTGGCGGATGCATGCGGACCTTTCGGGGTGTTTTTCCTCATGCATGCATGAGTTTTGCATGTACAGTTGTTAATTAAAAATGCATGCAAAATTGATTTTTTGCATGCATTCATATTAGGTTTTTTGGCAAACCTAATTGATCAGTGAGATGTTATAAGGAGGCAGGAGGTCACCGGCGGAGGTTACTCATCAGGCTAGTCAAAGAGAGGAGGGCACATAGTGCATGCAGAGGGTGACTTTCTGAGATAGAGAAGAGTAGCTGCAGTAGGGAGAGTGAGGAGATCTGAGACAGATCAATCCTCACTTGATCAGAGGCACTTGGCTGCCAGATACTGTGAGCAGAGAGAGCTCATCAGTGAGGATTATTCAGTGTTTATAGGTTGGGTGACTTTCAGAGGAGGAGGGGCGCACTTTCTGAGGAGAAGAGGTCATTGTGCATCCGGTTGGAGGATTGCGCAGTTGAGACTTCTAGAGTAGGTCTTCCTCGGTCATTGAGAAAGAACAGTCATGATCAGAGCTCAGATCGACTGAGATCTGACGGAGTGCGAGTTTCCGGAAGTTGGAGGAGGGCACACTTCTCCATGCAGAGAGAGGGGCGCATTACTCAGATCTAGAGAACAGGCCTTCTTCTTTGGAAGAGCAGATCAGGGATGTGGAGTGAGAGAGATAGTACAGACAAAAATTGACTTGCAAAGAGATCTTGTTGTATTGACAATTAGATCTCATTTCCCAAGTGCATGCATCAGTCTTTGCATGCAAATCTATGGTTTTGGTACCCATCAGGTTCGGTTGTTTCATCTAAAGTATTTGTATGTATTTATCTTCTACTTACTTTGCTTTGGGCTCGAGATAAAAGATAGCCCCACAGATAGTTGGTTTTCCTCATTTGGGGTTTCTAGGGTACATCTTGAGTCATTGTGTGATTGTTGTGTATTTCATTGTGGCAGTGTTAAGAGATCTATAACATTTGTATCTTAAGTCTGTATTGTATTTCTGATTTATAGATTCAAATTGCTTGAGATCTCAGGGCATCCAGAGGGAGTAATGATCTCTGGATAATATTAACATGTCTTGTGCAAGACACATGTCTTACGTGTTACAGCATGAACCAGCATGTGTGATTAAATCCCCAAAGAAAAGGCTTGCCCAGTTGCAACCTAGAGATGTTACCCACTATCACCTCGATAACTACCTCCCTGTACTTCTGGTTCACTCTTCTCCAAGTCAAGGGGGGCTTCCCTAGATAGGATATCTAGGCTATGGCAAATTGGCAATGAGGGCACAAAGGTGATTTTCCATAGTCAAGACTAATTTGGATACATCTAACTCCTCTAACTCCACTTCTTTTTCTAGCTTTCCACCTTCTCTTCCATCACTACACTATAGGAGCTTTTCTTTCTTCAAATCGTCAAGCCTTCCACCTTCTCTTCCATCACTAGACTATGGGATTTCTTTTATCGTTACATCTTCAAGCCTTCCAATTCCACCATGAATGGATTGTGAGAACTCTTTGGTCTCTTGTACTACTTGCACAACATCGCATGATGATTACTCAACCTTATGCACTTGTCTTCCTTGCAGGTTCATTGATTTGTCAACCTCAAATTAGTCATCATCATTTTAATTCAAATCTAAACTTTCATTGATTCTCTCATCCTTGGTCACAACAACCTCATTTGTGCAAGGATCCACCAACCTGTATTTTTTCTTTTTGTCATCATACCCAACAAATAACAATTTTATACATGCAATGTCATCATAAGCAATTGAACCAAATATTTTTTTAGTTTACCATTGGTTTTTAATTGGTCCAAGCCTCCTCGAGTGTGGCTTCTATCAAAACTTTGTGGCTTCTATCACAACTTTGTGAGGACTCATATTCAACAATATATTGGTGTATTCATTGATTTATCACTATGTTGCAAAAAAACACCACCCCAGTCAATGTTCCAGGACCCGACATGCTTAAAAACATCAAAAGGGTACAAAACATCTTGGAAACACCACTAGTTGTACTATTCAACGTTTCCAAGGCATTTTGGCAATTTCCAATGATGTTTCAGATGCATTTTTTTATGTTTGTGGGCCCACCCATGTGCCCATGAGGGGTATGGTACCTATTGGAAAACATCACCCTGGTTGTGCCAATGACCTTTAAGACAAAACAGAGATAGGGGATTGAGGGTCACCCCACCACCACTTCCCTCCCCCAACTTGGACCAATGAAGAGGGTAGTCCCAAATTAAGTTAATTAACTAGTCCTATGCCTAACAAGCAAACATTGCATTCATCCCATTAAGGTATCAAGTGAAAATTGAAATGAAGGTAGGGAGCTTCTGCTTCAGACCTACCTCTACACACACCCTCGAGGAAGCACAAAAAGAGTTATGTCGACCATCAAGGATAACAAACTTACCAAACAAGTGAGCAAATAGATCAACAAATGGACACATGTCCAAATAGGAGGGTAGTGAACTCTATCTAGAGAAGGGTAATTAGCCTGACTACAGTCCTTTGAGCTAAAATCCACCCTCCATGGCTAAACATAAGCAAGGGAGCTAGCAATGTTCCAAGTGCCAAATTGAAGGACATGATGAGTTGTTGCATCTAAGTTGAATAGAAGGCACACATACTTCAAACCCAAGCCCTATTGTGTTAACCCCCAAATTTTCCCATATGCAAATTGGAGTGTTGCCGACTAATACGCACCTTGGGTCACATGGCAGATATCTTCAAGCCATTGGGTGTGTCCTTTGGGGCAAGCCAAAGTCAAGTAGTGTCACTTGATCTTGACTCCTTCTAGGCCAACTCCTAGCGAATCCGAGGGTGGTCCCTAAAAAGGAACTAAGGCTTTTAAACTACGTAAAAGAAAAAAATTAATCTAGGAATTAATTACAAGAACAATATAACGCTTAAACTTTATAGCATGCAAAATATATCATCATCATAAGAGAATATATACTTCAACACAACAAGATATCCAAATAAAATACCAGTGCCGAAATATAATGCTGAAAAGTAAATTGTTGTGAATTGTTCCTGGTCGATTTTATTATTATTAGGTGATGGTTATTAGTGGGTTACTTCTTGGTTTGGTCCACTGAGAACCTATCTCCTTGAACTGAGCACAATAGCCACTATACTAAGTGTCCAACGGAGCAAGGCATAACCTGCTTAAAGTAGCCCCTTGACTCTATGGTGAGTTCTACGCTGACTCCCAAGTTCTTAAAGATAAATTGTAAGTGGATTATCCTATTAAAACTAGACACTCTAATCCCTTTTTGATTGTCCCACCGATCCAGCCAAAGGTCTGCAGTGTTCACAAGAGCATACGTGGACTTGAGCCGAGATTCGTTTTACAAGAATTAACCACTTATGAAAAAGATAAAAGTGAAGTTATTTTATTAATATAAACTACGAATCTCTTATGAATACCACCTACTCGGGAAAGCCATTTCAGTAACAATGTACTTCGGGAAAGCGTAGTAAGGGGGTCACTATGCAGCCCCGTATTTCTATAAGTGAGCATGGAAATGGTGTACTGGAGACATTTGGAGTATAGATGTACAATCTCGAACACTACAGTCACTGCCTTGGGAAACGTGTTGACCAGGTCAAACTAGGTTTGACCAAGTCAAACTACTCAAACTGAAGGATGAGCAATAATTTGGATAAGCCTGCATGCACACTGGATGAATAATGCTCACAAGCGTATGTTAATAACCAGACTAAACCATGAGATACACAACAGTTGCCACAATAATCAAATAATAATATACCTATGTCAAAGAAACCATCGAGTCTTTCATGAAGCCCCCTACATATGCTCACTCACAGACTTAGGCAAACTGCTAGGATGGGTGAGGTGGATGAAACAAGGCTAGGATAATGGGGATTAACTTGATAACCTCGACACTGTGATCTCTTGGACATGCGGGAAAAGGAGGACCACTTAGACATATGTAGAATAGGAGACAATAGGGAATGGCGGTGTCTCACAAATGGGTAGAATGCTTGGAAGGCTTTCGGTAGACTCTAGACAAGCATCCTTTATTGCATTTAATTTCCTGCCATCTTTTTGCACATCTAACATTTAACATTTTGATCTATCTTTCACTAGCTAGCCTCCAAGGGTAGGTGCCCTGAATAGCCTTGTGGGCCTTATATAATGACTTGGTCTTACCACCATTTCCCGCCATTGTCCATAGGTGCGATGTAGTTACCACCATGTTTCCCTGTAGGGGCAAATGGCCTTACATCATACAAAGGATGAGTGCTCATCCCTTGGCCACTGACTAGCTACGGAAGATTTTGTATTTGCTAGTGTTGGAAAATACTTTTTGTAGTTAACTTTTGCATCTGTTTAGATATAGCATTTATGCATTCCAGTGCTTTTGTGGGAGTACTTGCTTTCGAGGACTAAAGGAGAACATTCCAGTGACACAAGCCACACAACCAATCCACAAGGCATCATACAAGCAGACTAGAAGGGACCAGGCCACACACTCTAGAGCTGAGACACAGAGTAAACATATAGTCTATCCAACACAAAAGCCTAAGTGGGGGGAGTCCTCAATCTCACTAGTCTAAGTACAAGTCAGGGTCAAAATCAAATAATGGAAGAGATGAATGAATGGAGAAAGGTGAAAGGTGATGCCATCAGAGCAAGAGTAGGAGTAAGTCTGTGTAAGGTAGGAAATACTAGCAAGCATATATAATGGCCTTGCACTAGGGACTCTCTAACAACTCAAGACATAGGTTTCAAACCATAAAGCTCAAATGCCACTGTCAGTAGAACATGCATAGTCACAGTAATTAAAATAAAGTATAGAGCCAAATATAACATCCATATGCAATATATACCTCTGCTCAATCATATACTTGCCTCTGGAACCATCTGCAACTGAATATGGGCAAAAGAACATCATTGACCAACTGCTCTGCTCTGTATGTAAAATGAACCATGACCAAACCAAAATCATCTCAATGGGGTCATGCATAATCAATCATGACAAGGGGGGGGGCAGGCTGCTGCTACTAGCTCAGAAATAACTGCATCACCGCTGATCAACATGCTCATCTCAACCACAGGACTGGCTCATGGATCTAAACAATATGATTTGCATCATCGTAGCTCCAGCTACAATGTATGTGTTAACAAGTCCTTTATAATTGAGGATCCAAAAGGCTTATAAGGTTTCCAAATGGTCTTTTATGAAATAGAAGAAATCCAAGAGCTTTGGATGGCTTAGATCTTTAGAAATTTCAATAGCATTTACACTTACCTGTCAAGAAAAAGTAAAAATCAGGAAGCTATTTATTTTTAAAAATGCCCAAAGACACTTTAGAAGTATCTTTGGATAACACAAAATTCTCAAGAAAAATCTAGGTTAAACTATCTAAAACTTCTACTGAAATACCCAAAGAAATCAAGCTAATAAGCTAGTTACTTTGGGACCTTACTTGCCCCTTTGGGGCAGCGAAAGAGAGGCACTTGTATCTTTCCAAATCAAACTTTAAAGCATAAAACAAGCTACTCTTCTAAGCCTTTAGATTTACTTGAATGAACTTGCAAAAAAGAGCATTTGCTTGTACTAGATTTAGTTTTAAGTTGATAACTTTATAAACTACCCAACTCTAGCATAAAATCAGATCTGCTTATGATGTACTTCTAATTACAAATCTGAAAATATAATTGAACTTGTAACCAAGAAAGATTTAGAAATTTTGCATCAGAAAGCAAGAACCAAGGTTAGGCAAAAATTATTGGGCGGATGGAGTCTTCTTCGTAGTGGGACCAGGAGTGACTACGCTCTTCTCTAGATCTGCTTGAGGAAAGACAATGCTCACATGCTCATCCTATCCTCCAACTTAGATAACTTGCAACACTTCACAAAACTTGAAAAAGGGGGTTAATAGGATCGATGTTAACCATATAAGAATCTCAGAAAGCATGCGTTCAAACAAGAAACTACATAAATCTTTGAAGTAATCTCATACAACTAACATTAAGAAGTAAATACAAAGATCTTACTTCCTACCCTACTGGAATTTAATTCCATTCAAAGGCCAAGCTAACCCCAGCAATAAACAAACCTGTGAAATACACATGTTACCTCATTGGCTCAGAGAGCATCAAACATCCACACACAAGATGGTCACACCAAACTAGCCTCCACGGACTTTTATTAAATGCCAAAACTCGGAACATTACAAAGAAGTGCAAGCAGAGGTTCCACCTTCTGATGCCAAATGAGGCAGAAGTGCCTTGCTTAAATAGATGAAAGAGGCTCAGGGGGGCGCATTTCCCAAGAGGGAGTCCATTGGAGTGAAATGAAATGATTGAGGGTGCACTCCTATGTTAATTGAATTGAATAGGATTGAATTGGAGTGAATTGAACTAGGACACATCTCTCTTGATAGATGCACCCACTCTTCAACATGTGACGCATCACTAAATGGATGCACTCCTCTTCATAGATGCGCCCCTCTTGATGGAGAAATGTGCCCCTTTCCAAAGTTAGCTCAACCACCAATTTTGGGCTTGAGTTTACTCGCCCTCAACTTCTTATGAACTTGTAATCAAAGAGATTATGTTTCCCACATGTTCCCATGAAATTAGGAATGTCGATTTAGACTTTATTTTGTCTTTTTTGGCCAATTATTATGTCTTTTTGGCATAAATAATTATGATTTTTCTCTCGAAAGTGGGTTAAGGGGTTAAATGGGTGCTCTGAGTTAGAAAAGAGCACCCCATGGAAAATTCCACCTCCTAACCACTTTTTTATGACTTTTATTTTTTACAATTAAAACATTAAAAATTTGCTCGTTTTACAGGAAAAAAAATTATTTACGAGAAACTGAAAAAACCTAAGGGGGGCCTAGCACATGTTGATATGACTCTAAAATAATGCGTAGCATGGTAATATTAATTGACACTTAGACTTTAATAACATCTTAAGGCCTAACCACCAAGACGACCACCCCAGCTTTGGAGGATTGAGTGAAAAACTCAAAAATTATATGTTGCTGAAGAAGCAACCTATAATTAACAAGGAAAAAACACTCTGGACTAGTCGGCTTGATGTCTAAGTCCTAGGAAGCCAAGCCTATTTCAGTATTTCATCATGCTATGACATTTTATTACAACTCCCCCAAGGGGATATGAACATGTGGAAAAATAAAAGGACCATAGTAGGCCTACATGGATTTCTAACTTTTTATATGAGCATGTACATTGCTCATGCTTTGGCAGCCCACTTGAAAGTCCAGCTAAGTGTAACCTAGCTTGTAACATGGAGAGTTAAGAGCCGGAGAGTTAAGAGCCAACTTATTTCATCAAGTTGGTATTTAGACTTGTTCTAGAGAGACAACTTTCGTAGGTTAGAGGTTTCCCACAGGGTTCAGATATAGGTTGTTTCAATGATATGATCCAGGTTCAAAGTCAAAGACATTGCACATATTTTTCATTGGTACTAGAGGAGAGGTTTGTTTTTAGCAGTTTTTCTATTTTTAGGAGACAAAGTTCGAAGGTCCACACAGCAGAGATGATCATATTTTCGGCATCCTTACGGGCTTAAGATTCTAGTGAACATTTTTTGGATGACATGCATGATACTTCTATTTTTGGAAGTTAGGGTTTGACTTGCATGGCACATTCAGGGGCATGCATGGGCTTGCATGTTTTTGCATGCCAAATATTCAAACATGCAAGCAATTTTCTATTTTTAGCGGTGGGCCATGCATGTGTGTCATGTGGCATCCATGCATAAACAACATGTTGTAGCATGCATGGGCTCATGTAGGAGACTAGAGTGAACTAGACTTGAATAGGGTGCATGCATGAGACTCGCTCCAGTTAACTAAGCCATGCAAGCCAATTGAAGTACACAAGGTTGAGGTTGAAGCACACAAAGTCAAGGGTGAAGTGCACAAAGTCAAGGTCAGTTAAATTGGGCACTTAAATTGTGCATGAGAGATAGATGAACTCCAACAGGAGGGGTGCATTCTCTCATCTTCAGTGGCATCTAGAGGACTGCTCCCTCTGTGCTTGTCTAATTAGTCAATGGGGGGTGCATGAGGGCCTCCAGGCCAATCTATGTAGTGAGGTTTGAGGAGAGGAAGATGGTGGAATTTATTCTTAGCAGCAGTGGCGTATTGCTTTCCCATTCTCCTTCCACTCTCTCTTGGCTTCTTCATTTATGTGCAGGGATTGTCACTAGATCGGCTTTGTAACCGTCTGTCTCTATGGTGGAATCAACCTTTTGGCTAATGCAAAGCAAAGTTTGACTATGTTATTTCTCTACCTTTCTCACTTGTTGATGCATTGATATATCTATGTGTAGATTGTAGAAGTTATTATGGCCTATATTTTGATGTTTTCAATCACTTAGAGCACCTTCCTTCCATTCATTTACCGTTCAAAACTGTTGCATGCAGGAATTTCCACTAAAAAAAAAACTATTTTTTATCTCTTTGGTAGCCTAATTGCAAGACAAAGATCATTCTTCCCTACTGTTATATTGGTTTTTATTGCAGATTTATAGATTGGACAGCAGTATACAAAATTTAGGACACCCCCCTGAGGTTGGGATGCACCATCCCAAATGGAGAGGAGGTTCATCGGTGACAAAATGGGTGGAAGTTGTATTAATTTCCATTGTTGATTTTCAGAGGTCTAGATCGTCATCACAAGTGCAGAAATTAGTGCTAACAAGTAGGAATTCGGAGAAATGACTTTGGCTTCTCAGTTCAACAATGACCATCTATTGAATGCTTCCTCATCTAGCATGCAGTGCGAGAAATACAAAATGACTCCTCTAATCTCAAGATGCATGTGCCCTTTGAAGTGCTACTTGTTATCTACAAGGAAAATGGTGAAGCCATCTTAATTTGTCCACGGAGGTGCCTCAGGCTATGCTGAGGTCGATGAGGGATCCTGAACCTCCTTTACATATGGAACTAAGTTGCCAAGGTACTCGGGTATTGGGACGGGTACGGGTACGCCACTTTTTGAAATAGGGTACTTGGGTACGTCGGGGTACTGTAGACATATATATATAATTTTCAAGTTTAAATTATAAATTTATAATTAATAATTATATTAATATATTTATTATTAAGTTAACAAGTTTTCAACAAGTAACACACATTTGACATTGGTATTGTTGCTTGCACATTAATTCAAATTACATATATGATATTGATATTGATATGAATCTACCAATCCTAGGGCACACAGTACCATTTGTTGATCATAGGCGTGAGCCTCTATTGAGGAAGAGCAGCAATATTATTTGCTGAGACTAAATACTGTAGGGTCGTGGTCATCTAGCAGCCCTATTCCAGTGCATGAGGGTGCAGCACTCCTGTGGAAGCAGCAATCAGAAACTTACGCTTATTAAGGGCGTCTTTCTCCTTCATGGGCTGCATACTATCAATTTGGGTGTGACCTCTTACAACTGGGCATGCCTCCATTGTTTGGGCATTTATCTCATGAAAGTGTTGTCCTAAAACTTCAACAATACTCGTATTATTTACAGCAGCTGTGCTTCCATTGTTCGAGCATTAATCTCATGCAAGTGCTGTCCTAAACTCTGACAATATTTATCTTATTTGCAGCAGCAGTCCCTGCCTCAACAATCCACCTTCAACAATATTTAAGGTCAGATTTATTCTCTTATAATATATGATTGGCATTGAATATTTAGGAAGCAATTAATATTCTTATCTTGTTTATTATTGGGTTCTTATTGTGGTGTTAAACCATTGGGGTAAGCAAACAACCTTAAACAATAATTACTCCCTCCCGAGTCCTAACATTGCCTACAAACCAACAAGTCACCAACCAAATCAAGCAGACGTAAACCAACAGTGAAGGAATTTGGGGTCAGATTTAAGTTGGGATATTACACCATTGACTCACCAGCAGGAAGTCAAGGTTGGCTGAAAAAATCAGACCTTCTATCATTTGATGCAGAGACTTGTTTTTCTATTGAATGAAGTACTCGCGGAGTACCCAAACTCGCGGTACGTGGCCCTTTTTAAGTACCAGTACCCAAATTTCTTTGACCAAGTACCCGGTACTTGGGTGAAGTACTCGATACTTTAACGGTACTTCCAAAGGTACCAGTACCGGTACCCGGTACGGTGGTACAGGTACCCGATACTGGTACGGGTGCCCAACCCCTCAGTACGGGTACCCTGGCAACTTAGATATGGAACTTCAGCATGCTAGGCACCAGAAACATCCAAGCCATCACTCATGACCAAATTCTGACCCATGACCTCCTCCATGCTCCTAGTAGGTACAACTAGATCCAAGCCATTTTTCACCAAGGGAACATCCTCCAAATGCAAAGGCTCATCCACAAGGGTTTCACTATCGTAGGCATCAACTATGGGTACCACTCTCAAGCCAAGCCTTGAAATAGCAAGGGAAAATTCTACCTATATGAACTCTATCTTAGACTTATCCCACTACAACAATGTAAGACTCCATTAAATGAAACACCAAATATGAATCTCTCATTTATAAATCCTCCAAACATTTCAACCAGTGCAATGAACACTTTTTTCTCAGCTACTCATTCAAGCTTGGGCATTCTCCTCTGTGCATGCAATTCCTCAAAAGTCCCTTCATTTGTCAAATTAATAATTCTAGCAAGAAGGATCCAAGGCACTTATATCTTTTTAGGCAGCTTGTAATAGTGGTGTAGTGATCAGAATTTTACAACCATTGTAGCATTGGCAAATTCTAGCAATGTTTGTCAAGTTCTTTCAGTCCATAACCAATACAAGTTAATTTGTCACAACCATTTCCCCAAGTTTAGCTCTCTCTACATATCAATGAAATTGTCTCTCACAACTATAGAAGCATTTCCCATGAATTTCCTCCAAAACATAGGGGAAGGTGATGTGAGAGAAAAACCAGAGAAAGGAAAGAATGATAAAAAATTGAAAGGATGACTTTCATATGAAGCCTTGCATACATGAGGTGTCCATTCATTTTCCAAGATAAGAACAGGTATCAACGATGCAAGGGGAGACTTCTTACATTAACATGTGGTACACAAGTCAACAATGTAGTCCTCTCACTTCCACCCCTATTTCCACCTCTTGTTGGTTCATAATCCCCTTGTGATCCTACCAAGTTTCTTTCTATGTCCACTTTTTCCATTTATACCATACTTTCATCTAAATACAAGTGGTGGCATGACTTAACATGTCAAATTTTAAATATTATAGAAATTATGCACATGGAATCTCCATAAGCATGTCTTTACTCCACTGATGTACACAACAATTTAGGAAAGAACAATCAACCCAAACAAAGAAGAACCAAGATATACACATGAGATTTAAGGGTGGAAATTAGGCTCCAAAATTTATCATTAAGCTTCAAAATAACACTTGTACATCATAATATTCACATGTCGTTGTACAAGTGAAGAAAATGAGCCCTCCTTTTAATCACAACTACCCTTTTAGAGGCATCATCTAAAATATAAGAAAATATTGTGGATCAACATAATTGTCTTGAAATATTCACATGAGGGCGGATAAGAGGACCCTTATGGGTTGCAGGGGTACCCTTCCCCGGGGGTTGTGTTCGTGTCCCTGTCTCAAGTACCGTCCCCATGTCTCAGAAACTGGGTCGAGTACCTTTCAAATGTTTCCTGAAGTCCCCATCGAAGTACCCAAGTACCGAAAACCTTTGGCAAAAAATTTGGAAACTTCGCTTGGTTTGGGGACCCCATCCCCCGATTTTGGGGACTCCGAGGAGACTTCGTTGACTGAAAATTTAAAAAAAAAGTTCTAATTTTTTTTACCATTTTGAAGAGGGAAGGGATGGGCATGGGTCCCCCTACCCTCTTAACACCATGCCTTGCCCTCCCAATGTATTTCTGATTTTCATTTCACATTGGACTTGTCACTTGGAGAGAGACGGCAACAAGAAAGGAAGGTAGCCCGCAGAGGAGAATTGTCATACTCTATGTTGTATGACACTGGACATATATCATGATTGATGAATCATGATTCATATGAATCATATCAATATGCAAACGGTACTTTGAATTTCCACTTGGTTTATGTCATTAATAATTATGATTGTCTGATATCATGCTTAGACTTAAGGTTCAGATGTAATTTCTACTTTATATCAATGATTCATGAACTTTGAAGGAATGTGCATGTTACTTATTGAATACTAGTGAAAATTATTTGAATTTTAAATTATTTGATTATATATATAGAGAGAGAGAGAGATACAGTACCCCCGACGTACCCAAGTCCCCTGTTTCAAAAAGTGGTGTCCCCGTCCCCGTCCCTGTACCCAAGTTTCCTAGCAACTTAGGACAATAATGACTCAAACAACTATCAAGGGTGCCATTAAGAGTTACATCAAAAAAGTTGTCATCCCAAAATACTATACATCTTATTATAGCCCCATAATCTTGACCAGGCAATCAATACAAAATAAATCAAGAAGAGGAAGGAACATAGATCAAGAAGAAGAGGAGGAAGGTGGTATTTTGTCACCCCCTCAGCCCCTAATGTCAACTTCCCTCATCACAAGTATAGATCTCAACTTATAAATTTTGCCTTTGTAGAATTGGTGAGGATGTTTGTTGCATGGTCTTCACATTTCAACATTGTCATCTTGCACAAGATCTCTAAGGTAGTGCACATCTAACTCCAAGTGCTTAGTCTTTGCATAAAAGATAGATTCTTCACCCACTAAATTGCACCATGGTTATCACTGTAATGAACATAATACATATGCAGATTGTTGCCGCCTAAAACACACTTAACCGTAGAAAAGTATCCCAACTACTAGGTGTGTTCTTGAGGGGCAACTATGAGTTGAGAACCCATTTTCACCTCGATTCCTTACTATTCTATTTAGACCCAACTCCCAAAGGTCAAGGGAGGTAGTCCCTATTTACTAAGTTTCTAAGGTTTTATTTTAGTAGTTAAAATTTAATTAAGCTTATTAATGTTCAGTGACAAGCAATCGTGCAAAATGCAAATATTCAATGACAAACAAATCTTACTTTGACACTCAACCAAATATGAATGAAACAATCAAACAACCAGTGCCTATTCTACTTGGGCTATGGAGTCAACAATAAATCAATACTTGTTCAATTAATTATACAAGATATACAACAAATTACAATGATTTACATTCCCAAATTTAGAACATTCAAAGATTGCAAGAATTGAAATGAATTTCTTATTTGCAAAATATCACTTAACCAACCATGAAGCGTTCTTGCACTTGAAATAACTTGCAATTGAAAGTACAGAACTTGAAATAAAACAAGTATGACAATGAAACAAGAAATTAAAATGTTTTGCAAGTGGTCCTGTAGATTTTAAACGATTTTAAAGTCTCACTTTAGCTTAGGGAATTAATGTGTGTTGACAGTGCAAAAGAAACAAAATTATTGTTCTAACTAATGTGACTACCTCTAACACTTATCCTTCAACTTGAGAGAAACTGTCAAGTGCTCAACAAGAGAACACAAGGTTCCTTTCTAGCTCCACGAATCAGTCCCGAAAATTGCTAGGTGTTCAACAGGAGGACACAAAGTGCCACGAGGCTCCCAGCAGCCTCTACCCCTTTAACTCCACGGATCAGTCATATATTTTTATCAATTTTCGAGATAAATTGTTAAAGTGCCTATTACTTTAGCCACTTCAATCTTTTGCCCTTTCTTGTCACCCAAGATCGGATTAACCGACAAAGGTAGTGAATACAGGGCAAGAGCGAGGCAAGGTTTATTCGCTTTGTAAAGAAAAATAATTAAAAAGAATTACTAGCCAACACGATTTTGCAAGAAGGTAAAGCCACTTCACATGCAAGGTGTGGGCAACAATTTAAAACTAAAATCAAATAAAATAACTTGAATCTTAAACAAAAACTAGCCAGCATGATTTTGCATAGATGGGCAAAGCCACTTCACATGCAAGGTGTGGGAAACCAATTAAACTAATGCAATAAGAAATCAATCAAATCCTAGCCATTTCTCTTTTGCTTACAAGGGTGGGAGAACCCAACTTCCTTTGTAAGCAATGGATGGCAAAGAAAAGTAAACTAACAATTTAAGCCACACTATCATCTTCCTATTGAAGAGCTGGGGCAAACGAATGAAGAAAATGCAAGAAAAGAAAATAAACCAAGTACACACTCTAGTCTCTATTCACTTGCAATGCAAGGGTGGGCAAGCCCAACTTCCTTTTCATGCAAGGGATGGTTGAAAATAAACTCAAATATACCCTTTGAATATAAACAAGGAATCAAGTTCAAGAAACTCTCTTGAACTTGTTACAACAACAGAAATTTCATCACTTAGAAAAAGAGGGAAAATGGAGAGAAAAGAGAGATTTTGACAATTTTCTTACAAGGGACTTGGGATGGCTTCTTTAGGATGTCCTTTGCACTTAGTTGAGGCCAAATTTCGACAGAGTTTATCCTTGTGCTACTAAAAACCTGCACAAAACAGCAAGTTAATTCAAAGTAGAAAGTGCCAAAAATCACTTTGGGACACTATATTTGTGAATGCTAAAATTATGTACAAAATTTCTGAAATTTTATAGAGTAAATAGCTTGAAATAACTTGTAGAAATAAAGGTTTCAACTTGATTCTAAATAGCTAATAAAGATAAAATAGTAACAGAAATTTTAGAAAGAATAGGTGAGGAAAGAGTGCTCTTAGTTCTTCAACACTTGAAGAAATGGGGCATCTAACCAAAGAATCTCACTCTCCAAACTTGGCAACCTGCAACTTGGAAGATTTTTGCTACACAACTAAAAAGAGGTGAGTTCCAAAAGATGTACTAAAAAAATCATAGTATTCAACCAAGAAATCTTTGAACTTCTTAATAACAAATATGAAAACTTATAAAATCTAACAAAAATGATTAGATCTCACCAAGGCAAAGAAATTTGCCTCTTTGGCCTCCAACCACTTGAGTAGCTATTGAGCATAAGAGAAAATCACCATAAACAACCAAGACACACTAGCTTTCCTCCAAAGATTTTTATTCAAATGCCCAAATGGCTGAAAATTACAATGGCCCAAAATGAGAGCAAATGGAAGCAAGAGAATAGAAGAAAGCAAGAGCATGAGAGATTGTGAAAGAAGGAAGATTGTAACCAAAATGAGGAGGAGGAGCCTCCTCAAATAGGAAAAGAGAGAGGGGAGAGTTCATTTGCATGAGTGACATTTGTCACTTGGAGAGAAAGGGGGCCCATGAAGGGGGGTGCACTTCCTTGAATTAAAAATAACAAACAATGGAGAGGGGAAAATCTCTCATCACCCATGTTTTATATTTCAATGTTAGGCCAAGGGGAGGGAATCATAAAGGTGGAACCCCCCTTTTGGCTTAACCCCCCCCTTTTGGCTTATTTAAATTTTTCTCATTTTCCATGGTGAAAGAGGGTTTCCCCCTTTGGGAGACAACTTGAAACTCTTAAAACACTTGCTTGGGGGGGGGGCTTTTGGCCTTTTACTTTACTTTAGGGACATAACACTTGGAAACTTAAATTCCCCTCCTCAAGTGACTTTAGTCACTTTACAAAATTTTACCATTCTAATTAATGGCCAATTTTCCTAATTTTCTTGACTGACTTAGGGAAATCCATCCAAAACCTTATCAAAACTGAACGGAATGTCTTCAAACTTGGTCTAAGGGTGTAGGGAGTCTCATGCCATTTATTTTGAGTACTCATACCCCTATTTATGAGCATTAAGTGCCACTTAACTCTATTTTACATTACAACATTTTATGCTGAGGGACATTTTTTAATTACCAAAAATTTAAAAAGTCCTAAGTAAAACTTAATGAAATTCCGCAAGACTCTGGATAATGTATAGCACAATAATAGAGAACATTTCTAAGCCTTAATCACCCCATGGACTCTATCATTAGAACGCCTTTCACCACTTTGGAGGAAATTTTGAGTGAAAAACTCAGATAATTAAAACTAGCCTAGATCCAAATCCTAGGCTCTATCAAGCGTCGAGAGGGATCAAATCTTTCGAGGTGTAAACCTCTCCTTGAATAGCTCCTTGAGTGCAATACTTGAGCCACCTAATCCTAAGCTCTAAAGTCTCTAGTTTAAGTTTCATATTTACTTTTTACTTAGTATTATTCTTTTTTGTTTATGGCCGACATAATATTTATTACTTTTTACTTTGTATTATTATTTTTTGTTTACTTTGTATTATTTTGTTACTGGACAAACACTCCACAAACACTCTAAAGTCTCATATTTATTTTTTACTTTGTATTAAAAGTAAAAAGTAAAGTCTCTAGTTTAAGCCTCATATTTACTTTTTACTTTGTATTATTCTTTTTTGTTTATGGTCGACATAATATTTACCACCTAATCCTAAGCTCTAAAGTCTCTAGTTTAAGTCTCATATTTACTTTTTACTTTGTATTTTTTTTTTTTTTACTTTGTATTATTTTGTTACTCGACAAACACCAAGATCTCCCTCGTACTGGGCTGTAGAATGCCTCTCGGCGCAATCACTAAAAATGAATTTTAATTATCCAAGGAAAAAAACACTCGATGAAAAGACTTCCCTAATGATAAAATCCTAGACAACTAAGTTTTACAAAAATTGACCCTCGTGCTGACATATCATTACAAAATCTTCCACACACGAAAATTTCATGGAGAAGAGTTAAGAAGAGAAAGAGGAAAAATTGTCTCACTTGAAAAACTTTGCTAGGTACATCTTTCTCGTCTTCAAGGTACATAGTACATGGTTGCCCACCTAGTTGGCTTGCTGGTCAACACGGACATCAATAAATAATAAATAATAATAACTAAGTGAAAGAACACATCTTAACTAAAAGGCATGACCTATAAACCATGGTGACCAGTCAATGCATACAAGTATACCGGCCTATGGCGTTGGAAATCAATTCTCTCATCTATTCATTACTTAATTATTATATATTGTCCTATATGGATTTTAACTCGTTGTCCTTTTTACATTGGACATTCAGTTTATGAACCAAATTGCTCATGTGATATCTGGGAAGTAAACATTGTTCATTTCGTTTGTATCAGAGCTGATCCCGGCCCTTGGCCACACTTTTTTTTAGTAGACCCTTAAATTTAGTTGCCCTTGGTAACATAATTGTCAGCTTTTGGCTCAACATAAACCCTCACAGTTTATATGATTACCTTGGTCTTTGACCACAACCTAGCCTTGGCCTTAAAAAATTACAAGTCTATTGAATATAACATTAGTCTGCTGCAAGGGGATAATAATCGAGACATTTCAAATCGAGTTTAAGGCTAGCACGACTGAGTATAACTGGTGACATCGAGGCCTGTAAAAGTAAAAAGGCAGTTATGGATAAGCAGCAATAACGGCGGATACGAAACATTAATTCAACTGTTATATTTATTTTGTGTTGCCACATTGAATCGGGTCAACAAAAGAAGCAAGGAGTCAATCGCCGCTATTAGAACCGCCATCATTGAATTAGGGCCGTCATCGTGCCATCCAGATTATGGTGCCACTGTGGGAAGAAAAGGGGATCACTAATAGTCGCCCATCGTCGCCATTGCTTGTTTATTCTTCGATTTACAGTCTAACAATTGAATGTAAATCATAGCAAGGCATTGACGATTCTATGTGGATATCACCATAAATTATCATGCCTTTGAACTAATTTCTACCAAGAGATATCGGACAAGAGGAAATTGTTGTCCCGTGTGGAGCCATATCTGTTCGAATTGGGCCACCGCCAAGCTATCAAACATCACAACCTTTGCAAAGTGTTAACGTGTGACGTTTGGAGCAAGCACTATTATTAATCGAATTATTTTTTATATCTTATATGCAAGGTTGGAGTACAAGCATGGTACCAAATCAATTAATAACATAGAAGAGGACCTTTTAAATTCAAGTCTATAAAAGAGAGGAGGACCTTTTAAATTCAAGTCTATAAAAGAGAGAAGAGTACAAGGGAGTATTACATATCAAGTAAGTTAGTAGTATTACATATCAAGTCAAAGTGAGTATTAGGGATTGGCTGGGGCAGCAAGTTGTTATGTGGGGCATTTGTTCTTGGCTCAGGGTGTGAGCGTCTATTCTTAGTTCGGTGGGATGGCCTTTTTTTATTCTTTCCCTGGGTAGGGGTTTGTATTTGGATCTATCCTTTTTTTACTTGTTAATAAAGTATAGCTATTTTTCTGATTGAAAAAAAAGTGAGTATTGGGGAGGATGTAAAAGAAACCATTCCAAAAAAATTACTAAGTCAAAGTAAGCTATCATTATAGTTTAGTAATTTTAATTGATTATTTAAAAGATATATTAATGATTTTTAGAGATTTTAATAAAAAAAACGTATAGTTTTTTTTATAAAGGTTTTTCAACCTTGTTTTTGACAATAATAGAATATTCAAGGAAAAAGAGATTAGCATTCATTTTTGTTCGAACGAGAAGGAAAATGATATTAATTACATTGACTTAGCAAATCAATTATTAATTCCAAACCCAAATATAATAAAAAATAAAAGCTTTTGGCAATGAATATGAAATTAAAGACCTATAACTAAACATTAAAGATTATAAATGTTATGAACATAAAATAGCATATATTATAAATATAATTAATTATATTTAAGTATTATTATTATTATAATTTTGAAAAGATGCCTCTATAAGGATATGGCCTTATGTGAAAGGTCACCATCAAGCCTATAAATATGAGGCCATTCTTATGTGAAAGGTCACCTCCATAGAATGCATACTTTCTTAGTTGCTTAAGGTTTGCTGCTGTAGAAGATTAGAAGGAATCACTACATAAATCAATATTAATAGATGTTTGACTTATTATCTTCTTAATTACTATTGCAAATATTAATATAGCCTCTGTAACCATTATATATTGTCAGACAATCAGCAAGCATACACAAGAACTACAGGAGGGAGCAGAGAACTTTTCATCCATGGCAGATGAGCTTCTGAAAACAATGGAACGCAGGAAGTGGTGGCAGATATAGCGATGAAATAATTCACAACTTTATTAGCATTTTACAAGCAATACTCATGTATAGTTGTAAAGGTATATCTTTGAAACCTTCTTTACTAAACTCAAAGCACCACTGCCTTTTTTTTCCTTACATATTCTCTCATGTTAAATAATTCACTTGCAAGATAAGCTATAGATGAAAACCGAAATTGAAATTGAAATGTTATTAATGTCCTCAGGTGAGCAAAAGCAATCAAAGGGACTGAAATAGAAATCAACATGTAAAGGTCAACAATTATAAGGGCTTTGATGCATCTCCCGAGAGAAATATACCTGAGCTCAATAAATTCATAAAACAATATTAGAGAAGAGAAGAGGAGAGAGAATCCAATTAAGCTATACCACTACAACAAAAGCGACAAAAAAGTTTGTGTAGTTGAGTTGAAGCAGAAGTGAACTATGTGTATCCAGTTCTGTTATTTTTATCTCAATTTAAAATATTTATAAAGATGGATAGCGAGAAGAAATCGATACAGGTCTTGCATGAAACACTGGTTGAGTTATTCTTTGGTAACTAGGAATCTCTAATGCTTTAATTATTCTCAAAGTTGGATGTAACTTTGCGTTGAAGAATCTCCTAGTATTTCCATCTCTTGGAAGAAGTTAGCTGTCCAGACTCCATAGAGGAATGTTATGTTCTCTGTGGTGGATGTGGTTGTTGCAACAAATGGCCCAAACGATCAACCCTAATATATCTTTGCCATCTGATTTTTAATGGAACTCTTTATGATATGATTTACTTCGTACATGCAACCATGGATTTGATAGCTTCACTAAACAGAAACGTTCAGACATATGGCAAAATGCACTTTATCAATAACAGATCTTCATATATAAAGGCATCGGAGTAGCTGCAAAATTGCAGAAAATATTTATTCCTTCTAGACAAGTTAAGACTTTTGTCCAGACAAGCTTCTAAAAGAGTGTTGTGGCAATCTTCGCGACTTTGCATTCTAGGGGCATTAGTGCAGTTAATTGTTGGTCAGTATATCTTTCTCAAAAAAATATCAAAATAAACTAAATTGTGGAGAATTGAACACTCTTTCCCGAAGTATGGCATTTAAGTCAATTTATGTGAGAAAGTTAAGTCAATTTATGTGAGAAAGTTCTTCCAGAATTGTCAAGCTGACAAAAGTCAGCTGCATCATGACATAAAATGAGATTTGCATAAATGAACAGATCCAGAATTAAAGTAAAAAGTAGGTATTCTAGGATTGATTTTATCATGGAAACATGGAAGATGGCATTATTGGATAATATGCAAACACACCACCCAACAAAGAGTAAGAGAAGTTTATTGTAGCTTTTTCTTGGAGTTCTAACAAATCAGTAAAGAGTGTTATGGCAATCTTCGCAACTTTGCATTCTAAGGGAATTAGTGTAGTTAATTGTTGGTCAGTATATCTTTCTCAAAAAAATATCAAAATATACTAAAATTGTGGAGAATTGAACACTCTTTCCTGAAGTATAGCATTTAAATCAATTTATGTGAGAAAGTTCTTCCAGAATTTGTAAATTTCCTTAAAATCCAACTAGGGCTAAAAGCATGCTAATTAATTGCTACCAATAACCATACATGGATTTCTTCACTATACAGCGGAACAATAAATACTGAAAGAATTATAGCAGCAATCACATCAATAGAGACAACTCAATCTTTTTGGGTATAAACCCCCAGACAAAACCCAAGATGAGAAAACCGGTGCAGCAGTATGAGATTTTATTTTATTAAGAAAATATAGAGCAATACAATTCAAATAACGATTCTGCCCAATTGACAAAATTGTACCACACAAAAATCACTGAGAAAAGCCTGAGAATGGGCATGGATCCCAACGCAACTATACTGTTGTTGTTGTACGGCTGTATGGCCTGTTGTATGGAATCCGTACGACTGTACAGACTGTACTTCATGTTTGTTGTATGGTCACCTCTGCTGAATCCTCCCTGTCTCTCTCTGCAAATTCGTGCTGCCTTCTCTAGATCACTGCTCCTCCGCCTTCTTCGCAAAAACTCTCTCTCTCGCACTTATTTTCCGCTGTCTCTATCAAAATGCAATTGTGTGTCCTCTCCACCAATTGATCTTTCTTTAATAACTCAATGCTAAGCGAAAACCGTAATCCCACTATAGATCTATGGATGAGATCCTCCGGTGAGATTGGATGGCCAAGATTAGATCTAGCCATCACTTAAATATTTTCACTTACACTTTATAGAAAGTGTTTCATAAAGTCAATCAATAATTAGATCACTTTAATTTATTTTCCAAAGTAAACTTAGGAAAAATAAATTAAATACAAGTGACTTCTTGATTTGAGTCTTCTGCATGCAAGGACACATGCATGCAGGAAGACCTTCCTTGTTGTCGCTTTCTAAAACTCCCTCTCAACGAGGAAGGGATTCGGTAACAACCCCATCTTGTCTTTGAACTTTACAAACTTGAGTTTGCAAAGTGCCTTGGTGAATATGTCTGACACCTACTCATCTGTCTGAATGTACTCCAACCAAATGGTTCCTCTCTGAACACAATATCTGAGGAAGTGATACTGGATGTCAATGTGCTTACTCCTGTCATGGAACACTGGATTCTCAGAAAGGTTGATACCACTTTGATTGTCACAATGAACTACAGTAGTCTCTAGCTCACTCTCGAATAATCCTGAGAGCAACTTTCTCAGCCACATCCCCTCACATGCAGCCATGCTGGCTGCCATGTATTCAGACTCTGCTGAACTCAATGCAATTGACTTCTGCTTCCTTCTAAACCAAGATACAACCCCTGATCCAATGCTGAAACAACAACTTGAAATACTCTTCCGATCCTCTACACATCCTTCCCAGTCAGCATCTGTGAAACCTTCCAACTGTATACTCCCACTGCACTCATAAACCAATCCATACCCCATTGTACCTCTGATGTAGTGAAGTATGTGCTTCGCAGCTGTCCAATGTACTCTTTGAGGGCTCACCATGAACTGACTCAAAATTGACTACAAAGCTAATGTTTGGTCGAGTGTTGACCAGATACATAAGCGACCCGATAAGATGCCTATACAATGTAGGATCAAACTCCTATGATCCTGATACATCTATCTTCCTCCAGTTGGTAACTAGAGGTATAGCCATAGGTCTACAGTCCTCCATCCTGAATCTCTTCAAGATCTCTACTGCATACTTCCCGTGTCTAATGAAGAAACACCCATCTCTCTACCAAACCTCTAGACCTAGAAAGTAGTGCATCAACCGAAGGTCTTTCATCTCAAACTCCACTATAAGATTGGACTTGCAGTCCCTGATCAGCTCCTCATCTCCTGTAAGAAAGAGATCATCCACATATAGAACCAATATGAGAAGTACCTCACCTGCCAAGAAGTACAGGTTATGGTCTTCCTCACTCCGATGGAACCCCATCTCTCGTAGATAGCTGTCAATCCTTGAGCACCATGCTCGAGGTGCCTGCTTGAGCCCATAAAGAGCTCTCTACAGTCTGCATACATGAGACTCTCTACTCTCCACCTCAAACCCCTTTAGCTGCTCAATATAAACCTCTTCCTCAATAACTCCATTGAGGAAGGTTGTCTCCACGTCCATCTGATGAACGCGCCAACCCATCTTTGCTGCCAATGATAGGATAGTTTGAATAGAAGAATACCTAGCGAAAGGGGCGAAGGTTTCCTCATAGTCAATACCTTCCTTTTGCGAATACCCCTTCGCCACGAAGCGTGCCTTGTTCTTCTCCACACTTTCTTCTATTGCATGCTTTACCTTGTAGATCCATCTAGATCCCACCACCTTCTTACCCTATGGCCTCTGAACAACCTCCCATACTTGATTCTTCATGATTGAGTCATACTCCTCAACCATGGCCTCTTACCACACATCATGTTGTGCAGCCTCCTCAAAACTAGAAGGTCCAGAGTCAATCAACTCTGTCATCAGTGCCATATAACTCAGTCTATCCGGTAGTATGCTCCGTCTAAAAGATCTTTGTGGAAGACTCACCTGTCTGGAATCCTGAACAGTGGACCTATACCACTTAGGCTGTGGCCTAGTGTCTGCCTGATGCGGCTGTTGGATATTCTCCTCCTGCTACTGCTCATCCTCTCCATCAAATATAGGAGGATCATGTCCACCTAACTCCCTCCGACCACCAAAACTTGTGCCCTGTGTCTAAACATGTACATGTGACTCCTCCAACTTTAATCCTCCTGAGTCCTCAGTTGTCTGCTCCTGTGCTAGTAAGTCCATAGATTTTCTCAAGGCTTTGTCCTCATCAAAGTGGACATCCCTGCTCACAATGATCCTCTTGTGAGCTAGGACATATACTCTATAAGCCTTGGAAGTCTCACTATACCCAACTAGAAGCCTCTTCTCTCCAGAAGGATCCAGCTTCTTCCTAGTGTCAGCATGAATGTGACAATAGCATATACTCCCGAATATGCGTGAATGACTCACATCCGGTCTAGTACCTGTAAATACCTCCTCAGGTGTCTTCCTCCCCAGTGCTATGTGGGGACACCTACTCTGGACATATACGCAGTTTGAAATGCCTGGACCCATAGGAATAGTGGTAATCCCTGATCAAATAACATGGCCTTGGCTGCACTCACCAGTGTCTTGTTCCTCCTCTCTACCACCCTATTCTGCTGCAGGGTATGAGGAACAGTGTGTTCCTTCTTGATCCCCTCTGATGTATAGTACACCATGAACTCTCTGTCGGTGTACTCACCACCGTTGTTTGTCCTCAATATCCGGATCTTCTTCCATGTTTGGTTCTCCACGAGAGTCTTAAACTCTCTGAACCGATCAAAGACCTCCGACTTGGCCTTCAGAAAATAGATCCAGGTTTTCCTGGAATAGTCATCAATGAATGTTACGCAGTAACTGTAACCACTGAAAGAATGGACGCTCATCGGTCTGCATACATCCGAATGCACCAAGTCTAAGACCTTCTCAGACTTGTGCTCACTATGTGGGAAAGGCTTCCTGACGTTCTTCCCCAACGCACAACCCTTGCAGTGGTTGTGCTTTTCCTCTTGTACTGAAGGAACTCCAATGACTGCCTGTCTCAGATGCCTTAGTGCACCATGGTGTAAGTGTGCCATCCTCCTATGCCACAACTCACACTCACTACTACTGCTACTGACCAGATCCTTTGCAGGCTCAAACTGTAATCTGTAAACCTTCCCGCTTTGAACCCCAATCATCATGTCCAATCTTTGATATGACCCATGTGGCCTAATATATACTTTCTTGTCCTGGAAAGTCACTAGAAAAGCCTTGCCTTCTAGTGTGGAAACTGATATGAGATTCTTGGTCATCCCTGGGACATATAGCACATCAGCAAAGCTGATAGGTTTTCCAGACTCCCTCTGAAATGAAATAGTGCCAACACCCTGCGCCTGATACTGCGCATCATCTCCTAACTCAATATGGAGATTTACTCCACCCTCCTGCAAGCTCTTGAAGAATGATCTGTGTCCTATCATGTGACAAGATGCATCGTTGTCCACATACCAGATGTTGTTGTTGATGAAGCTTGCCATGCAAGCTATCAAGCAAAAATCCTTGTCAAAACTCTTGCTGAAGTCATCCACCTCTGTTGAACCTGCCATCTGTGTGTTGTTCTTCTTCTTTCTATTTGGGCACTGGGAAGCAAAATGTCCTTGCTTGTGGCATATGAAGCACTTGACTTTTTCCATGTACAAGTTCTTCTTGCCACCCTTCTTCTTCTTTTCCTTCCCCTTGCCTTTGCTCTCTAGGGCTAGAACCTCTTCATCCACGATCTGTGTAGTACTGTTGGATGAAGCTGAACCTTGACCCATCTGGGTCACTTCCTGTGTGAAGTCATCCCACAATCTCTTCCAATCAGAGAGCTTCTCCCTAGCCACCACGCCTTTGGCAAAGACGTCCCATGGCTTAGAGACGCCATTGAGAGCTATACGAACTAGCTCCTCGGTCATAGCCAACCTTTACATGCAATACTTTGAGAAGAAAGCATTGGACTCTTACCTGCTAAAACCAAAAAAATGGAAACGATTTGTTGACGACACCAACTTTATTTGGCCGCATGGAAGAGAGAAATTAGATGACTTCCTAATGCATATGAACAATCAATTTGAACACATAAAATTTACCATGGAGATCCAAGAAAACAACTCCCTTCCTTTTCTTGATGTCCTGATCACTGAGAAGGAAGACGGCTCCCTAGGTCACCAAGTGTACCGAAAGAAAACCCATACGAACACATATGTGCATGCCAATTCACACCATCACCCTTCACAAAAACTAGGAATTTTGCACACACTTGCTACATGAGCAGTTAGAATTTCCGATAAAGAACACCTTGACGACGAACCAAAATACCTAGAAAAGACCCTCCAAAACAATGGTTACAAAAGAAAAGATATTAACAGAGCATTTAGAAGGGCGAAACTCATATGAAATAGAAATAGGAACAATGAAAAGGAAAACTTGGGAAGAACGTTTCTCCCATGTATCCAAGGAACAACTGACAAAATTGCCAAAGTGTTAAAGAAGAAAATCGAAACAATATTATGCCCTCCTAACTCCCTGAGAAATTTGTTAGACAGAGCAAAAGACCCCATCGACCCAAAACAAAGAAAAGGTATTTATTCGATTCCTTGCTCATGCAAAGATGTATACATAGGCGAAACGGGCCATTCAATTCAAATAAGGTTAAAAGAGCATTGTTCAAACCTTATTCATGAAAGAATTAAGAAATCGGCCGTGGCGGAGCATTCATCAATGACAAACCACCATATTTGCATCGGAGAAGCAAAATTCATAGCACTTGATGAGAACTACAATAGACGACACATATGTGAAGCAATCGAAATTGAGAAACACCCAAGAAACTTCAACAGAGATGATGGCCTCACCTTGTGCGATTCTTGGAAAACAATCATTCACTCCCTGAAAAATAAAATTTAAAATTTAAAAATTAAATTAAAATAAATAAAATATATAAAAATTAAAAATTATAAGTAAATAAAATAAAATATAATAAAAATAGTAATAACATAAGGTGAGGCCATCATCAACAGAGATGATGGCCTCACCTTGTGCGATTCTTGGAAAACAATCATTCACTCCCTGAAAAATAAATTTAAAATTTTAAAAATTAAATTAAAATAAATAAAATATATAAAAATTAAAAATTATAAGTAAATAAAATAAAATAAAAATAGTAATAACATAAGATTTAACTAAAAATAAGAATTGAACTAAAACCTAGATGTTTTTACTTTATAAAATAGAAATATAATAAAATAAGAATGAACTAAAAATATGATTTAACTAAAAACCTACATGTTTCTATTTTGTTTTATTTTTTATAAAATAAGAGTGAAATAGGAATTAACTAAGAATAAGAATTAATTATAAGGAATTAACTAAGAATAAGAATTAATTATAAAGAATTAACTATAACAAAATTAAAATTAAAAAATAAATATAAAATAAAGAATTAATTAAAATTGAATAAATTGAAATAAAAATAAAATAAAAAATAAGAATAAGAATAAAGTAATAATAATTATAACATAAAATGAAATAAAAGATATAAATGAAAATGAAAACAAATAAGAATATATGAAAATATAAGAAAAATATGGATAATAATAATAATGTTGGTTAATAAAAATTTTAATAATAAAAAATATAGATAATAATATAATAATAACAATAGATAAAGATTAATAGGTCGGCATTTTCAAATAAACAAACAAACAATATTTATAAAAAAGTGCAGATCTGTGGAGTTTCATTTGAGATACCTTTCTCTTGAAGATGGACTCAACTCTGGAGTCTGAAACGCGTCAAGAACAAAAACTCCACACAAGTCTCCAACTCCCCATGAAGATGACTGCAACCTGTGAAAGCCTTAACGAAACTAGCTCCTCATCCTCAATCTTAGAGCCCACTGCTCCAAGTTCATCCCTAATCTATGTGAGCCTTGTAAGATAAGGCACCACTCCTTCACCCTTGGCCATCCTGGTACTGTGCAATCTCTCCTGCAGCACCATCTTCTGGTTTTCATTCTTAATCTGGTAGAGACTCTCCAAAGCCTTCCACGTCTCTAATGTGGTTTTCTTCCCTGACAGATGAGGGACTATGTGGTCCTTCACCCCATCCAAGATGATCAACATTGCCCTAGAATCTATCTTTTTTCATCTAGCTAAATCTGTCGGATATGTGGGAGCTACCTTTTGATCATCAATGTGCTCTTCAACATCACTGGGATCAAGGATCCTAGTGATCCTCTCTTTCCAGGTAGGAAATTTCTATGCCCCTTGGAATCTATCCTCAACTCTCAATTGTACGGCCATAGTAAATAGTACATGTAAACCCTTGGATAGATATGCAATGATCTGTCCAACCAACCTGTTGCTTTCTCTCAGCCTGCTCTGAAGAGCTCTGATACCATGTAAATTTCCTTAAAATCCAACTAGGGCTAAAAGCATGTCAATTAGTTGCTACCAATAACCACACATGGATTTATTCATTATACAACAGAACAATAAATACTGAAAGAAATATAGCAGCAATCACATCAATAGAGACAACTCAATCTTTTTGGGTATAAACCCCCGGACAAAACCCAAGATGGGAAAACCGGTGCAGTAGTATGAGATTTTATTGTATTAAGAAAATATAGAGCAATACAATTTAGATTTCGATTCTGCCAAATTGGAAAAAATCATACCACACAGAAATCATTGAGAAAAAACTTGAGAATGGGCACGGATCCCAACGTAGCGGTACTGTTGTTGTTGTACGGCTGTACAACATACTGTACGGAATCCATACGAACTATACTTCATGCCTGTTGTACGGTCACCTTTGTTGAATCCTCCATGTCTCTCTCCTCTTCAAATTCGTGCTTCTTTCTTTGGATCGCTGCTCCTCCGCTTTCTTTGCAAAAAATCTCTCTCACACACTTCTTTTCCTCTGTCTCTGTTAGAATGCAATTGTGTGCCCTCTCCACCAATTGATCTTTCTTTTATAACTCAATGCTAATCGAAAACCCTAATCCCACTATAGATCTATGGATGAGATCCTCCGGTGAGATTGGATGGCCAAAATTAGATCACGATTAGATATGGCCATCACTTAAATATTTTCACCTACACTTTATAAAAAGTGTTTCATAAAGTCAATCAATAATTAGATCACTTTAATTTATTTTCCAAAGTAAACTTATGAAAAATAAATTAAATACAATTGGCTTCTTGATTTGAGTCTTCTACATGCAAGGACACATGCATGCAGGAAGACCTTCCTTGTTGTCACTTTCTAACAGAATTGTCAAGCTGACAAAATTCAGCTGCATCATGACATAAAATGAGATTGCATAAATGAACATATCCATAATTAAAGTAAAAAGTAGGTATTCTAGGATTGATTTTATCATGGAAACATGGAAGATGGCATTGTCGGATAACATGCAAACACACCACCCAACAAACAGTAAGAGAAGCTTATTGTAGCTTTTTCTTGGAGTTCTAACAAATCAGTAAATGGGATAATTGGAGTCCACCAATAGAAAATGAGAAGTTAAATATTAATAAATACTATTATTATTATTAAAAAATAACTTGATATTTTTAAAAAATTATGTGTATATGTGAGTTGGACACATGAGAATTAGGGTCAACCTGTGGCATATACACCCATGTTTTCCATGTCCAAAGTTTGACTATATTGAAAATGGACTTCTAACAATACCCAACAAAATTGTAATATAACTATATGTGAAAATAAATTGCATAAACAAAATTCTTATTGCTTTTAACGAGTGACCCATAGTTCCTATGAATTTATACAAAATCCCTTTTTTTTACACCAATTTCTAAATAGAATCCACATCATTCAAACATAAAATTCCATACACAATTCTTACTGATATCTACAGCATTGCAACACTCCAACAAATTAAACACCAAATATGAATCTCTCATTACAAATTCTTTGGGACATTTCAACCAATGCAATGAACATTTATTTTAGCAGCCTCTCATTCAAGCTTGGGTATTCCCTTATATGCATGCACTCTAAAAAACCATTCATTTGTTGAGTTCATAATTCTTGCAAGAAGGGTTTAGGCCACTAATATTTTTAAGAGACCTGGGATAGTGGTGTGGTGATCAAAATTTCACGACCAAGGTAACATAGGCAATTTCTAGCCATGTTTGTCAAGTTCTTGCAGTCCATAACCAATGCAAGTTAATTTGTCACAACCATTTCCCCAAGTTTAGCTCTCTCTACATGGTAGTGAAATAGTCTCTTACAACAATAAAAGCATTTCCCATGAATTTCCTCTTAAGAACATAGGGGAAAGTGATGTGAGAAAAATTGAAAATATTGAAAGGACGACTTTCATAAGAAGTGTTCCATAATTGAGTTGTCCTTTCATTTTCCAAGTTAAGAACAAGTATCCACAATTCAAGGGAAGACTTCTTACGTTGACATCTAGTACATAAGTCAACTATGTCGTCCTCTCACTTCCAACCCTGTTTTCATCTCTTGTTGATTTATAGTCCATGTTGCTCCTACCAATTTTCTTTCCATGTAAACTTATCCATTTATATTATAGTTTCATCTAAATACAAGTGATGACATGACTTAACATGTTGACTTTAAAAAACAAATTGAAATTATAAAGATTATGCACATGGAATCTGCATATCCATGTCTTCACTTCACTAAAATACACAACAATTTAGCCAACTATAATCAACCCAAACAAATAAGAACAAAGATCACACATGAGATTTGAGTATGGAAATTATGTTCCAGTATTTATCATTAAGCTTCAAAATAGCACGTGTACATCAAAACATTCATGTGTATATCTCATAATCTCTCATCTCTTTGTTGTACAAGTGGAGAAATTGATCCCTAATTCTATTCACAACTATAGATTTAGAGGGATCCACTAAAATGTAAGGAAATGTTGTAGGTTGACATAATTATCTTAAAATATTCACATGATGACATATAAGAGGACCCATCTAGAACAATAATGACTCAAACAACTCGCAAGGATACCATTAAGAGTTACATCACATAAGTTGCCACCAAAAAATATTATACATCTTAATAAACCCCCTTCGTATAGATCTCAACTTCTTAAACTTTTCCTTTGTAAAATTGGTGAAGATGTTTGTTTATGGTCTTTACTAAAGAATATAATATGTTGTAGATTTTATATCCATTAGGATCATCAATTCAATCTGAATCTATATAACTAAGAAGTGAAATATTTCCACCATATGCATAATGAACCCCATAATTAATTATTACCTAAAATATATCTCAAAATACTTTTCATTGTGTTCCAATGCATTTCCTTTGGATTTTGTATGTATCTAGAAACAAAACCAACCATAAAGCATATATCTAAAATTTAGAATGAGTCAAATAAATCAATATACCACCAGGTTGTCCATACAAAGTAGGTTCAACTTCCTTTGAAGGACGATCTATTAATAACTTCCCACCTTATTTTTACAATTAGTGAATTATAAATTTATCAAGTACATCAAGAGCATATTTAGATTCAGATAAAAAGAAAACAAATGCCACTATCCAACTATCAAATTTGCATTCCATGAAAATAAAAAATAAATCCAAAGCAATGATATCAAATTTTTTATTTAGGTTCACATTCAAAGATTTTATCATGTCATCATTAATGTATATAATCACCAATCATCCACATAAAGGATCACAACCAAGATTTTACCATTTGTGATTTTTTTATATAAAGGTTTGGATTTGATCTACATCTTTGAAATGAATTTTCAAAATATGTTCATATCAATTTCATCATTTTGTGCTCTAGGTGGTTGTTTTGAACCATATAAAGATTATTCAACTTGCAAACATACACTATATTTTTCTTATCAAAAGAACTACGGGGTTGTTGCTTATAAGTTTCCTCATGAAGAATGGCATTCATGAATTCAGTTTTAATGTCCATTTGATGAAATTGACATGTTGAAATTGAGACAATTGAAAAGATCATTCTTATGGCATTCATGCTTAGAACTAGCACAAATATTTCTTCACTGTCAATTCCTTCCTTTTGTGAGAAACTCTCATCAACTAATATATTTTTATGTTTATTTATGTAGTTTTATGCACTCATTCCCAATTATTTAAATTTGTACATCTTTTGTACATCTTGGAAGTGGCACCAATTCCTAGGTTTTATTCTTTATTTATGCATTATATCCTCCCTTCATAGTATTCTTCCATTCTTCTTTCCCTTTAACTTGCTAATGATTCACTATATCTTTTGCAATGATTACCTTAAGCATGAGAACATAATTGATTTTGCATCTATCTCTTATTGGATTGGAAGGATTACTTTCATCATCAATATTCTAAATGGATTTTGCAATCCACTTGGAAAAATTCTTGTTGCTATTACCACATCACTAGAAGATGAAAAATCAACCAACTCAACTCTAGAATTTGAATTAATTAAAGTGAAATAATCGATAGGATTATCATCATCTGTGCCATTGTGGCCATAAGAAGCAAGCAAATAATCGGTGTCAACATAACCAAACAACTCCACTAAGAGAGTATTTGCAAAAGTATGAGGGTTAAAAGGAGAGGAATCTTCATCAAACTTCATGTCCTTGATTACAAACACATCATTGATCTCTAGATCATACACCTTGTAGGCCTTGCACTTATCACTATATCCAATGAAGATGTATTTCTTGCTCTTAGGTTCAAGCATATATTTTCTCATGGGGCATGTATGCCCAACAAACACTACCAAATACCTTGAAATAGTTAATTGTAGGTTTCTAACATTAAATATTTTGTGGAGTAACACCTCTAGCTTCCTTCATAGAACCCCTCTTTAAAATATGTGTAAAATGTGCAGCTACTTTGTGGAAATCCTCATAGCAGATCTAAGAGATGATGTATACCTCACAAGAAAGAATTTAGGAATAAGATTAAGAGTGGTCAATGCAGTAAGATGAGCAACACAATAATAATACAATAGAACTCGGATAGAAGCAAAAATAATTCACACACACTAATTCATTAATCGCAAATGGACAAATAAATAATACAATGCATGAGGATTCGAATGCCAAGGTGGCAATTCGAATTAGCCTTCATGGAGTGATCAAAAGATCACCGAAGTGTCATCGGAGCACAACTAGAAGTCTTCATCATCATCAATGGAGTCATCAATGCACAAGTAACCGTCAACCATCAATCAAACTGAGTCTAACTGAGTGTGGTTGGTGTAACTGAGTGTAGCTGGCACTAATTGAATGAAGGAGGCTCAGTGGAGGGCGCATGAGGAGCTAATTGGAGTCAGAATGGGTAGTTCAGTCTCACTAGAGGTCTATCGGAGTGATACAGTCAGTTGAGAGTCAGTCTAGCCTTAAATCAAGGAAAGAACTGAAGATAACTGAAGTACAACTAAATGGTAGGTGAGAGAGGGTGAGTGGCTTCCTTAAATCAAGGAGGAAGGGCACACTAAGCTCTAGGAGGGATAAAACTGATCTGAGAGAAGCTCCCGGGGCTAGCTAATTAAGGGCTAGGTGTTGGGACTGATGACTAGGATGCATGCAATTGCATGCATGCATGCAGAATGCATGCTGCATGCATAACTGAAAATGCAAAAGGGAATAATGCTGGTAGGACTAGGATGGAGTATAGGAATATCCTAACACCCCCCCTTAATCCATCCTGGGCCCTGGTAACTGAAACCAAAGGTCACCCAATACAATGAATAATAATAACAGTCAATAAACCGAGGAAATGGGGAAAACCTCATGGGAAAAATACCCCCTTTCAAAATAGACTGTAGGGCACACAAAATAAATGCTCCAAACTCAAGCATGTGTGATGCTTGGTCATATGTCTGGAAGTATCTTCTTCTTGGGAAGAAGTGGTTCATGCTCAAAAAGCATGTGCTTGTACTTGCTCTTCAGATCAAATGTGATGAGAACAAATCCAAAAGTCTGAGGATGATCCTTGAACCTGTGATTCGAATCAGTTGAGGTAGGATCAAATCTATGAATGTGCAGATAGTCTTTTTTCTTCTCCTTCATACCATCATGGGTGAGTTTATGCCCAAAAGAACCATCAAATACCAGTGATTGCTTGGAATCCAAATTAGATCCAAGACTTGAATCATGGTTGCTTAAGATCTCCTTTGAACCATTTGAGGTGAGATCTAAACCAGTAAATGCATGAGAAATTATCCCAAGCGAATGGCAATGGCCATCATCTTCAATATCCTTCTGAGAGCATGAAATAATGATCTTACAATAGTAAATAAGAGGTGATTGATCAAGGAGAGCGAATGCATTACCTCCAATGGCTGATTTTACATCTGAAACATTCAGTAGATCATGATGCAAACCAACAGACTCTTGTGCAAGAGAAGATTTAGGAACCTCTGCAATTTCTAGAGTGTGAGTTGGCACAAAATTCGAAATAGAAGAAATTTGGAGCATGAGTGTAGAATCTGCAAGTTCTTCTTCTTTTTGGACAACTTCAATATGAGATATGTTTGATACTAGTTCATGATCAATGAGATCATCAAGGAGGGCGAATGCATCACTTTGCTTGCTCTCGAAAGGGTTTGGACCAATCCCTTCATTCTGCTTGCCAAATCTTTCATCCAGGTGGGCCCATAGCTCTTTTGGAGATTCAACATCATCAAGGGAGTGGAATACCATGCTTCGAGACATAGCATACATCATGGTTGCAATGGCTCTTTCACCTTCAGTTAACCAGTCAATCTCTTCTTCATAGGATTCGAACTCTCTTTCAAAACAATAATCAAAGAGATCATGTCTCTTCAAATATGCTATGATTTTTTGTTTCCATTCAACATAGTTGAATAGATAAAGAGGATGGATTTCTTCTGAAAACATGGAAGCTGTAGAAGACCTGCAAAAACAATAGAAAATATCTGCAACTGCTACTGCTACAAAAATGCAGAAACTGTTGCAACTGCTGCACTCGAAATCTTGATAATAACCTGCAAAAAACTCTCATGAATGGAGATAAACAGTACTCTCAACATGCTCCGATACCATGTGAAAATCCTCACAGCAGATCTAAGAGATGATGTATACCTCACAAGAAAGAATTTAGGAATAAGCTTAAGAGTGGTCAATGCAGTAAGATGAGCAACACAATAAGAATACAATAGAACTTGGATAGAAGAAAAAATACTTCACACACACTAATTCATTAATCACAAATGGACAAATAAATAATACAATGCATGAGGATTCGAATGCCACGGTGGAAATTTGAATTAGCCTTCATGGAGTGATCAAAAGATCATTGGAGTGTCATCGGAGCACAACTAGAAGTCTTCATCATCATTAGTGGAGTCATCAATGCACAAGTAACTGTCAATCATCAGTCAAGCTGAGTCTAATTGAGTGTGGTAGGTATAATTGAGTGTAACTGGCACTAACTGAATGAAGGAGGCTCAATGGAGGGTGCATGAGGAGCTAATTGGAGTCAAAATGGGCAGTTCAGTCTCACTGGAGGTCTATCGGAGTGATACAGTTAGTTGAGAGTCAATCTAGCCTTAAATCAAGGAAAGAATTGAAGATAACTGAAGTACAATTGAATGGTAGGTGAGAGAGGGCGAGTGGCTTCCTTAAATCAAGGAGGAAGGGCACACTAAGCTCTAGGAGGGATAAAACTGATCTGAGAGAAGCTCCCGGGGCTAGCTAATTAAGGGCTAGATGCTAGGACTGATGATTGGGATGCATGCAATTGCATGCTGCATGCAGAATGCATGCATAACTAAAAATGCAAAAAGGAATAATGCTGGTAGGACTAGGATGGAGTATAGGAATATCCTAACTTACTTCACCTAAAAATTTAGAATTCAATCCCTTTAAATGCAACATGCACCTAACCATTTCCAACAAATTTCTATTTGTTCTTTGGGAAACCACATGTTGCAATGTATGGAAGAATGCCTTGAATCTTTCCTATTTAGCACAATAATTTTCAAATTATTTCATAGTATACATTTTATCATCTTTCCATTTCCACTCTCAACCAAAACTTCATTTTTATAAGGAAATAGACCCATACATTTCTTATGTAATCATGAATGAAGGTTTAGCAAGTACCTAGATACTTTAAAGTTTAATTGCAGGATTATTCGTTTGATCCATAAATGATCTAGTTCTAGGATGTAAATCAAACAACATTGTAAGCAATGTGGCAACAATCAAGTTATGGGAAACAAAAGCATGACAAAATGAAGCAAATAAATAAACAATATGTTCAACAAAACAACTTGTGTTACCATGTGAAAGTTGTGTACATTACTATGTGAGTAAGAGTGTAAGATTAAAAAAACTACATGCTCCACTATTTAACTTGCATTGATATTGTGGGGTCACTCTTGCCTAACCTTTGGTCAAATTTCATTGCCCTTGGCAATCAAACCACTAGCTTTTGACCATTTTATTCTCAAGAAACACATGGAAGTATCATGAGTAAACATCATTATGCTTCCAAACAATCAAATAAATGCATAGTCATCATGAAAAATATCAAGAATTTGGCATCAACATTCCATTCAAAATCAACATAATCCATATATCACAAAGAAATACATTGAATAAACTACAAATTACCAATTTTTGTTGGTTTCTACCTCAAAGGCCATTTACTACAATATAATAAAGAATCATCAATTGAAGTTGTCTGAAACTTAGGGCGTATTAAATTTGTGAGCATAAAATGATTGCAATGATGACTCACATAAGATCTAAGTTTTCCATTACATGGGAAGAAAAATAACACCATAAAAAGGAAATCATTGACATATCAAAGTCACTCAAATCCCAATGGCCTTGTAAATTCAGTAAGGTCTTAATCACCAATGAAGAAGCGAGTTAGTGGATAACAATTGTCAAAAGAGGGAGTCTGTTGGAGAAGCCTAATCGACCAGTCGACTAGGTCCTCCCGACCGACTAGGGAGAAGTTGGATCAGTTGGTTGAGTCGGTTAGGCTAACTGATCAAACAATTAGGAAATTGTAACTGGATAACTGCTTACATGAACTATATATTAGGCTAATGAATCAAGAGAAAGGAATCTCTATCTTTGTACATGCTTGGCCTGCTCTGATAATAAAGACACTTGTTCTTCTGGTCCTTATTACTCTATTTCCTTTGATGTCATTATGTATGTATGATCTTGTATGCAATGTATGTTTGTATATAATGTGGATGCTACACTATTGGTGAATCCCTATAATCCCATATATTACAACATTGGTTTCGTTGTCGGTAGTACTGACCCATGACATGAAATGACCATATATATGTAAATGGTGAGTGAAGGAGAAATCAAGAGAGTGGTGGAACCGAAAAATTGCAAATTGTATACAGAACTGTGCAGGAAAGAACAAGTTAACACTTGCACAGTCTAGAGAAAAATTCTTCACCGAGTCTCATGAACGATTTATAGAAGTTGTCCCCCATGAAATAAAGAAATTCCTCGACGTCGTTCATGAACAAGCTAGACAACCAGAATGAAAGGTTGTTAATGCACAAACTCAATAACAAAGGAAAAGCAAACTATATGAGTAGCTTGAGAATATATGCAAAGACTTCTATGAAGAACAATCCATGGAAGAAAGAACTTCAATTGACGAAGTTCAAAGAAGATTCTATAACGACTTTCACAATGGATATTTCTGTACAATATCGACTTTGCTATATAAGTTCTTCATTGAAAAAGGAGTCAGTCATATTGTCGAGCCATGTCCTCAACTAGGCCTACCTGCTACAGTAAACTAGGAGCAAAAGCAAAAATATTGAGAGCGCTTTGTCAACAAACATGAGTGGGAATACTTCCTGAGCCCACTCCCGTCAATCAATAAGAGTTGGGTCGGCATCGGGGGGGGGGTCGCCGACCATGTGCGCTGAATAGAAGGATGATGCTAGTCGACAAAGAAATTGGAGAATGAATCCCAACAAGAAGCCAAGTCTGCCTCAACGAAATAAATGTCTAGCTAGCCATAAGCAAATAACAGATATCCAGAAAATAGAAAGAGAAAAGAGGTTCAAGCGACGGGAGAAGTTAAGGGACATTGTAATCCCACTATGTAATAGAAGAGTTATGAAGAAATCAGATGAGATGATCGAGCAACCAAAAGACCTTCCTAAGTCAAGGGAAAGTCGACCATATTAGAGAAAGGGTGAGGTACCAACACCAGTGGAGCGGTCGCACACGACGATGTTGCCCCATAGTCCTTGCATATTAAAATTCATAATGCATCGACCCTCATCAACTATGTACGGATGATAATGATGACCGGACAGACTATTAGACAAATCATCAAGCAAGACCTATGACTTGGATCGAGCGACGACACCATATGGAGTAGACTAGACCATTGTGGATGAATCACGAACCAACTATTGATTCATTGACCACATGGTGGTAATTGGATTACCTTCGCGCCCGACTTTGAAAGACACTCTTTTAATTTATTCTATTCAAACCATATGGAGTTACCCCCTGCCAGCAACATTATTTATTGAAACAACCGATCCGTCGGAGACCGGTTGCTCAATAAATAATGAATAAATGGGTGCCATGCACATGATGAAAAAACCAACTTGTTTCCATTGTTTATTAATTGATAACTTGGTAAATTCACGGAAACAATAAAGTGTTATGCGTGATCTTATGTTTTATTAAAATAACCCATAGATTAGAGGGGCTAAATAGTAGTCGTATACTTGTGGTAATAAAGTGACCTTGATGTTGTTGACATTGAAATAGAAAAGGGTAAACTATGAATCATTATTTGGGGAGTTAATTATTGGATTGATACGTTGCTATTCTATGTGGGCTACTACAAGTTTTAATAGGAAAGATGGTTTCCCAGATTAGTCATTAGATTATGTAAATCTAAGAACAACAATAGCAACACAAAATGACTATTTAATGGGTGTTGACCCTAGTTCTATTAGGAAGGGTGGAGGTATTACAAACCTCTGAAACCTAGATTTGTGGGAGGTTTGTGCTAAGCTATGCTCCCCAAGATGTGTCATAGAGACTATCGGTTGCCTATTGGTGAACTTAGGTCGGTGTAATTAACACTTTCACTTACAGGTTTAATTTGGGGTTAGGTCAATATCATAGTTGATGCTCCATTATATTCTAGCAGAGGAGAGGATAAGGTGTTGAAATATGGAAGTAGGTTAGGAAGGAAGGATGATTCATATTATTTGTGGATGTTATTTGTGAATTAAATATGTCACTGTATGTTTTGTGCTTGGTTTCTTCCATGCTTAAGTCAATTTCTCAATACATTTAATATAGTCTTAGTATGATGTTTAATTCACATTCAATTATTGTGGCTTAGTTAGTAACATGGTTAATGTCGTGTTTACTTAATTACTACCCCATGTGCTTGGTTATGATCATACAATAATTATGCATTAGAGGTGTTGATGTTTATTTTTAGCACTTATGCAAGCTATGTATACACTAGATATGCATATATACTTTGCACGTGTACACTAGTACCATTTTATATATTAATGATTAAAATGACATTGTTAATGGTTGATGCATGGAGGGTGGCATAATAGGTTTATTGTATGTTCGGTTTAACTTTCATTTGAGATATATTTACTTGCATTTAGAATTAAGTTATAGTTAAATTTTTAAAAGACGGGGAATTTGCATTTCAATTGGAATTTAACTTCATTTCAATAAAAGACAAGATTCACAACTTACCAAGATTTGAATTGGATTAGATATGAGTTTACCTTGCTAAGTGGTTCTCAGATTATTAATGATAAGTACGTGAATTCATACTTTATTATATTTTGACCCATTTGTAACTTATTAAGATGTGAATTGGAATAGATATGAATTTACCTTATTGAGTAGGTCGTTAAGTTATTAAAGATAAGTAGGTGAATTCATATTTTATTATATTTTGACCGATTTGTAACTTACGAGATTTGAATTGCATTAGATGTGATTTTATATTTCCAAGTAGGTTGTTATGTTATAAATGATAGGTATGTGAACTAATATTATATTATATTTTACCTTCCTAGGGCCCTTCTTGAAGGGTAGGAAGATGGTGGATAAATTGGATTAAAAGGATTTTGCGAGATGGTTTAAGGGTTAGTGCTTTGGAGAATTATTATTGGAGAAGGGAAAACCTTGAGTGGAGGATAATTGAACCTTGAATTGGAACCTAGATTGGGAACTTTGAGCCCATAAACTGTCAGATTTCTAGATCTACTAAACTAGCTTACCTATCTAAGCAACCAATAACATATCAACATAAATAAAGAACAAAAAGAGAACAAGGGAAAAGAATACACCAGATATACGTGGTTCACCCAACTGGGCTACGCCCACGGGAAGGTTGTCTTCTATTATCTTCCAGGTATATCCTTCAATCTTACAAAGAGAGCAACTACAAATAACCCAATACAATAGCAGAAAGCTTGTGAGAACAGTACAAGATCACTGATGGTGTCGTATGTTGTTGTTGTATATTGTATATTGAAGAGACTCCCTTGACCCTATTATATACCCAGAGATGTGGAGGAATTACTCTCACATATTGCATGTGGGATAATATAATTCTCCACAATAACACCTCTTTATATAACAATGGATATCAAGAGTATACTTTACCATATTAAATATGGGATATAATGTATTACTCTTTTACATAAGATTGTGGACAAATTCTAACATAATACAAAGACATTATTACCTTCCA
The DNA here is from genome assembly GCA_027924585.1 of Larix kaempferi. Taxonomy (NCBI): domain Eukaryota; kingdom Viridiplantae; phylum Streptophyta; class Pinopsida; order Pinales; family Pinaceae; genus Larix; species Larix kaempferi. Next base: position 536,382 of record BSBM01001557.1, on the reverse strand, counting down.
AGGAATATAATATATTCCAGCACTCCCCCTTAATAATGGTTGGGAGAAAGGCCCACACTAACACTAAGGAAGGAAGGAGTCATTATTGCTCCCCCTTGATGACAAATTCCCTCATCCCAAGCAAGGAATGAAGATGCACATACTTCGCTTCTGTTAAGGATTTGGTGAAGATATTAGCTACTTGTTGCTCGGTAGGACAATACTCAAGAGAAATAATACCATCTGTTACAATACCTTGAATATAATGAGCATCAAGGTCGAGATGCTTTGTCTTGGAGTGATATATCGGATTATAAGCAAGATGAATTGCACCCTGATTGTCACATTTCAACATAGTGGACGATTTCGGAACCAGACCAAGCTCAGTAAGGGCATGCCGTAACCAAACTGCTTCTTTAGCTACTTCTTTGGTTGCTCTATACTCTACTTCACAAGAAGATAAAGAAAGAGTCTTCACCTTCTTGTTGGACCAAGAAATCGGACCTGAACCAAGTTGAAATATATAACTTGTAGTTGACCATCGATCAGAACTGTCACCTGCCCAATCAGAATTATATAACCAGAAAGTGAAATTATAGCATTGCTTGAAAAAAGACACCTTAATACAATGTCCCCTGTAAATACCTCGAAATTCTCTTAGCTGCCTGCCAATGACTTTCATGAGGTTGCTGCATGAACCGAGAAACCATACTGAAGGCAAAAGAGAGATTTGTCGGTCTACTATGAGTTAAATATATCAAACTACCCATGAGCTGACGATAAAGAATAGCATCAACAAGAGGGGTGGTACACTCAACAGTTAACTTTACACCATACTGAAATGGCATAGGAGCAGATTTACAATCATTCATATGGAAACAAACCAATAAGTCTGTAGCATACTTCGGCTGAGAGAGAAAAATACCATCTGCCATATGCCAGATCTGAAGACCCAAGAAATAGTGCAATATACTGAGATTAGTCATTTCAAACTATTTTTGAAGATCACTTTTCATACTTTGAATTAATACAAGTTGGATGCCAATGATGATAAGATCATCCACATATAACACAATAATGAGGATATTATAACCAAAGTTCTTAACATACATATTTGGATCAGATATACAACGCTTAAAACCATTGTTCGAGAAATATGCATCAATTTTATCATACCAAGTCGTAGGTGCTTGTTTGAGACCATATAAAGACTTGTGTAATTTGCATACTAAACTTGATGATTCAGCATAAATAAAACCAGGAGGTTGTTGCATATAAATGTTTTCATGAAGGTCACCATTTAAAAAAGCACTTTTAACATCCATTTGGTGTATTTCCCATTTATAAGATGCAATGAGAGATAATATGGTTCTTATTGTATTCATTTTAGCAACAGGAGCAAAATTTTCATTATAATCAATACCTTCAAGTTGATTAAAACCTTTTGCAACTAATCTAGTTTTATATTTTTCAATCTATCATTCTGCAATGAACTTAGTTTTATAAACCCATTTGCAACCAACTAAATTATTTCCTGAAGGAAGAGCAATAAGAGACCAAGTCTTGTTCTTCATAAGAGATCTATACTCAGCAGACATAGCTTGTTCCCAATGAGGTTTTCCCTTAGCTTGAGCATAAGAAGTAGGATCGTCTGTGGCCAAAACTTTGGTCATAAGATCAAAGTTAGATCTAGTTCTCCGAGTATCAGAAGGATTACCGATATCACTACCTTCGTATTCAAGAGTTTTCCGGGCCCAAACAGGAAGATTAGAAGGAACAGAAGTCACTTCAGGAGCTTTGGGACATTCAGGTGGAACACTTGAAGAAGAGGGTGAACTAAGATCAACAACGGGCACAAAACTGGAAGATGAGGAGTAACATATATAGGAGAAATGGGAGACAATGGAATATTCAAGGTAACATGAGGTTCTACAAACTCAAGTGGTGGAGAGACTTCAGTAAATTGATTATCTCTTCTAATTATGACACTCTGATTAGAAGGATCAAATAACCTATAAGCCTTGGAATCCTCAAGATAACCAATGAATATACACATGTGATACTTGGGTTCTAACTTTTTATGTTTGTCATTAGGAATATGAGCCCAACATTCACAACCAAACACCTTAAAGTTACTAATATTTGGTTTTCTTCCATTCCATTTTTCCTCAGGGGTAACATTCTTAACAGCTTTTGTAGGAACTCTATTTAAAATAAAATTAGCACAATTGATGGCTTCAGCCAAAGATTTCTTGTGTAATCCTTTAGAATAAAGCATGCATCTAGCCATTTCAACTAAAGTTATGTTTTTCCTTTCAGCAACACCATTTTGTTGAGGTGTGTAAGGAATAGTATTTTGATGTTGAATTCCATGTTTAGATAAAAAGGCTTCAAATTCTTTCGTAACAAATTCACTCCCATTATTAGATCTCAAATTCTTAATCCTTTTACCATAATCATTCTCAACCAAGGATTTAAATGCTTGAAACTTAGGAAATGTGTCGCTTTTATTTTTCAAAAAATAAACCCATGATTTTCTACTAAAATCATCAATAAAAGTAAGAAAACAAACTGCATGAGATATAGACAGAACTTCAAGAGGACCACAAATGTCATTATGAATTAATTGCAAAGGTTCTTTAGCACGCCAAGCTTTACCCTTATCAAACATTTCTCTATGATGTTTACCAAGGACACAACCTTCACAAACACCTTTAGTAGATGAAATATTAGGCAATCCATGTACCATTTTAGTTAACATTTGCATTTTACCATAATTCAAATGACCCAACCTTTAATGCCACAATTTACATAGTTCATCAGCATGAGAAACATAGAAATAAAAGGGTTGTCTCCTAGTTGAATTAAAACCAGCAAATTTATATAAACTAGTGGTATGATCAACAGGACCAGAAGAAACTACTTTAAAATTATGGTTGATATCTTTAAGAACATATTTATCAGGCCAAGCTTCAAATTTATAACGTGTTCAACATGAAAAACATCTTTCAATTGACCATTAGCAACATTAACATTACCAGAACCAATTACGGAAAGTTGTTTACCATCACCTATAGATACTTTCTGAGATGTGTGTTTATTATTGGCATGAGATGTAAATAAAGAAGCATTACCAGTCATATGTTTAGAAGCACCAGAATCCATTATCCATTCCACATTAGAAGAAGAACTATTAAACAAAACAACAGATGCACATAAAGCTACTTGTCATTCATCGGAACCTTTCTTTTTAGCCTTAGACATTAAACGTTTCGCTTTAAAGCAATTCTTTTCAGGATGGTTAGTTTTACCACAATGTTTACAAGGATCATACACTTTCTTCTTCTTACTAGTTTCATGATGTGCATTAGAAGAATGACCAGAATTATTAGTATGATTAGAAGTGTGTGAACAAGAACCTTTAGCATTATTAAAACTTTTCTTAGGATTCTTATTATGTTCCATAAGATATTTATTAGGTGAGACTTGTCTTGAAACAATCAACCTTTCTTGCTCATTTATCAACTCTTTACAAAAATCATCAAAAGTAGGTTTCATGGTACTTTGAGACAATTCAAGAGCCCTATTCCTAGTTTGGATGAACATGTCAAAACAAGATGGCAATTTTTGATCTACAAGAATTATAAGAGCGATGTTTGTCTTCTTGTAATCTTTACCACAATTATTTAATTTTTCATTTAAAGTTTTCACTTCAGCGAGATATAATTCTACTCTTTCAAAGTTAGTAGGATCTAGCTCAAAAATCTTCTTTTCGAGGTAATAAGCAGAGACATCATCATATTTATCAAATAAAGAAGCAATCATTTTTCATACCTCAACCGGGTTGTCTTTTGCCTCAATACTTGCCTGAAGACTATCTGAAATCGTTTGATCAATGAGCCCTCTTGCTTGATCACATTTTTCTTCCCATATAGCCACGGCTTTAGCATCAGCAGGTTTCTTGTGTTCACCATTAACAATCCTCCATAGATTCTTACTCCTGAGAACATCAATCATTTTTATTTTCCATGCAAGATAGTTAGGACCAACAAGTTCAGGAACATAAGCTACTTCTGAAGTCATAATGATAGAAAATTTTGACAAGAAAATTAAACCCAAATGCTAGAAATGACAAGAGAAAAAAGTGAATAACAGAAAACTGATAAACTTTACCGATCTGATCTAAAAAAAAATGACAACAAATTTACTTACAGCCCTTAAAAAAGTGCCAAATAAAGTCACACGTGGGTCAGTCACAGGAAACTCGCATGTAGATATGATACACATGGGTTCTGCACAGGAAAGTCGCGCGCTATGCGTGGGTTTATAGTAGAGCAAGCCACAAGTATGCCGAAGCACGCGCGGGTCTGTAAAAGTAAATCCACGGGTCTACAAAGTTATATGTGAGTTCGCAGTAGGAAAGTCACATGTGCACGCACTGTCTACGAAGAAAAGTCACGGGTTTCATGTTTTAGGCTGAAACCAGTGCCGGCTAATCCGCTGACGGAAACCTGCAAAAAATCTACCAAACTTGGATGGAAATGACAGATCTTACAACCGAAAGAAAGATCTCCTTGAGGAGAATCCAAAAACATATAGATCTACAGAAGAAGAAGAAAAAGGCCCTTGAAAAATTCCTGCAAAAATCTACACAACAAAGTTAGGGTTATGAGAAAAAAAATCTCAAATATGCATAATCCTGCCTAGATCTGAAGAAAATCCTAATGGCTACCACATAGAAAACAAATCTACAAAAATAAAGAGTGTCCAGATGAAGATAATAGTTATTGGTTGAAAGCTATAGAAGGTGCTAGATCATAGCAGCCAGCTCTGATACCATGTCAAAGTTATAGATCTACTAAACTATCTTACCTATCTAAGCAACCAATAACATATCAACATAAATAAAGAACAGAAAGAGAACAAGGGAAAATAATACACCAGATATATGTGGTTCACCCAACTGGGCTATGTCCATGGGAAGGTTGTCTTCTATTATCTCCAGAAATCTCCTTCAATCTTACAAAGAGAGCAACTACAAATAACCCAATACAATAGTAGAAAGCTTGTGAGCACAGTACAAGATTACTGATGGTGTTGTATGTTGTTGTTGTATATTGTATATTGAAGAGACTCGCTTGACCCTATTATATACCTATAGATGTGGAGGAATTACTCTCACATATTGCATGTGGGATAATATAATTCTCTATAATAACACCTCTTTATATAACAATGGATATCAAGAGTACACTTTACCATATTAAATATGGGATATAATGTATTACTCTTTTACATCAGATTGTGGACAACTTCCGACATAATACAAAGACATTATTACCTTCCAAGGAATATTATATATTCCAACACAAACTTGAGGTTTTATCACTATTTTTTTTGTTGTTATTAGAGTTGTGGGCAAGGAAGGCTAGTAAACCCATAGGTTTAATATAACTACATACTTGGATAAGTTAGTTGGCTAGGAGGATTCATCCCAGTTTAGGTAACCTTTGATTGATCAAATGTTAAGGATTGGATTGAACTTGATTGTTAATTCAAACAACTGATTTTGAGGTAATCTACTATGGTTTAGATTATTTCCAATTTAAATGGAAAAAGTAATCAAAATTAATTAATTATATCAAATATATTCAATATGAAACTATGTCATGAGAGTAACAATAGGAATATATAAATTTGCGTTGTGAACTTGAAATTATTTAGATTTTGTTTACATGTTGAATTAAATAAATAGAGAAATGGTTATTTTCATGCTTAGAATAATATAGAGTTAAATTTAATATATTAATAACACCCATTAGTGGATAGGGATGCTACACATGGTATCCGAGCCCTAGCTCAAAAACTAGAGATTCAAGGGTCTATCTGAATATAGGTAATAAATAAATAGGTTGAACCTTTACAAGTTTAGTAAAGAAAAATAATGTGCAAACTGACTACTTAAGTTAGGAACATAACAAATAAACATTTTTTTCCTTGTTGACGAAATAGCTATTACATTTAGATCAATTAGTAGTTGGAACTAAGACTTACTACATGTATAAGATTCAACAACTCATGGAGGGGTTGCTTTAAAAAAATATAATGAGGCATGTAACCTCTATCCTTTTTATAAACTACTTACCAAAAAACTAATAAGGCTTGTAGCTCCTGTCCTTTTTAGTAAACCTACTCCTACAAGATGTAACAAAATAGACTAACTAGGTTTCCCTAAAGGAAACCCTTGTCACCTGTAGGGGGGGAATTAAAGAAATTAAAGGGTCATATTTCCTAGAAGAAAAATAGCCTCAAATTTCAAGGTTTCTAATCTTGAAAATTAATAAAAATATGAAATTGTTATTTTAGGGGGTTATGCAATTATAATATTCTAAGGGTTTTGGTATTTAAAAAAAAAAAAATTAGGAGTTCACCATTTCAAATTTTTAAGGATCGTTCAACAAAAAAATTCAAGGGTTAACGAAACAACACCAAAAAATAGTAAAATAACAAATTAATTTTTTTAAAACATATTGGAGGCGGACAACCATGGCTATTAGTTGCAATTGTCATGGTGGTCCCCAAGGGGGTAACCATGGCCATCCATTGAGGAAAACAATGTTCATCATGGCCATGGTGAGGGGAATGATCCCTAAGCACAACCCCCCAACCCCTAAAAAAATCAGATTAAAGAAATTTTCATTTTTTTAAACCTATAAATAAACACAACCATGAAGCAAAACCCAAAACCAAGAAAACCAATTACAACAAGGAGAGGAGATATATTAGAAGGAAGAGGGTTTGAAACTTTACAAGGGGACCTTGCCATATCTGGTATCTAATGGCTAGAAGAATGGGAGAGTTTCCTTGTAAATCCTTAAGCCTCTAGCATGCATGAAACCTGCAAATAAAACTAGAGACAATCCTGTAGAAACCCTTGAACTTGCATGCCAAAATAGCAAGGTAGAGGTTAACTAGAAAGAAAGACAATGAAACTAGGAAATCCATCCCATATAGCTTGTTGGGGGTAAGAGGGTCATTATTTCCGGTGTGCCTGTCCAAAGTTTCAAGTAGGTAACTTGCATAGAGAAGCTAAGGTCCTAATGGAGAATTCTAGCAGCTAGCACCATATCTATGTAATGGTTGATAACCACCAGGCTGAGCACCAATCCACTGTAGTGGAGTCTTCGGGTAAAAATGAATAATGTTAAAATCTTGTTTGATCCTATTGTAATAAATAGTTTCATTTCTCCATTTGGATTAGATAAATGTGAGGTTGTAGTTTATGAGCATGACAATTTTAAGTTGGTTGAAATCGTTGCAAGGGTAAAGCAAGCAATAGGACCTAGTGTTGAAGAGAATTTTGTAGACATGAGGGTATGTACAACTAGGATAAAAGTGTATGTCACTACCATAGGTACTTATGATCTCATTATTGGTATAAATTGGCTAGAGGATCATTGATATTTCTTAGACTATTAGGGGAATAGATTGCTTTGTTTATATGATGAAGGGAGAACAATTCAAATTCATGCGATTAAGATGAAGGTGACCCTACATATCATCTCCGTGATGAAAGTAAAGAGTTTCCTAAGGGCTCGTCGTCGGGACCTGGATCAGCTCTGCGGAGCCGTTTCTTGTTCTTGGAGGCCGGTGGGTCAAGACGAGGGTGAAGCTCAGACAGAGAGTCCGCGAAAGCGAAGGTCGTGAGGTCGAGTCTGCAGCAGTTTCCTGGCCCGGTGGATCTGGATTCGTTTTCTGAGATGGTGTCCCAGGCCCACACCGCGGTGCATCGTGAGCCGGGTGGAAGGCTTGCTTTACACGATTGCAGATGCAGCTTCCGTTGCTACAAATGCCGCCACCGCCACCGCCACTGAGACAACTGTTGATAAGCAGGACGGAGGATGGCTTGGAGGGCTCACGGATGCACTGGATTATGAAAGATGGAGCTGTGCATGCCACGAGCTGGTCGTCCAGACCCTGGGCTTCCTGACGGCGGGCACTTATGTGGCGGCGACGGCTGCTACCAGGCTATTTTCTTGTTGGCTATAAAAGGTTTTGAGCGTTCTTGGGCTCTTGGAGATGGCTTCGACGGCAGTGGTGTGATTTGGGTCTTCCCAGTTTGGATAGTGTTTGCAGAGGCGATATTTGTGGGCTCTTTTGAGCAGGTGTTTCTGGCAGTCTTTTCCCAGCAGATTGATGGTGAGCTCTTGCGCGGCGACCCGTGGGTTTTGAGCCCCATGGGATCTTTCGCGGCGGCGGCGGCGACCTGCACTTTCAGGTCGGCGACTCCCCCATCTTCTGCTGTGTGTGACCCTAGCCCCTAGCGGCCCTGTGTTCTAGCAGGGTTTTGGTCAACGCATGTTTTGGGAAGATTTCTGTTTGGAACCATGATTACAGCTGGCTTTTATCTCGGCTTCCCTCTTTTCTATTTTTGGATACTCTAGAAAGGCTGTGCCCTTTCATACTCTTTAGATTATGGTTTTTTTTTTGGAAAACAGGAGGATCAGGGATCCAATTGTTTTTATTTTGGTTCTTATGCCATATTCTGATATGTAGGTTTTATACTGTAACTATTGGCCATATATTGGTTTTTTGAAGAAACTCTTTGGATTGCAAAACTGAAACTTTTTTGCTACTAATGTAACGTCCTGCAATGGATGAACGCATGCTATACGCATATACAGAATGTAATTTTTCACCTCTGATGAATAAAATTACGCTTTTTTCTTGGGAAAAAAAAAAAAAGAGTTCCCTAAGGAAAGGATGTCAATTGTACTTAGTAAAGGCAATAAGAGGAGAAAATGGAATATCTTTAGATCAATACCCCGTGTTACCAAAATTCAATGATGTTTTTCCCAAGGAGCTACCAAGGTTACCTCCAAAACCATAACTTGATTTTACTATTGAGTTAAATTAGGCTATGAGCCATCTCCAAGACACCTTACAAAATGATAGATCTAGAGATTTTTGATTTGTAAATGTTGTTGAAAGAGCTATTGGACCTAAGACTCATCAGACCCAATGTTTAAGCTTGGGGTGCATTGGTAATCTTTGTCAAGAAGAAGGATGGTTCTTTGTGAACGTGCATTGATTATATAGATTTGAACAGAGCCCTGGTGAAGAATAGGTACCCTATACCTAGAATTGATTATCTCTTTGATCATATGGAGGGGGAAACACTTTTCTCAAAGATCGATCTATGATTAGGTTATCACCAACTTAGACCTAAGAAAGGTGATATACCTAAAATTACCTTTCAGTCACAGTTTGGGCACTATGAGGTTATAGTGGTTCCATTTGGTTTTATCAATGTGTCAATTGTGTCTGTATTCAAGAGTCTCATGAATGGTGTATTTTGAAATTACTTGGAATGATTTGTGCATTTCTTCTTAGATGATATTCTCATTTATTTTAGGAACAAGAAGAAACATGAGGAGTACTTATGGTTAGTGCAATCATATGTAAGAGAACACAAATTGTATGGTGAGTTGTCTAAGTGTTATTTATTTCAAAAGGAGATTCACTATATTGGTCATATTATTTTGATCCATAAACGGTTGTGGATATTCCACTGGGACAGTTCATCCCGATGGATCTTACAATTGAGTTAGCTTATGTCCACTAAATGTTAAATAAACTAGAACTATAAGAAAAAGAAATAGAGAAAAGAAAAAGAAATACAAAATCCACATAATCAACACAATATTTACCATAAGAAAACCTACTATGGCGAAAAACCTATCCAAAAATGAGGACTATGCCTTGCTCTTTTATATATAATGTGAGTACAAAGGGAAAGATGCTCTTTATGGAGTTACCTTGGGCACTATGGCCCGTATGGATATTGATAGGATCTTCTACTTCATTTGTTCTTCTCTAATATACACTCCCTTATTGTTTCTCAGCAATGGAACAATACAATAACATCATCAGAATGGAACCCCGTCTTTTCCTAATGTCTCAGTATTTAACATAGTCCGAGGTATCTAGGGTTAATTCTAGGGTTTTTACATGCCTCAATTCTTGATTAGGGTTAGGGTTTTGGAACTTGTAGAATGTTATTGAAAGTACACATGTGACTAGTTTTGCATGTGTGATAAATGAGATATGACATGGAATCCACTCAATACCATGGTGGTCAACTAGATAGGTCAACATGCGGGAGGCATAACTTCCTCATACAAACTCTGATTGAGGCAATTCTTGCATCATTGGAAAGGTGTCAGGGTGTAGAATAGCGTCAAGGGGTATGACACAAGCAATAAAATTTTGACCCCCCCCCCAAAAAAAAATATGTAATACCTTAAGTAGGCCTCGAAAGTTTCCGAACCCCAAATATGCAAAGTGAGACTTGCCCCTAAAATGGGCCCTGTAAGCCAATCCATCCAAAATTTTCACCCATAAATTATCAAAATAGATGACAAATTATATATTGATCCATTTTATATCATACCTCCTCATTTTCGGAGGATTTTGGTCCCCAAAATATTTTGGCAAGTGAGGTGAGGAAATGTTTCCTCTACCTTCTCATCGGAGTACCATTTATCCTTGCTTGGAAGTTGTTCTTTCAATTCCACCTGCTAGAGTTCATATTGTCCTTGCCTCAGTGTTCTATACTTATTGTAACAACCCACTGAAGGCCCCATCCTGTAATGTAATTATAAATATGACATTAGAGCCAAAGGCCTAATTATTTTAATATAAACATAACAATTCATTGGCTAAGGACGAGAGACTGTTGAAAGATGGGGGACTATGAATCCGCTAGAGGGAATGTTGAGGTCAAAAAATTGTAAACCCGGATATGTTTTAACATCCCTGGATCATATTTCAAAGGATATTATCTCACTAAATTCAGAACATAAAATATCTCATACAAAAACTAGTCAACAAACTAGTTGCAGAAAAAATAGTATTTGACACTGGTAGATTCCCCCCCAGGGTAGGATTTTGAAATCTTTGAGGTTTGTAAGATATGAAAGTGGATGTACAAAAGCAAGGATATCATATTCAAGTCCAACTTCACAGTCCTGTGCACAATGTATTGGGGCCATTTGTAGAGACCTTGTCATTTAAGGAGTTTTTTTTTTTTTAATAATAACACATAACTCCTATTGTCCACAATAAGATACATCTTCTCATTATTACTAGATTCCATACTAGACATCATTTTCTCATTACGACATAGATGTTCCATAAGTAAGCAACTTCCTATAGGACCTACACTCGAATCTATCTATAACTGAAATTCAATCCCTAGAAGATTTATAAGACGAAGTCGACGTTCTGAACAATTTAAATTAAGCCACTTCAGTATGAAAGTACATGTCTATGGTATACTTAAATTCAAGGTGTTTTGATATTTTAACTTTACCCTATATACATTAATTCCAATTCAAATCATTCCCCTTAAAAAAATTGGAATTAATATTTCAATTATATCAACAATCCTACTCTATGCAACAAAATCTTGACATTAGCTAAAAGAAGTACAGTCATATAAACTTACAACCTATATATATACTTGCTATGCATGAATATATGTAACTAACCCATTTTTACAACTAATCCATTTTTCCCCATTTTTCCTTTTACACTTTCCAAGCATAAATGCATATAACTAATATACTTTTATATCTACACTAAACGCATAAAGACAATATACCGCAATTCCATTCATACTAACAATACACAAATAATAAGGCACTATTGACTTGCACTATTAACCATAAACAATTATATTGCACTATCAATTTAACAATAAACAATTATAATGCACTATCAAGTTATAAATATTAACAATATGTTTATCTCCTTCAAATGTTCAATTAATTCCAAAGGACTATAGGTCATGAACATAAACATTATCCTAACCAAAGATTGCATGTATCTTTGCATGATTTATTTTAGTTATATTTTTAAATAAGTAATACAATACTACCAAAGAATTTATATACCCTTTTTCTATTTACGAGGTAATGCATAAATTTAATAATGATATATGCATTTAAAATTAAAACATAGACCTTTATATTTCGGTAAAAATGTACATAAATGAATACAACCTATTCATTTAAAAATTACAAATGAATATACCCTTTTTCTAAACGAATACAACATATTCTCATTCCATTTGAAAATTACAAACATGACTTATTTAAGATATATTTTTAAATAATTATCCCAATCTATTTAAAAAGACTTCTATATCTCTTTTTCTATTCGTGGAACAATACATAAACTTATTAAGATATATATATTCTAAACTTATGATGTGACCCACTAAGTAATATATGGAGTTTCATTCTAATGTCAGAAAAATGCCTAACTGCATTAATTAAAATATATATATAAAGAGGCAATATGAATTCGTTAATTGATGCGCATAACCTTATCTTAAACCTAGGATATCTTAAACCCAGGATCGAGATGTATATCAAATAAAGTCATAAGTGCACTTTTTTTCACAGAAAAGTCATAAGTGCACTTAACAATGAAGAATGCTATTTAAAAACGCGAATGATAATAATTGTAACAGAATGTGAATTAATAATCTACGCAAGAGCATACTAAAATGTTTGACAGCCCCGAAACTCCTCTCCAAGTGTCACCGAGCGTCAACATCCACCGTCGAATTTACATGAGGATCAGAATTACACAGCAGTGCCATCATGCCTGAGAACTCGGCACGCGTCATACACCTGTCCGCTGCTCTCCATAGGTGAGGGCAACAGACTTGAGCTGGGAAGTTCAGATTCGGATTACATAAAAATTAGAATATGGCAACATCAAAGGTTGATTGACAGGTATGGTGGATCGATTCTCAATGGCGTAAGATGTAGTCTGATAACCGCTTTCAATGGTTGCTCAACGCAGGAGAAATAAGAGGTGAAAGAGACAGAGCAGAGATTGTTACATATTGTGTCAAGCGACAGAGGTGCTGGTAATTTTGAGTTTGATCGGAGATTAAATTAATAGCATGAACAGGTCTGTTTTCTTGATCTTGGAAAGGTTAAAGAGTATACACAATCCGAAAAGAGTTTTGGGAGCTGATCACAATTTGGGAAACAAGCTCAGTGTAAGAACAGGGAATGCAACCATTCAAGGTAACTCCAAACACAAAAGGACATCCGAGATGAATCGAAGAGCTTAATAACTTAAATGAAATCGATCCATCGTTCTGCTCTGAAATGCACAACATAAATTAAAGACAACTGAAAATAGAATGACCAGAATTAAATTAATAGATCGAACAACTTAATCTCCAAAGGAAATCGATCCACCGTTTTACTCTGAGATGCACAACCTGAATCGAAGACTGGAGATACAAGAGCATGATTTAATTTAATAGATTGATCAACTTAATCTTCAAAGAAATCGATCCACCGTTTACTCTGAGATGCATAACCTGAATCGAACAACTGAAGATAAAAGACATGAACTAATTTAATAGATCAAAGCAATCTATCCTCCAAATAGAGTCGATCTATCGATTTATTCTGAGATCTATAATACTATCGGAAATCTGAGACTGCAATGGCATAGTAATTTGATAAATCGAAACAACTTATTGTCAATCAAGAATCGATCTATCAAAATAAATTTTATTTTGAGATGCAAGAAGTCAGGAAGGAAAGACGCACAGTAATTCAACGAATATCCCATGCGAGAGGTCGGTCGGGTTCAATGTAGAAAAGAAAATCGGTCTGGTTAAGAAAATCGATCCATGAAATTTACTGACAGAAAAGGACTCGATCTTAATTAATTTAAAATTTAAATATCCACTGATACCACTTGCCAGAAAACGATCCACTAAATTAACTGAAATCGATCTAACTTACCATATCAAATTAACAAGCTTTTAAGACGGAGCTCTGTAGTTGAATGTAGAGAGTCGGTATACACAGAGGATTTACATCCAGAAAATTATGCATTGAAATCGATCTAAACTTTAAAATGTAGACTGAAGTCGATCTAACTTGTATCAAATTAACCGGCTTTTAAGACGGAGCTCTGTAATTGAATGTACAGAGTCGGTCTACACAAAAGATTTACATCCAGAAAATTATGCATTGAAATCGATCTAAACTCTAAAATGTAAACTGAATTCGATCCTAGTTTTAATATGTATACTGAGATTTTAAATACAGAGACGACCGGAATACTTAATTAGAACTGCAATCAAATGGAATTCGGTGAACTGCATACTAAGCTATATATACCTAGAAATTTTATTAGCACTCTTCAGTTTAAACCTCCCGATGGACTCTCACTCCCCTCCGTTGGATAATCAACTTATAGGTTTCAATAATAAATCAACCAGATTAAGCTTTCTAATAAACATTCGATCAAATCAAATACCACACAGATTCTCATAATATTATTCATACAATACTTTCTAATAACCCTTTCAAGACTATTTGAATTGCAACCAGAAATATGCTCTGAAAACTTCATTCAAATAAATTTCAGACTGATATAAATCACATTTTACAGTAAATATCTTTTAGGCGGCCGCGTAAAATGTTCTAAAGGAGTGCTGAAGTTGATCCTCGCTGTCCTATTGTTGGAGATCTCAACCATTCACCGGCGGACACCTCGATTACCACCCTACCACTCTAGAAGTACTCTCCTTCCTTTCGGACCCCAAGCTAATCGGGTCGTAGAGTCCACACACAATAATCAAGAAACCCAGCTTGGGATTCCCCCCATCAAGATTTCCAACCAAACCCTCAATAGCAGCAAGTCTTGATGCAATTCAAAATTACGATAGTCATCCAGGTTCTGGGTCCCTTACCCATTCCCCATGCCTTCCTTATAAAAGAGAATCTCATGCGACACATGTCGCTTCATGCATAAATAATTCTTTAATTAAAAACAACTCACCCATCCAAGTGTTAGTTTTTCTAGGAGATGCGCCAACATCCCTAAGTTTGTTCATGTCTGTCCCCAGATATTTTACTTAACTCCTAGCTTTTAGTTGACTAGGTGTCCATGCTTAGGATTCTACTTTGCTCCTAAATAATGGTTTAAAATAATCACTCATGTGCAAATGCCTAAATTAATCAATATTATTTAAAAGTCAAAATAATCATTTATGTGCAAATGCCTCAAATACTCTTATGCATTTTCTAAGTAATGATCTAGATGTAATCTTATAAGTTTTTATGCTTTTAAGTTTAACAATCAAATTTCCCTAGGATCCCGGTACCGTGCCATTGGGCTTCCCCATTCCTTAAATTCATTTCCCCGACATGGCACCACTCCGTCGGGTCCAGTCATCCATAGTTTCCATCCCTCGGCAAGGTACCACATCGTTGGGTCCTTGCGTCCACTCTTTCCGTTCTCGATAGGGTACCGCACCGTCGGGCCCTTCTGTCATCAACCTTCCGTTTTGACTTGTGGGAACTTCATGTAGGGATTTCAGGAACCATTACCTTCCATCCTCCGTCTACACACTATTATGGACTAATGGCACTGAGGAGTGAGTCCGTTCTCACTGCACGCCCCCCAAATAGTATGTGACCAGCTCCGTTGTGGCCCACTTCGTACACCTTCACGCTTTCCTCTTGAGCAAGCGGATCAGTGCTTATCTTCCCAGCGTGGTATTCTGTAGGGAGTCGACATCGTCGTCGCTCTCCATGTGTGTGATTTACCCATACTCTATGATCCTTCATATTCCTTTGTGTGTCCGTCGGTGAACCGTTTCACCTGTCGCTACACACATTTCTCACAAACAAATTATTAGTATGTTAACAATAGAATTAACACCCTTAGTCAAGTGACGGAAGAAGCGCATTTTTACCATGCACCTGCAGCAGGAAGACATGACACAAGTTCATGCAGAGATGAATCCTCTCTAAAAAATGCATTTAAATGCATTAATTGTGCTTAAATCATTCTAAATGGTGCAAAAAGCCTAAAAACTATGAAAAGTGGGTTTTCAAGCTAAAATAATCTAAATGGATTATCCCACACTCAAAAGAGAACCCTAAGGCACATTTCCCAATGCTATATAAGAAAGGCTTTGGGGCATGGTAAGGACACACAAAGGAAGAGCAAAGGAATGCTGGAAATATTCTGAAGGAGGAGAAAAAGCTCAAATTCTTCAAAAGCAAGGGTGAAGGAAGGGAAGCTCATGTCAATGGAGGAAGGATGTATACCTAATGCCATGGTAAGGATGTACTTCTCCATTGTTCTACTATGAATAGATTCAAGTTTTTGCCATTATGATGTTTGAATGTTGCTTGTATTGTGTGATTTAAACTTTTAAATGGTTGTAGATCTTAAATTTGCTTGTCTTAAATGGATGAATGAATGTAGATTTAAAATAACTTGTGATAATCTTTTCATAATGCTGACGTAGAGACTCACCAGCTCTTAGAATAATAGTCAAATTAGTGTAGACATGTCCCTGCACTAAAGATTGTTATCAGAATGGCGACCATAGCTGGCTTGTTGAATTTTCTTGATTTTTCTTGAATTTTCTTCAAGTTTTAAGGTGTTCTCCCTTTAAGATATGCTCCTTTGTAGCTTAAAGATTCTTAAAATAACCTCAAATCTAGCTTGAGCAGCTCAAGATCAGCCTAAATTCATCTTTAATTCATCAAATCACATCACTTTACACTCAAATCTGAGTATTCTTGATTTGTTTAAAGTCTATAATTTTGAATTTCCTGATTTGTTTTGAGTTTCTTAGGGTCTGAAACTTTGCATTTCTTGATGTGTGAGAGCTGGTCTACGTGATTTCCTTAAAACATTCTGGCAAGTTTGTCTGTCATCCCCTGCATATATTCGAAACCTTTAAAGGTCTGCGTTAACATCTTTATCGAGACCCTGCTATGGTGGTGTCATATCTTTTAGAAATCAATTGTGATGCTATGGTGGTGTCAGACCTTTTAAAATCGATTGTGATACATTGTGATTCCCAATTCAAATTAAATCTCAGCATTAAAACTTTCTATTAATGCTACCCTCTGTGTTTTTAACACTCTGCCCAGACGTTTGAGCTCTGTCAGGTGTCTTCTCGTTTCAAAGGATTTCTTTAACCCTGAAACCCTGCAAAGATCTCAACACTTTGAAGATCTGCCTCCTTTCTTTAAACCCGGTGTATAAATGCAATAGTGTATAGGTCTGTAGGCTCTCACAACTCTGCGCGTGGTCCTATCCAGCCTCCCCATCGGCGTGTTTTGCAAACCTGTAAAGATTTCTGAGTTCGAAAGATTGACTCTCTACAACTTTGCATGCCAAATTCTTTTAAAATCTGCCACGGTTTTGGCACTTTACATTTAAAATTCATTCAAACTCTGCCTAAGATTCGTTTCAAATTCCTTAAGACCAGCGTAAAGCATTTAGCAGAAACTTAGCAAATCCTGGCCTCCGACCCCATAAAATCCATCATCCTGCACATAAATTGGCAGCCAAAATTGGGAATTCGCAGCGGTATAATGGATAGCCTGTTGCTGTTCAGTTTGGAAGAGAATTTTCACTAAAATTACTCAACAAAAACTGAGTTTGCCGAAATTTTCACGTCAATGAAGGTACATAAATATTGGGAGTTTAGCCTGCATTAAAACATTTAAAGCATTTTTACCTTAGCGTTGGTAGTTTGGGGTCGGTGTTGAATCTTCTTGAAACCCTGCAATCTCGGCGTTGATCACGTTGACACTCTATGAGACCTTATCCTCTGCCATCATTTGGAGGTGTTAAAGTTTGTGAAAACCCTATCACAGTTTTGGAAAACTATGCCAGGATCTTTCCATCTCTGTGCTTCCATTAAATCCCAGGTTGCATGTTTAAACTTTGCAGTGACAGGTTAAAAGTGTGCGTTTTTCTCAATTTCTTTACATTCTAGTGTTGTATGGTGAATGCGCTTTCGTGGTGACTATATGCATTCCCATGAATTGACTTCTCTATGATTGGACGAAATTTGGTTGTTGGTTGTTGGTTTGTGTCGAAGGCATATGCATGTTCATCTCCAGAGTCCTCAGGGTGATCACTGCGTATTAAACTTGGATTGCTTATTTCTTTAAGTTGTAAGCTGGGTGCTATACTGGTGTAAGGTGTAGGCATTGTCATCCTCCAGAATTAGTGTCATGCTGCTACATATTTTGCATTAAAATGTCAACCTTTAAACCAACAGTCGAATACTATGGGTGATCTGGAGGATTGAAGGCATTTCCATTTCAAACCTTGAAGCCTTGGTGAATAGTGAACGCATGTTGATAAACTTTGAAATCTTCTTGAATTTGAAATTTGAAGTGAGCTTGAGCACCCTTTTTGAAATTTCGAAATTTTGGGTAATTTCGACATATTTTTCATTTTGGTTAAAATGAATTCGAATTTTTGTTCAAGCCCTTAATTTTGATTTAGGAAAAATTATGCCATATTTTTAACGTTTTTTAAAGTTGTTTTTTTTTTATTAGAGTTTTAACCTTTAAGTTTGAATTTTAAAAAAAAAAATTGTTAAAAAAGAAAACAATTGCCAAAACAATTTTTGAATTTTTTTATTTTTCTTTTTAGATTAAAAAAGAAACATTGCCAAACAAAAATTGATTTTGGGTTAACAACTTTAATGTTGAACAAAAAATTAAATTTTGAAATTTTTTGTCTTTTGAAAAGTTTGGTTTAGGTTGAGATATGCCTGGACCACCATACACAGTTGGAAGCACCATACAAACTTGAAAGATCCATCTACACACATTTGCATTTGACAACCACCTTACACATCACATGTTTGAGCTAATTTGGGAATCATTTCTTTCCATTAAACAGAATTAAGACTTTGAATAGTTTCATTTTGTTTTACAGTCAGAATATTTTCATGATTTTCATGCACAATTAGAGAGAGTTGTACCTTTAAAGTTGAGTTTTCTTGAGATAAATTGTGTATGAGGCACCGTATCCTCTTCACTTTCATCTTAGGATGATCTTGTGAATGAGAAAGTGTATCTCGTGTGTAATAGTTTAGGAGTTGATTTTCAAGCATCTTATGTTGAGGCACCGTATCCTCTTCACTCGCATCTTATGATGATCTTGTGAATGAGAAAGTGTATCTCACGTGCAACAGTTTAGGATTTAATTCAAAAGCATACCAAAGGGCTCTGCGCATCCTCTTCATTTGGGCTTTCGGGCGATCTTGTGAATGAGAAACAAGGATCCCCCGTGTAATAGAATTAGATTCAGGGTTACTTGAAATATTTGTTTGGATTACATTGATCTTTACACATCGATTACTATCCATATTTCAGGAAAACTGTGCATGAACATAAAACATCTACTAGAAATTTTGCATGTTTGAAAGAAGCTCATGAACCTTTAACCCTTCCTTCAGTTAGGATATTCATCGAACTAGAAGATAGCATCATGAGCATTCTGCATTGTGTGGTTCATTTTTTTTTCGAGTCAAAACACCATCAGTTTCACTTTCACTCCTGAGACTAAGCAAACTTCCACTAAAATTGGCGCTTAATCTAAAATTGACAACCTTTTGATTTTAATATCACTAATAAGATTAGGTTAGTGCCCTGGATTAGGTTTGGAGAGTTAACACTCCTGGGCTACAAAACTTTGAAACTAGCATTGATTAAGAGAGTAAATCCATTATCGAAAAAACGCTTGTCAAGAAAGCACTTTTGAAACATGCGTCAAGCACGAGGTCAATCTGAATAAGTAAGGGTGGTTCCCCCTTCTTGCTTATTTAGTGGGACATGAGCTTATCGAAGGGATTCTATGTTCAGTGACAAGTCCTCGGGGTGACATCACTGTTTCTAGAGTTTTTGGTAATAAGAGTTGTCCTCGACTTACAACTGTCCGCTCGACTGTCGATTGCGAAGTGGTAACTTTAGTGGCTATTCTCAGGGTATCACATAGGTTGTTGTGAGTGGGACACACTTGCAATACCTGAGACAGACTTTGGAACTTTTACTCCTTGGGAGGGTGAGTGATCGGGTACCAACACTTATACCCCTGGCAATTAAAGTTTATTGTAACTGTTTCTCACACCTTCGCTCCTAGCAATTGTATGAGAACATGAAATCCCTCAACAGCTACTAGTTTCGGAAGGCCCTACAATCCAACTTTTCACTGAGCTTCGATTCTTTGGAAAAGTAAGTTTGCTTGCTTGAAATCTCTAGGGAATTTTTACTGTGTGGACACTTTATTTTGTTGAGTCTAGAAAGCCATAGGATTGTTTGATTTTGTTTTCAAAAACTTTTTAAACATATCCTTTTATCAATATTCTTCAAAGTGGCTAATCTTCCGACCCACCAGTCACAGCGGCATAGAGGCGAGTCACCAGAAGTTGAAAGCCCCGCTACATTGCGGAGACGACTACAAAATACAAGACACTTTGACTTTGAAACCAACACACTTCTAACTTCAATAATCAATAGTAGAGCAGAGACATATCAAACAAATACTACAACATCACCTACCCAAGAAAACATAGAAATTGTTGATCCTCTTGCTCCAATCTCAATTGAAACAGTAGAAGACAACACGACAAATCCCGTAAATCCACCTCTGACAAATCTTTCAGACCCAGTGGTACTCCACATTAGTGAACCCTTGAACACCATCAATCCTCTTGTGGCACACTTGGTACACATGCTAAATTCAACATCTAATCCCATGGCTTCATCAGGAGCACAAGGGACCACATCAACACTATCTCAAACAAGTGTTGGAGGTAGCAATACTCCCAACATCCCTATAGCTTCATCAGGAGCACAAGGGACCACATCATCACAACCACACACGGTTGTTGGAGGTAGTAATATTTCCAACTTGACCTCTACCACAACTCCACCAATTAGTTTACATGCTTCTACTGTAAGTTCAACTGGCACTTCAGTGCCAGTTGGTACAATTTCGAGTCCTAATCCCGGAAGTACATCCACTTTACCTGCAGGGATACCTACTGGAGGGAGTGCTTTACCAAACTTGGGTTTCCCATATGGTTTGGCTACTCAAGGTCAAAACAATCTAGGAGTAAATCAAAATCCTATTGGCATACCAAACAGTCTTCCAAGTTCTACACCTGGGGGGAATCCTTCATTTTGGAACCTCAATATCCCTAGTGGACTTAACGGACCATGGAACACTAATGCTAATTGGGGTAATACTCCACAAGCTGATGGAAGTAAAGCTAATTGGGGTAATCTTTCAACAGTCTCTCGTCCTTAGCCAATGAATTATTTTAATATAAACATAACAATTCATTGGCTAAGGACGAGAGACTGTTGAAAGATGGGGGACTATGAATCCGCTAGAGGGAATGTTGAGGTCAAAAAATTGTAAACCCGGATATGTTTTAACATCCCTGGATCATATTTCAAAGGATATTATCTCACTAAATTCAGAACATAAAATATCTCATACAAAAACTAGTCAACAAACTAGTTGCAGAAAAAATAGTATTTGACACTGGTAGATTCCCCCCCAGGGTAGGATTTTGAAATCTTTGAGGTTTGTAAGATATGAAAGTGGATGTACAAAAGCAAGGATATCATATTCAAGTCCAACTTCACAGTCCTGTGCACAATGTATTGGGGCCATTTGTAGAGACCTTGTCATTTAAGGAGTTTTTTTTTTTTTTAATAATAACACATAACTCCTATTGTCCACAATAAGATACATCTTCTCATTATTACTAGATTCCATACTAGACATCATTTTCTCATTACGACATAGATGTTCCATAAGTAAGCAACTTCCTATAGGACCTACACTCGAATCTATCTATAACTGAAATTCAATCCCTAGAATATTTATAAGACGAAGTCGACGTTCTGAACAATTTAAATTAAGCCACTTCAGTATGAAAGTACATGTCTATGGTATACTTAAATTCAAGGTGTTTTGATATTTTAACTTTACCCTATATACATTAATTCCAATTCAAATCATTCCCCTTAAAAAAATTGGAATTAATATTTCAATTATATCAACAATCCTACTCTATGCAACAAAATCTTGACATTAGCTAAAAGAAGTACAGTCATATAAACTTACAACCTATATATATACTTGCTATGCATGAATATATGTAACTAACCCATTTTTACAACTAATCCATTTTTCCCCATTTTTCCTTTTACACTTTCCAAGCATAAATACATATAACTAATATACTTTTATATCTACACTAAACGCATAAAGACAATATACCGCAATTCCATTCATACTAACAATACACAAATAATAAGGCACTATTGACTTGCACTATTAACCATAAACAATTATATTGCACTATCAATTTAACAATAAACAATTATAATGCACTATCAAGTTATAAATATTAACAATATGTTTATCTCCTTCAAATGTTCAATTAATTCCAAAGGACTATAGGTCATGAACATAAACATTATCCTAACCAAAGATTGCATGTATCTTTGCATGATTTATTTAAGTCATATTTTTAAATAAGTAATACAATACTACCAAAGAATTTATATACCTTTTTCTATTTACGAGGTAATGCATAAATTTAATAATGATATATGCATTTAAAATTAAAACATAGACCTTTATATTTCGGTAAAGATGTACATAAATGAATACAACCTATTCATTTAAAAATTACAAATGAATATACCCTTTTTCTAAACGAATACAACATATTCTCATTCCATTTGAAAATTACAAACATGACTTATTTAAGATATATTTTTAAATAATTATTCCAATCTATTTAAAAAGACTTCTATATCTCTTTTTCAATTGGTGTAACAATATATAAACTTATTAAGATATATATATATATTCTAAACTAATCCCAAGAGTTAGCTCAATCAGTCGAGCACCGTAGTTAGGCCTTCCAGCATGTGAGGTCGCGGGATCCATTCTCCTCGACACTCTTGGGGTTAGATATGCAAAATGTGCCGAAAGTGTGATGGCCCCTTATGTGACCTACTAAGTAATATATGGAGTTTCATTCTAATGTCAAAAAAATGCCTAACTGCATTAATTAAAATATATATATAAAGAGGCAATATGAATTCGTTAATTGATGCGCATAACCTTATCTTAAACCTAGGATAGAGATGTATATCAAATAAAGTCATAAGTGCACTTAACAATGCAATATCACTGAAGAATGCTATTTAAAAACGCGAATGATAATAATTGTAACAGAATGTGAATTAATAATCTACGCAAGAGCATACTAAAATGTTTGACAGCCGCGAGACTCCTCTCCAAGTGTCACCGAGCGTCAACATCCACCGTCGAATTTACAAGAGGATCAGAATTACACAGCAGTGCCATCATGCCTGAGAACTCGGCACGCGTCATACACCTGTCCAGGGCTCGGCTGCTCTCCATAGGTGAGGGCAACAGACTTGAGCTGGGAAGTTCAGGTTCGGATTACATAAAAATTAGAATATGGTAACATCAAAGGTTGATTGACAGGTATGGTGGATCGATTCTCAATGGCGTAGGATGTAGTCCGATAACCGCTTTCAATGGTTGCTCAACGCAGGAGAAATAAGAGGTGAAAGAGACAGAGCAGAGATTGTTACGTATTGTGTCAACCGACAGAGGTGCTGGTAATTTCGAGTTTGATCGGAGATTAAATTAATAGCATGAACAGGTCTGTTTTCTTGATCTTGGAAAGGTTAAAGAGTATACACAATCCGAAAAGAGTTTTGGGAGCTGATCACAATTTGGGAAACAAGCTCAGTGTAAGAACAGGGAATGCAACCATTCAAGGTAACTCCAAACACAAAAGGACATCCGAGATGAATCGAAGAGCTTAATAACTTAAATGAAATCGATCCATCGTTATGCTCTGAAATGCACAACATAAATTAAAGACAACTGAAAATAGAATGACCAGAATTAAATTAATAGATCGAACAACTTAATCTCCAAAGGAAATCGATCCACCGTTTTACTCTGAGATGCACAACCTGAATCGAAGACTGGAGATACAAGGGCATGATTTAATTTAATAGATTGATCAACTTAATCTTCAATGAAATCGATCCACCGTTTACTCTGAGATGCATAACCTGAATCGAACTACTGAAGATAAAAGACATGAACTAATTTAATAGATCGAAGCAATCTATCCTCCAAATAGAGTCGATCTATCGATTTATTCTGAGATCTATAATTCTATCGGAAATCTGAGACTGCAATGGCATAGTAATTTGATAAATCGTAACAACTTATTGTCAATCAAGAATCGATCTATCAAAATAAATTTTATTTTGAGATGCAAGAAGTCAGGAAGGAAAGACGCACAGTAATTCAACGAATATCCCATGCGAGAGGTCGGTCGGGTTCAATGTAGAAAAGAAAATCGGTCTGGTCAAGAAAATCGATCCATGAAATTTACTGACAGAAAAGGACTCGATCTTAATTAATTTAAAATTTAAATATCCACTGATACCACTTGCCAGAAAACGATCCACTAAATTAACTGAAATCGATCTAACTTACCATATCAAATTAACAAGCTTTTAAGACGGAGCTCTGTAGTTGAATGTAGAGAGTCGGTATACACAGAGGATTTACATCCAGAAAATTATGCATTGAAATCGATCTAAACTTTAAAATGTAGACTGAAGTCGATCTAACTTGTATCAAATTAACCGGCTTTTAAGACGGAGCTCTGTAATTGAATGTACAGAGTCGGTCTACACAAAAGATTTACATCCAGAAAATTATGCATTGAAATCGATCTAAACTCTAAAATGTAAACTGAAGTCGATCCTAGTTTTAATATGTATACTGAGATTTTAAATACAGAGACGACCGGAATATTTAATTAGAACTGCAATCAAATGGAATTCGGTGAACTGCATACTAAGCTATATATACCTAGAAATTTTATTAGCACTCTTCAGTTTAAACCTCCCGATGGACTCTCACTCCCCTCCGTTGGATAATCAACTTATAGGTTTCAATAATAAATCAACCAGATTAAGCTTTCTAATAAACATTCGATCAAATCAAATACCACACAGATTCTCATAATATTATTCATACAATACTTTCTAATAACCCTTTCAAGCCTATTTGAATTGCAACCAGAAATATGCTCTGAAAACTTCATTCAAATAAATTTCAGACTGATATAAATCACATTTTACAGTAAATATCTTTTAGGCGGCCGCGTAAAATGTTCTGAAGGAGTGCTGAAGTTGATCCTCGCTGTCCTATTGTTGGAGATCTCAACCATTCACAGGCGGACAACTCGATAACCACCCTACCACTCTAGAAGTACTCTCCTTCCTTTCGGACCCCAAGCTAATCGGGTCGTAGAGTCCACACACAATAATCAAGAAACCCAGCTTGGGATTCCCCCCATCAAGATTTCCAACCAAACCCTCAATAGCAGCAAGTCTTGATGCAATTCAAAATTGCGATAGTCATCCAGGTTCTGGGTCCCTTACCCATTCCCCATGCCTTCCTTATAAAAGAGAATCTCATGCGACACATGTCGCTTCATGCATAAATAATTCTTTAATTAAAAACAACTCACCCATCCAAGTGTCAGTTTTTCTAGGAAATGCGCCAACATCCCTAAGTTTGTTCATGTCTGTCCCCAGATATTTTACTTAACTCCTAGCTTTTAGTTGACTAGGTGTCCATGCTTAGGATTCTACTTTGCTCCTAAATAATGGTTTAAAATAATCACTCATGTGCAAATGCCTAAATTAATCAATATTATTTAAAAGTCAAAATAATCATTTATGTGCAAATGCCTCAAATACTCTTATGCATTTTCTAAGTAATGATCTAGATGCAATCTTATAAGTTTTTATGCTTTTAAGTTTAACAATCAAATTTCCCTAGGATCCCGGTACCGTGCCATTGGGCTTCCCCATTCCTTAAATTCATTTCCCCGACATGGCACCACTCCATCGGGTCCAGTCATCCATAGTTTCCATCCCTCGGCAAGGTACCACATCATTGGGTCCTTGCGTCCACTCTTTCCGTTCTCGATAGGGTACCGCACCGTCGGGCCCTTCTGTCATCAACCTTCCGTTTTGACTTGCGGGAACTTCATGTAGGGATTTCAGGAACCATTACCTTCCATCCTCCGTCTACACACTATTAGGGACTAATGGCACTGAGGAGTGAGTCCGTTCTCACTGCACGCCCCCCAAATAGTATGTGACCAGCTCCGTCGTGGCCCACTTCGTACACCTTCACGCTTTCCTCTTGAGCAAACAGATCAGTGCTTATCTTCCCAGCGTGGTATTCTGTAGGGAGTCGACATCGTCGTCGCTCTCCATGTGTGTGATTTACCCATACTCTACGACCCTTCATATTCCTTTGTGTGTCCGTCGGTGAACCGTTTTCCCTGTCGCTACACACATTTCTCACAAACAAATTATTAGTATGTTAACAATAGAATTAACACCCTTAGTCAAGTGACGGAAGAAGCGCATTTTTACCATGCACCTGCAGCAGGAAGACATGACACAAGTTCATGCAGAGATGAATCCTCTCTAAAAAATGCATTTAAATGCATTAATTGTGCTTAAATCATTCTAAATGGTGCAAAAAGCCTAAAAACTATGAAAAGTGGGTTTTCAAGCTAAAATAATAATCTAAATGGATTATCCCACACTCAAAAGAGAACCCTAAGGCACATTTCCCAATGCTATATAAGAAAGGCTTTGGGGCATGGTAAGGACACACAAAGGAAGAGCAAAGGAATGCTGGAAATATTCTGAAGGAGGAGAAAAAGCTCAAATTCTTCAAAAGCAAGGGTGAAGGAAGGGAAGCTCATGTCAATGGAGGAAGGATGTATACCTAATGCCATGGTAAGGATGTACTTCCCCATTGTTCTACTATGAATAGATTCAAGTTTTTGCCATTATGATGTTTGAATGTTGCTTGTATTGTGTGATTTAAACTTTTAAATGGTTGTAGATCTTAAATTTGCTTGTCTTAAATGGATGAATGAATGTAGATTTAAAATAACTTGTGATAATCTTTTCATAATGCTAACGTAGAGACTCACCAGCTCTTAGAATAATAGTCAAATTAGTGTAGACATGTCCCTGCACTAAAGATTGTTATCAGAATGGCGACCATAGCTGGCTTGTTGAATTTTCTTGAATTTTCTTGATTTTTCCTGAATTTTCTTCAAGTTTTAAGGTGTTCTCCCTTTAAGATATGCTCCTTTGTAGCTTAAAGATTCTTAAAATAACCTCAAATCTAGCTTGAGCAGCTCAAGATCAGCCTAAATTCATCTTTAATTCATCAAATCACATCACTTTACACTCAAATCTGAGTATTCTTGATTTGTTTAAAGTCTATAATTTTGAATTTCCTGATTTGTTTTGAGTTTCTTAGGGTCAGAAACTTTGCATTTCTTGATGTGTGAGAGCTGGTCTACGTGATTTCCTTAAAACATTCTGGCAAGTTTGTCTGTCATCCCCTCCATATATTCGAAACCTTTAAAGGTCTGCGTTAACATCTTTATCGAGACCCTGCTATGGTGGTGTCATATCTTCTAGAAATCGATTGTGATGCTATGGTGGTGTCAGACCTTTTAAAATCGATTGTGATACATTGTGATTCCCAATTCAAATTAAATCTCAGCATTAAAACTTTCTATTAATGCTACCCTCTGTGTTTTTAACACTCTGCCCAGACGTTTGAGCTCTGTCAGGCGTCTTCTCGTTTCAAAGGATTTCTTTAACCCTGAAACCCTGCAAAGATCTCAACACTTTGAAGATCTGCCTCCTTTCTTTAAACCCGGTGTATAAATGCAATAGTGTATAGGTCTGTAGGCTCTCACAACTCTGCGCGTGGTCCTATCCAGGCTCCCCATCGGCGTGTTTTGCAAACCTGTAAAGATCTCTGAGTTCGAAAGATTGACTCTCTGCAACTTTGCATGCCAAATTCTTTTAAAATCTGCCACGGTTTTGGCACTTTACATTTAAAATTCGTTCAAACTCTGCCTAAGATTCATTTCAAATTCCTTCAAATGGTTTTGGCACTTTGCATTTAAGACCAGCGTAAAGCATTTAGCAAAAACTTAGCAAATCCTGGCCTCCGACCCCATAAAATCCATCATCCTGCACATAAATTGGCAGCCAAAATTGGGAATTCGCAGCGGTATAATGGATAGCCTGTTGCTGTTCAGTTTGGAAGAGAATTTTCACTAAAATTACTCAACAAAAACTGAGTTTGCCGGAATTTTCACGTCAATGAAGGTACATAAATATTGGGAGTTTAGCCTGCATTAAAACATTTAAAGCATTTTTACCTTGGCGTTGGTAGTTTGGGGTCGGTGTTGAATCTTCTTGAAACCCTGCAATCTCGGCATTGATCACGTTGACGCTCTATGAGACCTTATCCTCTGCCATCTTTTGGAGGTGTTGAAGTTTGTGAAAACCCTATCACAGTTTTGGAAAACTATGCCAGGATCTTTCCATCTCTGTGCTTCCATTAAATCCCAGGTTGCATGTTTAAACTTTGCAGTGACAGGTTAAAAGTGTGCGTTTTTCTCAATTTCTTTACATTCTAGTGTTGTATGGTGAATGCGCTTTCGTGGTGACTATATGCATTCCCATGAATTGACTTCTCTATGATTGGACGAAATTTGGTTGTTGGTTGTTGGTTTGTGTCGAAGGCATATGCATGTTCATCTCCAGAGTCCTCAGGGTGATCACTGCGTATTAAACTTGGATTGCTTATTTCTTTAAGTTGTAAGCTGGGTGCTATACTGGTGTAAGGTGTAGGCGTTGTCATCCTCCAGAATTAGAGTGTCATGCTGCTACATATTTTGCATTAAAATGTCAACCTTTAAACCAACAGTCGAATACTATGGGTGATCTGGAGGATTGAAGGCATTTCCATTTCAAACCTTGAAGCCTTAGTGAATAGTGAACGCATGTTGATAAACTTTGAAATCTTCTTGAATTTGAAATTTGAAGTGAGCTTGAGCACCCTTTTTGAAATTTCGAAATTTTGGGTAATTTCGACATATTTTTCATTTTGGTTAAAATGAATTCGAATTTTTGTTCAAGCCCTTAATTTTGATTTAGGAAAAATTATGCCATATTTTTAACGTTTTTTAAAATTGTTTTTTTTTTATTAGAGTTTTAACCTTTAAGTTTGAATTTAAAAAAAAAAAATTGTTAAAAAAGAAAACAATTGCCAAAACAATTTTTGAATTTTTTTATTTTTCTTTTTAGATTAAAAAAGAAACATTGCCAAACAAAAATTGATTTTGGGTTAACAACTTTAATGTTGAACAAAAAATTAAATTTTGAAATTTTTTGTCTTTTGAAAAGTTTGGTTTAGGTTGAGATATGCCTGGACCACCATACACAGTTGGAAGCAACATACAAACTTGAAAGATCCATCTACACACATTTGCATTTGACAACCACCTTACACATCACATGTTTGAGCTAATTTGGGAATCATTTCTTTCCATAAAACAGAATTAAGACTTTGATTAGTTTCATTTTGTTTTACAGTCAGAATATTTTCATGATTTTCATGCACAATTAGAGAGAGTTGTACCTTTAAAGTTCAGTTTTCTTGAGATAAATTGTGTATGAGGCACCGTATCCTCTTCACTTTCATCTTAGGATGATCTTGTGAATGAGAAAGTGTATCTCGTGTGTAATAGTTTAGGAGTTGATTTTCAAGCATCTTATATTGAGGCACCGTATCCTCTTCACTTGCATCTTATGATGATCTTGTGAATGAGAAAGTGTATCTCACGTGTAACAGTTTAGGATTTAATTCAAAAGCATACCAAAGGGCTCTGCGCATCCTCTTCATTTGGGCTTTCGGGTGATCTTGTGAATGAGAAACAAGGATCCCCCGTGTAATAGAATTAGATTCAGGGTTACTTGAAATATTTGTTTGGATTACATTGATCTTTACACATCGATTACTATCCATATTTCAGGAAAACTGTGCATGAACATAAAACATCTACTAGAAATTTTGCATGTTTGAAAGAAGCTCATGAACCTTTAACCCTTCCTTCAGTTAGGATATTCATCGAACTAGAAGATAGCATCATGAGCATTCTGCATTGTGTGGTTCATTTTTTTTTCGAGTCAAAACACCATCAGTTTCACTTTCACTCCTGAGACTAAGCAAACTTCCACTAAAATTGGCGCTTAATCTAAAATTGACAACCTTTTGATTTTAATATCACTAATAAGATTAGGTTAGTGCCCTGGATTAGGTTTGGAGAGTTAACACTCCTGGGCTACAAAACTTTGAAACTAGCATTGATTAAGAGAGTAAATCCATTATCGAAAAAACGCTTGTCAAGAAAGCACTTTTGAAACATGCGTCAAGCACGAGGTCAATCTGAATAAGTAAGGGTGGTTCCCCCTTCTTTCTTATTTAGTGGAACATGAGCTTATCGAAGGGATTCTATGTTCAGTGACAAGTCCTCGGGGTGACATCACTGTTTCTAGAGTTTCTGGTAATAAGAGTTGTCCTCGACTTACAACTGTCCGCTCGACTGTCGATTGCGAAGTGGTAACTTTAGTGGCTATTCTCAAGGTATCACATAGGTTGTTGTGAGTGGGACACACTTGCAATACCTGAGACATACTTTGGAACTTTTACTCCTTGGGAGGGTGAGTGATCGGGTACCAACACTTGTACCCCTGGCGATTAAAGTTTATTGTAACTGTTTCTCACACCTTCGCTCCTAGCAATTGTATGAGAACATGAAATCCCTCAACAGCTACTAGTTTCGGAAGGCCCTACAATCCAACTTTTCACTGAGCTTCGATTCTTTGGAAAAGTAAGTTTGCTTGCTTGAAATCTCTAGGGAATTTTTACTGTGTGGACACTTTATTTTGTTGAGTCTAGAAAGCCATAGGATTGTTTGATTTTGTTTTCAAAAACTTTTTAAACATATCCTTTTATCAATATTCTTCAAAGTGGCTAATCTTCCGACCCACCAGTCACGGCGGCATAGAGGCGAGTCACCAGAAGTTGAAAGCCCCGCTACATTGCGGAGACGACTACAAAATACAAGACACTTTGACTTTGAAACCAACACACTTCTAACTTCAATAATCAATAGTAGAGCAGAGACATATCAAACAAATACTACAACATCACCTACCCAGGAAAACATAGAAATTGTTGATCCTCTTGCTCCAATCTCAATTGAAACAGTAGAAGACAACACGACAAATCCCATAAATCCACCTCTGACAAATCTTTCAGACCCAGTGGTACTCCACATTAGTGAACCCTTGAACACCATCAATCCTCTTGTGGCACACTTGGTACACATGCTAAATTCAACATCTAATCCCATGGCTTCATCAGGAGCACAAGGGACCACATCAACACTATCTCAAACAAGTGTTGGAGGTAGCAATACTCCCAACATCCCTATAGCTTCATAAGGAGCACAAGGGACCACATCATCACAACCACACACGGTTGTTGGAGGTAGTAATATTTCCAACTTGACCTCTACCACAACTCCACCAATTAGTTTACATGCTTCTACTGTAAGTTCAACTAGCACTTCAGTGCAAGTTGGTACAATTTCGAGTCCTAATCCCGGAAGTACATCCACTTTACCTACAGGGATACCTACTGGAGGGAGTGCCTTACCAAACTTGGGTTTCCCATATGGTTTGGCTACTCAAGGTCAAAACAATATAGGAGTAAATCAAAATCCTATTGGCATACCAAACAGTCTTCCAAGTTCTACACCTGGGGGGAATCCTTCATTTTGGAACCTCAATATCCCTAGTGGACTTAACGGACCATGGAACACTAATGCTAATTGGGGTAATACTCCACAAGCTGGTGGAAGTGCCTCGGGAAACCTTTATCCAAACTTTCCTAGCACAAATCCTGGGGGCAATCCCATTCCCCCAACAGGTAGCAAAACAGAAGGTAACCCATCCATCAACCCCATTCCACCATGGAGTGGGTAGGTTCCAGGAAATACCCCATCTTCTTGGGCACCACCCCCGCAAGGGGGAAATCAACCTTGGAACGCATATCCAAACCAAGGAAACCAACAATGGAGTGGTAATGTTCCACCGAGTAACCAATCTCAATGGAACATACCCCCGCAAGGGGGCAATCCACCCATGAATCCTAACCAGCAATGGAGTGGTAATGTTCCACCGAGTAACCAATCTCAAAGGAACATACCCCCGCAAGGGGGAAATCCACCCATTAACCCTATACCACAATGGAGTGGCAATGTTCCACTAAGTCACCAAACGCAAGGGGGCAATCCGTACATGCATCCTATCCCACAATGGAATGGGCAATATTCAGGAAATAACCCATCTTTTTGGATGCAATCTCCGCAAGGAGGTAATCCTGCTTGAAATACTTTTCAAGCCCAAGGACCACAATAGTGGAGCCATCAAGCTTCACCCGGATATCAAACGTTTGCTTCGGCATCATCCAAGTCACCATTTATGGCCACGTTGAATCTACCAGATTTATCCCGGCTGACCAATGACCATGTTCTTCATTTGAATGGGTGGCCAGCAATACCAACCAAACTACCCTCAGACATACCCAAGTTTGACGGAAAACCAGGGGAAGATCCATCAAATCATGTGATGACATTCCATTTGTGGTGTTCATCCAATTCCCTAGTCGATGATAGTATTAGGTTGAGGTTGTTTCAGCGGACCCTAACGGGAAATGCTGCGAAATGGTACATTGAGTTGCCCTGTAATACATTTACTGAATTTTCATCTTTAGCTATGGAATTTTTGACACATTTTCAATTACCTATCCGCTATGAGATGGGAACTGAACTTTTAACTTCACTTAAGCAATCCACCGCTACTCACATCTCGGATCATATCCACGAGTGGAGGAGACATCGAAGGCTTATAAAAGCTGAAATCCCTGATCAATTCTTAGCAGTTTGGTTCATTAAATCACTATTGCCTACTCTTGCTAAATATGTAGCCATGTCAAGAGCCATGACTGAAGAACAACTCATTCAAAGTCCCCACCATATGGATTTTGTATATTCCCAATCGGGCACACTTTATGACTTAACACCCCATGTTGTAAGACCTGCATGTGATCCAGCTAGGCCACCAAAAGGACCTCATACTGATGGTGTGATTGGATCCATTAACCAAGTTGAACAGATTACCCAGCAATTGGGACAAATGTCAGTTCAAAACCCGCAACCTACAACTGGCCAGGCAAATCAACAAGCCGCAACTCCTGCCCAAACTTCTGAAATCCTTACGATTCAAACTATGGACCCAAAAGGAAAAAAGAAGTAAAAGAAGAAACCTAATGCAAACCCTGGGACAATAGAGGCACCTAAGGTGAATAACCCCACAGGAGGTAATCAGGAAAATAGGAAAAACAAATATCCTTGCAAAATTTGCAAAGAAGATCATCCTACTCATCTTTGTCCTCATATGGATGATATTCATCGCATGTTGGCACAACGAGGAGGGCAACAACCACAACCTGTTGTCCTAACTCAACCCTTCCCCCAACAACAACAGATGGTTGTTGTGGTGCCAGCACCTCTAGCAGGAGGAAACTAGGCAAACCCCCCACAGGGAGGCAATCCACCCAACGCAAATATCTTCACAATTGGTGAACATAACATTCATATCCAAACTAGGGCCCGTTCTTACGACATACCTTCAAAAGATGATGAAGCAACTGGATCTCAGCCTAGCGGTTTTCTAAATATTGAAAAACCAACCATAGACATGGTGCCTTGACCTCCAAAAGGGGTCCTCCGCAAAACAACACACAATCCCAATGCGCGAGCTGCTCAAAACTACAATGTGGTTGAAGATTTAGCTCAAGCTCCTTGTGCAATGTCTTCCTCAGAGGTGTTTCAAAGTTGTCCCACTCAGCGGAAAGCACTGTTGTCTGCCATCGGTGCTGTTGATCCATCAGATACCAATTTAATCACATTTGACTTAGAACAGCCCACAGGTAGGCTTCCCTCATAAATTGCTTTCCAAATTAAAGTAACTTCACATGGGAAGAATATTTTTCGAACCATTGTGGATGAAGGAGCCTCCACTTGCATCATGTCCCTAGCTTGTTGGAAAGATTTGGGATCACCCACCTTAGTACCATCCCAAACAATACTCAAGGCATTTAATGGACATTCATTACCACCTCATGGACTCATCTTGGCTTGCCCAGTTGAACTGGGGGGAAAAACAGTTCAAGTAGATGTTGAGGTAGTGGATGCACCCATAGACTACAATTTTCTATTGGGATGCAGTTGGATACACAAGATGATGGAAATAGTGTCTTCTGTATTCCGAGTCATTCGGTTCCCCCACCAAGGGAAGATTGTTACAATCGATCAACTAGATTACTGCTCACCTGAAACTAGTATCCATTCGAATGTACCTTATGTAGGGGATGGAACGACGGTTATTCAAGATGTTGGGGTAGAAATGTTTAAAGACTCATCCCTTTTGGGAACTTTCCCACTTCCACCACCAATATTGACCCCTAACATTGCTCCAATTTTCACCATAACATCGGAGGTATACTTTCCATTAAGCGTTTTCTCTAATTCCGTTTTGGAGGTCGGTTCCACCTCGTCGGTTGGAACCTCCAAAGAAAACACCTTAGATGAAAATAATGATGGCAAGATACATACTTCTGCACACCATGAGGAAATGGAGACTAATGTCCCCTTTTCTACTGTAGAGCTCGCTTATCAAGGTATTCAAATGGCCTCGGTAGAACTGGATCAAAATCCTCCCAAGATGGAGGAATATGATCCCTATACTTCACCTATTTGGGCCTTGAACTCTCAAAGTAACCATGATATCCTAGATCAAACTTTCTCTTCGGATGAAGCCATCCTAGAGGTTATGAACATCTTAGAAAGACCCTAGGAGGATATGCATCACAAGTCCTCATTTCTTCCTAAGATCGACTCATTAGAAGTTAAACCTGAAAAGTTTTACTTCAATAATGACAACAGTAAGTACCAATGCCCTGTCCGTATCTACGATGTGAATTCCAAAGGCAATTTGGCGAACATTTTGAAAACCATTCAAATTGATATATCTATCAAACCTAGCATCGTTGAGTACATTAACATAGGTGTGGATTGTTCTCCTGAAGAAATAAAATTTTACACTGCCTTATTCAAAAAGTTTCGTGATGTATTTGCATGGTCTTATGAAGAAATGCCAATAATCGATCCCAGTATCATAGAACATGAGATTAAAACCTACCCTAATGCCAAACCTGTGCGGAAAAAACTACGTCCAGTGAACCCTAAAAAGTTTATTGCCATTAAAGCTGAGGTTGAAAAGCTTTTAAAAGCTAGATTCATCTATCCTATTCCTTTGACCAATTGGGTATCCAATCCAGTTCCCGTCAATAAAAAACAAGGAACTATCCGGGTTTGTACCGATTTCAGAGATCTGAACTTAACTTGTCCCAAAGATAACTATCCCACACCCTTCATTGATCATATCATTCATGAATGTGCCGAGAATGAAATCTTCTCGTTTATGGACGGCTTATCCGGTTATAACCAAATCCAGATAAAAAAGGAAGACCAACATAAAACAGCTTTTATATGCCCTTGGGGGACCTTCGCTTATAGGAAAATGCCATTTGGCCTTAAAAACGTCGGAGCTACCTTTCAAAGAGCAATGTCATACGCATTTCACGGTATTAAAGATATCATCAAAGTTTACCTTGATGATTTGGCAGCTAAATCTAAAAAGAGAGCTGAACATGGGGCACATTTACAAGCCATATTTGAGCGTTGCCGCAAGTACAACATTAGGTTAAATCCACATAAATGCATGTTTTGTGTGGACTCTAGGAGGTTACTTGGGTTCGTAGTATCCCAAAAAGGGATCATGGTTGATCCCATCAAGGTTGAGGCAATACTTCAGTTGCCTTCCCCGAAAACAATCACTCAACTTCAAATCCTTCAAGGAAAAGACAACTACTTGAGGAGATTTGTCAATAATTTTGCTGAGAAAGCTAAAGGTTTCATGCGTCTCTTAAAACAAGATGCAATATTCATATGGGATGACCAAGCTCAACGTTCATTTGATGAAATAAAGAAAGCTTTGGTCTCTGCCCCAGTGCTTAGTCCATCGAACTATAATAGAGACTTTCTGTTATATTTGGCTGCATCTCCTTCCACCATTGGAATGGTCTTAGCACAAGAAGATGAATCATCTCAAGAACATGTTGTTTACTATCTTAGTAAAGGCCTTGCAGATCCCGAATTGAGATATTCCCAAGTCGAGAAGCTGGCCTTGGCAGCAGTCCATGTTGTCCAACGACTTAGACATTACATACTTCCAAGGAAAACAACCATAGTGGCTGAAATGAACCCCATGAAACACATTTTTTCCCGCCATATCATTGGTGGAAAATACTCAAAATGGATAGTAATTTTACAAGAATTCGACCTTGAATTCAAAAACACTAAAGCCAAGAAGTTGTTGGCATTTGCTGAATTAATGTCTGAGTTACCCATAGAGAAGGAGGGTACTATATCTGTTGAAACTTGGGCAGATGAACATGTATTCCTCATTGCACCTTCTGATCCATGGTATGGAGCATTCATTATATACCTTCAAACCCAAAGGATCGATCCTCAGCTTTCTAGTATTGAATGACGTTGCATTCGACATTGAGCTCGAAGATACCTCATCATCAGGATACTTTGTACCATCGAGGAATAGACATGATATTAAGGCATTGTTTAGTACACCAAGAAGCTGAACAAGTATTGAATGATTTCCATGCTGGAGAATGTGGCGGTCATCTTTCTGGGTTAGCAACTGCTCAGAAAATCTTGCGTACAGGATACTTTTGGCCTACAATTTTCAAAGATTGCATAAATGCTGTCAAAAAGTGTCACCCTTGCCAAACTTACACAAGAAAAATGCGCGCACATCCTGCTCCTTTACACCCTGTAGTAATCGTGGGTCCATTTTCAAAATGGGCCATTGATTATATGGCAGTCAACCCACCTTCAGCTGATGGCCACCACTACATCATTGTAGCAGTGGACTACTTCACCAAGTGGGCTGAGGAATTGCCTACATTCAATTGCACGGGAAAAACTGCAGCATACTTTCTATTCAATCATGTGATAGCAAGGTTTGGTGTACCCAAAGAGATCACTAAGGACAATGGAAGTCATTTTAGGAATTCCTGTATGGATGAACTTACAAACCGGTTAGGATTGCGGTAGGACTTCTCCTCGCCATATTATCCTCAAGCTAACGGAAAAGCAGAAGCCATCAACAAGGTTTTGAAAACCATGTTACAAAGGATGATTAATAAAAACAAGAATAACTAGCACTTGATGTTGTTTACTGCTCTTTGGGCCTACCAAACAACTGCTAAAACTGCAACCGGATTCACTCCTTTCCAACTGGTTTACAAAGAAGAAGTCGTGTTACCGATTGAATGTGAAATCCCATCATTAAAGATAGCTGTCGAACTCCTACCTAACACTTCTGCAGAAGAGAAAAGGCTTCTCCATCTCCATGCTTTGGATGAAACTAGAAGAGAAGCCTCTCTAAACATAGAAGTACACAAGAAGAGGGTCAAAACACAATATGACAAGTCCATTCGTCCTCGAGTCTTCTCTGAAGGCTTATGACCAAGACCAAGATAAAATAGGAGAAGGAAAATTTGTACCTAAATGGTTTGGCCCACTTATTGTTAAAACTGTGTTAAAAAAGGGAGCTTATGAATTGGTCAATTTTGATGGGGAGCCCATGTCGGAGATCAGAAATGGTCTCTATTTGAAGAAATACTTCGCGTGGGCACTGATGCCTCGCACCATTTATTGTATTGTGTTGTATTTTTGTATAAAATTTTGTACATTAGTTATTTCGGGCACACACTTATCTTGCTTGGCATTGTCACTTTGGCAGATGGCATAAGAGTCTTTCACATATTTGGGATATGCGGACGGCGCCAGTCGTAGTTCTCGGAACGTTGCTTCCGCCGCATGGGTCATTTTTACACCTAATAACAAAGTTCTTAGTTCAGGAGGCACTTTTCTCAGCTCTGCAACCAACAATGTTGTAGAATATAGCGCAATCATTGAGCTTCTTGTCGAGGCTATCACCCTTGGCATCCGACGAATAATCGTCAAACTAGACTTAGAATTAGTTGTATCCCAGTTAAATGGTCAGTATCAGGTTTGACATCCTACACTGTTTAGAAATTTTCTACGAGTACGTCTTTTAGAGTGTCAGTTCGAGTTTATTGAGTATATACACGTTCCTAGAAGTCTGAATAGTTTGGCTAATTCTTTGGCCAACTATGTACTTGATTGGAATCTAAGTCATTAACATCATACCAAAAAGCAAACATGTACATTGTTTCATGGCCAATTTAATTGAACATATCATTTAAGGACATAAGTGAAACCGAAATAATCTAGCTTACATCATAACCCAAAAAATGTGTAAACTTTGCACACACCAAAAAGAATAATGTAAATACTATTTCCCTTTTTTATTCTTTTTCTTACAAATAAGACCCAAAAAATGTTCATACAAACAAAAAAATTGAAAATTTTGGAAAAACTCGAAAACATGGGAAACTTTTTCAAAATTTTCTAGTTCAACATCGAAACTAACCTACTACTGGCAGATCAAAGACTAAAGGTTCATAGCTTCTAGGAATTCAAGCTGAAAGGGGATGCCTCCTCTCATACATCGGCTGCATAAAGAACACATATGGTAAATCATGAGTTTTTTTACTTATCTTTTACATATACAAACCGTATCCTTTTGAATGATAGAAATGTGCATAATTCCTCATTTTTGGCTATCTTTTTAGATATTAAAGGCACATTTGAACCAGTTTCTAACTAAACTGTTGGCTAGTGAAATGGTTTTGATTTCAGGACTTGAAGACTTTGACGGTTCGAACTATTTGACTCAGGTAGTTGAGACAGACCATGATTCATGATGATCTATGATTTTGACATTTTTCACAAGATTCAAGCTGAAGTAAACCTCATTGAACCATTCTGACTTGGCCATTTCACCAAATTAGATAACCTCAGTCACATGACATTACTTCACCGTCCGTTGACACATAATCCTGCTTCAAATAGCCTACCTTGGGAAGGAACAGCTATAAGAGTGTGCACAACTAGCTTAGCCCTTGTTTGCAATATGGATCTTTTCCTTGGCCTAACCCGTGCCCTTGAAAAATAGGCGTACGCCCATGCAACACTCGTTCCCTCCTATGTATCATAACATTCTTTATTCTTTTTTAACAAAAAATAAAAAAGTATAAAAATTAAAAAACACAAAAATCCAAAAAGGTATAGACTTGAATCACTTCATAGTATAATCCTTAGAGAAAACGGAAACAGTCAGTCCTTGTCACCCTTGAACACGGCACATAATTTGGTCTCCGCTGTCAGTACACCATCTACATTTGCCTTAGGAAACCGTACCAGTATTTTGAACAGATTTCCACCGATGGGTTATCCTTCCCATCAACAATGGAGCTTCTGTTAATGCATCTGGCATTAGTGGTTTTCATTAAAGGTCGGTTACTCAAAGTCCTCTGTTGCCAAGTATCCATTCTGCGTCATGTTATGTGTTCAAGGGAAGTCTAAACCGAGTTGGCCATTCCTCAAATATTCCTGACCAATCATGTTGGCTTTCCTTGTGTCAGTTTACAGTGTTGGATCACACAGTTCTACCAAATTATATCAGACTATTGATCTTTGTTTCATATCAGTTGATGTGGGATGCATTAATGCCCTCCTTCCGATGGATCTATTCCTATCGACATTAAATCATCATCTAGGATGTGGATCTAAAAACCCGAGAGTACCTTGGATCTTGCAGTCATTAGTGGCAGGTTTCCTCGCAAATAACAATGGGTATACATCAATGACCCCTGATTGTTTGACTCTACAAGTGTTCGACTTCAGATCATTTATTCACACTTGTTAGTTTGTACTCAATACCTTAGAGTCCATCATCATTATCGGTGGGTCTCTTCGCATCTGTTAACGGTATACATCAATGACCGGTAATCAAATGGTGTTTTATTATGCTCAACATCAGATCACTTATTTGCATGATGTAAACTCGTACTATCGTCAGTTTGTATTGAAGACCTTGGGAAAAAACAGTTGTATCACTCATCGATGCACTGCTCGAGCTGCGCAAGATTAGACCGCCATGTCAGAAGCCCAAAAAGACTTTGTCATTGCACTCATCAAAGTGCACATTTACATTTTCAGAAAAAATTGCTTTTGACATGGATCCACTGTGTATTGTTCATGGCCATGCTTGTTTACTGCTGAGCATGGGTATGCCCGCCTCAGGAAGATATTATATATTTGAGAATTTGCTATGTTTTACAGGTGTGATCCTCAATCCATCTCATGTGAGCTTTCCTTCCTTTATCCTTGCTTTGAACGATGAAGAGTATCAGTATACAGAGTATATATTTCAGTAATGCATTTCGGCCCTTAGCTCTGCTTTGGACCTCACACATTAGGGGGCATCTGTTAACAATAAAATTAACACCCTTAGTCAAGTGACGAAAGAAGCGCATTTTTACCATGCACCTGCAGCAGGAATACATGACACAAGTTCATGGAGAGATGAATCCTCTCTAAAAAATGAATTTAATTGCATTAATTGTGCTTAAATCATTCTAAATGGTGCAAAAAGCCTAAAAACTATGAAAAGTGGGTTTTCAAGCTAAAATAATCTAAATGGATTATCCCACACTCAAAAGAGAAACCTAAGGCTCATTTCCCAATGCTATATAAGAAAGGCTTTGGGGCATGGTAAGGACACACAAAGGAAGAGCAAAGGAATGCTGGAAAGATTCTGAAGGAGGAGAAAGAGTTCAAATTCTTCAAAAGCAAGGGTGAAGGAAGGGAAGCTCATGTCAATGGAGGAAGGATGTATACCTAATGCCATGGTAAGGATGTACTTCTCCATTGTTCTACTATGAATAGATTCAAGTTTCTTCCATTATGATGGTTGAATGTTGCTTGTATTGTGTGATTTAAACTTTTAAATGGCTGTAGATCTTAAATTTGCTTGTCTTAAATGGATGAATGAATCTAGATTTAAAATAACTTGTGATAATCTTTTCATAATGCTGACGTAGAGACTCACCAACTCTTAGAATAATAGTCAAATTAGTGTAGACATGTCCCTGCACTAAATATTGTTATCATAGTAGTATTGTCCTCAATAATCATCATCTGATTCGTAAATCTGCTACTTCATTAAGCATTTGTAATTCACTCAAACATTACTCGTTGATCTAATCAACTATGCATTTCGTTGATAATTACTTTGTTTGTTCTCATCACATAATCACTGTATAGCTAGTCGTTAAGCATCATTCATAAACATATTTTCCATAATCATTGTTAATCGTTAAACACATGTAATCATTCATTTACATCTACTGTTTAGATACACATACTAAAATCAAAGAGTTATTTTATTCAAATGGCCGGGTCACTCAGCAGGTGCCCTCAATGTCTCCAGTAGTCTAGGGGCACTACATCATTTATGTTTCAACAACAATTGTCGCTGAGGTCTACTCCAAGGTTTCCTAGGCACACCAGCATATGCATACTAGACCATCCACTTACACTCGGTAGTAAAAAAAGAGTGGATATAAATCATTAAATCCCAAATTTTATGATGGATATGAATTTCTGAGAATTAGGGTGGAATTGGTTGAGTTTGGAAGCAAAAGGAAGAAGTGTGCTAGGATGGATAGCTTAGCTAGTCAACTTCCAAACTCTCCCAAACAAGCTGAGAGGCCTTCGAATTCTCAGAAAAATAATTGGAGGGTATTTATAAGGGTATTAAGAATCTAACATGACTGATAGAACATAAATTTTACACACATAATGGTATTTATAACAACTACTGCAAAAGTAGTCAATAAACAATGTCCAAAGAGATAGTATTGTCAAAATTGTCTTCAAACAGCCTCTAAGGCTTTCAAATTCCTCTTCTGAAATATAGTATGGTTCATACTTGAACATATGAACAAAAGCAAACCAAAATCAAGATTACTGAGCAGCAACTACAAGAATTTTAACCTCAAACTTCTCAAAGAGCCTCAAATACATAAGATTCTTCCAATACTGAATGTAGAAGACCGCTAAGAAGAGTGGAAGTGAAGAATGATCCACTGGATATGCAATAATAATGAATACAGAGTAGATGGATGCTCATGTATGGTGTACCAATACTCAAGAGCTGATCATGGGTGCATTCACCAAACTAGATAAAAAAGCAAGGGCGTGTTCTTCACAGCTGGAACCCTCGGATCTAGTAAAATGGCCATAACTTGCTCATCTGAACAACTTTTTTTATGAAACAGAAGGTTTTTCCTACTGTAAATGATGCTACAGATGTAATGGGATAGGTCTCAAAGTCCATAAATGCTCAGAAAAGTCGAAACTAGAACCTCCATTTCAGCCTGCCAACACTATTCATACTGAATGAATGAGTTGAACCGCACAATGAGAACACCAACCACTGGATCAAACTTCAGGACATGTAATCAAATCAATGATGAAGACTATATTTCATCATCCTCTCAGAAGAAGCAAGGGCACATCTCCCAGCTTGGACTAGGGACACATCTCCCAAGTCAAAGAGGCAAAATTGCACTCAATTCAATTCTCAAACTGTCAAAATATGGGCACGTGGTGTGCACTCCTTCTTTAATAGACTTGAGGTGACTTGTGGAGCAAGTAAACTAGGCTAAGGTTCCCTCATGGAGTGGATAAGGATTTATTTCTTTCTGCTTTTGCTTTTGCTTTATCTTGCTTTTTCTTTTCTATCCTGCTTTTTCCTACTTTTCTGCCTTATCCTGCTTTTATTCCTTATCCTGCTTTTTTGCCTTATCTTGCTTTCTTATTTTATCTGCTTTTCTTCTTTTCTTCCTTGTGCCAGCTTTTTCTTCTTTTTCCTGCTTTCTTAGCTTTAACTAATTTCATCTTTTCTTATTTTACAATCCATCTCTTAGTCAAAGCTTATCCTCTAATGCGCCCTTGTGAATCATTATCCACTTCATTCATTAAAAATAAATATTCATTAATGAGAAATATCTTCCACTAAGTGCATTTCAAACTTAAGAAAATAAATTTAACATCTCATAATTAATTAATGCCTTAAAACTTAACCCCTCTTTAATTAATCAATTCTAAACTATCACTAGGATCCATGGGGTTTGAAGTGACATTGGTTACTTCATGGTGCTGAAAAATGGGAACATGACAGGACCTATGATGTAGACCTTGGTGGGGTTATGCTTATTAAACCACCCTATCCTAACTTCTAACTTCTAGTGGATTCATGTTCTCAGCATGGGGGTGGTAGTTGGCTGATAGAGCTGGAGTCAGTTGCTTAAGGATGGGAGGAGCGTTCATTGTCCATAGCTGGTTACAGAGGATAAATTCAGATATGTTAATCTATGCTTTGAAATTTTCATTATGATAGAATAATTATTAAAATGTGTTTGCTTGTTGTATGAATTTGTGCTTGGATGAATTCTTGTCTTAAGAGCATTAGTGTTTAAGGAAGAACTGTGTGGATTTATTAAAAATTATTATCTTGTTTAATTAATATAAATTGTTATGAGATGAAATCTCAAGTAGGATCCTTAATTGAATTCATGGGTAACTTCTGGTTAGTTTCCCTAGTGTAAAAACAAACTTATTGGGTGTATTAACTCAGAAAATCATGTTTTTGCTTGTTGAGGAAAAAATGGCCACGCAATTGGATCCCAAGGACTCAATCATTCATTAATTTTTTCCTCTCCCGTAGGCTTATCTTTCTAGGCATTTCCTCATCAATTTTGTTATGATTTCCATGGCTTTCCACCTTGAAATTTTTGTTTTAACTTACATATTTTTGAGTGAGGAAGATTATTGAAATTGGGATTTGAAAACTCCAATTTTGAGATTTTATTGCTTATATAATTGTTGGGAATTCAAAAATCAATACCCAGCTGGTTTTTTTCCCTCTAAAATCATGTTTGGCAAGAACAACAATTGAATGATAACAAATAAATCGTATGTGTATGCCCAATTGTTGCAAATATGCTTGAAAATCGATTTTTAATTTCCTAACAGTTGTTTATCGATCCAGAAATCTATTTGCATGTCCCCAGTTGTTGGAATTTACCTTGTAAACATTTTTGAATGCCAAGATATTGTAAGTATGCTTATAAAATATTTTGATGTTCCCAACTGATATAAATTTTCCCTGGACTGTTTTCTCTTTTAACCAACTATCTGATACTTGCATGTCTTATCAACAATGAAATCTCTAATGCTTTCATTCTAGTGTTTGAATAAGTGATTCAACCACCCATCATTAGGAAAAATGATCTGGCATATATTCAACTCATTATTGTGTGCGCACAAACTGTTTGAAGAAATGCTTCAACTACCTAGGTTATTTCAAAACAATTTTTTTGGGCATGAAGTAGAATTTTGAGCTAA
This sequence comes from Larix kaempferi, assembly GCA_027924585.1. Taxonomy (NCBI): domain Eukaryota; kingdom Viridiplantae; phylum Streptophyta; class Pinopsida; order Pinales; family Pinaceae; genus Larix; species Larix kaempferi. The sequence goes on along the minus strand of BSBM01001557.1, from coordinate 491,924 downwards.
CCTTTCTTCATGTAAATTGTTGTGTGGTGAAGAAATTTCTATTAGAAATTCACTGCCCACAATTAATTCATAGCGTTAATGGTCCTGATCTTATGAAAACAATTTTGATTGTGAGAAGAAATTAATTCCATTAACCTCCTCCTTTGATTGCATGATTACTTTCCTATAGTAGTATTTAAATATCATAAGTGATCCAATATATTACTTGAAGTATTTTGTACATATTTTATATTTGCCAAATTTCAATTTGAATGGCATCATTGTGGGAAGCCTAAAAGTTGAGACATTTGTTTTAGGTATTTCCAATAATTATAATAGTGCAATTAAAATATTTACTTAGTGATTAGATTAATTTATGGAAGACACTAATGCATGGATTGGTTACTACTGAATAGTTTCAATTGTGATAAGTGAATAGAGAAGACTATTGTGTAGTTTGCATTCTTTCTACAATCATGACACGTTTAGAGATAAAACCTTTTGTGAGGATGGAACCTAGTTCCTTTCATGATTTTAGCGGCGTTCTAATTTGTGAAGAAATTTAGTGGCAATGATAATGATAAAGCATTGGTCATGGGAAAGGATAACTCAAGAAAATTGCACAGCTTTCAAATATAATTCCTCTAGAGTGTGAATCAAGAGTTTTATTTAATTAAGACATGGGCCAAACATAGAAAAAAAACACCAATTTACTTTTAGAACCTTGTTAAAGTCAGGGGTATTCAATTTATGCAGGATATATTATATATATGGTTTTCATCCCTTGACATGTTGAGTGTTTTTGTTACGAATAAAATTGTTGCATATTTCTATTTATTGTGTGTGGTTAGTGTGTTTTTTTCTAGTCACACCTTAGGGGTGTGAAACTTCTTCTACAAAACTATGTCTTCTACTAACTCTACATGAACCTATGTTGCTAAGTTCTCTACAAAAGGTAAGACCTGCTAAGGTTCCTGGTCCAACATGGAAGGTTCATAGAGTTTCAAATTTTCCACATTCATTACTAAGTAAATGTGCATATATGGGGGTAGACTAAGTCTGTAGGCATTATCTCCTACCTTCTCCAACACTTCAAAAGTACCATACCACAATGCATTGATATTCTTACCATGACCTTGTAGTCTTCCATTATTCAAGTGCAACCAAACTATGTCTCCCACCTTGAATGTTTTCTCAACCCCGTGTTGGTCATGTCTTGCCTTGTACTTTTCCTGTGATTTCTTTAGTGACTCTTGTACTTGCAAATGGATTTTCTTGATCTTATCAATGAATTTTTTGGCTTTTAATGCTTCATGTATGGTGTATTCCCATGCTCCCCCTTTTTGTCCATAAACAACATCTAGAGGTGAAGGTGGTAGATACCCAAAACAAATTTTAAAATAGGATTTTCCAATGGAAGTGTGGACTACTCTTTTATAAGAGTTTTGGATGTGGATCAAATTTTCATCCCAAGTCTTCCAAAACTTCTGATTGTAACCTCTCAAAAGATGCTCCAAAGTCATGTTGACTACTTCTATTTTCCCATCTATTTGTGGATGGAATGTTGTAGATCTCTTCAACTTATTGTACATCTTCTCCCAAAGTGTAGTCCAAAGGGAACTGAGAAATATAGTATCCATGTCTGAGATAATGCTCCTTGGTATCCCAAGGTGCATCCAGACCTACTCAAAGAACATGTTTGTTTTTTTCCTATCCTTTGATGGTCTTTTTACAAGGAATACGAATGGTATTTATTTATTAAATACCATAAATAAATAGTCATGTCCCTTCCTGGTGGTTGGAAGACCACCCACAAAATCCAATGAGATGCTCTCCCATGGTATCATGGGAACATGTAAGGGATGGTATAGACCTTGTTTCCTATTACTAGGCTTGCTTGTACAACAAAGTAGCATCCTCTAGTAAACCAAACTATATATTATTACATTCTAAGCCAATAATCATACCTTTGTAAGTTGGAAATTGTATTCCCAACACCAAAATGCCATGCAACTTTGGAGGTGTGAACCTCTCTCATGAGTTGAAATCTATCACCTTTAGGAACATAGAGCTTGTCTAGCTTGTAGAGTAACCCATCCAATAGATGTTAGTTAGCCTTCCGGTCACCTTCTTCCACATGGAATTGGCCTTGTAGATGTTGAAATACCTCATTGAAGTCCTCATCTTCTATGCATTCCTCCTTGTATGCATCATGGGTGAAAGGATCCATCTGCATAAGAGTACCCAAAGCTGTGCTTGGTTGTAGGTGGCCTTGAGAGCATGTCTTCCAGCTTGTTTGTATTTACGTTCTTATATTTGATGATTAGATGGAATTGCTGTAAAAATCCCATCCACTTGTAGTGTTGTGTTTTGTGTAGCTTACCATGGGCCTGAAAATAATACAACAACTAGTGATTAGTGTGAATGATGGTCTCTTTTACCATTAGATAATTCTTCCACTTCTTAACAACTTGAAATAAGGTATAGAGTTCCTTGTCATATGTAGGGTAGTTCAATATTCCACCATGGAACATTTCAAAATGATAGCATACTAGCCTTCTTCTTTGCATCAAAACTGCTCCAATATCATACCCACTTGCACATGTCTCCAAAGGAAAAGGATTTTGTAAGTTGGGAAATGTGAGAATTGGTTCCTGATTGATCTTTCACTTAAATATTTATACTTGTTCTTTCCCCACTAGAAACCCTTGTTGTTTATTGTTATGGCATGAAGAGGTGCAACCACAAATGAAAAGGAAGCTATGAACTTCTGAAGGTATTTTTCTTCCCCCAAAAATCTCCTAACTTCAATGACATTTGTAGGATTTGGCCACTTGGTGATGGCCTCCATCTTTGCAGGATCAATATTAAGTTCTCCTCCACAAATCATATACCCAAAATACACCATGGATTGTTGAGAAAATTCACATTTCTTAATGTTTGCTAGCAGTTGATGTTTCTTCAAGGTCTCCAACAACTTCTTGAAATGTATGATATGGTATTCCTAGGTAGCACTATAAACCGATATATCATTTAAATACACTATTACAAATGAATCTATTAAAGGAAACAATACATCATTCATCAACGAATAAATGTAGCTCATGCATTACATGAACCAAAAGGAATTTCTTACCATTCATATATACCTTGCCTAGTCTTGAAGGCAGTCTTCCAGGTGCCTTCTTACTTCACTTGCACTTGGTGGTATCCTAATTTGAGATCCAACTTAGTGAAGAACATGGCATGTTGCAACTGATCTAGCAAATCATTAATAATTATAGGTAGAGGGTATTGATCCTTGAGGGTGATCTTATTCAAAGATCTGTAGTCAATACACATCCTCCAAATCCTATCCTTCTTGAGAACTATAACAATAGTTGGCCCACAAGGTGAGGTTCTTGGTTGGATTACTCCCTTCTCTAACAGTTGTTGCAACTACTTCTTCACTTCTTCTTCTTCCAGAACAGTCTATCTGTACAGTCCGATGTTTGGAAATGGAGAATCTGACAATATTTGTATCTCATGCTCCACTTCCCTCTTAGGAGGTATCTCTTTAGGATCCTGTAACACTTCTATATATTCCTACAAAAGGTTCTCCAACTAGTGTTTCTTCTCTTTTGTACATCCCTCCGGAGATGCCTTTACTTTTACCGATTCACCTTCTTGTTGATTATGTATTATGAAAAGCAACACAAACTTTCTACTTGAATTTATCAACTTCTTCACTTGGTTGGAACTTACCAGAGAGATATTCAATTTACCTCTGTGCACATTGATGATGAAATATTTCCCATCCTCTGTCAAGTGGTATTGGTTTTCTCTCCTCATGAATATCACATCCCTTTTATACATGTAGGGATTTCCAAACACTAAACCACAAACATCAAGGGGTACTACGTCTAACTCCACTTCATCAACATAATTTTCACTTATGGAAAATTTAATCTGTCATTATTTTGTGACCCTAAGTTATGCATCCTTATTTACCCATCCCAATATGTAGGGGATGGGATGATCATTTACTTTGAATCCAAGCTTAATTACTAGATCTTCTACTATGATATTTTCCTGTGAACCCGAATAAAATACAGCATCAACCTTGGTCTTCTTGACCTAAATCTTGATGTGGAAGAGTTTCACCATCTCCTTCTCTTTCTTGGGAGGAAGGCTACTCAGGTTCACCTCCTTCTTCACTGTAGTGTAAAAAATATTCTCATATATTGAGCTGATCTCCACTTGGTTGCTTGAATCCATGGCTATCATGTTCTTCTTCTTGGAATCCTTCTTGTGGTTCTTAGGGTTTAGATTTGGATGTAGCTTCCAACTCTTGCCTTCAGTGTGACCATCAATGTTGCAATGATTAAAGTGGATTTTCAGATCTTTACATTGATGTGTCATGGTTGTAGTATTCTTATATTTTCCCTTCCACTTCTTCTTATCCTCCTTGGAAGCATCTTGGTTCTCTTTCTATTTGGAATTGCTTGGTTGTCCTTGCTTTTGGTCTATATTTTCCACAAACTATGCTTTCACATAAGCCTCATCAGTTGTCATGGGCTTGAAGAGCATCACTTGCTTTTGTAAATGACTATGTATACCCCCCAGATACTTAAGGAGTACAGATGGATTCTTGGGAGAGATACACAACATGATATCCATCTTCGTGGATTTAGTGGCGTACTCTTACACACTCTACCATTTCCTTTTCCTAAAGTAATGCCAATGTATCCATTGGTCCTCTACATACCCAATAGGGTAGAATTGAGACTTAATGAGGGTTTTGAAATCATCCCACTTAGTTATTGGCATATCACCTACCATCCTAAGTGCCTCTGTGTGGATTTACCACCAAGTTAATGCATGGACCTCTATCAACTACCATCCTAAGTGCCTCTATGTGGATTTACCACCAAGTTAATGCATGGACCTCTAATTTAAATTGAGCAAATGAAATTTTGTCCTCATCATTTATTTGATGGATACTAAAATAGATCTCTAATATCTATAACCAGGGATTCAAATTTAAAGCAAGGATCTCACCTTGGTATGGATTTATATCCACTTTTGCTTCCATTTTAAATAAAGTATAGGAAGGAATATTGGTACTGGAACTTGACTGCTTTTTCTTGAGCTCTTTCCTCGAATCATTTTTTGGGTTGCCTTTATCTCCCAATTTCCCCTCTGATTCAATCTCTGAGTAAGAGCCTCCAAGATCACTAAAAGTTCCAAACTTGTTCTCCATGGCTTCCAAGAAGATTGATATATTACAATTGATACTAATGATCTTTATTTCCAACTTTGTAAATCACTCTCCATACTCGTCGGACCTCGAGTCTTCACTGGACTCAGCTGCCATGTATAGGCTTTGAAGACTTTTTTTCCACCAACTACAGGTCATGTAATTACCCACAAAACCCGAAATAAAAATTCTCTAATACCAAATATGATATGTAAACTATTGTGGATATTCCACTGGAACAATTCGTCACAATGGATCTTACAACTGAGTTCTTTTTATTAGATTATTTCCATTGAATGCTAAATAAACATGATCTATAAGAAAATTAACTAAGAGAAAAGAATACACAATCCACATGTTCAACACAATATTTACCCTAGGAAAACCCACTATGGGGAAAAACCTAGCCATAAATGAGGACTATGCCTTCCTCTTTTATATAGAATGCAAATACAAAGGAAAAGGTGCTCTCTATGGAGTTACCTTGGATATTGTGGCCCATATGGATACTACAAGATCTACTACTTCCGCTGTTATGATATAATATCCACTCTCTTACTATTGCTCAAATATGGAACAATACAATAACATCATCAGAATGGAAGCCCTTCTTCTCCTAATGACCCAATATTTAACATTCTCTGATAATCGTCTAGGGTTAAATTTAGGGTTTTTGCATGCGTCAGTTCCTGATTAGTGTTATCATTTCATCTATGAGAAATGAGAGCTCACGTGAAATCCACTCAGTACCATGGTGGTCAACAGGATAGGTCAACTTGTGGGAGGCATAACTTCCTTATACATACTCCAATTGAAGTGATTCTTACACTGTTGGAAAGGTTTCATGTTGTAGAAAATCTTCGATAAATATGCATCAAGCTATAAAAAATTTACCGCATGAATACATGCAATAGAGTTTCTATTAACCTCATAGTTCTCACCCATTAATCATGTAAGCCTAGTGATGCCAACCTATTATTTAAGCTTATAATATAAATATTATAGTTCTCACCCACTCATCTTGTAAGCCCATGCCACGCCAGCCTATTATTTATTTATACATGTAAACTCTTCTACCCAATAAAGTGCCAAAAAGTGATTGGACATTTGACAACAAATTCACATCGTGTAGGCCCATGCCACGCCAACCTATTATATATTTATACATGTAAACTCTTCTACCCAATAAAGTGCCAAAAAGTGATTGGAAAAGGATTAAAGATATTCAACAAATTCACAATAATCAATTAGTTAAATAAAATATGATGGAAAAGGATTAAAGATAGTCAACCCTCTTTTGATATTAAATTCCAACCATGCTGACACCAATGTTTTCTAAATGCTCGTCTTCTTCATTATGAGCTTCAATAACTTTATGTGGACCAAACCATAGAGAAAAGGGTTCTATGAGATTGAATAACAAAGAAGGAAACTTATAATTATCCAAGAGTCATCACCCACTATTATTACCTTAATTATTCCTTTTGCTTGAGTTGTAGCACACATCCATAAACTCCAAGGCATTTTGCTCATTTTTACTGGAAACTCATAACCTTACAAAAAAGATGTTTCTACTTTATCAAAGAATTAAATGTATCGACTTTGAATTCATGTTCTCCCCTCCCCTCCTCGACTACTAGATGGCAGCTCTATTTGGCTTTCTTATTTCAAAATTGCAGGACATCGAATTACCATTGAGGAAGTGTTTCAACCAATGAACCAAATGTTAAAAGTATTCTTTAGCGTTCATAGATTAATAAAAAAGCAAATGTTACAATTATTTTCACGCATTAACCAAAAACAAATGTTACACTTAATAATGGAAAAAACTAGTTACTCTTCCCTTAACCAGATTTTAAATTAAAATATTAAAATTATTTTAAATCATTAAAATTTAATAAATTCATTAATTATAGAAATTAAGATTTATTTGTGATGCAAACATGAAAATGGCAATGTTTTCATTTTTTTTCAAATGTTTGATTTTATGTTGCACATCAAAATGTATAAATATTAATTATTCAGATACAATTTTTCTTTCATTGGTGCTTAATTTTATTTGGTTTTAGGTCATTCAGCCATTAAATCTGTCGTTCCATCCTTCTTTTATACGCAGGATGTAGGTTGAGATGGTTGTTATTCTGAGTTTGCTAAGTGCAGTGGGCTTCTTGACCTGTTTTACTATTGCGTAAATTTCATGGACTCATGTGAATATTATATATATATATATATATATATATATATATATATATATATATATATATATATATATATATATACTGTCAATGAGAGAATAAGGAGAATTGACATTTTATTGTTGCTTCATGAGATGTGCAACAAACTCCTAATGTGTTGGATAGTGTTAACATCAAATGCAATCTTGTTTTTTCCCATAGATTTGTACTTTATTGTTGTTTATTATAATCGGAAAAAGGATGAGTGACGTTGTTTGGGCAATTGTAATGGTTCTTCTTCAACTATGTGCAATATTAATAGACCATGGCCACTTTCAGGTATAGTGGTTTGAAACCATTTACTCTCTATTTTCACTTCTGTCTGGTAATAGGGTATATTCTTTTGAGAGTTCTTCCATGGATTCATTGGATAAATCTATTGAAAAAAAGTGGAAAAAATTGCAGTAACCTATACAAAAACAATCCTCAACAAGGACAAAGGGGCTCATTCTAAAAAAGTGGTAGAAAAATGTTAATTAAGTTAAAAAGCCTTACAAAGAAGTAATTCTAAAGATGGGGTTGTGATAAATATTATATGCATCAATTTGAAGAAGCACAAAGTCTAAATGAAAACCTTGATTGATGGGCATGAATGCTTATATTGGTAGTTTTTCTATTTCCTTGGCCAATGACCATGTTTGGGTTATGAATGTGGTGCCATGAGATGCTAAACACAACACGCTTGGTGTCATTTATAAATGGGGGTTGATATTGGTATGCCCCTGGCTTTATTCAACAAAGTTTTAGGTCCCTTAAGTATTGCATTATTTAGGTAATTTGTGCATTGGAAGAACCATATGGAGGTAGTTCAAGATTAATGGATGTCTTGCTTGGATGCAAGTGTTAAGCATTTTCAACATATCCCCAGACATATGACTTGATTCAAGGTAATGGAGTTATAAGCATGTACCAAGACAGGTGATATGTTATCTAAAACCATGAATGATTTAGGAATTTCTATTCTTTTATCCTTAAAAAAAACAATTGACACTTACACTAGCTTAGATTTATCCGAACCCCAGATCTATTAAACACTGAGAGGGATCACAAAAATGTACATCGTAAACTTCTTATTGCTTAAAAAATCCGAAGTTAAGATAAATTTATTCTATTCTATTTATTTATTTTAAATGGCATGATGGTAATTAATGAATGGCAGACTATTTTTTATGGTAGACATCCAACCTCCATTTATTTTCCATTTTAGTTCATAATGTTACCCATGGACATCACACATATTTTCCACTTGGTCTATAAAATGCATCATGCTTCCCTCAGTGCAATGACTCAAAAGGAAACAATTGCCATCCTTCATTGAGTACATAGAAAGGCATCATTGCATAAGACATCGATATGTTATTTGGAGCATCACAAGATTTGAGAAGAGTTTTATATTTGTTCATGATTCTCGATGCTAGGGGACTCAACTTTGCTTGTGATTGGGGTACAATGACTTCAAGAGTTTGTGAATAAGAAAAAAAATCTTTGCTTAAAATCCTATATGGATCACAACCACTTAGTGTGATTGGTATTTTAAGATTTTTAGTGGAAGAGTTCACCATCAAACAAGGGGCTTCTCTAGTTAGAACATGTAACGTTTTCAAAGCCAAATTGACCAAGTTTCGGAAGTACAAAAAAAATGAAAGATCAAAACTATTGACTTCTAGAGACCACACTTATATATCATATAGATATACCCTTTGTGATAGCGTGTTAAGGTTTTTAAGAGTTTGCGATATGTTTTATGTTATAGTTGGAATCATAGTGTGTTAATGTCCGTAAGAGCTTGTGATATATTTTTAGTGTGGACTTTGATTCAGTGTGAACTTTGATTCTATCTAGGGTTCTAGCTCAATGGAAAAGCACTTGCCTTACAGGAAGGAGGTTGGTCGTTCGATTCCTCCATGCCCTGTCTACATAAATCAATGACTAATTAATTACCTAGTTAACAGCAATCAATGACTAAATAAATGACCAGTTAAATAACAATAAATGACCAGTTAACAACAATCAATGACTAAATAAATGACCACTTAAACAACAATAAATAACTAAATAAAGTATCGGTTAACAACAATCAATGACTAAATAAATGACTAGTTAATTACAATCAATGACTAAATGTAGTACCAAACAACGATAATTAATGACCAAATAGTGATAATTAATGACCAAATAGCGACAATTAATGACTAAATATATGGTCAACGCATGAAGCAATTCAAGCAATTTATGACCAAGTGATAAATGACCAATTTGGTTGGGTGATAAGTGACTACTAATTTATGACCAATGGTCACGTGACCAAATTTAGTCATTTATCACCCATTTTTAGCCACTTATCACCCATTTTGTACTAGTGATCATGATGGCTAAGATCATCCCTAGCAAGTTTCAAGGTTAGATCATCACCATTTGCACAAAGGGAACAAAATCTAAGGTTAGTTGGGGACATGATGTGAAGATTGATCATATTGCATTGCACATGTTTGATCCCTCAATCATGACCATTCGCGCAACAACAAGTAATCATACCTTATTTTGAGGGGTCCTCCCTTGAAAAGAATGTGATTTGATCGTGCATGTTTAATCACTTGATCTTGACCATTCACGGAACAACAAGTAATCCTACCTTATCCCAAGGGGTCCTACAATGAATGGTTGTGATTTGATCATGTGTTTGACCACTCAATATTGACCTTGCATGCAACAACAACTAATTATATTTTATTATGAGGGGTCCTCCTATGAATGGTTATGATTTGATCACGTATGTTTGATCGCTCGATCTTGAACTTTCACATAACAAATAATCATACGTTATCCCTTCCAACAATGTTAAAAAAAATTATGTGTGGGAATATTCGGGGATCTTGATGACATTGATAGGGACCAAAGCATAATATGACAAAGCAGAATTAGAGGGTGCCATGTATGGTCCAGCTGGACACACTTCCACATCACCCATACCACTTCACATGCCATGTTAACAAGATGTCATGTCATTAGTACAGAAAAGCTATAAAAAAATCAATCTCAATCCCAAAAATTGTTGTCCATAATAGGAGTATTTTATCAAAAACTTCGATGAGACCTACAAAATTTCGACACCATTTAGGAATGCTATCGAATTTCCAATTAGAAGCGTGGACCCATTCTGCTCCAGTTTTACATAAATTTTGAAATAGTGTTTTTTAAAGATCAATACCCAATGACTTGACTGGGGCTCTCTTTGGGTTGAATTTGTTATGGTGCAATCATGGTCTAGGAACACATATAACTCCAGTGATTTATGGCCAAATTCTAAAATGAGTTAATCCTAGGTGCAAAAGAAGGCCAAAATCCACTATTCTGGGGCACTTTTGGGGGATTTTGAAAAACTTGGAGGAGGTAAAGGTGACCCTAGATGTCGAGACCAGAAAAAATTATGAACTCAACATTTTACCTACTCATCAAAACAAACAATTTTTTTTAGAGGGATTTTTTCTAGAAATGCTTAGTTTGGGATATAGAATTTTTTTGACAATAAACCAAGTTCAAAGAAGATGCAAAAGTTGAAGGTAGTCAACTCCAGAAAATTATAGAAATTCAATGGAGTCATATCATGGATATGGAATTTGGTGAGTAATCCTTGTCACAAGTATTATTAGAGTCCGGTAGAAAAGTTATTTTGGATCTCCCTAAATTTTCTTTTACAGTGGCTAAAGTTGGTCTCTAGAGCTAAATGCGCCTACAAGAAAAGTGCAGAATTGGGAAAAAATGACAATTTTGAAAGGTTGTAACTTGTAGCTATGAGAGAAGAAAAAATCATGGTTATAATCATTGGAAATATTATCCATATGGAAACAAATGTGCATAATCATATTCTAAAAGGGTGTTTCATATTTTTCTAGAAATTGAACAGAAAAGTGCATGTAGCCTTGATTTGTCAAAAATTGTCAATATGGTTAGTTCCCAAAATGCATGAAAATTAATTTTATGACTGTATAAGAATGTAATGAAGCTAAAAAGTATTCCTATATAAACACTTATGAATATACAATATCATATTAGGGTAAGTTAAGTGTTAGAATTCAGTATATTGCAATTTGGAAATCCTTGGTCTTGGTTGGGCCAAGAAAACCATCATCATGGATGATGCACAAGATCCTTATGTAGATGAAATAGATGCCATGTACATGTTGAGAATGTAGAGATGGAATCTAATGGATGGAGAAATTAAGTAACTCCCCCATATATTGCAGAAACTATATGAATCCTAATAGTGGAATTACAAAGTTGCAGAACAGATAATGAGAGTTTGATCAGAGATCGAGAAGTATAGAACCAACTAAATGCATCCATGTTCCAAATATTAACAGACATTCAAAGGAATATTCACCATGGAAAACACTCATGAAATAAGGAAAAGCGTGGGAGTATCTCAAGTAGACATTCTCACAAGAGGTCCCATAGCTCAAGAAGGGTCTCTAGATACAGGATAATATACTACAAAATTCTCTTCTAGTGAGTCATCTATGTCTAAAGACTCCATTGAAGATTTAATCTCTCCATTTCATAGGAACAAGTGGAAGACACCTTTCAAGAACAACTTACATGGGGAATTTCGAAAATTCAAACCTCCTACTTTTGATGGTGAAGTAAAATTTGGTCAAGGAGTTGAGGCTTGGCTTCTTGGGATGAGCAATCATTTCCAAGTCTGTGACTACTCTAAGAACATGAAGGTAAGGGTGGCTATATTTAATTTGAATGGAAGAGAATTTGTATGGTGGGATCACCTTAGAAAATTCAAGAGGATCAATGAAAGGAATATTGTGTGGAAGCAATGCAAGAAGTACTTCAAGCAAAAGTACCTCTCCAATAGGTACTACGATAACAAATTTAAAGAGCTCCATGAGTTTAAACTAGGAAAACTAACCATGTATGAGTATTCCAATAAATTCTTGGAGTTGTTGAGATATGTTAAGTATATCATATATGATGAGGTTAGAATTCATCATTTCCTAGGTGGATCACCTCAGTCATACAAGAACATAATTAAGTTTGATGATGTTCGGATATCCACATCATCTTTTTCAGGATCTTGCATGCAATTAGGGTTTGCATGCAAATTCTAGGGTTTGCATGCACTTTGCATGCATCCCAGTCACCAGGTTGATGCCTCCAACACCTTAGCCACCTTATTCTAGCACCCGGGAGCTTCTTACATCAGTTCATTAACCCTCCTAGTCATGAAGGCGCCCACTTCTCACCTACTGCTAGAGAAGGGCGCACTTCTTCACCTACCACTTCAGTTACACTCAGTTAGCTCTGATTCTCCCTGATTTGAGGCTAGTTTCACTCCCGACTGACTGTTTCACTCCGTTGGACCTCCAGATTGACTAGATGACTTGTTCTGACTTCAGTTAGCCTCCCATGCGCCCTCCACTAAGCCCACCTCCCTATATCAGTGCTACACACTTCAGTTACACATGTTACACTCAGTTAGACTCAGATTGACACCTGGATGACTGATTCTTATGCATTGATGACCACCACTGATTGATGATGAGGACTCCTAGTTGGAGTCAAGCTACTCCATTCAGTGATTCGAATGACCTCCTTAGGCAATTCGAATTGCTCAGTCATTGTTACTGTATTCTATTGTAATCATTCACCCTTACTGGGATATGGAGCACTGCTGCATGTTTTGCACAGTTTTACACCATATTTTCTATGTTCATCTGTTGTGATTGATTTACTTGTTCATTAGATCTGATGTGACTAATTTTACAGATGAACCTCAAACTCTAGATGAAACCATAAGGAAGGTCAAATATTGTTCTAATAAAAAAAAAGGTAGGCAAGATTTACATAAGGCATGGAAGGACAAGAAGAAGGAGAAGTTCGACCAAAAAAATAGGGGATTCAATCCTCCTCATTTTAGAAATCAATAAAGGCATCCAAGACAAGGTGTGTCTAATCCAGATAATATAATGAGAGACAAGCCAAGAGAACCACTTCAATGTTGGGGATGTGGAGAGGACAATTCGTGTAGAAATTGTCCACATTGAAATGGAAGTGTCAAACTTGTTCACAACATCCAAGAGGCTGAAACTATAGGTGATGTAGAAAGGACTATCCCTAGGACCTATGCTGCACTAGAGGACTGCCAGGAAAACCATCAATTAGTTGTGGTTGAGGTTGAAGTTAATAATGCTAAGAAATCAATTTCTATTTTGATTGAACTTGGATCTACTCACGGTTCTGTCACTCATAAAATTGTTGAGATGTGCTTTTATTAAAACAAAGTATAGTAAATCATGGTTGGTCCAACTAGCCATTGGAATCAAAAGAAAGGTTAATGAAGTGGTGGATAAATTCCCATTAGATATGGATGGACTCATCACATGGGAAAACCTGAATGTTTTGCCACTTGGTTCTTATAATGTTATAATTGGAATGGGTTGGTTGGAAGCACATAAATTTAAACTTGATTGCTACATCACGACCTTCAAATGCATTGATGAAGAAGGAAACCCAAGGATAGTAAAAGGAATTCGAAAGGTGGTTTCTATTAGATATATTTTAGCCTTGCAACTGAAGAAGTTCTTTAGAAAGGGTTTTCAATTGAATGCATCTCATGTATTGGACAGAACTGAAAATAAAGTTGCCAAGTTGGAAGACTATCGAGTCTTGAAAGAATTCACAGATGTGTTTCTCGATGAAGTGTTAGGACTTACTCCAAAGAGGGATATTGATCTCACAATTGACCTTGTGCTAGGAGTTGCATCAGTGTCTAAGACACCTTACAGAATGAGTATACCACAGTTGTTAGAGATGAAAATGTAATTGCAAGAGTTGTTGGAAAATAAATACATTCAGCCAAGTGTGGCTGCATGGGAAGATCCCATGCTATTTGTCAAAAATAAAGATGGAACACTCAAGTTATGTATTGATTATAGAAATTTTAACAAAATTATAGTAAATAATAAGTACCCTTTACCTCAAATTGATTATCTCTTTAATCAAATGCAAGGGGCAAAGGTATTTTCAATGACTAATTTGAGGTCTGGTTACCATCAATTGATAATCAAAGAATAAGACATCCACAATACAGCCTTGAGAACAAGGTATGGACACTATGAGTTTGTGGTGGTACCATTTGATCTCACTATTGTACTAACTACAATCATGTGTCTCATGAATAGTGTTTTTAGCAAGTATTTGGACACGTTTGTTCTTTTTTTTTTAGATGGAATTATTATTTATTCCAATAATGAAGAGGAACATGAAGAACGTATGAGAATATATTTGCAAGTGCTAAGGGAGCATAAGTTGTATGCAAATCTAAGCAAATGTGATTTCTATCAAAAGAAAATTCATTATTTGGGTCACATTATTTCAAAGGAAGGAGTATTAGTGGATCTAGAAAAGATTGAAACCATTATGACTTGGCCAACTCCAAGGAATGTGACAGGGGTGAGATCTTTTATGTGTCTTGCTAGTTATTATAGAAGGTTCACTAAAGGATTCTCCAAGATTTCACACCCCGTCACTTCTTTGCAAAAAAAGGGAATAATATTTGAGAGGACACAAAAATGTGAAGAAACCTTCTAATTGTTAAAGAAGCTTCTTACAAGTTCTCCAATTTTAAAAATTGCAAATCCAAAAAAATATTTTGTGGTGTGTATCAATGCATGTAAACAAGGAATTAGAGGATTTATTATGCAAGACAAATATGTGGTATGTTATGAGTCAAGAAAGTTAAAATAACATGAAAAGAATTATGTTACCCATGATTTAGAGCTTGCTACCATAGTGGATGCTTTGAAAATGTGGATGCACTATTTGATGGGAAAGAAATTTGAGCTTAGAATGAACCATTGTGGTCTGAAATATTTGTTTAAGAAGTTAACACTAAATGCAAGGCAAGCTAGATGGCTGGAATTTTTATGTGAGTTTGATTTTGATATCAAACACATATAGGGGAAACAAAATAAAGTGGTTAATGCACTCAGCAGAAAATGCATGCAATGTGTGTTTCATCCATTATCATTTCCCAATCAGATTTGTGGCAAAATGTTGTTGACTCTCTTGTTGAAGATGAGCAATATGTGCAATTAAAAGATAAATTACAGCAACAGAATTTGGGAACAAGGTATGAAGGTTATCATTTAGAGTATGGTGGACTTCTTACTTATAAAAATAAAATGTATATCCCTAATGTTGCATATTTGAGGAGAATTATTATGGATGAAATCCATAAAATGCCATATTCTGGTCACTGAGGAAACCAGAAAACAATTGCTACAACGAAGCAATATTAATGGTCGAGAATGAAGAAATACATTGTTGAGTACGATTCTAGATGTATGAAATATCAGCAAGTGAAGGTAGGACACCGACACCCAACATGTTTATTGTATCCTTTTCCAATTCTGGAATGGAAATAAGAAATTGTGACTATGGATTTTATCATCGGATTTCCAACTACTTTAAGAAATCATGATTCCATCATGGTTGTGGTGGATAAACTGTCTAAGGAAACACATTTTAGTCTAGTTAAACATACATACAAGGATGATGGGATAAATACAATATCCATGAAAGAAGTATTAAAATTGCATGGGTTACCCAAATCAATTGTAATCGACCGAGATACAAAATTTACTTCTAACTTTTGGAAAAGTCTTTTTGCATATTTGGGTACACGGTTGAAATTTAGTACTTCCTACCATCCACAAATAGATAGACAAATACAAAGAGTAAATCGGGTGATTGAAGACATGCTTTGTATGTATGTAATGAACAAACCATCCAAGTGGGAAGATTATCTACACTTGGTAGAGTTCACATATAACAATGGGAAACAAGCATCATTGGGAATGAGTCCATTTGAAGCTTTGTATGGAAGAACGTGTAGGACACCAGTTAGGTGGAATAATCTAGTGAACAAAAATTTTCTTGGGCTAGAAATTATTAACGAAATGGAACAGCATGTTGCAAATATTAAGAAAAATTTAAAGGCATCCCAAAATAGATAGAAGATCTATGCAGATAAGAATCGAGTGCATAGGGAATTAAATGTTAGGGATCATGTTTATCTCTATGTGAGGCCAAGGAAGAGTTCCTTGAAGCTTAGGAGTTGTGCCAAGCTATCACCAAGATATTGTGGGTCATTTGAAGTGCTTGAGAGGATAGTTCCAATTGCATATAGAGTTGCAAGCCTACTAACACTGGAGATCATAATGTTTTTCATGTTTCTTTGTTTAAGAAATATCTACATGATCCTATCATGTGATTGATTGGGATGTGATCCAAGTGGAACCCAAGGGAGAGTTCCAAACATAACCACTATACATCCTTGATAAGAATGTAACATTGTTCTGAAATTGAATCATCATACGGTTAAAGGTGTAGTGGAAACACTTTGGTCCCGATGAGGCTACATGGGAGCTAGAGGATGCCATGAGAGGGGCATATCCATTTTTGTTCTGATTTTGAAAAAACATCGAGGATAGTGTTATTCCAAGGAGGTGGGGATTGTAATACCCCAAGCTTTGACTTGGAATGTACTAAATCAAATTATGTAAAAGATGTAAATATGTTAGTATAGATTCCTAGTATAGAGCTCAAGGCCAAGTCCTGACTAGTGAATGGTTAGTCATGTATAATGTAAATATTTCTATCTAGACCATGTGGTTGGATTGTCATGCTAAATCAAAAGCTATGTAAATATTATGTTGGAAAAATAATAAAACGGTTCGAGATGGTGAAGTAATCGCTTCTCGATTTTAATAAATGAAGATAAAAATACATATAAAATGAATATTTGATCAGATGAAGATGATGATGAGGTACAATGAAGGTCTTGTTTAAATAGGGAACTTAGTACCTTTTTCATTTTTTTTTTTAACAGAAATAGGGGAGTTTATATATATATATATATATATATATATATATATAAAAGGCTGTGCACAGCCATTCATTACAAAAATTGAGCCAAGATTCTGCTTCAGAGAGAGGGAAAATGCAGAATTTACAAGGGTTTTGGCTCTTAGAGTCTTTGCTTCTAGTTTTCCTAGAGTTTCTATTCATTTTACTGGGATATACCCTTACAAACTGTTTGCATAGTAATAGGCAAAAAAACATTCAGAAAGAGAAGTTCATAGGAAACCTGTGGAGAGAGAAATTTCCAAAATTTCTAAGAAGAGAAATTATCTGTAATTCTGCTGCAGAAAAGAAGCAGCCTCCAGCATTCCTTGATTGACGGATGGCGCTTCCTGAACATGACTGAACTGGGTTTTGCTAATGAAAACAGAGAGGTCTTCTTTGATGCTGTCAACCTTCCCCAAAAGATCAATGGTATTCCTGTCAATATCATCCATACGAGACTCTACACAAGAAAGGCGAGAGTGTATGTACTTGAATTCCATATTATGCTCTTTGTTTTGGTCCACAATAGAACAAACCGCCGAATACGTCCTGCTCAAATAAACCTTAATCTCCTAGGTAAGCTGGCTAAGTGTGGCAATGGCTTGCCGAATCCCGTCCATATTGCTGAGATGTATGCTGCTGTCGCGAGGATCGTCTTCGAGTTGTCGAGGGTCGAAAGCTGAGACGGAGAGGCTTAGCTGCTTGAGCTCAGGGCCGAGGGAAAGAAAGTTTGGCTGCTCCATGCCTCGAAACGGAGCCCTAAAACTGCCCTGCTGCAATAAATGCTTGAGCGTGAGAGCATTAAAGCCCATGGTGAAGGCACATGGGCAAAGTCGTGCCATCTGGAGAGGAGCGCGGGCAGGTGAGGCCGGGTGCCCACAACGGGAAGAACACCCCCAAGAGACCATAAAATTTGGATTAAAACTCATTAGCTAACTCCTTAAGGGATGAACTTATATTCCAAAATTTGGTTTTGCAATAAATGACCTTTTTCCAATGTAGCTCCAATGTTAGCGAGCCTATCAACTGTGGAATTGAGGCTTCTGAGGACATGAAAAAAAAGAGTGTCGGTGGGAAGAGGAAGAAGCTCGATTCTTTTTCGAAAGTTTTGGCTCTTTGATCTTCTCGAGGAGCCATTTTTCATAGTCTGGATTACATGCCTGGAATCTCCAATTACCTGTAACTTTGCCATGTTTAAGGAGGAGGCTAACTCAAGTGAATGATGCATCACCAACCATTCTGCTTCATTATTAGTTCTTGTGCCTAATCCCAAGAGAAATCAGCAACTTTTCTTCCTCCGGGATCAAAAATAATCCCCCCCGCACCTGCCTCCCCTGGGTTTCCTTTGGAAGCCCCATTAAAAAAGATTGTGTATCTTTTTTGGCTTTTCCACCATTTGTTGAAAGTTTGTTTATCTTTTCTTATCTCCCATTCATGTAGGATTGGTGACCTTTTGGACTAAAGCGAACTCTCTTTAGTAAAGGTTTGACACCACTGATATTCGTCCCAACTTAAGGCTTCTTGTTGCTGGATTGATATCCCCTTGGCTCTCAGATATTTTGAGGTTAGAGATATGATTTTGTTGACTGTTCTGTTTTCTATCTTTCTTTTTCCTTCAAAAACTCGTTGGTTCCTTTCCAACCATAGTTTCCAGCATATGTTCATCGGGAGAAGTTTTAGAATTCTGGATAATGTTGGTTTGTTCTTTCTTGCTCCCTAAAGACTGTTGGCCCACTTTTCTATCATTTGCTGAGTTTGCTTGGGGATTGAGATGGCATTAGAAAGAGGACCAAGAACCAAGTTCCAGACTTGCTTGGCATAACTGCATTCAAGGAATAAGTGCTGAGAACTTTCTTCTGCGTTTTGACATAAATGACATCTAGAGGGTCCTTCGATTCCACGGAGCTTTAGATTGTCTGTAGTCAGCTGTTTGTTATGTGCCAATATCCAATAGAAATAATTGATTTTTGGGATGCTGTCAGAGTTCCAAACTTTCTGCCAAATTTTTTGGGCTGGAGGATGATTTGTAGTTAGGAGATCGTATCCAGCTTTGACTGTGTACCTTCCAGCTTTCCCCCATCCTCTAACATCCTTGGCCCTAATGCTTATTGGAGCTTTCCCATGCAATAACTGAAGATAAACTTTGTATCTCTCAACAAGGTTATCCGGAGGCTCCAAGGTTTTCCAGTCCTTCCACCTCCCTGTAGACGTCCAAGTTGCCATGTCTGCCAATTTCTGTATTCCTAATTCCTGAAGCCAGATCTTAACATTTTGAATTTCATGGATTTCTCCTAAGGGGCATTCTCCATTGATGTTGTCTTTCCAAATGTTGATTTTATTTCCATTACCAAGGATCCAATACAGATTATCTTTTATTAGTCCAGCTGAAGAGTGTATTAGCCTCCATATTGCTATTCCATTTTTCTTTTTCAAATTATTCAGACATCTTTTCCGGGATCCCCTAATGTATTTTTTCCTGATGGCCTCCTTCCACGACTTTTTTTTACCTGTTATCATTCTCCAATATAATTTGGCTCCCAGAGCCTTGCTCATTGTTGCTGGGTCTCGTATTCCCAAGCCCCCTCTTTGGCGTTTTTCTTTGACTATTTTCCAGTTAACTAGATGAAATTTCTTACCCTGAGTTTTACCTCCTTGCCAAAGGAACTTTCTGATTTCCAAACAGATTGAATTAGTGACAGAGATTGGAGCCAATAGAATAGCGCCAGATAAAATTGGGATAGAGGAAAGTACGGCTTTGATTAAAATGACTTTACTTGACAAATTTAACCAGCGAATCCCCTAGGAACTTATTTTGCTTTTGATTTTTTCGAGGATGGGGATCCAAGAGGATGAGGTTGCTTTTTTTGTGGGAGATTGGAATGCCCAAATACTTAAAGGAGGTCCAGTCAAAGCAAGGTTTGAAATCCAAGATATTGGATAAATTCCTGAGTTGGAGGTTGTTACAATTCCAGCTGTAGATATTGCATTTTTGGCTATTTGTTTTACCCCCGGACACCCCCAGGAAGAGGGATAAGATGAGTTTAAATCTGGAATCAATTATAGGGGAGGTGCTGTCGAGCAAGATGGTATCGTCTGCAAACTGAGCATGGCTTATAGGAGGGACATCTTTGGCAATTACAATTCCAGGGAGGGATCCAATGTCTTGGAGACTGTTTAGTTTTCTGCTAAGTGAGTCTGCCATGATCACAAAAAGACAAGGAGAAAGAGGACATCCTTGCCTCAGTCCACGGGACATGCGAAGGAAGGATGAGGGTTTGCCATTTACAAGGGGGGCAATCCAAGGAGAACCGATGCAAGCTTTAATCCAACTTATAAACTCTTGCTCAAAGCCAAATTTTTCCATGACTGCGAAGAGAAACTCATGTCTAACTCTATCAAAGCATTTTCCATATCAAGTTTAATGGCCATACCTGAATATTTCCTTTGAATGCTTGAATGGATGGCTTCTTGTACTAGGAGGATGTTGTCATATATTTGGTGACCAGCAATAAAACCTCCTTGATTTGGGGAGATGATTCGAGAAAGATGACCCTTGACTCTATTTGCAATGACTTTTGTGAGGATTTTATAGGAGGAATTACAAAGAGAGATTAGCCGATATCTTCCTATAGTAAGAGGATTTTTTTCCTTGGGGATTAAAGCAATGAAAGTGGAGTTGGTAGCTCCCCCAATTTTTTCTCTTTTCGTGGTCCAATTTAGCATTCTGATGAGGTCTTTTTTTAACCAGTGCCAACACTTCCTGTAGAAATTTATTGTAAAGCCATCCGGGCCGGGGGATTTATCCGGATGAAGAGACCAGATTTCCTTTTTAACTTCACTTTCAGAGATCCGCTCCATTAATCTTTTGTTGTCAGCCTCAGATATGAGATTGGGAATTTCCTTGCTCATTTGGTCCATGTCTTCTTTGAGAACAATGTCATTGTTGCTATATAGCTTTTCAAAATGGGCTTTGGCTTCTCTTAAAATAAGATCCTGTCCTTCGATTTTCACTCCATCCTCCTTTATAAGGCTCTCAATGTTGTTCTTCCTGTATCTCTCCTTACATTGAGCATGAAAAAATTTGGTGTTTCTGTCTCCTGCTTTTAGCCAGAGACTCCTAGACTTTAACCTCCATTCTTCCTCTTCCTTTCTGGCTGCTTTCTGGATTTTTTCTTCAAGATCTTTTTCATCCCTGAGCATATCTTCAGTAACTGGATTTTGCTCCATTTTGAATTGATGTTTTTTTAAATCCTTTTGTAAATTTTCATCTTCCTCTCTAGGTTTTATGTAATTCTTTTTGACTCGGTTTTTTAACGTGCTTTTCACCAACTTTAGATTTGATTCCCAGATGTAACCCGGGGATCCGAGGATGAATTGCCTCCACACGGCTATCACCTCTTCCATACAGCTCTCATTTTCAAGCCAGGCAGGGTTGAATCTAAAAGGGAGGGGACCTAGATTTCCAGGGGAGGAAAAAAATAAAGATATTGGTCTGTGATCGGAGACTGCAGATGCAAGAATATTTGAATTTGGGAGCTTAGAGCCGGAGAGAAAAGAAGTACTTATTAAAAACCTTTCAAGTCTGGCTGCTATGTGTTTTGGTCCTATTCTTTTGTTGTTCCACGTAAAGGTGCCTTGCTTGGGTTTGATGTCGATAAGGCTCCAAGCGGTCATCAAGTCTTCCATTCTTTCTCCATAAGGGTCTCTGACTTTGGATCCCCCTTTTCTCTCGACCGCTGAAATGGTGACATTGAAATCTCCCGCAAGAATGCAGGGGAGGTCAGCAAAACTATGATTTAAACCTATTAGCTGGTCCGAAAAGGACTCCTTCTGTCCATAGATGGTGGGACCATAAATGTTTCCGACCCAAAATTTCCTGTTATTTGATATTTCTTCAAGTTTAATAAAAATCCAATGTCGATTTGAAAAAGAAGCTTTACTTTTATACATACCCTTGTCCCACCAGGAGATGAGTCCTCCAAAAGCTCCTAAGGAGCTCACAGCATTCCCTTCCCCGCTGGGCCAAACTTGTTTCATGAGGTTGATACTGTCCTCCTCTTGCATTTTAGTCTCCTGGATCAGAAGGATTGATAATTTTTCCATTTTTTTTATTCTTTTTATTGCTTCTGCTTTTTGCTATCCACCTAATCCTCTGCAATTCCAGGAGACTATTTTCATTATTTATTTGATGGTTGAGGACCTGCTTTGTCCTTTCTTTCCTCCTGAGCTCCTTGCTGCTGTTTCCCATTAGAGATTATTCTTACATGCTGGTCCAGGCTGGTTTGCTTACCCGCCGCCTTTTCTCTAGCTGCTTCTTGTTCTCTTATTTCTTTATTGAATCTTCTTCCTCTTTTTACCATAGGTTCCTGCTCCTCGTCTTTGTTGTCTGAAGTTTCTTCCTGGAAGAGTTTCACTTTTGCTCTTGTTATTGATCCTCCTGAGTTTAATGATGACTCTATTTCTACAGCTGTGTGCTGTTGTGCAGGTATGATAGGGTCCTCTTTTCTGGAGTTGGCATGTTCCTCATTTTCTTGTTGCTCCTCTGTTTACTTCTCTTTCTCCTACTCCTCACTGCCTTCTTTTGTAGACAAAACTTGAAATTTATTTGTGATTTCTGTACTTTTCACTGGGGTTTTGGAGGCTGCATGTGCATTGGATTTTCCCCCTTTTTTCCTTGTGACTTCATTCCATTCCCCTCCTTGGGTTTCCTCGTCCTCTGGAGTTTTTCTTTTTGGGGATAACCTAGCAAAATGGCCATATTCGTGGCAAGCCTTGCATTTGAATGGTATTTGCTCGTAGTCAACTGTTTTTCTATGACTCCATCCGTCCATTGATAAGTCTATTGCTTCTGGTAACCCCTTTTCTAGATCTACTTCGACACATATTCTTGCGCATGAAAACATTGGGGGTTTTGGCTCAGATTTGTCAATGTATTTCCCCAATGAGTTCCCGATGGCTCGAAGATCTTCATCATTCCAGCAATGCAGAGGAAGATGGGGCAGTTTAACCCAGACTGGAACTGCTGATGAAATGTCTTTCTCCGGGTCGAAGGAAAGGTCCCATTTGTTGAGATACATTCCTCTTGGCCCCATGAAGTAGGGGCCATTCCTGAAAATTAGATCTCGGTCCTCCTTCTTTTCGAAATAGAAAACAAAGAACCCCTTGCCGCAAAAAATTTGCTGTACTTCCCCTTGGATTAAGGGTCGCCAGTTTTTGTTGAGCCATGTTTCAATTGAGCGGGGCGATGGCCATAGTCCTATAAAATGACTGACTAATCCCTTTTCAGCTAATGCCACGGCCTTGCATTTTGAGGCTATTGATGTCAACTTGACTTCTGGAACCTCGGTTTTTTTCACAAACTTGGAGTCATTCGGGGCAGACGTTTTTGGGTTAACTGGTTGAGAAGCAACCAACGATCTGAAGCGATCCGAAATGAGAGGCCGAGCTCCATCCGGAGCATCACGCCCTGGGTCCGGGGGCGGATCCATGCCGAAAACACAGTAAGGCTCTGCTTCTTTCAGAAACCCTAGCCGCGTCTAGAGGAGTTTTTTTCCTTCTATTCCTTCCAAAGATGAACTGGGTCCCTTTTTCGTTTAAAGAGACATGTATTTTCATTTATTTTTCATTATGTTTTATTATTATATGTTATTATTATTATATGTTATTATTATTATTATTATTATTTTATTATTATATTGTATTGATTATTTTATTATAATATTCCATCATGTGGGTAATAAAGGAAATTGTTGATGAATTCTCAGTCTCCCATGATGCATCCTCCTCTGGAATATTTTTTCATTTAATGGGATATTCTTTAATTATTCAAGAGTGTACTCGTTTTTCCCTAGTGGTGAGGATAGCTTATGGCTCTAAAACAATTTTCCTTCGTCATCCAAAATAGGATTGTCTTTTTTGACTTATGTTGACCTAACATTTTCTTGATACATGATACATAAAAATGTTATGGATACAACTCTAAACTGGCAAATACAATCCATAATCTACTTGACTAATCTTCCTAATAATATGGTATGGACCATAAAACTTGGGTTCCAACTTTTTCTTCCCTTGTTGTTTAAGAGATCATTGCGTGTACAGTTAGAGCCTCACGAAAACCCAATATCCAACTTCAAATTCCCTTTCTATTCTATGTTGGTATGCTTGCTACTTCATATGGATTCTGCCTCTTATTAAGTTGTCTTTGAGTATTTGTATTACTTTCTTATTTTCATCTGGTTGATTCCTTACTATGATAATATTTATATCACTTAGAGAAAGATATTTACACTTTGGAGGGTCATACCCATTTAAGGCTTGAAAATGGGTCATTTTAGATGTTGTGTGGAAAATGGTGTTATACCACCATTTTGCAAGGTGGCATCATTGGAACCACATATTTTTCTTATCAGTTACAAAACAACAAAGGTAGGTTTCCAGACATTTATTAATAACTTCTATTTAACTATTTGTTTGAGGGTGATATGTAGAACTCATTTTAAGTGATATTCCAATTTGTTTGCTAAACTCCTCCCAAAAACCCCCGTTACACTTTGCATCCCCATCACTAACAATGATTTTTGGAAAGCCATGTAATTTGTAGATTTTTTTGCAAAATACCTCAACAAATTGCTTTGCTAAGTTTGTTTTCTTATACCCATGAAATGTGCATACTTAGTGATTTGGTCAACAACCTCAAATATCTTGTCTTTCCCCTTTGATACGTGTAACCCTTCAAAAAATTCCATGGAAATTTCTACCCACTTTTGATTTGGGATGTGTAGGGGGTGGAGAAACCCTAGAGTCATAAAATTTTCAATTTTGTTCCTTTGGTAATTCTCACACTCCACAACATATTTCTCATTCTCCTTGTTCATTCCCTTCCAAAAAAATGATTGTCAGGCATTGTTGTATTTTTTTTTTTAAACCTACATGTCCTACAACTGGAGGGTCATGGGATTCTTTCAGAACCTTGGACTTAAATTTTGAGGTGGTACTTAGATAGATTATTCCATTATGCCAAAGTATATCATCTTTCCACTCGAATTTGTGATTTTGATTGAGATTATTGATAATCAAATGTTTTCCTTGGTTCTTGGCATACTCTATTTGGATTTCATCAAACCATTCAAGAATTATCATTGATATAGTAAAACCTTGTGCTTCGTCATCCTTTCATGACAGAGAATAAGCCACTATATTATCCCCCCCTTTTTAAGTAAGATCTCCATATCGAAGGTGGCAATTTTCTCTATTCATTTATGTTGCTCAGTTGTCAATGTTTTTGTTGTAATCGTTATTGAAAACTATTATAATCTGTATGTATCACAAAATTGCTTCCTAAGAGTTATTCTCACCACTTTGTTAAGGCATGCATGATGGCAAGCATTTCTTTGTTGTAAGTGAATTTGAGGCATTCTCTTTTATTTAGTTTCCTACTTTCAAATTATACTGATTTTCCTTCTTGCATCAACATTGTTCTTATTCCAGAACTCGATGCATCACATTCAATTACAAAAGTGTTTCAGGATTAGTATGTGAATGCAGACATAAGATGACCTCCCTAGTTTAACCGTTAAACTAGAACATAACAAGCAATAATACATACACTTCCCTAACTTGATCCAATCACAAATTAAAATAGAAGAGACATACCTTTGGTTGTGAGTTGTCTCCAATAATCCAATGTTCTGGCAAGATTACTCATCCACTTATGAGAAGAACCTACAAAACATGTAATCCAAGCAACGCAAGAAGAGAACTAGATCTGGGATTAGATTAAGTTATGTTTATGACCAAGGAGATATACAATAAATGAATAAAATTGTATTAACAGAAATAGTAAAGAGTACAACCACTTAAGGAGTTATGTTTATGGGAAATGAAATACAAAATTGTATTAACAGAAATACTAAAGAGTACAACCACTTAAGCATTGGTGTTGTATCTCCTCTCTAATGGATTCCTCTTTGCTCCAAGATGTCACCTTAATGAAAGAAGGGTAAGGACCTAAAGTATATTACTTCTGGTGTAATTTCTAGAGCATAACTCTATTCTCCATTCCTCCTCCCCTCTACCCATGGCCAAGACTTGCTTTTATAGGACAATATGGATAGGGGAGATATAAGATATATGATCCCAAGAAGTGAGGAATTCGAGTGATATATTAGAAAACATGGAGGGGATATCATCTAGATAAGATTTGGTTCTGGAGATTTCTCAACAACCTTTTTTTCTGCTCGTACAGACCTCGATGCGACCTGGCAGTAAAGCACTATGTGTTGATAGCAAGAGATGCGGTCTGCTCCACAAGCAAGGTGCATTGATGACGCAAGTTTTCAGCATAAAAAAACACATCGGTGGGATAATGGCGCATGTTGTTGAATAAGAAAAGTTCGGAAAAGTTGCTAAATGTTTGATTCACAAGGCAAGAAAGATGGGATATGTCTTTCAGAATGAGTACTTCAGGGATCAAGGCAATAGAAAGTTATTGGGTCAATGTGACGGATGAAAATATCATGTAACAGGATGCCCCCCAAAGTACGAAGCTAGAGAGAAAGGTGATAGGTGAAGTGCTTTGATATGATCGCAGGAGCAAGGAACCTTTGATCGGAGGACAGTTGACAAAAATCAAGGACTTTGTAATACAAACTCTAACATATGGAGCCAAATATATTAACGACTCAAAACAGGGCTCCCGATCAATACACTGTAGATCCATGTTGATACCGACTGACTAAACATAATCATGTCTACTAAGATACAAGCGTATATCCTTGATGATATTATGAAACAGCCACGACCAATACAAGAGTGGATCTGTGTGACAGTACATCAATGAGGTCTCCACCATAACATATGTGTGGGAATCTACTATAGAATCTCCATCACAACCTGGGCGTAATAATAAGAAATCGGAACAGCCCAGGGTCTTCTACCCGTTCCTGAAACAATAGGAATCTAACCATGTGATTACAATGTGTTGAAGTCGAACATGATATAAACTACTTAATTACCGGTCAATGATGTGAAACGTTAACAAGTGCGAGGGAAATCACCAATGATGGCAATGATCCCCAAGGTATCTAAGTACATTCCAACTAATGTGAATGAATGAGTTGGACTCTAACATCCGTGGAATCATTCGATCAGATTTCAATGATGTAAACCTATTGTCAAAAGCGAGAAAACCTGTCATTGAGGGATGCAGGCTTCAAGGTACTAGGCGGTTTCTAAATATAACCTCTGGATGATGTGTTGGTGTCGACAGGGATAGATCCGTCGAAGGGGGGCCATGATGTATCCCACATCCTCGACACGAAACCGATATAGGAAGATGATTTTGGATGGTAGATCAAATGACTATGGACTGACACAAGGCGGATGGACAAGTGTTGTTGAGATACTTGCTTCGGAGATGACTGGCACGACAGATAGCTTGACAACTGCAAATTTTGACTCAAATGGAAGACTTCCCTTGAACATTTTACGGCATGACAAACAACCTGGAAACATTGACTTGGTGAGATGGAAATCAAGACATAATGCAACATGAATGGAGCATTATTCGAATGAACCAAAGGAGTAAAAGACTCACAAACTTGACGTGACTCAGAGAAAAGCTGATTACCCAACTGTTCGGATGAAATACAAACAAGTGCCATGTTCAAGAGTGAAAATAAGGTGTCATAGATACAGATGTAGATCCATTTCCCTTCCCTTATTCCCCATCATGATTGACGAGTACCTCTTTGTTTATTAATGAGCTTAAGGAGGATAACAAATGCTCGGTATAGCTCATCCTTCAGACAAATCCAATATCACATGTTTTACGAACCTGAGAAAGGAGGGGTTCGGTCCCAAAAAAGGGTCCTTCGATGTTTAATTTTACAAGTTCGAAGAAGGTAAACTCGGTGATGTTTCACATTTAGAGAGTCTAAAATGGTCGAAAGAAGACCTAGGGTGAACTTTTTCGTAAATTTAGTCTCCAAGATTCGAAAAAGTGTAAAAAGATACCTAGAAGAACTCTCCTAGTGGTTGACTAGGGTATTCCGTTTTCGTAATTATACTACTGAACTCGAAAAGGGGGTAAACTAAAACTGAATAGATTCCCTTTCAAATATTTTACGAGCGTGAAAGGAAGCAAGTTCGCTTGACAATCTTTTCGTATTTTAAGAGTCTAAAGAGAGCTTAAAGACAAATCCAATCGAGTTCTCGAGCATGAAATATAGTTTGGACCATAACTTCATCATTATGTTTGACCTGTAATCTCAACAACAAGTTGTTAAAAGAAAACTATATCAAATAACCAATAAAGGGTTTTCAAATTAAAAAATGATAAAAAGCAATAAAAATTACAAGGTAAAATATTAAAATATTCATCCTCAATCCAATAAAAGGGAGCGAAAGTGACTTATTTTACCATTCGATCTTTGTTCTTTTTACCAAGAAGGGTAAAAACCTCTTTGTGGTAGCAATATTGTGTTGAATATTTTGAGCACTTCAAGCTATGGATTTGAGCTCTGTCAACTCCAAGTAATTGCCTTCACCTTCTCATTCCATTTTCTAGGTTAAAACGCTGCAAATTTCTTTTACGGATTGGGGTCATTTTTTAGCCAAAAAATGCATGCCCTCATTGACACGATCTCCCTTTTCGAGACTCGCGTCTCGGCTGATCAACGTGGTCCACAAAAACACAAGATGCATCCATGATGCGTTGTACATGAAGTCAGGTCACGTCGGCCGTAAAAGGTGGTACCAAAGATGAATGCATCAAATTGTTTTGGGTTTTTCTTTGAGATGAATGATCCTTAATCCTCTTTTTCAGTTTTGCAAGTCTTCAAGCAAAGAAAATGGTGCTAGAATGGAAGAATGAGACCATGAATTGGAGGATTTTGAAGAATTAAATGATAATACAATGTTGGCACTTCAAGAATGTGGCTTAAAGAAATTCTTCCTCACTCTGAATATGAGGGCCTAAGTGCATTTGTTGGGGTATTTAGTGGACATGTGGGACCCCAATGAAGAGTATTTCCGGGTAGGGATCCACATCCTTACCCTTGAGATAGATGACATCTATTTTTTTACTAGGATTTCAAGAAGAGGGGCTCGAGCCATGATTATTGGGTAGAGCAGAGGTGACGAAAATACGGATGATCTCATTATCCAGTATTGCGAGCCCGGGACTAGGAGTTCTGCCGGGAAGATACCAATTGCACAATTTCATGATCTATCATTGAGGAATGTGCTCTTCAGAGTAGTTCGAGTAGCAAGGACCAAATCCCACCACTAGGAAACCAAGTCTCAAATGTTATGTGTCATAGCATGCATGGAACCTATTGTGTTTAATTGGTGTGAGAGTCTACTGAGCATTATGAAATACCAACTGACCAAGTGTCGAATAGGTAGAACTAAACATTTGTTTACGGGTCTATCTTGGTATCTTTTTTATGGAGAGGGTTCCTCACTTTCGCCCACAGCATATAGATATAGCTAGCCCAGATCCGAGAGAACCACGCATGAGGAGATGGGTTGAGTTGTTTGGCTGGAATGGTGGTCTGATCCATAGTTATGGGCCGGCTTTCTTCTGATGGATGTGTAGGAAGCTTCTCATGGTAGAGGATTATGCCTACGCAGGAACGGATTTCCGAGGGGATCCCGACTTGGCGCTACCAGAGGGATCTGTCTAGTGCGACATAGGTAAGAAAATATATTCATGCTCTTTCAAGTGTTTATGTATTTTTTGAATATATCATTTTTTTGGTGTACTAAGACTTTGTATGTTTTACTAATGCAGATGTGAGGCCAGAGAGGACACATGGAGCCTCGCCTATTTACCAGCGAGGAGAGGACAGGGTCATTTCTGCTCGTGACCGAGATGTGAGTGACATACTTGCAGAGACCGAGGAGAACTTAGAGAGGTTGACTTATGACATCCCAGACATGTCGTTAGATTATCTACCTCGGCACTATCAGCGCCACATGGTGGGATTTTCTACGAGTATCGGACGTCTACTCCATCGGGTAGCTCAGGCGATGATATGTTATCGCGAGCGCCACGACTAGCCCCATTATCTATATGTAGTAATGTATTGAAAGCCATGAGCTTCATAATTTTTCCATGATGATGTACTGAAATCTATGAGATTCATATTTTTTCATGATGAAGTACTGAAAGCTATGAGCTTCATATTTTGTCTTAGTACTTTTTGTGGAACTTTTATCACACTTAATATTAAAAATACTTTTATCAGTTTTATATACAATGTATCTTATGGCGAATGTGGATTTTTGTGGACTGCTTACTTATATATAAATTATTTACATGTTATGCATTTACACATTTTATTAATGAAATGTTCAAGAATGTGATATGTACCAATCTAACACGAAATTGGCCAATGAATCAACAATCATATTCATATGTCTTGGAATATGTAGGTATTGAATGAACTCAAAAGACCTCTCCAAGAGACGTACTCGTTGTAAAATATGGAGTAGTGTAGGGTTGCGAACAGTGTAGACTCGGTTTAGATGGGACACCACAAGTTGGGAATCCAAATAGATGACAATGTGGTACACACTAAGGGAAGATGCGTCAATTAACAATCCAATCACCACATGATACTCGACGATATTATTAGTTGCAAGACCTAGGAAAGTTCCCCCCGAGCTTATAAGTTCGTCGGCAGTGGAATAGAGTACCCAAGCTATCGAGATGAGGTTTTGAGTATGTCGGCTATCACCGTCTCCAAATCCTGAATAGGTTGTCATCTGCAATTCAAGCAGAACATGGTATAAGCAGTCATGATGGGGATGAGGCCCTAACCTATGAAAGAAAAGCTTCACACCATATTAAGCATACATCATATACAAAGTGTACAAGGTACTTATGCAGGATTTCCCTAAGCATAGTACCTCTTGAGGTAGAACCCATTTCTAAGCTCCCCCGAAGGTGTCCCATCATAATCAACTAACTCGTAGGCCCCTTTTCCTAAAACATGTTTCACGATGTAGGGCCCATGCCACATGGACTCGAACTTACCTGCCCCCACTTTATCATGTTTTTGGTCATATGTCAAGGCCAGATCACCTTTATTGAAGATGCGAGGTTCAACAGACTTGTCGTACTGGGATTTGATGCGCTTCTTATGTGCTTCATTAGCAAGAGAAACATCATGACGGGTTTCATCTAGTTAGGCTAAATATAGGAAGCGTGCCTCTTCAGCTGTGGTGTTTTGCACGAGTTTGATGGCTAGTTTCAAAGATGGGATCTCACACTCTATAGGAAATACCACTTCCATTCCGTATACCAATTGAAAAGGTGTGAATCTGGTAGCATTTTTTGTGGATGTTTTATATGCCCAAAGGGATGAAAAGAGCATTAAGTGCCAATTTGATCTATAGGTCCCTACCATGCATTGTATCATGGTTTTCAAGACCTTATTGATGGCCTCTACTTTACCATTCACTTGGGGGTAGTAGGGAGTTTAGTGTTCATGGAGAAATCCCAATTTGGTGCTCAATTCAGTTACCATTTGGTTATGGAAATGTGATCCTGGTCAATGACAATGGCTCATGGAACCCTGAGCCTAGCGATGACATGATTGAACATGAAGAGTGCGGTAGTTTTGTCGTCTTCGTTATATGTAGGCATAGCCTTGTCCCATTTTTTGAAGTAAGCAATAGATACAATAGCATATTCGTGCCCCCTCGATGAAGTAGGATTACAGTGAATGAAATCTATGCCCCATTTTGCAAATGGGTCGACGGCAATAACTGGGTGTAAAGGGGCCGGATGCGTGCGCTTTTTGGAATGAAAAAACTAGCAGGGAGGACACTTCTTGACGGCTTCCATGAAATATTTAAAAATGGATGGGCAGAAGTATCCAGCGTGTAAGATCTTCTGGGATGTAGCCATCCTATAGAGGTGAACGCCACATACCCCTGAGTGGCATCCATTCAGAACACGTTGGCCTCCTCATGAGTCAAACATCGTCGTAAGATCGAATCAATACCATGGCGATATAGGGTTTTTCCAATGATTAGATAATATTTGGCATGATGGCGGATACGATGGCGTTCATCATGGGATAAGTGAGGCCCGAAGCATTGTGTTTGCAAATACAAGGTGATATCTTTGTACCATGGATCAGAGGTACTGATCAGGAACAATGACTCAATAGGAAGAGAGTTAGTGGGCCCAGAATATTGATCAATACGGGTAAGGTCATAGATTAGATCCCCAAATACTAATGAATTTTTATATTTTTCCTTTTCAAATTGTAACTCGAATTCTTGAAGAATCACAATCCAGTGTGAATATTTCCCCCTAGTACTTAACGAGTTAAGACGTCGTACATAGGGTTTGAATCAGCGATGATGGTAGTTGTGTGGAGCATAATGTAATGACAGAACTTCTGGACAGCGATGACAATTTCCAGAGCCAACTTCTCAACATGTGAATAACGAGTTTCGGAGTCGATAAGACCCTTACTAAGGTAATAAATCACATGTTTTTGCGCGTTGTTATCTTCCTGCACTAAAACCATACCAATAGGAGAGGTAGAGGCAAAAAGATAAAGGATATAATCCTTAGTATAATTAGGTGGTTGTAACACAGGTGCATGGTTAATGGTGTGTTTAAGGTTGTCAAATGCACTTTGGGCGTAGTCGTCCCAGACAAAAGGGACGTCCTTTTTTAACAACCGCATATAACCCTGTGTCTTTTCCACATAATTACACACGAAACAAAGCAAGTAGTTTTCCTACCCCTGCAAACTTTGAATTTCGGTGATGTCCTTGGGTGGGGGTAGGGATAGAATAGCCTCTACCTTAAGGGGATCGATATGAATCCCAACTTTTGAGACAATGAATCCAAGGATACATCTGGACTCCACGCAGAATATGCATTTGTGAGGATTTAGGTGGATGTTATAGCAATGGCATCTGAGGAAAACAGTCGTTAGATGATCAATATAAAACTCCCGATGATTTGAATGAGATGGAAAATCATCGAGGTAGGGATCCACAAAATCCTTAATATCGTGAAAGGATTACGACATGGCCCATTAGAATGTAGCACCAACATTCTTAAGGCCAAAAGGTAATTTGCGGTATGCAAATGTACCCCATGGGAAGATGAACATAGTCTTGTGTTGGTTTGTTGGGTGGATCTCAATCTGATTGTAGCAAAAAAATCCATCCATGAATGAGAAGATGACACTATCAGCGCAGTTGTCGATGATTTGGTCGATAAACAAGGTAGGGTAATTGTCCTTGGGACAAGCCTTATTTAGATCCCAGTAATCAACATAGACTGTTATGGTTCCTTGCTTTTTTGTAACTGGAACGATATTCGAGACCCAATATGTCAAGGGGACAGTATAAATGAAACCATCTTTCAACAACTTTTCAATTTATGCTTTAATAGCCGCAGTCTTTCGAGGGTGCACTAGATGGATTTTTTACCGGGCAGGTTTTGCGTCGGGATAAGTTTTGATCTCATGGACAACGATAGCAGCATCAATCCCAGGCATTTATTCATAGATCCATGTGAATACATCGCGGAATTGTTTAAACAAGGCTGTATAATTTTTTATTTCTTCAGAAGAACAAGTTTGTCCAATATGGATATCCTCCACAATACCAGGTTTAGTCGAGATGTCAATGGTCGTGGTAGGCGTAATGTTTGCCAAATTCCCTTCGGTTATTGTATCCTAGGTGATAATAGGAGACTGAGGATTGGAAATGACATCTAGTGAAATAATAGTTTGAATATCATTCTCTACCATGTCTAAAGGTGGGAGGAAGGATGTCGATGATGATGGTCCTCCCATGGAAGCTCATCCAAGCTCACAATCTCCATGATGGATTCATCGGAGTGAAATGTCTGGAGGAGATAATTCAGCGATGGCGAGGACGATTGAAACCAAGATGGTCGAGAACATGGGTCTGATGCCACGAGGTGATGGTCATTAAGTGAATCGGACACCGATTGGATGGAATTATAAGTAGCCTCAGCTGGGCTAAGAGGCATCCGATCTCCAATGAAATCAATGTCAATAAAATCGGGAACAATCCAAGGGTCCCTTGAGTTGGAGGAATATGGGGCCATGGATGAGATCATGTTCACCATGGAAACTTGTGATGGGGGTTCAAGTGTTGGAAAGATTCCCATCAAGGATGATTCCTTAAGTATTCCTACCCCCACACTCTCATATATTTGCGAAGAGTGTCCTAGAAGAGGGACGTTATCTGCGGGATGAGTTGTGGAAAAATCTAATTGGTTGATAGTGACAATTTTCCCTTGATGGGGAAATTTCACAATGCGGAAGATGGAATATGTGACCGTAGTCATAGCGTAAAACCAATTTCGACCAAGAAATAAGTTGTAATCCAATGGTGCTACGACTACTTCCACGTTAATGGAAATAGTATTACCTCCTAATTCAATGGATAAGGATTGTAAAATACCATGTGGTTGGAATACACTTCCATCAAATGGTTTCATAATGGTAGGACAACGGTTTAGTTCAGGAGATCCAATGGTTCTCCCACAGGACAAGGACATTACAGAAGTAGAGGCTCCTTCATCTAAAATAGTACGATGGATATTTTTCCCAGCAAAATTGGTAATGATTTGGAATGCCAGTTGATGGGAAAGCCTCAGCTTAAAGTATTCTAATCTAAACATGATGGGATTAGATGATTATGGGTCCACTGCTCCAATAGCAGATAGAAGAGTCTTACATTGATTAGTACAGTTTTGTAAGACTTCAAGGGTCGACATAGGACATGGTGCCTAAACTAGATGTTCCACAATATGGTAGTTCTGAGCAGCCTAGGCGTTAGCGTTGAAAATCACTATTTGGATTGTGCTTTTGGGTGGACGCAATGCTGCATCCGATATAGGTTTGTCTATGGTCAAAGGACCTTGTGTAGGAGGGATAGTGGATGCGAATGTGGAGGATGTTTCAGCATGACCTCCATTAGATTCTTTATCTGGAACAGAATCGTAAGTGTGTGCCCTGGTAGATAAGTTAACCATTTCACTACACATCATGAGAACATGAGCGGTCGTGGATGTTTCTCCTTGCGAAGGAGTTGGTTGTTGTGCTACCATCTGTTTTTGTTGTGTGGGGAAGGGGTCCATTAAAACTGTAGGTTGAGGGTTTCCTTTTAGGAACTTTTGGACTTCTTCACGATGTGGGAATTCTTTCGTGAAGTGGTCATCACCGCATAGTAAACATGGATATTTATCCTTCCATTTCGTTTTGGCATCAGTGGAGACTGGATTGGTTTTTTGTTCCTGCTGGTTAGAAGATTTCTTGGATTTGCCTTTATTTTTCTTCTTACCACCAGATTTATGAGATGAAGCAGATTGGACTAAATTCACCTCTGTGGTGGGAGCAGGAGTGGTTGAATGGTTGGTGTTGTTACCATCCTAAGACGAATTTGGATTTGAAACCATATGGCTTTGTGATCCAACCGATTGGGTGGCAGGATAGGTTTTAACATAACCAATTATGCCATCAGCATGTGATCCCGTGGATGGTTTCGTTGGGTCATGTGTGGGGCGAGGGGCATTGGGAATTATGTCGTATAAAGTTACATATTGAGTGTAGACTAAGTCTAAGTACTGGGCATGTGCAATTGCTTTTTCCTCTGTAACTACCCCACCCATAGAGACATATTTGGCTATGATAGGCAATAATGATTTGGTAAACCAATCAGCCAATAATTGATCTGGAATGCGAGCCTTAATGAGTCAACGTCTTCTCCTGCATTCATGAATATGATCGGAAACATGAGTGGAGGTAGATTGTCGAAGCGAAGTTAAAATATCCATGTCGGTTTCATAGTGGATTGGTAATTGGAAATGCATAAGAAAGGCCATGACCAAGGAACAAAAGTCAGGGAAAGAATGTGGTGGTAATTCGATATACCATTTGGAATTCGTGTTAGTGAGGGTTCTTTGAAAGAGCCTCAGACAGATAGAATCATCCATTAACGAGTTCGGGGAACACCACAAATGATATGTCATTACATGGTTTTTTGGATCCTCATCGGGTTTTCCTTCAAACTTGGGTATGTCCGATGGCATCTTCACAGGAATGGGTGTCCAATTCATGTTGTGATGAATGGGGTCATTGGTCAAATGTGATAGGTCTAGAAGATCTAATGTATCCAAGAATGGTAACTGTCAGTTTGGCTACAGGTACTATTAATATTGGTATGGAATTTGAGTACCAGTATGACAATAGATCAATTGATCATAAGGTCCTCCCATAGAGGGTTGGCCATATGGTGGGGGTTCTCCCATGTTAGGAGGTGGACCCGATAGGGGTCATTCTCCCGAATGAGGGGGTCCACCAAAATGGGGTGGTTGTCTGGATGGTGGGGGTGGAGTTGGGACAAGTGGTGGGGGTGGAGGTGGGACAGATGGTGGGGGTGGTGGTGGGGGAGGGGGTGGGTCGTCGGCTGGGGGTCCATCCAATGGAAAGTTTTGTTGACCCCACAGGGTATTTTTTTCCTGGGTTAAGGTACTCTGTAATAAAGGTTTCCTGGAGCGGTTTGATAGATTTGACTCATTTCCATATTCTGATTACCTAGGTATGTGTAACCCCATACGGGTTGAGACCATACAGATGGTCCCCGAGTATTTTGTTCCCACTAAGTTTGTCTCATGGATGGAGGTGTACCTCTAGTCATATTATAAGTCATAAACGAAGTTTTTCCTCCACTTACATTTTGTCCATTGACTAGAGGTTTCCCCCTAGTTAGGTTTTGACTAACAACTAAAGTTTTCCCCGTAATTATGTTTTGACCATTGACCATAAGTTTCCCCATGGCCATATTTTGACCACTAACTAGAGGGTGGCCTCTGATTATATTTTGTCTCAAAGGTTGTGTTCTAGTCACAAAGTTAACAGTGGTTGAAGGTTTCCCCCCAGTCATTGAGGTCAAAAGAGGTTTGGAATCGACCAATTGATTTTGATGTGAAATAGGTGGAAAAGATGGTTGGCCTGGTTTGTAGGGGGTCATGTTGGGCACAGACATTCCTAATGAAGGAAGAGGAAAAGAATACATGGGATAATGGTGTTCGGGATTCACTACTTCCAAAGTGGACTGGAAAGGGAAACTCTGGCACCTTACCTATTCTTGAAGTATCCGTAAGCAAGATACGGTATCTTGAATTGGTCCGAAAAAATATTCGTTCAAGACGAATATGGTAGGACGCGGAGGTGTAGGTGTCTCCACAGTCGATGGTGAACCAAAATCAAAAATAAATTTGCCTAGGTAGGTTCCCCAAAATGAAGTGGTTGGATCGAAAGGAGTCACTATCGGGTCATCTGGAGGTCGAGTGAATATCCAATCGATGGCTCCAAGGTGTCCTTCAAGTGAATGGTGAAAAGATGTGTCATACGAAGAAGGTTGTTCCACCACCAATGGTCCCATAGGATCGGTGATGGGAGGATTTACAGGAGGAGAAAAATGCCCTCCTGATTGAGTAACTAGAATTCCTTCTTCGTGTGAACTAGTTATAGTGGGCTGGTCCATATCTGCCCCTGTGCTTCCTTCCCCAATGAGAGGATATTCAGGTGGAAATTTTTTTATTCTATGGGATCTTTTTAAGGGTTTCTCAGCAAAAATGGATGATGAAAGTCTCTCCCTAAGAGTCTTCTGAAGAAAAGCACACTTCAATTCCTACTCAAGCTAAAGCCACAAGCAAACTTATGTGACGGGTGGGATAAAGAGTTGGATCCTCACAGGAGTGTCAAGGCGTAGCAACTCGTGATATACCACAGGGTCCAACAATAATACTCGGCCAAATATTTCAGAGCACTATTCAGATAGGATTAGGACTGTACCCCTAACCGTATTACCCGACTGCCTAACAGTACGTGCGTAGTATCTCCCCAAGTATTGTTCTCAGTGTATTGCAACGTCAAGATGCCAATGGTTGACTCAAATGGTTTCGGGATACTAATGGGGTGTCCCGATATACACAAGGTACATGGGATCTCCAATCCATAGTAGTGTTGTCTAATGCACAACCATTCAACAGGAGCATTCCTATATACCGTCGAGTACATGAAGTACCTTTCTATATACCCTTAGATACGTGAAAGGTCATTCGATATACCAACTAGTACGTGGAAGAATTGCAAGCCCCTGGGATGCAGTGCAGGAAAAGAATGAGAGCTCCTACACTTAAAGATGTCGAAACACATCTCTAACCTATCACACAAGTTTCTAAAGATTTTAACTTAGACTAGCACTTGATTTTATCTTGTACGGTTAAGTGGACTTATGAAGTGTAGACTCGAACCAATATGCATACATAAGCTAAATGAGGTGCAAGTCTTTTATTTTTCGATGAAAACTATCTAGGGAAAAGAGAGAGATCTTCCTTCTTTTGTTGAGACAATTAAAATCTACCCTGAAACACAATACTATCCTTTCATTTTTCTTCTTAGTTAAAACCAAAAGACATAAGCAAGTAACACTATTTCAATCAAATCCAATGACACCAAAAATAACACCGAAGCAAAAAAAAATCTTTTTGTTTTTTTTTCAAAAGAGATTTGACAATGCAAATCGAAAATAGAAGAAAAATGGAGTCTTTTAATTTGCAAAACAACTCAATTCCGAACAAAGAATCAAGGAGTTAAAAGAATGATTTAAGAGATATTTGGAACATGCACTAATTGTCAAAAATGCTTGAAAATGTAAAATTTATGATCATTGTAATAATTCTTCTCTTTTTCAAATACTTTTTAAAGATCAAATGGGAGAATAATGTCAACAATTTCTAGCTCTTTCAAGTTTTTTTAAACAATTATTCAAGACCCAAAAGATATATCTTCTCAACAAATGAAAGCACTATACTTCAAAAATGAAGAGAACAAAAACTCGATTCCTTTTAACACTATGTTCAATCATATTCAAATATGACTATGTTCACTTTGAGAGAGTTCTACAACTTTTGGAAACAAAAAGTATCCACTCAAGCAATCAATCTCAAATCATACAACAATCCAAACCAAACTTACACTAGCAAGGGTAGGTACAATGAAACACTTTCAAAGGTTTCAAGACCTAAAACAGAGCAAACTAGAGGCTTCTACAAGTCCACAAGACAAGTCACACATGCAAGAGACTAAACTTACTCTAGACAAGGCAAGTAACCTCTTGAATACTAAGGACTCAAAAAGAAAGCACACTACTCCAAGTTTCAAGAATAAAGATAGAAGTAGAGATATGGAGAAAGCACAGAGACTGATACAAACAAGTATAACTCTCAGAAGATGACTAGGTCCAAGTCTGAGTAGGAATGAAAGCCCTGCGACCAAATTTTGCAATACGACGCGGTCTGTAAGTACAACAAAGTGTGTCTTCGTGAGTCAACGTGGTCTAATACACTGCTCAGGTGCATCGATGATGCACTGTATATCAAAGGTAAAGCGCGTCGAGCTACAAAAAGCAATTTTTTTCAAAAATGAAGGCTAAAAACCTCTAAACTTAGCAAATCTGAGTGGACCTAGAGTTCTAGAAGTAATCTAGATGACCCGGTGACTCTGTAAAATCATATCCAAACCAAGAAGTGACACGGTCTAAGAAAAATCTAAGCAAATAAAAGGAAATAGATCTAGGGAGCAATGTCCCCATTGGAGTCACCAATTTTGTTTTAGGATTAGTCTGTAAATGCATACATAAGCTGACCTCCCTAGTTTAACCGTTAAAATAGAACAAAACAATCAATAATGCATACACTTCCCTAACTTGATCCAATCACAAATTAAAATATAAGAGCCATACCT
The DNA here is from genome assembly GCA_027924585.1 of Larix kaempferi. NCBI lineage: Eukaryota > Viridiplantae > Streptophyta > Pinopsida > Pinales > Pinaceae > Larix > Larix kaempferi. Next base: position 451,728 of record BSBM01001557.1, on the reverse strand, counting down.
TTGGCTACAAGTTGTCTCCAATAATCCAATGTTCCAGCAATCTTGCTCATCCACTTATGAGAAGAACCTACAAAACATGTAATCCAAGCATTGCAAGAAGAGAACTAGATCGAGGATTAGATTAAGTTATGTATATGACCAAGGAGATATACAATAAATGAATAACAAACCATTTATGGGAAATGAAATGCAATATTGTATTAAAATAAATAGTAAAGAATACAACCACTTAATCCTTGGTGTCGTATCTCCTCTCCAATGGATTCCTATTTTCTCCAAGATGTCACCTTAATGAAAGAAGGGTAAGGACCTAAATTCTATTACTTCTCGTGTAATTTCTCCAGCATAAATCTATTCTCCATTCCTCCTCCCCTTTACACATGGACAAGACTTGCTTTTATAGGACAATATGGATAGGGGAGAGATAAGATCTTTAGGGATAATGGATGAGATATGATCCCAAGAAGTGAGAAATTGGAGTGAGATCCTAGTAAATAGGGAGGGGATATCATCTAGATAAGTTTTGGTTCTAGATATTTCTCGAAAACCTCTTTTTCTTGCCATACAGACCTCGACGCGACCTAGAAGTAAAGCACTATGCGTCGATTGCAAGCAACGCGGTCTTCTCCACAAGCAAGGCGCGTCGATGACGCAACTTGTCATCATATAAACACGCGTCAGTGGGATAATGGCGCATGTTGTTGAATAAGCAAAGTGCATTGAAGTTGCTAAATGGGTTGATTCACGGGGAAAGAAAGATGGGATCTGTATTTCAGAATGAGGACTTTAGGGATCAAGTCAATGGAAAGTTACTGGGTCAATGTCAAGAACGAAAATCTTGTGTAACAAAAAGGTTTTGTAAAATCAGGTGTTTCAAATATAGGGGTTGTGGACATGATCTTTTTTTAGGCTTCAAAACACATTTATGCTTCATCGGTCCATTGAAATGGGTTCTTATTTAGGAGGTTTGTTAGGTGGGCCGTGACACAGGAATAATTTTGGATCAAACTACGTTAATATCTTTTCAACTCTAGAAACCCCCTTAGCTTAGAGATGTTATTTGGTTTGGGAAATTTTGTGATTGACTTGATTTTATTTGGGTATACCTTGGCACCATCTTTTGATATGATGTGATCGAGATACCCCATTTTTTCCTTGTCAAATGTACACTTTGACATTTTTGCATAGAATTGGTTTTCCTCTAGGAGAGAGAGTACTTGTCCCAAATTCTTTAGATGTTCCTCCCATGTCTTTCTATAGATAACAATGTCATCAAAAAAGACTAGCACAAACTTCCTCATATAATGATGGCATAATTAATCCATGGTTCCTTCAAAAGTGGTTGGAGAATTTTTTCATGTCCCCAAATTCTAATACATTGATGAAAATAATTAAATTTGGCCTAAATTTATTTGGTAAGTTCATGATAAACTATTAAGGTGGCGGCATGGGCCATGAATTTGTAATGTATGAGGCCCAATATTTATTATTAATGCAATATTAGTCAAAATTGGACAAGGAGGGAATATACGAGGTTGCTTGGGACACATATGAGGTGTCACTCTCAAGGAATCTAGGCAAAAATGGGAAAAGCAGCAGGAAAGCAGGAAAAGCAACAGAAAAGCAAGAAAGCAGCAGAAAAGCAGGAAAAGCAACAGGCTGCAAAATTTGCTAAATAAAGTTCAAAAGGGAATAGAAATTGTCAAGAAAATAAACTGAGGATCTCGAAAAATCTACAGGACCTAATTTTGTTAGGATATTCCTATACTCCATCCTAGTCCCACCAGTATTTTGATCATTTACATTTTTAGTCATGCATGCGCCTTTAGGGTTTGCATGCATTTTGCATGCATCCCAGTCATCATTCCAGCACCTAGCCCCCAGGAGCTTCTCACTATTCAGTTTTAGCCCTCCAGTTGCTTAATGTGCCCTTCTTCCTTGATTTTAGGGAGAAACTCACCCTTCTTCACCTACCAGTCTAGTTGTCACTCAGTTACACTCAGTTACAGTCAGTTACACTCAGTTACAATCAGTTACACTCAGTTACACTTAGTTACATTGAGTTACACTCAGTTACACCTAATTGTGCTCCGATGACACTCTATTGATCTTATGATCACTCTGAGAGGCTAATTCAAATTGCCACCTTAGGCATTCGAATCCTCTCTACCATTGTACTATTTATTTGTCCATACTGTGATTAATTAATTAGTGTGTGTGAAGTATTATTGCTTCTATCTGAGTTCTACTGTACCATATTATTCTGTTGTTCATTATACTGTATTGTTCACTCTTCTTCTATTTTCATGCTTAATCATAATTACTCTTGTGAGGTATACATCATCTCTTAGATCTACTGTGAGGATTTTCACATGGTATCAGAGCATGTTGAGAGTATTGTTTATCTCCATTCTTGAGAGTTTTTTGCAGGTTATTACCAAGATTTTGAGTGCAGCAGTTGCAGCAGTTTCTGCATTTTTGTAGCAGTAGCAGTTGCAGTTATTCTATATTGTTTTTGCAGGTCCTCTACAGCTTCTATGTATTCATCAGGAATTACTCCTCTTGATCCACTCAACTATGATGAATGGAAACCAAGAATGATAGCAGACTTGAAGATCCATGATCTTTTTTATTGTTATTTTGAAAGAGAGTTCGAATCCCCTGAAGAGAAGATTGACTGGTCAAATAAAAGTGACATGCACTTTCAAGCAATAATGTTTTCTTTGTTTGCAAGCCAGGGATTCCAATTCAAATACCATAATGGTGTTGAAACTCCAAAGGAGTTATGGACTCCAAAAGAGATATGGGCTCACCTGGATGGAAAATTTGGCAAAGAGAATGAAGGACTTGGTCCCAACCCATTCGAAAGAAAACAAAGTGATGCATTCGCTCCTCTTGATGGTCTCTCAGATCATGCACAATTATCATCTCATATTGAAGTTGTTGACAAAGAACTTGCAGATTCTCCACTCATGCTCAAACTTTCTTCTCTTTCTGTGCCAGCTCACACTCTAGATATTGCAGAAGGTCCTAAATCCTCTCTTGCACCAGAGTCTGTTGGTTTGCATCATGATCACATGATTATTTCGGAGGTCAAAAAAACTATTGAAGGTAATGCATTCACTCCTCTCCAGCTATCTCCTCTTTTATACTACTATATGATCATAATTCCATGCTTTCAGAAGGTCATTGAAGAATATGGCAATTGCCATTCGCTTGGGAAGATTTCTCATGCATCTCATGGTTTTGATCTCACCCCTGTTGGTTCAAAGGAGATCTCAAGAAACTGTGGCCATTCGCTTGGGATAATTTCTCATGCATCTACTGGTTTTGATCTCACCTCTCATGGTTCAAAGGAGATCTCAAGAAACCATGATTCAAGTCTTGTATCTAAATTGGGTTCTAAGCAATTACTGCTTGGGATAATTTCTCATGCATATGATAGTTTTGATCTCACCCTTGCTGGTTCAAAGGAGATCTCAAGAAACTGTCTTTTAAGTCTTAAATCTGATTTTGATTTCAAGCAAACATGTAATAGTTATTTTTGGCATAATCTCACCCATGGTGGTTCGAAGGAGAAGACAAAAGACTATATGCACTTTCACAGATTTGATCCTACCTCAGCTGATTCGATTCACAGGTTCAAGGATCATTCTCATACTGTTGGATTTGTTCTCATCACATTCGATCTGAAGAGAAAGTACAAGCACATGATTTTTGAGCATGATCCACTTCTTCCCAAGAAGAAGATACCTCCAGACATATGACCAAGCATCACACATGCTTGAGTTTGGAGTATTTATTTTTATGTGTGCCTTACAGTCTATTTTTTGAGGAGGGGGTATGTTTCCCATGAAATTTTCCTACTTCCTTGGTTTATTTACTGTTATTATTCATTGTATTGGGTGACCTTTGGTCTTAGTTACCAGGGCCTAGGATGGATTAAGGGGGGGTGTTAGGATATTCCTATAGTCCATCCTAGTCCCACCAGTATTTTGATCATTTACATTTTTAGTCATGCATGCACCTTTAGGGTTTGCATGCATTTTGCATGCATCCCAGTCATCAGTCCAGCACCTAGCCCTCAATTAGCCAGCCCCCAGGAGCTTCTCACTATTCAGTTTTACCCCTCCAGTTGCTTAATGCGCCTTTCTTCCTTGATTTTAGGGAGCAACTCGCCCTTCTTCACCTACCAGTCCAGTTGTCGCTGAGTTACACTCAATTACACTCAGTTACAGTCAGTTACACTTAGTTACATTGAATTACACCTAGTTGTGCTCCGATGACACTCTATTGATCTTATGATCACTCTGAGAGGCTAATTCGAATTGTCACCTTAGGCATTCGAATCCTCTCTACCATTGTACTATTTATTTGTCCATATTGTGATTAATTAATTAGTGTGTGTGAAGTATCATTGCTTCTATCTGAGTTCTACTATACCATATTATTCTGTTGTTCATTATACTGTATTGTTCACTCTTCTTCTATTTTCCTGCTTAATCATAATTACTCTTGTGAGGTATACATCATCTCTTAGATCTGCTGTCAGGATTTTCACAATTTTTAGCCAGTGAGGGTGCATTTGAGGATAGAGTGGGTCCACAAAATAGTGTAACTTTCTTAAAATCAAGCTAAGCACCTCTAATTTGAATTTCAAGGATGGTAAATGTTTTACTTGGTCAAATAACATTAGAAAGGGATGTTAATGTGTCATGAGTGATTATTCTCTCATATTATTCAAATTTTATTATTATTTTTGGAGAATATCCTAGAAGGAGGGAAAAGCTATCTGATGTTTATAAAAGAAGGATGAGCACCCTAGTTGAGGGGTTTTTTTGGTTATTTTTTATTTCTGATATTGGAGAGCTCTTAGTTTTTCATATATTGGGATAAGTTCCCTTTCTATATTGGGATATGTGCCCCTTGAAATTGTGAGGAGAGATCATCCAGATATCTCATTTGTGTTTCATTTCAGGTGATTGTGGGAGGAGAAATCACACAGATTTCTCTACAAAAATTCATGGATCAGATGTATATTGTATGATTCATTCATATATGAAGATTTGATAGTGTTCCAGTAATTTAATAGTGTGGTGTGCCAGTATTATCATTGTGGAGAGCGCACTTTCCTTCAAACAGTGTTCTTGTGCGGTTTCCCAGTATTTACAGTGTGGGATTGCTCTTGTTTTCTCTGTCGGTGGCACAGTTGTGGATGAGGGGTTACATTTTGGAGCTTCTAATTCATATTCTCAACTCTCCTCTTCAGATCCAGTGTATTGGTGCTTCTGTTGTGTGGTCATATCAACTCATTTAGTGGATCCGGTTTTGGTGGGCCAAAAAACATTTATTCTAGTTAGAATAGTTATGAGAATTTATAGAGTTTGAGACCTATTACATTGCATCCATAGCATCATTTCTGGTCGGAAACACCTTTTTCACTCAAAAATACATATGGATTACCAAGATACAGCCATTTTACTAGATCTAAGGGTTTCAGATGTAAAGGAGAACACCAGTGTATTTATGCCATTGTATTTCTGGATTTTCGAGTTGTGTAAGAGCTCCATATTGTTGTAAAAAGTGTTATTAATATCATATATAGTTAATAATAAATACCCAATTTTTTTCTCTCAATATTGTGTTCATATATTCATGTTATTGGTTAAACTATGTGTTGTTTAGTTTCCTATGGTTGCATAGTCATCCAGTTGTGAGTATAAAAATTCTATTAAAAGCTTATGGAGTCTGTAAGTGAGTTGTTCAGATTGATTTAGGTGTTTTAATGAAAATTTGAGTCTATGTGGTCGAATTTGGGAGGGTCTCAGTGTGTTTGGAAAGTGTTGGAAACCAACAGTCTTACTAGCCTCAGATTCGAGCTAGTCTTCCTTTCTATGATGAAATAATGAGCCATTCTTTCCTAATATTGAATTGATGCATGTGGAGTTGTACCTAGTGTATCAATATGAGCATATGATATTCATGTAGTCTTATTGAGTTCAAATATATGTTCTTATTTTTTTTTGTTTCCAGTATTGCACCAGAAGCAGAGAAGTTTCCACGTAATTCCTGGGGCCATTGCCTCTAGTCATTTTGGCTTTTCCCAAGTGTGATGCTCTTCCAAATGTGCAAATTGTCAAACCAAATCCCTGAGTTAATTTGTTAAGTGTATGTCCTGCATGGATCTTTGATTTGTTTAGAGTCTGTAGATGTTCTAGAAAATCCGTTTGAAAGAATTAGTAATAGTCCAGTGGTATTTGGAAAAGAAATTGTAAGTCCTAGTCTAAGTTTGCCAGTTTTGAGTTAGTGTGCCTAAATATTTGTTTGGGTACATTACAATAGTATCATATCATGTTCCTCCACACCTTTCTAAAATATCTATTGAAAAAAGAAGAACTATGAATAAAAATCGTAGAACATAACTTTCAATTGAAGAAGAACTACAAACATGTCTCTATTTGGTTATGATGATTTGGAACTAGATGCATGGGAAGAGCCATTCCCTAATGATAATTTCATCTATATAGATGGATGCTTGCATGTTTTTCATGAGGAGTATGATTCCTGATGTATGATTCCTGATGTGACATCATATATAGGGATGACAGGATTCATAACCCACCAATGGATAGACTTGTAGATGGCAGATTTTTACCCACTTTCCTTCCTGCACCGCACATAAAATAGGAGAAAATTGAAGTGGAAAGGTTAATGAACCTTGATAAAATAAATCAAAGGGTAGAGAATAAATTACAGCAGTGTGAAGCCTTACTACCAAAATTCTCTGCATCAAAACTTATGAAGAGGTTGTTTGGTATTTCTACTAATGGAGCATCCTAGGGTTCTTCTAGCGGGATTGATTCCGAAGGAAGTGCATCCACTGTATTTGTTCAACCTTCATCTGAATATGAGAAGATAAAAAATCCATCAAATAAGGGTAAATTTTGTTCCACTTTTACAAACAATGAGACACCTATTCCTATAGGTGGTGAGCTTCAAGAAGAAACACTCCATGAGGAGTGAAAGTCACTTCAGGATAGCTGCAAAATGGAAGATAGATGTGCATAAGCTAAGCATGAAGAACAAGAAACCAAGACTACAACCAATGATACAGAGGATAGGTGCATGGGATAAGGACTAACAATAGTTCATGAAGCATGGATAGTATGTACTAGAATGAAATACAATCTACTACAGGACACTCAAGTTTCTATGTGGGTAAATGTGAGATCACTGCTAAAGAGCTTGATGGAGGAATGGGTTCTGAAGATGAAGGTGGTGTAGAAACATCTTGTGGAGCATATTTAGAGGAATATAAAAAATTATCCATCCAGCCACCATTAGAGATTCACTGTGAAGAAAATAACACCCAAACACAAGATGAAAACAAATCCAAAAATATGCACGAAGAGGATTGTTCTCATGAGCTGCATTTCCTAGCGGGATAGTTAAAGGTAAGCAAAGAAAATGTTAGGACAGCTATGAAAAAAATGTATGACACTAATGCATTGGTGGAAGACTTTTTTTGGAGAACTACAGGGACAGTTGAACGATTGGAAGAAGAATATTCCCTCGCAAACTTGGAGACAATTCGAAAAGCAGTGGCAGTCATGAAAAGCAACTATCAACACCTGATTTTTTATAGAAATCATCTTCTTAAGCTTATTGAGATGTATCATTGTGCATTACAAGAAGAAGAAGATGAAGTTTTCAGGCTCACCCATGATTCATTGAGGAGCACTCAAAGGGGATTCAAAGAATCATAGATACAAGTTGGACAGCTTTGAAGGGAGCTAGAAAGAATACACACTTCCTCCCACACTTCAAACAACCAGTTGTATGTGTATGATTGCATTCATGGTTTGATGTTGGAGCCTCATATGATGGAGGAGCATGAAGAGCATTCATATTTGCAAGTGCTTGAGGAGGAAATTGACATGGAAATTGTTCACCAAGGACTTGTCTTGCATCAAGAGGATTCAGAGCTACCTCTATGCGAGAAATACTTAGCGATGGAAGAGGCAGATGAGCACAAATTTTATGGACTAGCCAACGAAGCCTGGATATGCATTCATAGAATCAATGGATGAACCATGTAGGGAGTTGAGGTTGGCCTATTTTCCATCATCTTAGACGTCTATGACAGCCATAACACATGGGGGTGTAAATGGAACTGAATACTGGGTTAAGGGGTTTTTTCTAATGATGCCATATGAGGAGCAATATACTCACATATCTACTTCTAAATTTGATTGTGATTTTCCAATCATACCCTTGGCTTTGACTAACACATCAGTCCCTTTTCAGCATTGTGAGAAACAGCATAGGCATCTACTGACATTATTTGATGCCTTCATCATACATAGAAAATCATGGGAGTTCCACTTGAGTTGGTTGGGTGGAACAGATGATAGTGTTGTGAGCCATAGGACCAGTGTGCAAATTGCATAGGAGGAGCTTCATGTCCTATTGGAGAGGCTAATCACAAAGTTTCAAATCAACATTGGGAGTGATGAACTTCCAAATTGGTTGTGGGATCATGGAATTCCTCAAAGTGACAGATTGTTTCAGATGTTAGTGATGGATGTGGGAGTGCAGCACAGATAGTGGGATCCTAGTATTGTTTGGTTCGGGTGTATTAGACACTCTGCATTTCTTAGGCTCATTTGGGACCATGGGATTATTTTGGGACTCATTTGTTTCACCTGGGTTAGTGCTAGGATAGTAGGATGGATGGAGCTATCTCTTAAGGGGATTGTTAGAGTTCATGAGAATCCTAGAGTCATAACCAGTGATTCAGATATACTTCCTTTTCCATTATTCATATTTGAGGATGGTAGCAGGATGGTAGAGTTAACTTGGATTCCTATGCATGCCACCATCCATGGTGGAAGATTCACTTTTTGCCGATATTTCAGCTTGGAGATCCAAGAGAGGGAAAGGAAGATAGAGTATGATAGTTGGATGATTGTGATTAGAGTGGCACAGTAGCAGCATGGTGGTCCCCTTCTGAGATTAGCTAGGGATCTTAGAAATATAGTTGCAATGCAAAATTTCAGCAGTGGACCTAGAGGTAAGAGTCATTTTTTGTTTTCATATGATGAGACTCTTAGTAGACCAGTTGTTGGGGAGTTGATTGAGTGGTTGCATATTAGAGTTTATCTTCTTGATGGCAGTGGTCAGGAGTTTTCCTATGACAACATTTTGCAGGACAATACTTTGACCAGAGTATTTTACCTTATTCCTATTGAATGGTGAATCGAAACCATGACATCATTTTCAGCCTCAGTGTGGTGCATATTGTGAAGTGTAGAGTTGATGACTTGGTCCACTCAAAATTTTAGCCTTATACACAATCATCACTAAGTAAAGAGGCAGAAAATCAATTAGCAGTAGTTGGGGATAAAGAACAAGCATTACCACTCACATATTTAAATTGCTTGAAGATAAGAAATATTACACTGGGTGGATTGTCATGTCCCCAAATTTTTATATCTAATCCCTTGATGAAAATAATTAAATTTGGCCTAAAGTTATTTGGTAAGTTCATGATAAATTATTAAGGTGGTGGAATGGGTCATGAATTTGTAATTTATGAGGCCCAATATTTATTATTAATGCAATATTAGTCAAAATTGGACAAGGAGGGCGTATAGGAGTTTGATTGGGACCCATATGACGTGTCACTCTCAAGGAATTTGGTCAAAAACAGGAAAAAGCAGCAGGACAGTAGGAAAAGCAGCAAGTTCCAGAATTTTCTAAATAAGGTTCAAAAGGGAATAGAAACTATCAAGAAAAGCAACAGAGGATCTCAAAAAATATACAGGACCTAATTTTATCCAGTGAGGGCACATTTGAGGATAGAGTGGGTCCACATAATAGTGTAACTTTCCTAAAAATCAAGTTAAGCACCTCTAATTCAAATTTCAAGGATGGTAAATGTTTTACTTAGTCAAATAATATTAGAAAGAGATGTTAATGTGTCATGAGTGATTATTCTCCCATATTATTCTTGGAGAATCTTCTAGAAGGAGGGAAAAGCTAGATGATGTTTATAAAAGAAGGATGAGGACCCCAATTGAGGGTTTTTTTGGGTTATTTTTTTATTTTTGATATTGGAGAGCTCTTATATTTTCAAATCTTGGGATATGTGCCCCTTTCTAGCTTGGGAGATGTGCCCCCTCCAACTGTGAGGAGAGATCATCTAGATCTCTCATTTCTGTTTCATTGCAGGTGATTGTGGTAGTAGAAATCACACAAATTTATCTACAAAGATTCATGGATCAAATGTATATTGTGTTCTTCATGCATATCTAAATATTTGATAGTGTTCCAGTATTTTAATAGTATGGTGTGCCGATATTTTTAGTGTGGAGAGTGCACTTGCGTTCAAACAATGTTCTTGTGTGGTTTTCTAGTACTTACAGTGTGGGATTGCTCCTATTTTCTCTATTGGAGACACATCTATGGATGAGGGGGTTAAAATTTGGATATTCTAAGTTATATTCTCAAATCTCTTATTTAGATCAAATGTGTTGGTGCTACTTTTGTGTGGTCAAATCAACTCAATCAATGGATCCAATGTTGGTGGGACGAAAAAAATCTTCTAGTTTGAATAGTTATGAGATTTTCTGGAATTTTAGACATATTCTATTGCATATGGAGCATTGTTTCCAGTGGGAAACACCTTTTTCACTCAAAAAATATTTCCAGATGACCAAGATATAGCCATTTTACCAAATATGAGGGTTTTAGTTGTAAAGGAGCGCACCAGTGTATTTTTTCCATTGTATTTATGGATTTTCGAGTTGTGTAAGAGCCCCATATTGTTGTAGTAATTGTTATTACTTTCATATATAGTTAATAATAAATACCCAATTGTTTTCTCTCAATAGTGTGCCCATATATTCAAGTTACTGGTTAAACTATGTGTTGATTAGTTCCCTATGGTTGCATAGTCATCTCGCTGTGAGTATAAAACTTCTATTAAAAGATTTTGGATTCTGTAAGTGAGATTTTCATATTTATTTGGGTGTATTAATGGAAATATCAGTATTTGTGGTCAAATTTGGGAGGGTCTCAGTGTGTTTGGAAAGTGTTGGAAACCAACAATATTACTAGTCAGATTCAAGCTAGTCGTCCTTTCTGTGATGGAATAATGAGCCAGTTTTTCCTAATCTCGAATTGATGCATGTGAAGTTGTACCTAGTGTCTAATTATGAGCATATGATATTCCCATATTATTATTGAGTCCAAATATATGTTCTTACTATTGTTTAGTTATTTCCAATATTGCACCAGAAGCATAGAAGTTTCCACATAATTCTGGGGGCCATTGCCTCTAGTCATTTTGGCCTTCCTAGGTGTGATTCACTTCGAAATGTGAAAATTGTCAAAGAAAATACCTGAGTGAATTTTTTAAGTGTATGGCCTACGTGGATCTAAGTTGTTTAGAGTCTGTAGATGTTCTAGAAACTCTGTTTGAAAGAATTAGTAATAGTCCAATGGTGTTTGGAAAAGAAATTGTAAGTCCTAGTCCAAGTTTGTCAGTTTTGAGTTAGTGTACCTAAATATCTATTTGGATACATTACAAATTTTTTAAACCAAAATACATCACCTTAAATTTGTAATGTCCTTCATGATTTTAAAAATCAGTATTGGTTGCATCTTCCAATTGTACTCTAATTTTATAATACCCTAATCTCATATCGAGTTCTGAAAATTACCTATCCACCATGGACTTTATCCATCATTTAATCAATTAAGGGGATGGTGTAGGGCTCTTCCCGAATCCCTATCTAAAATTACACTTAACATCTAACTATTTACCAATTCTTAATATGAATTGCAGAGCGAAACTTTGCATAAATTAGGAAAAGAAAGCTAATACTTCCTTCAAGAAACTTTATAATTTCAATTGACGATTTGTACATTGAAATAGATCTAGATTCAGTACATGTTACATGTTCAATGTAAACAAAAAAGTTGGATCACCTGCTTCACTAAACTCAATAAAATGAATGCATAAGTTTCGATACAAAAGAAAACTTAAGGGAAAGAAAAACTTGCCTGTGACGGTCGATCCAGCAGTTGAATAAGTCACTGAAGGGGTTACCGCTTAATCCGATCCAATATTTCAACGATTTACCGAAGGACTCCTCGATTGAAGTCCCTACCATATTGGTATTATTATTCTTCCTCCCAGTCCCCCTAGCAAATAGGGGTTGCAAAGAACATACAATCCCAAAAACTCAAATGAGATCTCCCAATCCCCAGACTAATTCTCAACCAAACTCACATAGATCACACTATTCTCAAATTTCCATCACAGAATCCATCCAACATTAGGGATCAAGAGGTCCTTTCCTCTTCATTCCTTCTTTGTTAAATAGAAATATCCTTGACGACATGTGTCGTCTCATGTAAAATTAATTATTTTATTAATTTTCTAATATTCATTCTCATGCAACCATGTGTCACTTTCACATGATAGTGCACATAAGTTCGTCAATTTGCTCTTAGTTGTCTCTTTAGTCTAAAATACAAATCCCTAAATCACTGGGTGCATGTGGAGTTAAACTCATGAATATCTACCAATCTATATTTGCTCCAAAATTGAATATCTCTTATTTATTTATTTTTTATATTTATTCAATGCATGTCTTCCTAAATCAGTGGGTGCACATGAAGTCTACCTCAAAATATCCCCCCTTAATGTTTGCTCAAATTTAAATACTTTTTCATTTAATTATTCTCAAACCTGACTTTAACATATGCATAATTCAAATATGTGTCTAATGTTTATTGCAAGTATGCAAGTAGTTCCATTTCTTGTCGTTGTTAGGTACCACGTTTATGGGTCCTTCTGAAAAATTTCTTGTCCATGTCCTTGTGTGGGGAGTGCATCGTAGCAATTAGGAATCGTTACTATAATCATCCGACTACATTTCTATGGATACTAATGGAAATTGAGGAATAATATATTCCTTATTGTGCACCCCTAAACACATCATACGCGACAAAATCGTGATGGCCTCGCCCGTATGACACACGCTACCTGAGTGAGATGATAGGGATTCCGACTCATGCGTGGAATGCTATTTCAGAGCCGACAGTCTGTCGATGTACCCCTATGTATGTTTCTTGTTCTTTAAGACCCCCTTTTATTCTATTTGAGAGTCAGACGGTAATTTGTTTTACCTACCACTGCAGACACTCAAAGCGCACATTAGTAGCGCTGCACCATATAAAGTATATCATCATGCATTATTCATCTTTATTCAATTCTATGTTAAACAAGTGGCATTTATTCACATCTACGGAATTAAAATCATCATTTCTTTCATTTATTCATGACATATCTTTAATTCACATATCTCAATCAATCGAGTAAAGTCATCATCCGCTTGTCAATTTAGAAATTTTTATTCAACTAACAAAGCATAACACATTTATCATCTTCATTTAACCGGGTCACTTCAAAACAAGTGCCCTCAAAATCCAGTTAGTCAGAATCAATTAAAGGCGGCCATTACAGATGGGAAATTTGTTTTTTAATGTTATCTTGTTTAATCCTTGATAATCTATACGTAACCTAAAGGACCCATTCTTTTTATGAACTAACACCACCGGAGCTGCGTATGAGGTCCCAATTTTTGTAATAACATCATATCTCAATAGATTCTTGGTCAACCTTTATATTTATGATTTATGGTGATGGGGATATCTAGAAGGCTTAACCATAGTCGAGCTTGAACCTGGTTTTACTTCAATTATATGTTCAATCTCCCTTTTTGTTGGCAACTTCATAGGTAGATCCTAGAATACTTTTTCATGTTTTTGTATTAGTTCATGGATCTTTGATTGCTTGGATTCAATTAATTATGAATCCATTGATTCCATATGGTGGCATTGTACTATGTATGCAAGGGCCCCCTTGCGAATTAATTTTTCCATATGATGAGATGACACAATTTGGATGTGAGGATCCTTGAACCCATACAACTTGTATTTTTTCCCTTTCCAATTGAACTTAGTAAAGTGTTGGTGGTGTTCAATAGTATAAGTACCTAATTTTGTAACCATTGAACCCTTAACACTACATCCACTCCTCCTAATGGTAAGGTGTATAATCAAATTCCATGTTATAATCTTGTATTTGTAATTTAACCTTATGGCACTTCCCAAATATTTCATTTAGTTTTCCAACTGCTACCATCACTTTATGTCAGGTATTGGATACACAAAAAGGTTTAGTATTCCTACAATGTTAATGTCAAGAAATTTATGAGTACTTCCCATATCTAATAAAATTTCTACATTTTTCTTTTTTATTTTCCCTTTTAATTTTAGTGTTAGTATTCCGATGATGTTAATGTCAAGAAATTTATGAGTACTTCCCATATCTACTAAAATTTTTACATTGTTCTTTTTTATTTTCCCTTTTAAATTTAGTGTCTACGGTTGGGAGATACCTGTGATAGCTGCTAATGATTTGGTGTATTTTTGTCATCATATTTTGAGGGAGTATCTTGCGGACCTATTGAGAAGAAAAATATGAGCTTTACAGGGTGTGATGCAGGGAAGTTCTCTATGTGTTACTAGGATGGCAACCCCTTAAAATACTCATGATTTCGTCATGATTTGTTTTATTGTCTCGTAAAGTTCTATTTGGGTTTTTTTAACCAAATATTTGAGTCCTTCCTGCTCACTTTTTAATTCATTATATTTTTATGTTATTATTGTGTTGGTTCTCATTTGTTCCTCCATAACCTTCTTGTATTGTGCTTATATTGTCTTAAATTCATCTATCATTCTCCTTGTTGCTGACAAGGTGTACTTTGAACCAAATTTGCATAGGATCAGATTTTGTATGAATCGTTGATGTATGGGTGGCTATATGATTGCTTTGGCGGTTGGTTGTACGACTAGGTCCTCCAATGCTCCTATAGCAATGAATTAAATGCTTCCTGATTTTAATCAATAAAGATAAAAATATATATGTAATGAATATTTGATAAGATTAAGATGATGATAAGTTACAATGAATGTCCCATTTAAATAGGGAACTTAGTACCTTTTCATTTAAAGAGACATGTCTTTTCATTTATTTTTCATTATGTTTTTTATATGTTATTATCATTATTATTTATTTTTTCAATAACATCTTTATTTTATCCCTGTAAAGCTCTATAAGAGCATTTGGCTAAGCACGGAGAGTAAAACAGTTATGGGATGAGAGAGAATATTGTAGGCGTTTCCTTCACCCTAGTGGCCTCATAGCCCAACTTGGGCATGGCCTCTCAGTAGAAAGGGTATATATTGGACAAAGAGCCTACAATTGGGTGGAAAATCTTGTTAGAAAAAAAAGATCGCGGAGCAATAACAATAAACAAGATGCAAAAATAAAACACATAAAAACAATAAAAGAGAAACACCAATATACGTGATTCAACCAATATGGGATACGTCCACAAATAAATTGTCAGTCATTTTATTATACTATCCAATAAATGAAGGGATACAACCCACAGCACATCCACTGCAATTTCCTCGTTACTCTCTCACAATCTCTCTCACACAATCATAGAGATACTATTGCAATACTACAATGCCCAGCCATATTATAATGTCTTCCTTTTAAAGGGGAATTACCTTGGGAAAATACTACGGGCTTCCCAATACCATGGGTCCATAAATCAATGTTGAGGGGGGCGATAGGCTTCCTATGTTATCATTATCTTAATGAATGTATTAATTAAATATGTAAAGCATGAGAAGTTGGAGCGGTTGTAACTACTCAAACTTCTCTCTCTCCATGTATAAATAGCATCTCAAGATGAATAATAAGTGGTTGAATGCATTCGATCCAAACCTTTGTCTTGATTATCTCTGTGTGTGCTTTTACTCTCTACTTGAATACAACAGTGGCCTCGTTGTTGTTCTTCAGGTGGCGTGGGTGATAGTAACAGCACTTGGAGACGGTTCGAACTTGCAAAAGATCGTGAGGAGAAAAGATTCCCTGAAAATGATAATGTTGCTCTATTGTTGATGCGTTGTTGAAAAATTTCCTGCGTGCAAGAGAAAAGAACATGGTGGGAGCAATTCGAACCTGCAAGAAAAATATTAAAGATCGTTAGCGTGCTAAATCATGAGGATGATCTTAAAAGAATCCTTCAAGAAAGAATTATGGACGTTGATGAAGGAAGATTCTCTTGCAAAGAAACAGAAGTCTCTTGGTTGATGCACACTCGAAGCAAGCTAGCCTCCGAGCCATATTTATGGAGCAGTTGTTGACCAATGTCGGATCAATATTTTATCCACCTGGAGCCGACCATTCGCTATCTGCCTAATGACAATCCACTCTGGTCGATGGTGTCTTTTGCCTGCAACGCAAGTTCTAGATCACGCATTGGCCAAGTTGTCTTCATATTTTGAGATTGTTGCATCCAGTTGGTGTAGACCATCAACTAAAGAAGGAGTTGTTGACCGGACATCAGTTCAACGAATTTGATCGACTAGAGTCAGCTTACATTGAAGCAATATAAATGAAGTTTTATTCTATCAGAACCCAGGTGCAGCGAATAAGAAATATCACATGCCAATTTAGAAGATGATACCGATGAGCGTCACCTTTGAGATATTCCAAGAGATGTCTTATAGAAGGAAATCGACCGATGCACTATATTTCCAATTTTAAAGGGAACGCAGCTAAATAGACTCGTTGACTAGAAAATCTGTCAAAATCTCGACAGACTATGGAGTGGTATTTTATTCTCTTGTCAAAGATTATATGTTGCAATCATTCATCGACTAGTGCAATCGGTCAACTGTGGAGGTTGTCGATCGCATGGAACATCCCGTCAATTATAATGCTCCTGTTGATTAGCAGCTTATTTTCTATGCCAACCAGCACAGAACAGTCATGTATCTCTCGACCTTTTGTGCACAAAAGCTTCCTATTATATGCATACAAGTATATCGGTAAAAGCATGAATAAATTTTCATTGAGCTTTATAAAAACCTACATTTTATTTTTAAGAATCTCGGTGATTGTCATATGGAGATGATCGAATTTATGTAATCAGTAGAAGAAGGAATAATTTGGTCTATGACGTCGCTGAGAAATCCTAGGGTCATTCATAAAGATTGAAAATGGAGGACTATGCCAAAGCATTCAGTGTCAAGCAGCCGATCACTTCATTCGATCAACAGTAGGTGTCCGACCACTCCAGTCGATACGCAGTCGACCACTCCGATTGCAGGCGATATAAATCAGAACATTGTTGCACCAGGTTCGACAGATACAGTCGGCCCTTAACCAATTGGAAGACCCGATGGCCATCTTAGATGTACTGTTGTAGTCCCAAGGTTCATGTGGTTATCATGGATACATTACATAATATAAGTAAGCATCTACAATGATACAGATACAAGAGACGAGATAGAGAGAGAGACAATCCTTTATATTAACCAACAAGAGCAGAATATAGTCATAGAACCAATCTCTACTACTACATCGGCTCATTAGCCTAGATATATATATATATGCAAATACAGTTACATAACCATCTGTCGGTTTATCCAATTGACCCGACCTATACTAGTCGACGTGACCTGTCGACATGTGCTGCAGAGTGGTCGGGCGGAGGGCCTAGTCGACAGGCCGACCAAGGCCCCTCCAACATCTCCCCCACCTCAAAATCTTTCTTCATCCCAAATAAATGGAGAGATCAAAATTTCAAAAAGAGTTATATAGACGGTTATGATAGAGGAACACTGGAATCAATAACGTCAGGTATCTAGAGACAGGCTTCGATGATAACTTCAGTAGAGATAGAGAGGTGGTGCTAGAATTCTTCCCAAGTGCGGAGCAAATCCTGGATGTCTATAGTCAAAGTTGTGAGTTTCGACAGATTTTCCATCTTGTCATGAGTGGATGTAGCCTGCAAGTGGATCATGTCGGGACCAAATGTGTTGATTGTATTGTCAGAAGCAGCAAGTAACTAATGGAATCGAGGCTGAATTTCTCCAAGTTTATTGAGGCCTCCTCGGGCTTGTGACATCCATTGAACTTCTTGTTTCTCTAACTTATCCAATTTCTTGTTTTCCATGATGATCTGGTTATCAAGTTGTTCGATAAGGGCTTCATCTGCAGTTAAGCACTAGTGCTGAAGCGTGCTTAGCAATGCTCTTGTTTTATGAAGATCTTTGTAGACATCACCATAATAAACATACCAATTGTTCAGAATTGTGGTAAGTTTTTCTGCTTGATTAGCGTACTGCTTTAGTACTTTGAAGGATTCTGAAAAGGCTGTAAACTGATTTGTCATGAGGGAAGCTACCTCAATAGCTTGATCTTGTTGTTTCTTGAGAAGCTTAGATTGTAGCATCGACACGACAAATTCCAGTAACTGGTATGCTCTGTCTAGAGGTGGTGTCGTGTCGGAACTAGCTAGAAGCGGAACAACTTGTTGAGCTAAGCATTCACATTTGGTGAGAAATGTAATCTTTTCTTCCTGAAGCTGTATTATTTGTTCCTGTGATTCCTGTCGGCAACATATTTGGACTCTGAAGACTGCATCTTCAAGTAAATCAAGCTCATCTTGGGGCACCAAGTGTGGCTGATAACTTGTAGTAGCTCCCAATTGGTCTAAATATACAGATGGATTATTTTCCTGTATTTGCTGCATTTCCAATTGCTGCTGCAATTCTCTTTCTTTGTGTTTCTTTTCTTTGTGCTTCCTACGGCTACTCTTTTCTTTTTCTTTGTTTACAATTTGCTGTTCTGGGTCCTTATCTTTTCCTTCTATTGCTGGGTGCCTGTTCTGCCTGACTTTGTGTACTGGGTACTGCTGTTGTGATGACTGGAGTTTCATGTTCTGCTACTTCGGCCCTTGGTGGATTTGCTGTTGGTGTGCTAGAGATTTCTATATTGCTTATATTGATATCTGGAGCATTTGTGTGCTCTGATGGTCTTGTCATGTCGGCTGCAGTTTCTTGATTTGCAACTGCTTCCTTAGTTATAGTAGAAGTGGCTTTATCTGCTTATGTCGTGGTTGCTTCTTTGTTGAGCTGATATGTAAGTGGACTAGACTTGGATCCGTCGACAGGGGAACTCGACTGGTTTACCGAGAGTGATGGTAGGTTGACGGATGTCGGAATTGGACTCGATGAAATGGTACTATCGAGCGAATCCAAACTAACTAGACTAGACTCGACCTGGGAACTGACAGCTTGGGGATTTTCCTTTCAAACGGTATTCGCTTGAGATGGATTCATTTGTTGTGGAGGTGAATTGACTGGAAGAGGAGTATAGACACCTATTTTTTGTGCATATACTAGGTCTGATGGGTTAGGATTTCTGATATGATGGGTTGTCAAGTGACCAACAATTTCTGGAATGGATGATTATAAAGGTAAACTTCCAGTTTGAATGGTGTCGGAGGGAGCTAAATTAACCGGATTAGTAGACGAAGAGGCAAAAACTGGTTGTTGGATGACCATCTCGCGCTAGTTGGGACAAAATACTGGAATGTTTCCAATGAATGTATTCAAAGTGGTGTCTTATGTGATAGGGGGAGTAGGTAACACTAAAAGAATTCTTTCTTCTTCTAATGTATTCAAAGCAATGTCTGTTGTTTCAACGAGCTTCTCTAATTATGTTTGGTCGGTCCAAGCTCCAATGCTTCTACCGTGCCGGATTTTCTTCTGCAAACCGTCGATGTTCTTGTCGGTGCCTGTAATATCGACGATTGTGTGCTGGACTTCTTTCTCTACTTTTTCCCTCCTTCTTCTGCCATTCTCTCGTCATTTCTACTTTTTCCGTGTTCTGCTATACTTTCTTGATTGCTTATAGTACTCTCATTCGGTTATTTCTAACCGTTTTTTTTCTTTCGAATATTCATGATTTATACCTTTTAAGTCGAGCGCCATTTACTGCTTTCTTGAAAATATTTCCTTGTAACGTTTTCAGCCAGACTGAGCCATTAGGATTTAACGTTTCGATGATATAGGGTCCCATCCATTTTGTATGCAACTTCTTTGGCTTCCCTTTTACTCAGCTATTATAGAGGAGTGCTAAATCTCCAACTGACAGATTCTTTTGTTTGATATTTCTATCATGCCATGCTTTCTGTTGTTGTTTTTGCACTCTCTGATGTTCTATTGCCAACTGTCGACTTTCATCCAGCTTCGATTGCTGTAATAGCCGTTCATGTCGAGTGTCTTCGAAGTCGATATGTAGAGTTGTTGCAATGGTCGGTGCTTGTCGTCGAAATGTAACAGAATGAAAACCTCTTTCCCATAGACAAGTGAGAATGGTGTCTATCCTGTCGTTCTCTTATATGTTGTTCTATATGCCCAAAGGACAGTAGGCATGCCCAAAGGACAGTAGGCACTTTATCGTCCCAGCCATCTTTCTCTATGTTGCAAATTTTCGTCAGTCCTTTTGTAAGTGTTTTATTGAATGATTCTACTACGCCATTCGACTGAGGATGATATGCTGTGCTTATTCTATGATCAACTGCAAATTCCTTAGTCAATGCTTTAATGTTTTTACATACAAAGTGCGTACCTTGGTCACTTATCAATGTTATGGGGCATCCAAAATGCGTTATGATGTTTTCATAAATAAATTTAATGGCAACTTCACTTGAACATGTTTCGACTGGTTCTACTTCTTCCCACTTGGTAACGTATTCGACGGCAGTGATAATATACCAAGCACCTGTTCATCTTCCCACTACTGGAAATGGTCCAATAAAATTGATAGCCCAGATTTCAAATGTTCGGCTAGGGTTAATTGGGATTAATGGCATTTCTATTCTTGGTAGTGGTCGGCCCATGCGCTGACATTTATCACACTTAGATACAAACTCTCGACAGTCTTTATGAACTGTCAACCACCAATGTCCTGCCTACACGATTTTTCTAGCTGTTATGTCTGCATGATAATGTCCTCCCGCTGGTCCAGCATGGGCTTCTATAATTATATCCTGTCGTTCATGCTCAAGTGCACATCGGCGTAGTATATCATCCAGGCCAAGTTTATAAAGGAATCCATTCATTAAAGTGTAGGGGGTTGCTTTCATTGCTAATATCTTCCTCTTTTTCTCATTCATTCCCTCCGTAGCTTGCCCATTTTCAATCAATTGTACAATTTCCGTAAGTTCTGAAGGTACTGCTTCAATGTGAAACAAGTGTGCATCCAATAAGTCGTCTTCAATTCCAGTCGGTTCTTCTCCTGTGTCGACTCTCGACAGATGGTCTGGTCCGACATTAGCTTTTCCAAGTCGAATGATTACTTCGAATTCAAATTCTTGAAAGAGTAATAACCAGCGACATAGTCTCCCGTGATGCAATGGTTTATTGACTAACTATTTTAAAGCTTGGTGATCTGTATAAAATACAAAGGGATTAGCCAATAAATAATGACGGTATTTCTAAAGGGAAAATACCATACCTAATGCTTCTCTTTCAGTCGTAGAATCATTTCTTTCAGCTTTATTCAATTTTTGACTGCTGAATGCATTAGGATAATCCATGTCATCGTCTCCGCGTTGTGTTAGAATGGCTCCCACTGCTATTCCAGATGCATCAATATGTACATGAAATTTCTTTGACCAATCCGGAAATCAGAGAATCGGCGCTTCGACCATTTTTCTTTTCAATGTGTTGAATGAAATGTCGCATTCCTCCATCCATCTATAATCTCGATCATCTTTTAGCAATTCTTCGAGAGGATAAGTCATATCGGAATAGTGTCTGATAAACTTCCTATAATATCCAGTATGACCCAACAGGATTCGTACTTGTTTCAAATTAACTGGAGGCTTTAGGTCGAGGATAATTTTGATCTTCGCGTAGTTGAACTTGATTCCTTCTTTGCAAACTACATGGCCAAGTAATATGCCGATAGGTGTCGTAAAGATGCGCTTTTTAATGTTCAGGGACAATTGTATCTGTCAACATCTTTCCAACATTAGTCTGAGCCACTTGCAGTGATCTTTCAGCATTGTATAAATTGTCCAATCATCAAAGTATACAGCCATGGTTTTGTAAATATATTCTTGAAATGCTTTGACGACAATTCTTGAGAAGACCTCAGGTGCGTTCTTCAAACCGAAAGGCATAAATTTACATGTGAATGACCCAAATTCGCACACGAATGTTGTCTTTTTCTGATCTTCTTTTCCTATAGGTACTTGGTTGTACCCCGAGAATCCATCCGTGAAAGAGTAACACTCATGCCCTACAACTTAATTAATAATTTCATCTGCAAAAGGGGTAGGGAAGGGATCTGTTAGTGTTACCTTGTTCAGCTCCCGAAAGTCGACACAGATTCTCAGTCATGTCGGATCTTGTTTCTTTGGTTGAACGACCATTGGACTTGCCCACTCCAACTAGTCGATAGGATATATGATTCCTGCAGCAAGCATGCTATCGATCTCCTTTTTGACAATATCCTTATATTTGTGAGCAAGTTTGTAGGGTCTTTTCTTTACAGGTCTGGCGTCAGGTTTAATATCGATTTTCATCTCGCCATTTCCTTTACAAGTCCTTTCAAGTCTTTGTAGTCTCGAGCAAAAACGTCTTGAAATTCTTTGAGATTACTAGAGATTTCTGTTGTTTGTTCCTCATTCCAGTAATCGCCAATCTTTTCCATTTTCGATCGGTCGTCATTTGAAATATCTACTTCCTTTGTTTTAATCTCTGCGTCCATCCATTCTGGTGCACGACTGTTACTTATTTGTTTGATTTGTGTGAAAGTTGGTGGAAAGTCTTTTTCTGATAACCTTTCGGGTTCATATTTTTCTACAATCTCTATGCTTAAGATTTTTCTTACGGGCTTCGACACACTGGGATGATCCTTTCTCCATTGAAAACTTTTTCCTACTGACATCTTTGTTTCTAGACTCAGTCTTGTCAAGTGTTGTTTTTCTGTCGTCTTTATATTGTAGCAGGTGTTAGGTGGGTGCATACTCTTCTGTTTGTCTCCAAGTGTTAATGTTTCTGTTGGATGCAGAAATTCTTTAATGCTTTTGCTTGCTTTAACCATTCTTTCATCCTGTGGAGAAAACTGGAAATCCTTAATAAAATTTTCTTTTAGATCTTTCCAAAAGAAAGTTTCTCCTCTTGCTTCTTCCATCTTGTACCATTTGTTAGGTAGATCATCGAGTGTTCTGGGGAAGAGGTGAGGCCATTTTCTTTCATCTGTATAGCCTAATTTTCTCCAATCTTTTTCACAATAGTCAATGTGAGATTCAAGGTTTTGTCCTTGTGTAAACAAGGGAATGTCAGCCTGAGTTGTCAATTTTCTTCCTCCAAACCTTTCTGTGAAAGATGTTGATGCGGTATTCCAATTTTGGAGTTTTGATTGATGAGTGTCCCACCATCTTGCAGCTTGACTAGTGAATGTCTCTACCAAACTTTGTAGTCAGCCTTGCTCTCTGACATGTTTTGATACCTGTTCGACATGAACATCAGGTGAATCACATTCTTTATATCTTAATGTAGAGCTACCGTATTATACATTTTTATTTGGAACAAGTGTTGGATATGCTCGCATTTTTCGTTTGAAAATATTCGGTGTGTAAGATACTGAGAGACACTTCTTTATTTGCTTCCTTGAGATGGCTTCCACAATCCAACATTCTTTTGCATGCAAATCATAATTCTCTATTTGCCAGTCATAGAGTTCTACATCGGAATTGTATCCGAGCGAGATAGGATCTCCGAGATGAAGTTCTCCTTAGTTGTTTGGCTCAATGCGATCTTCATTATTGTCTATTCGGTAAAGTTGTTGGACATCATTATCGACTTCTGTAGGTTCTGACCAAGGTTCTCCCTAAGATGGGAAGATTGGTACGATAATCTTCTGACCGTTGCCTTTCAACTTGATATGGATTTTATTTAAGGAAATTGAAGCCTTCATCTTTCGTCCCCATGGTCGATTGACCAATGTAGGAAATGAACTTGCATCATCTTTTGGGATGATGATTTCGAAGTCTATTGTCGTCGTGATACCTTTAATGGAAGTTTCGACTCCTTTCCATACTCCAATCGGCTCAATTAATCCTTGATTTGCGAGCTTTAAGTAGATGCCTGATTCCTGTAGTTGAGGTCGACCGAGTTGGTCCCAGGTATCACGAGTCATGATATTCATTTGGGATCCAAAATCTAGTACGACTTGTCGTACATGATATCCATTTATGTCGAGATCGACTAATGGGTCGGCATCATTTTTCTCTTTTTGTTTTAGTCAGCAAATGTTTTTAGTTTGTCTTTGCTCGACATGGCTTCTTCATTTGAAATTAATTTGATCAATTCATTGAGAACATCTTCATGTGTTGCTAAGTCATGAAATATGTCGGATGCATCTTTGTACACAGATTTTTGTTTTATAGGATTTGGATAATCCTCCTTATCGACAATTCTAGTTATCTGAGGTTTATCTTGACCAATGTGAGTGCCTTGCCTTGTTACAATTTGTAAGTTTTTTGTACGAAGCACATCATTTTTTTGAATGCAAGATAAAACATGAACATTCTTTTTATTATTTATTTTCTCGATCATGGTAGGGCAATCCTCTAAATAGTGATTGCCTACCCCACACTTTGTACAAAATTTAAGATCAGTTATTTCCTTATAAGGCCATTCTGCATGCCGGTGATTCTCGCTGAAACATGTAAAACATGCACCAGGTCGACCAAATCGAATGCCTCGGCCTCAACTACCACGACCGTGACTCTGGTATCCACCGCATCTATTGTAGTCGTCATATCGTCGATCGTACCGTCGATCATTATACCTTAGGTATCTGTCATTCCTGTTTTGATTGTACTGGTTATTTCTTCCATCATTGCTCTCAAATCTGTCATTTGCTAGATTTCTGTCTTGGTCCTGTTCGACAGAATTTTTCTGGTACATTGCATGATAATTTTGCCCACTTTTCAGGTTCAGATGACATTCTTCAATTGTATGTGTATTCACTTCACAAATTTGACACCATCTTGCCTTCTTATTTTTCATATTGTATGGACAATCATTTGTGGTATGTGAATCATACTCTTTGCATAGATCGCAGAAATATCTGGATTGAATGAGTTTTACTTCTTGTCACTGATCCTCAATTCGACAAGAATCTTTGGTATGTCTTGAAGTTTGACAAGTTGTACACCATATTTCTGGTCCTTTTAACATCATATTTCTTATAGCTTGTTCCATATTTTCAAGGCGTTCGTCGACATGTCTATCCATGGATACTAAAGGGTATTCATCATCCATTTCGATTTCTAGTGCTACTCTTAGTGCAACTTCATATGTATTAAAATTTTGTCGACAGACGTGTATTCTGATTTTATTGATTAAACCAACAATAAACCATTTGATTAATAGTTTTTCTTCAATTTCAAAGTCTAATTTGCTCAGGAGGTCTTTAAACCTCTTGTCGTATTCCTTGACAGTTTCTGTCGGCTTTTGGACTGTCGTCTTCAGTCATTATGCCACCAGGTATGTCGCATATTCAATCATAAAGAAGGCCAAAAAGATTTGTTTGATTTGTGCTTTTGTTGCATTTGGCGATTTTTCTATGTACCCCATGTACCATGTCAGTGCTCTTTTTCTTAATGAACCAACAAATTGAGCAATCTATCTTTCTTCATTGGTAATTTGATTGGCTGTCCATATTGCTTCACACACAAACCAATGTCTTCTTGGGTCTTTGTCTCCTTCGTACAACAGAAGGTGTGTTGTTGTGTGTGCCATGTCTGCTGGTGTATTATTCTGAGAATTTGATGGAGGTGTGGGTGGGTTATTTCCACAATCAACACATGGTGCTTCGTTAATTTGGATTAGCTGTCTTTCTGGACTTGGTTCCCTGTCTTCAAAATCAGTAACTATATCTTCTTCGATATCGCTAGATCTGCCTTCTTCGACCACTTCTGTCGAAATCCAGTTAAAGTTTTGCTCGAACGGGATCTCACTAAATCTCGGGCTTTCCGACGTGCTTGTCAAGTTGCTCAAACTTGGTATTGGAAGGGGGGGCGCTTCCTCATGCTTTGAGTACACTAGATGAAAACTTCTATTTGAAAATTTGGGTTGAAAAGATACCCAATTTCCTTCCTCCGGTCGATGAATCAATAGTCTATTAATATCATCGCCTTCTATGCTTCGACGACTCCATATCCCCGAGTGACCTGCATGGAGACCAAGATTTCTTCAACAATTTCTTCCACTTGAACGCTTTGTGTTAAACGAAATGGAGACAGAGGTGCTACCGTTTCAAGTATTTGAACTTGGAGAGCTCTACCACGCTCTATCCACAAGTCTTCATCCATCGGTGATAGTTCCTCTTCGACACCCCGATCATCATGGGCTCAGCTTGATTCTGGCAGATTCTCTTCTGCATCTATCGCGACATTTGATCCTCGCGTCCTCCGGAGCACAATTGCCTGCTCCCGCGGCTCTTCACGTCGCTGCCTCCTCTTTTCTCTTTCAATTTTCTGAATATCTGGGGTGCTTTTGTGACTCAAGAGTTGTCTTTGTCGGATTTTTTTCCACTACCGGTCATGTCGTTTGTCATATGTCGAGTTTCATCAAACTAGGTACATCAAAGCATGCTTCATCACCCCCCCAATGCCGGCCCGAAGGTTTCTAGACTATTGGGGAAGTGCAGACCATCATTTGTTCAAGAAAAATTCCCATTCGCGCTCCTTTACAATTTTTTCCCACTTACGTTCTTTCTCCTCCTAGTTAGAGTTTGGAAGGGGCGGGAGTAGCAACGGTCTTGTTTCGACAATATGTGCGACACCTTTGTCAATCAAAATTTTAAACAATAATGTAGGCAAAGAACATAGAAATTGATCAGCTAATTCGGTGAAGAACTTTCTTCTTATTTCGTCTACCGAGACTCGATTTTCGATCGCCTGTTCTTCACAGAAATCTTCTACAATCTTTTCGCACCACTCCGACAGATTTGTACGCCCTCTGTTGATCAGCTTCGACAATAGCTTCCTCTCTGCTTCATCGACTGGTCTGTTCATCCAGAAGTTTCTTCAAGGCGGTCGGTATGGACTCTACAAATTGCTCGTGGGTCTTGGAGAAGAATCGATCTCTCGCTTGGATAATCGTCAGCTTGTTACGTCGCGCATAGTTCTGTAGGTAATTCGTGATTTTCTTCTCCCACCATTCTCTAATCTCCTGTTCTGAAATCATAGGTCATGTTGCTAGTAATTTTTCATGTATCAACCAGCAACGGAACCAGATGTTGTAGTCCCAAGGTTCATGTGGTTATCATGGATACATTACATAATATAAGTAAGCATATACAATGATACAGATACAAGAGACAAGATAGAGAGAGAGAGAGACAAGCCTTTATATTAACCAGCAAGAGCAGAATACAGTCATAGAACCAATCTCTACTACTACATCGGCTCACCAGCCTAGATATATATATATGCAAATACAGTTACATAACCATCTGTCAGTTTATCCAACCAACCCAACCTATACTAGTCGACGCGACCTGTCGACATGTGCTACAGAGTGGTCGGGCGGAGGGCCTAATCGACAGGCTAACCTAGGCCCCTCCAACATGTACCATTAAGCATCTAAAATATCTCAGCATCTGCAACAATGGATTACTTCAACAATTTCCTGGATCAGTCAACCGCTTATCAAAACCCAGTTTCTCGTCGAGCAAGCACAAGAAGAAAGAGTAGACTATCTATTTGGATATGATTGACCACCATCCTATTGTATGTAACACTGCTTGCTTAATCTGTGGCCAATTATGTTGAAAACTCAAGATGGATTCTGGAGCAGTTCTATTGATCAAGCGAAATCATCAATGAAACTTATTATCGTAGGTTGGTGCACATCAATGGGGTGTTGGCCATGGATGTTGTTTGGCGTTGTTCTTCATTGATCATGATAAATATGGAATTACAAGACTTTTGTTTGATTGATTGACCCATCCAACCAGTTCGTGGATGAGAACGTTGACCGTTCCATTGACCTATTTTATTCTTTAAAAAAAAAAGAGGTTCAAAATATGATATTATGATCGACATATTACATGCTACTTGGTCGATGCAATTAGTCGATTACAAAGATGGTCGGTCCCTTATAATAATCAGTCATGTCTTTATTACTTTTTGGTTGACATATTGCATACGTTGGTTGAGGTTGTCAAAATGGAGTTAACTGGTCGAGTCTTTAAAGTGGTCATTTTGTTGTAAAAGAAGTCGGGTCTTTGAAAATTAGTCAAAGTTTTGTATAAAGGGTTGTTCAAGTTTATTGAACCATGTATATTCATAAAGTTGTAACTCAATTCGGTCTCTTATCGACCATTGTCAATCAATTTGAGTCGAGTCAGTCAACCACAACAATATCATATCTATCAGTCGGTATCGACCACAAGTAGCGACACATTTACAAACTTGCAGGAAGCCTCACGACAAAGACCACATTCAAGCAGAAGTCACCTTACAGCACACAAAAGAAAAGCTTAACACTAGATGATGACATCAGAAAATTTGCATTGGTTGAACCCCCCGGTGATGTATTGCAAAGATGTTCCTGGATCGTGACCTCGGAAAGCCAGAAGACAGAGAAATGACATAAAAATTTGAAGATCCAAAAGGCCCCACATGCCTGAACCGATGGAGATGCCGACTAGATTGATATGCCTGGGTCGATGGATATGCCGGTCAGATGAGCCAGGGTGAGGCTTTAAACCAAAATACCTCGTTGTGGAAGAGGATAGTCGACCGTTGTTGTGGGAGGGTGAGACTTCGATGGACTACTACCAGATTGAAGATGGAGGCTGAAGAGTAACCAGTCACAGTAGAGCCTTGTACACGTGTGTTTTCTTATCAAGCTGGCAGTTGTTGCGGATGAGCACCTATGCATACCGGTATGCATGGTTGATGCACATTGAGGACTACTTCAACAGTAGCATAAATTCAAGATGTTGATACATCTTTCTTTGGGACGAAGAAAGGATTTTTTGGTGGGGGAGTTGAGGGGAGCGATAGGCTTCCTATGTTATCATTATCTTAATGAATTTATTAATTAAATATGTAAAGCATGAGAAGCTGGAGCGGGTGTAACTACTCCAACTTCTCTCTCTCCATGTATAAATAGAAACTCAAGATGAATAATAAGTGGTTGAATGCATTCGATCCAAACCTTTGTCTTGATTATCTCTGTGTGTGCTTTTACTCTCTGCTTGAATACAACAATCACCCATTATTGACCAAGTCATGACTATGAAATTACAACACTTTACAAGGAATTTTTCCAAAAATTTTGCTACAGGCGAGCTGCCCCCGAACCCCTACCATGGGGGGATCCTAAAATGTAGTCATCCCCCCCCAAGACCCGCCATGGTGACTATAGTGGGGGGGGGGATCCCCCCCGCACACCCCCCCCCCCCCCCCCCCCGATCATGGGCTGGGATCCAAACATGGTTGAAATACAACCTCTAAATAAGGAAGATCGAGCTCCAAAACCAATAATATCCCACTTGGATATTGATCACAACAACTCCACTGCTACTGCATCTACTGGACTATGCTCCAACCTTAGAACTAGAAAATTTCTCATCTTCACCTTCATTCTTGAAGGCCACTCAAAACTGAGCATGAACTCAGTTTCTCTCTAGTTACCAACTTTGTCAACATGTGTGCAGGATTCTGGCTAGTGTGTATCTTTTCCAACTTCAACAGTTCATCTTCCAGAACAGATCGTATGAAATGGTACTTGAGATGTATATGTTTAGTATTATAATGGAAGCCTGAGTTATTTATAAGATGAATGACACTCTGGTTGTCACTGTACAACTTGTTATTATCCTAGTTCTTACCCAATTCCTCCATGAACCTCTGTAGCCAATCATCTATTTACTAGCCTCTGTAGCAGCAACATACTCTATTTTCGTTGTTGAAAGTGCAACAACCTTTTGTAGTTTCAAAATCCAACTTACTGTTGTTCCACCTACAGTAAAGACATACCCTGTGGTGCTCCTCCTGTTATCTTTATCATCTGCCATATCTACATCAACACATCCCTGTAGAATAGTGTCTGAACCTAAAAACATAATGCATGTGTGGTAGTACCTCTCAAATACTTGAGAATCCATTGTACTGCCTTCCAATGTTCTTTACCTGGATTGTTCATATACCTGCTCACAACTCCCACTACATGTGCAATATCTGGTCATGTGCACACCATGGCATACATCAAGCTTCCAACTGCTAATGAATAGGGAACCTTGGACATGTAATCTATCTCTTTCTCTGTCTTGGCACACAAATCCTTACCTAGTTTGGAATGGCTAGCCAAATGTGTACTAACTGGTTTTTCATTCTGCATTCTAAACCTCTCCAACGCCTTTTCTATGTACTCACCCTAAGACAATGTCAAATTGTGATTTTTCCTACTTCTTATTATTCTCATACCAAGGATTTTCTTTGTAGCACCCAAATCCTTCATCACAAATGAATTAGCTAACTTCCTTTTGAGCACATTTATATCATGCATGTTATACCCTGCAACAAGCATGTCATCCATATACAATAACAAGATAATATATCTTCCATTATCTAGCCTCTTAAAATAAAAATAGTGGTAAGGATGACATCTATTATAACCTTATTCTGTCATAAACCTGTCAAATTTCAAATACCACTACCTTAGAGCTTGCTTTGGGCCATACAAGCTCTTCTTCAACCTACATACTAAATTCTCCTTCCCTTTGACCTCATACCCTTGTGGCTACTGCATATAAATATCTTCTTCCAAATCCCCATGGAGAAAGGTTGTTTTTACATCTAACTGTTCAAGATGAAAATATTCTACCACCACTAGACTTAAAATAGTCCTAAATGAAGTCATTTTCAAAGCGGGAGAAAATATTTCATCAAAATCTATACCCTTCTTCTGTGCAAACCCCTTTACAACAAGTTTGGCCTTGTACCGCTTCTTTCCCCCATCTTCTTCCTTCAACCTATAAACCCATTTATTCTTCAATTCTCTTTTACCTACAGGAAACTGAACCAAATCCCAAGTCTGGTTTCTTACCAATGAGTCCATCTCCTCATTCATGCCTTGCTCCCACTTCTTTCTAGTTTCCACCTGCATTACTTCTTCATAACATTTTGGTTCACCAGAGTCAGTCATCAATAAATAATACATTGAAGGAGAGTATCATTCAGGCACCGTTCAGGGGGTCTACTTGACCTGGTAGATCTTCTAACACTTTCGGGAGTTTGAGGTACCTGCTACTATTCTTGATTTTTCGACACCTTTGGAACTTCATTTTCTTTTATTTCATCAAGCACTGTGTACTCTGTGTTTTCCTTTTCCTGTTTATTTCCCTGCAACTAGTCTTTATACATGAAATTTTCATTGAATACCACATATCTACTCTTAATGATTTTTTTTATTTTCGTAATCTCATAAGCGATAACCAAAATCATCAACCCCGTATCCAATAAAGGTACATTTCTTGGATTTAGCCTCAAGCTTTGTTCTATTTTCTTTATCAATATGGACGAATGCTTCACAACCAAAAGTTCTCATAAATTAGTAGTTTACATTTTTACATGTCCATGCCTCCTCTGGAATCCCACCCTCCAAAGCACTTGAAGGTCCTATGTTTATTAAGTAAATAGTAGTATCTATAGCATCTTCCCAAAACTCTAAGGGCAGCCCTGCATGCAATCTCATACACCTTGCATGCTCCATGATTGTTCTGTTCATCCTTTTTGACACATAATTTTCTCATGGTGTTCCTGGGACTGTCTTTTCTCTATGAATCCCATGGTATGAACATTAATTATCAAACTCCTTGATGCAGTATTCACCTCCATTATCAGATCTAAGACACTTCAACCTTTTTCCTGTCTCATTCCTAACCAAAGCTTTCCACTTCTTAAAAGTAGCAAACACATCATATTTTTGTCTAGTGCAATAAACCCAAGTTTTTCTGGTTGCATCATCAATAAAAGTAACATAATAATGAGATCCACCAAGAGATTGTACCTGATCCGGTCCCCATATATATGTATGCACAAGCTCTAACTTTTCACTCTTCTTATGTTTTCCAACCCTGAGAAATCTAACTCTCGTATGTTTTCCATAAACACAGTTCTCACTGAATTCTCAAATTACCCGCTTCAGATCTGGCAGCAACTTCCTTGAGTGGAGAATTTGCATCCCCTTCTCACTCATGTGTCCAAGCCTACAATGCCACAATATTGTATATGTTCCTATGGAATCTAAAGAGATAGAACAGACAGTATTATGAGGAAATAAATACAACGTACCTATCATGTCTCCCTTTTCTATCATTGTCGATCCTTTAGTCATCTTCCACCATGTTTCTACAAATGTAGATAATCAACCTACATCTCCCAACTACCCTATTGAGATCAGAATTATTTTCATAGCAGGACTATGCCTTACATCTTTCAGCAGCCATTCACCTCCATTTTTTAACTTTATCCGTACCTTACCCATTCCAACAATTTTACATGGTTCATCATCACCCAATAAAACATGTCCAAAATCACCTGAAACATAATCATGAAAGAATTTCCTATGGGGTGTAGCATGACATGAAGCCCCTGAATCTACTACCCAGTAATCACTAGTGTTATCTAATGCAAGAATCAAAGCATCTTGTAACACATCACCTACTACATTTGTTTCCTGAGTAGTCTCATGTTGTCCATCTCCTTTATTCTTTAGAGATATGTAGTCTTTCTTCAGATGTCCTTTATTTCCATAGTTCCAGCACTCTATCTTTCTCAGTCTGGACTTGGATCTTGCCTTCTTGGACTTGCTACGATCACTTGGGCTCTTTCCTCTCTCCCTTTGTCTTCCCCTACTCTCCATGGTCAACACATTACCTAATGTCTCACATGTGATTTTCCTTCGCATTTCCTCGCTAAGAATAACACCAACAACATCATCAAATTTCAAAGTGTTTGAACTAGATACATGGTTACTTATAGCCATGACAGGGTTACTTATAGCCATGACCAAGTTGTTCCATCTTCCTGGCAATGAGCACAAGATTAGAAGAGCCCTAACCTCATCATCAAAGTTCACTTTTATAGAACGTAGCTGATTTTTAATCATATTAAATTCATTTAAATGATCAGCAACATATCCACCTTCTCACATCTTCATATTAAATAAATGTTTCATTAAAAATACCTTGTTGGAGGCCAAGGTTTTTTCATACATTTTACCCAATGCGCTCATTAGACCCTCCATTGTCGTTTCTTTTGAGATATTAAGATCCACCAATGAAGTCAGGCACAGCCTTATTGTTTCCAATGATTTTCTGTCAACAACATCCCATTCTTCATCCTTCATGGTCATCGGTTGTTTTGATTTTCCTCACAATGGTAGGAATAGATCCTTCTGATATAGAGAGTCCTCCATTTGCATCTTCCATAACTGGTAGTTTTGGCCATTAAATTTCTCGACATTAAAATTTCCTTCTTCCGCCATTGCTCCCACTCAAAGTAGGAATCCTTCCTTCATGCGAGTTTATCTGTCAAATAGACCTTTGGCTCTGATACCAATTGTTAGAAAAATAGGATCATGGAGCAATAACAATAAACAAGATTCAAATATAAAACACATAAACACAATACAAGAGAGACACCAATATACGCGGTTCACCCAATCTGGGATACGTCAACGGAGAAATTGCTATTCCTTTTATTATATCGTCCAACAAATGAAGGGATACAACCCATAGCACATCTGATGCAATTTCCTCTTTACTCCCTCACACAATCATTGAGATATTTACAATACTGCAATGCCCAGCTGAATTACATTGTCTTCCTTTTAAAGGGGAATTACCATGGGAAAACACTATGGGCTACCCCACATCCCCTTGTCATGGGATGGGAACCAGACATGGCTAAAACATGACCTCTGAGTAAGGAAGATCAGGCTCGACAACCAACAAATCTCTCTTAGACAGCCAGTTTCTTGGATCTACGTTGGATAAAGATAAGTATTATTCTCTATTTAAATGTGCAATGTTTTTATTTGATGCCTGTAATAATTATACTGATAAATTCATGCTAGATGTGTGTGGATAGAGTTTAATTTCATTGTGTATGTTATTTATGTTTCTACACACATGTTTTATATGTTACGAAATTCGTAACATGGCTATGGGGAAAAATTTGTGAGCCCAAAATCAGTTAATGTCCCCTCCCATTGGTTGGATCGGGTGAAGGGGACGCTACAGAGTGATATCAGAGCTTACGGTTGCAATACTGGAGCTATATGAGCCAGAAATCCATATTTACAGGCATAAATCAAAATTGGTTCTGTAGAACTTAGTTTCTGTTAAATGACAGATAAGGGCCCAGGAATAATTTCGAATTAATTTTGAAATATCCCCCTTATTCTCTAAATAAAACCTTACATAATTGCAAAATTTTGAAAAAATTAGAAAATTTTACTTGGGCCCCACCCATGACATGTGGATGGGTGACGTGGTGGATCCATGTGGGAAGAAGTTGTGATGTGGACAAGCCACATCAGATCCACGTGCATAGGTAACCGCAGGTGATGAATCCCAAAGGAGGAGGATATCTAACCATCGGTAGAGGTGGAGATTAACAGCTCATAGTGCTTCAGGGTCGCGAAGATGTGCAAAGTTTAAAGTGATTAGCATGATATTGAATGGGAAACCACCATGTCGACATGCCAGCTACTCATGTGTTCAGGCTCGTAAAAATGGTTTCAGGAAACTACCTCTCACAGATCCTGAAACCACTTTTGGTCCTGCATGTGGTGATGGGATGTGGGGTCCATACGTGATGTGAAGAGATGTCAAAAAGGATGGGACCCCCACCAATCATGTTAGTATTGGGAGATGTGATGGGACCCTCACTTGCCGTCAGTCGTGTTAGTAGTGAAATATTGTGCATATTTGATGACGGTCAACATTGCTTTAGGCCCATGAACTTAAAAAATAGAGAACTAATTGGCATGAGACTGAAGCGAAAATTGAAAAATAAGTTTTTGGAAACCACTTCTCATGGAGCTTGAAACCGCTTATGTCTAATAAGTTCTAACATGCTATGGGTTGGTGTCAGAGGTGTGTGAATGAAGGAGAAAATCAGTGGTTTCCACAGTTGAATTTTAGGTGCTTGAGACCAAAAAATGGCATCGATCTTATGCACCAAATTACATAAAATGGAAATATTTACAAAAAAATGAGGGCATTTCCCTTGACCTAACCTGAAGCGATGGAGGCTGCAAGGGGGAAATCCCCCTTGAACTCCATTTTTCTTTTTTTTAAATCTAAAAATTTTGTTGTCAAGTTCAACTATGGCTATGAACAATTAGAGTTTGATGGGGTGATTCAGATATTTGTGTGATTTGGCAAAAATTGTCAATGTGGATTGTTCCAAGAATGAATAAAAATAATTTTATAATTTTCTTAGAATATAGTGCAGCTAGCAAATGTGTTTATAAACACTTTTTAATATTCAAAATCATATCAATGGTTATTCATGGTTAGCATTGAGTATAGTGCAGTTGGGAAATATTTGGTCTTGGTTGGGACAAGAAGATCATCATCATGGATGATACACATGATCCTTATGAAGCTGAAGCATATGCTATGGGAGAGAATATACATGTTGAGAATGCAGAGACGGAATCCAATGGTAGAAGAAACCAAGCAACTCCCCCAGACATTACAGAAACCATGAGGAGCCTAAGGGTGGAAATGCAAATTTGTGGAGCAGACATTGAGAGGCTTATTAGAGCTAAATAAAAACAGAATCAGTTGCAGCTATGCTTCAAAGCTTGACAGACATTCAGAGGAAAATTAACCATGGGAAGAATTCAGAAAATCGGGAAAAAGTGGGAGTAGCTCAAGGAGCCATTCCCACAAGAGGCCCCATAGTTCAAGAAGTATTTCTAGAGACATGACATATGCTCCATAAATCTCTTCTATTGAGTCAACTTACTCTAAAGAATCCATTGAAGGATCAAGATCTTCATCTCATAGGAATAAGAGGAAGAGGCATTCCAGGAACAACTCACATGGAGAATTTAAGAAGGACAAACCTCCTACTTTTGATGGTGAGGTAAAATCTGGTCAAGAAGCTGAGACTTGGCTTCTTGGGATGAGGAATTATTTCCAATTCCAAGACTACTCAGTAAATACGAAGGCAAGAGTGATCATATTCAATCTGAATGGAAGGGAATCTATATGGTGGGATCACCTTAGGCAAGTAAAGAGGATCAATGAAAGGAAGATTGTGTGGAATCAGTTCAAGGAAAAGTACATTTCTAATAGGTACTATGATGGTAAAATCAAAGAGTTCCATGAGCTTATATTGGGACAAATGACTATGGAAGAGTAAGTAAACAAATTCTTGGATCTACTGAAATATGTCAAGTATATTAGTGATGAGAAGGTGAAAATTCAATGTTTTCTAAGTGGGTTACCTCAATCATACAAGGAAAAATTGAGTTTGATGAACCTCAAACTCTAGATGAGGCCATAACAAAGGAAAAGTGTTGTTATGATCAAAACAAAAGCAAGCCAGAAATCCATAAGGCATGGAAGGATAAGAAAAATGAGAAGTTTGACCAAAGGAAGAAGGGTTTCAAGCCTCTTTAATTCAGAAATCGACCAAGGTAGTCACCACAAGGTGTGACTAAACCAGCTAGAATGATGGGAGACAAGCCAAGAGAGCCAAGAGATCCAAGAGATCCAAGAGAGCTACTTCAATGTTGGGGATGTGGGGAGGACCATATGCTTAGGAACTATCCACATTGGAATGGGAGTGCAAAGCAATCTCACAACATCAAAGGAGATAAAACTGTGAGTCAAGTGGAAAGGACCATCTCTAGATTCTATGCAACCCTAGAGGACTGCCAAGCAGACCATCAGTCAACTATGGTTGAAGTTGAAGGTAATATTTCTAAGCAACCGATTTCTATTTTGATTGACCCTGGATCTACTCACAGTTATATCACTCCTAAAATTGTTCGTGAAATGGTGGAGAAATTTCCATTGGAAATGGGTGTACTATCCACTTTTGCAAATATAAATATTTTTCCACTTGGTTCCTATGATATTCTCATTGGAATGGACTAGTTGGAGGCTCATAGAGTTAAACTTGATTGCTACAGCAAGACGTTTGAATGCAATCATTGCAATACCCCCATTTTGACCCTTCGAATTATTGGATTGATATGTAAATATTGTAAATATGCAGTGTATTCTTCATAGCGTGGAGCTCAAGGTCAAGGCCCCTCTAGTGAATGCTAGGCTTATAAAGGAAAGTATTTTATATTTATATATTGTGGACATGTGTCAATTGACCATGGAAAAATGTAACAGCGTGTAAATATTTATAATACAAATAAAAGTCCAAGAGTTGGCTATGGAGAGACTCTAAAATGAGGGGGGTTGTGTTTCTCCACTAGGGAGAGGTGAGGGGTGTGGGGGATCAAATCCTTTGTTTCCAAGTGTCATCTTGAAAACCCCTTGTGTTATAAATGGTAAGCAACTACTGAAGTGGACTTCCATGTTGATATTTATTTATGTTGTAAGAAGAAGATAGCTGAGAAATCAGCTCATGAATTTAATGGAGCATGGGCATAACCCAGAAATTCGTATGGTTGAGTATGGGATCAGTTTTGGGTACCCATAAATCAATATTACTCATGGAATTCGTTTGCTTTCATCCCTATTCCATTGTTTTACAACAAAAACACCAATTTTTTGCATGCTATGCATTCCCAGCAAGAGAAATAACAGAAATCGCAACCTGAGAAGAAGCCACGTTTTAAAGTGTCAAAAATGCCCAAAATCTCATGTGGGGTGTGGAATCAGGTGGGGGATCCATAGACCTGAACCCTGGGGAAAATTTGAGAGTGCCAGAAGCATAAAAATATGTGGGAGAACCCAGATATGGAATCCCGAAAATTGAATTTCATGGCTGCAAATTAGTGTTTCCAGGAATCAGAAAATCCAAGATACCATTGAAGTTGGAGAGAGATGAAGGTTGGAATGGTTGATAAACCCAGTGAAGACAAGAAATATCTAAAATTCTAGCATCTTGGAACTTTCTATGCCCACCTTGAATAGCATCAGAGGGAAGGGGTTCCTTAGGGACTATGTAGCAAAGAAGGAGACCTTCCTTGTGTTGGGTGCGGTAGGTATTGTGGGTGCCAAGGCTGGCTGAGACCAATTGAGATGCATGTAGCTCTATGGATGAGCTCACTAGCTTAACATTCAACTTCATTTCCTCTCTCTATGCTTGATAAACCTAGTTATGCGCTACCTTAGCATGAGAGTATGTTTCTATGGATGTGAGTGGGCCCATGTAGTTTATCCTTAGTGGATACATAGCCCAGCTCGGGGGTGGCCTCTCAGTAGAGAGGTAAAGTGCTAGACAGAGTGCCTATTGCTAGGTGGAACGTCTCTCTTCCATAGCCATTTGCTTGGACAAATTCAATTAAAAGATAAGTGTTTAGTTGTTGATCTACTATTGTGTTTAAATGTGTCTGATTATTATTCTTCTGCTTGTGATGAATATGCTGGAATATGAATGGTGTGTCTGTGTGTGTGTGGATAGATTTATTTATGTTGTGTTTTTATTTATGCATCTACACATGCAATTTAGATATTTACGAATTTCGTAATATGGCCATGGGGGCGAAATTTGGAATCCCCATATGTTATTCACATTCCTGTCCTTGGTCAGATTGATGAGTGGGGATGTGACAGGGTGGTATCAGAGCGAATTGTTGCAGCACTAGGGCTGTTGGGATGGAATCTACACTCACGGGCAGAACACCGAAATGCACAGGAAGTGATAATAACATTTTGGTTAAAATCGTGAGTTTAAATTTACAGATGATTTATTAGTAGAGAGAAGGAATCATGATCAACGGGCATGGTTCACAACACATTTGAAAATTACACACTAGATAATGGAGAGTGGGAAATCCGTTGGGCAGATATTGTTTATCCACATGTTTGATGTTAACTAGCAGCAGCTCCAACATTAGCCTTCCCAAAATCTCTTTCTTAGTGAGTCGTTACTACTCTTGAAAATGGAAAATTGGAAAAATTGGAAAATTTGAGGTGGACCCCATCCGTTCCATGTGGAAAATAGGGGTATGATGTGGACCAACCATGCTAAAAACACATGCACTTGGATGACTTCCATAGTGTGTAGGCATTGCTGAGTATGTATCCATGACAATCATTGGTCGTCGGCAAGCATCTGTAGGGGGTACCACGAAGAGGAGTTCGTGGGGAGTCACAGAGAAGCTCTGCACACACAGTGGAGAATAATTTCACAAAGTTCTGTGAAGAAGATTCCATGATAGTACCTTAGAAGAAGGTCCACGTTGCGGAGAAAATCCCACAAGCGCGATGGAGGAAGGTATGCAGTCGCGGTGGTTGGTGGTCAATTGTTGGTGTGCATCCGCGAGGTTTCCAAAATGTGCCTCAAGGGATAGGATGCGAGGAGAATTTTGTAGGTGCATCAGAGTACAGGTCCATGACGCTCGTTTGTCGTCGGTAGTCGAACTTCACTTGTGGGTCTGTATCGGTTGTCAATAATCAAACATTGTCATCGGTCATTAGCGCACATCTGCAAGGAAGCAAAATTATCTCCCATGAAAAATTCCACGAGGCATCGGCGATGCCACTTCAAAGTTCCATGGCGGGGGGTTCCAAGATTTAGTTATGAGAAGAGAACCAAAGAAAGGTCTGCCCCACTGTGGCGATTCAACAAAAAAAAATGGAGCCCAAAAATTGTTTTGGCCATAACAGGAGCATCTTAGATCGGCATTTGATGAGACCTGAAGCGTTCAGATGCCATTGACGAAGCTCACATAAGTACCAATAAGAGGCATGATCCCATCCTGCTTCGATTTGGCCGAAATTCCAAATTAGTGACTTTCAAAGATTAGTGTCTATAGACCCGATGGGGGGCCGATTTGGGATGAAATTGTGATGGTGCGGTCATAGACCAAGCACGTAGCTAACTCTGGGATATTGGATCCAAATTCCAAAAGGTGTGAAGTCGGGGTGTCAAAGAAGGCCAAAATCCACTATTCCAGAGCACTTTTTGGGGATTTTAGAAAGCTTGCAGGAGATAAAAGTGACCCTGGATGTTGAAACCAGAAAAAAATTTTAAATTCGACATTTTACCTACTCATTAAACAGAAAACTTTCGTTAGACAGTTTTTCTAGAAATGCTTAGTTTATGAGATAGCCAATTTTGGTAAAAATTCTAAGTTTGGGGAAAAGTGCAAAAGTAAAAGTAATCAAACCCATAATTTTATAGAGGCTGACTGGAGCATCATATCAAAGATCCAAAAGTTGTCACGAGTAATCCTTGCTATATGTGCTAACAATGCTCGATAGAAAAAAAATTGTATTTCTTGCTAGATTTTCTTCTGCAAATGGTTGAAATTGGTCTCTGAAGCTAATTGCACCCGTAAAAACAGTGTAGAATTGGGAAAAATTAGCATCTTTGGGAGGATGTAACTTTCAACTCCAAGATTATAATGAAGCATGAGAATAGGAAATGGAAAGCTTATTCATAGGAGAATAGAGGTGCACATCTAGAACCTAGATGGGGAATTCAGTTATCTCAGAGATCATAACAAAAAAGTCCCTATAACCTTAATTTGACAGAATTGTCAATAATGGTAATTTCCAGGATTGCATAAATGGAACAAAAAAAAGAATGATTCAATAACCTTGTGAATTAATCCATAAGACTAACTCTATTAAAGAATAACATTTTTATGTGTCATTGCATATATTTCTAATGTGTCTAATAAATATATCTATGATACACAGTGCTTGCAATTGACAATCTTTGAAGAGTTGTAGCAGAGGGCGGCAAGTAGAAGGGAAGTCTCCAAAAGAAAACATTAACCATTAATGATGCTTAATACCCTTATAAACATGATGAGGATGTCCTAGGAGAAAACATTCAAGAGGACAATGTGGAGACTGAATCCAATGGGAGAAGAGAGCAAATCACTCCCCAAAATTTGGTTGAAACAATGAGGAGTTTCAATGAGAGATTGATCAAAGCTCAAGAAGAGAAGAACCAAATTAATGCAGCCATCCTTCAGACTCTCACTGATATTCATTAGAGGGATCATCTTGGATCTAATCCAAGAAATGTTGGTCAAGAAATAAGAAGTGCATAAAGTCGCTCTAGAAGTCGCATTAGAAAGAGGACTCTAAGTCTCAGAAATGGCTCTTTGAGTAGGGAACGTAAGGTATCTTTGTCAAGATCTCCTTCTAGCAGGTAATGTGATTCTCAAGGTTCTCAAAGTATCTCAAAGCATACTTCCCGTGGACTTGGGAGAAGAATAAATTTCAAAATTGTCCCATAAGGAGAATTCAGGAAGGCAAGGATGCCCACATTTGATGGAGAAAGTAAGACGGGTAAAGAAGTAGAGGCATGGCTTCTTGGGATGAAGAAATATTTTAAGATTCATGATTACTTGGGAAATGAAAACGTTGAAATTACTATTTAAAATCTCAATGGACGAGCTTTGATTTGGTGGGAGCATCTCTTGCAAGTAAAAGGAATCAAAGAAAGAAGGATTTGCTTGGAGCGATTTAAAAAGTATTTCAAGGAAAAGTACCTATCTTCCAGGTATTATGATAATCAGAGAAAGGAGTCAAATGAGCTCAAATTGAGATAAAATTCTATGGAATAACATGTCCATAATTTTTTGGAATTGTTAAGGTATGTAGATTACATCAAAGATGAAAGGATAAAAATTCAAAGCTTCCTTAGAATCCTGCCCCAAAATTATAAAGAGAGGATTGAGTTTGTTAATCCACCAACTCTTGATGAAGCCATTAGATTGGAAATGCATTGTTATGAGCAGAGCAAAGGAAAATCAGAAATTCATCCAGCATGGAATGGAAATCCAAAAGGAATATTTGACCAAAGGAGAAGTGGATTCAAACCTCCATTTAGAAATCAACCAAGAAATTTTCAACAGGGACAGCAAGCGCAAAGTGGAACCAAGCCAACAGTAGCAGCATAAAAATGAGTGAAATGACCACTTCAGTGTTGGGACGTGGAGAAAACCACATGCTTAAAGATTGTCCACATCGAAGAGAGAAACCCCAAGGATTGCATAAGTTAGAAGAAGCAGTTACAATGGAGGATATGGAAAGAGAAACTCCCCGGATTTACGCAACGTTGCATAACCATTAGGCAGACCATTAATCAACAGTAGTGGAAGTTGAAGGTAAGATTGCTAAGCAATCTATTTATGTTTTGATTGATCCAGGATCTACTCATAGTTATGTTACTCCAAAAGTGGTTGAAATTTGTTCTCTTATAAAAATAAAGCATGATAAGTCTTGGCTAGTCCAATTAGCCACGGCAACAAAAATAAAAGTGAGTGAAATAGTGACGAAATGCCCCATAGAGTTGAATGGACTCCTCACAAAATTAAATTTGAATGTCCTACCATTAGAATTGTATGATACTCTTATTGGTATGGATTGGTTGGAAAAGCGTAGATCCAAGATCGAATGCTATGAAAAGGTCCTTGAATGCATTGATGAAGAGGGAAGGTCGAGAGTGGTGAAAGGGATTCCCAAGAAAGTTTCAATAAGGCAGATTTCAGCCGTGTAGTTGGGAAAGTTCTACAAGAAAGGTTGACAATTATATGTAGTCCATATATTAGATTCATTAGAGGACGAAGGCCCAAATATAGAGGATTGTCGATTGTTGCAAGAGTTCAAAGATGTGTTTCCAGATGAAGTGCCATTACTGCCACCAAAAAGGGACATTGATTTTACAATCAATCATGTTATAGAGGCAGCCCTGATTGCCAAAGCTCCTTATAGAATAAGCACATCGGAATTGGTAGATTTGAAAATGCAGCTACAAGAATTAAAGGAAAAGAAGTATATTAGACCAAGTGTGTCTCCTTTTGGAGCACCAATGGTATTTATCAAAAATAAAGATGAGACTTTAAGGCTATGCATTGATTACAGACAGCTAAATAAACTGGCGGTCAAGAATAAGTACCCATTGCCTAGAACTAATGATTTGTTTGATCAAATGAAGAGAACCAAAGTGTTTTCAAAGATTGACTTGAGATTTGGTTATCATCAAGTGAGGATAAAAGAAGAGGAGATTCACAAGACAGCTTTTCGGACGAGATATGGCCATTATGAGTTCACAGTGGTGCCATTTGGTCTTACCGATGCACCTGCCACATTCATGTGTCTCATGAATAGTGTATTTAGCAAATATTTGGATAATTTTGTGTTAGTGTTCTTGGATGATATTCGAGTTTACTCAAAAATTAAAGAAGAGCATGACGAACACTTAAGAATGGTATTGCAAGTTCTTAGAGGGAACAAATTGTATGCCAAGCTAAGTGTGATTTCTATCAAAGAAGGGTACAGTATTTGGGTCATATTATTTCAGGAGAAGGGATTGCAGTGGATCCAGAAAATATTGAAGCCATAATGAATTGGTCTACTCCAAAGAATGCTACAAATGTTAGATCTTTTATGGGTCTTGCAGGATATTACAGAAGGTTCATTGAGGTATTCTCCAGCTCATCCAATTACGTTGTTGCAAAGAAAGAATGTGAAATTTGTATGGTCTGAAAAATGTGAAGAAAGCTTTCAGCAATTGAAGAAGTTACTTACTAGTTCCCCTATTTTGAAGATAGCAGATCCAAAGAAAGATTTCGTAGTATGCACGGATGCTTGCATTGAAGGATTAGGTGGAGTGCTTATGCAAGAAGGATTCATAATTTCCTATGAGTCTAGGAAATTAAAACAGCATGAAAAGAATTATGCAACTCATGATCTAGAACTAGCAGCCATAGTACACGGCCTCAAGATGTGGAGACATTATTTGTTGGGAAGAATATTCAAGCTTAGGACAGATCACATGAGCTTGAAGTAATTGTTTGATCAGCCAAAATTAAATACCAGGAAAGCTAGATGGATGGAATTTTTGTGTGAGTTTTATTTTGAAATCAAACATGTAAAAGGAAAAGGGAACAAAGCTGCAGATGTTCTTAGCAGAAAATTTCATGTAGCAGCCTTAAGTATATGCAAATCAGATTTAAGAACAAGAGTTCTTGAAGCCCAAAATGA
Source organism: Larix kaempferi (assembly GCA_027924585.1). Classification (NCBI taxonomy): domain Eukaryota; kingdom Viridiplantae; phylum Streptophyta; class Pinopsida; order Pinales; family Pinaceae; genus Larix; species Larix kaempferi. The sequence continues at coordinate 407,531 of BSBM01001557.1, read as the reverse complement.
AGATGAGACTTAATTTCAAGTAAAAGAGAAATTCCAATAGGGAAATTTAGATGAAAAATGCGAAGGATACCAACTTGGGGAAGATGATCTTGTTTATAAAGGTAGATTGTATATTCCAAATTGTGTAGATTTGAAAATAGATGGTAATGGATGAAATTCATAAAATGCCATACTTTGGACATCCAGGATATCAAAAGACAATAACAACAGCAAGAAAACAATACTTTTGGCATGGAATGAAAAGGGATGTAGCAGAATACATTTCCCGATGTCAAAAATAACAACAAGTCAAGGCAACACATCAACATCCAGCATGACTATTGCAGCCTTTTCCCATTCCGAAATGGAAGTGGGAAGTAATTTCTATGGATTTTATAATAGGTTTTCCAATGACAACGAGGCAGCATGATTCAATCATGGTTGTGGTGGACAAGCTATCAAAGGAAGTTCATTTGATTTCATTCAAGTCCACTCATAAAACAAGTGGCATAGCTAATATATTCATGAAAGAGATATTCAGATTGCATGGGTCACCCAAAGTAATAGTCTCAGACCAAGATGCAAAGTTCACATCCAATTTTTGGAAAGGTCTATTTCAAGAATTGGGAACTCGATTGAATTTCAGTACAACATATCATCCCCAAACAGATGGTCAAACTGAGAGGGTGAATCAATTACTTAAAGATATGTTGAGGATGTATGTGATGCATAAGCCATCCAAGTGGGAGGATTACCTGCAGTTGGTATAATTTGCATACAATAATGGACATCAAGCATCATTGGGAATGAGTCCATTTGAAGCATTGTATGGAAAAGGATGCAAAACTCCAATGACTTGGGATAGTCCTATAAACATAATAGTACTCGAGCCATAAATGCTCAAGGAAATGGAATAGGAAACTGTTAATATCAGGTGTAATTTAAAGGCATACCACCATAGAAAAAATAGCTATGCAGATTTAAAAAGAATGCACAAGGAATTTAAAGTTGGGGATCATGTCTATTTGAGAGTAAAGCCAAGGAAAAGTTCCCTAAACTTGGGAAGTTGTGCCAAGTTGGCACCAATATATTGTGGTCCATTTGAAGTCCTTGATAGGATAGGACTAGTTTCATATAGGATTGCACTACCTGCTAACATGAGAGCTCATAATTTTTTTCGTGTTTCTTTGCTTAAGAAGTATGTACATGATCCAAATCACATAATTGATTGGAATGTGATTCGAGTGGACCCCAAGGGAGAGTTCCAAGTGGAACCTATGCACATCCTCGACAAGAAGGTAACATTGCTCTGGAACCGAGCCATCGGATAGGTAAAGGTGCAATGGAAGCACCTTGGTCCCGATGAGGTACATGGGAGCTAGGGGATTCCATGAGAGAGGCATACCCATTTTTGTTCAGTTTTGAGAACACCGAGGACAGAGTTGTTCTAAGGGGGAGGGGAATGTAATACCCCCATTTTGACCCTTGGAATTATTGGATTGGTATGTAAATATTGCAAATATGCAGTGTTTTCTTCATAGCGTGGAGCTCAAAACCAAGGCCCCGCTAGTTAATGCTCGGCTTATAAAGGCAATTATTTTATATATTGTGGAAAAATGTAACAGTATGTAAATATTTATAATACAAATAAAATTCCAAGAGTTGGCTATGGAGGCAACTAAAATGAGGGGTGTTTTGTTTATCCACTAGGGAGAGGTGAGGGGTGTGTGGGATCAAATCCTTTGTTTCCAAGTGTCATATTGAGAACCTCTTGTGCCATAAATGGTAAGCAACTACTGAAGTGGAATTCTTACTATTGTAAGAAGACAGTTGAGAAATTAGCTCATGAATTTAATGGAGCATGGGCATAACCTAGAAATTCGTATGGCTGAGTATGGGCTCAGTTTTGGGTACCCATAAGTCAATATTCCTCATGGGAATTTGTTTCCTTTCATCCCCATTCCATTGGTTTGCAACAAAAACACCAATTTTCTGCATGTTATGCATTCCCAGCAAGAGAAATAACAGAAATCGCAACCTAAGAAGAAGCCATGTTTTAAAGTGTCAAAAATGCTCAGAAAATCATGTGGGTGTGGAATCGAGTGGGGGATCCATAGACCCGAACCCTGGCGCGAATTTGAGAGTGCCAGAAGCACGAAAATCTGTGGTAGAACCCAGATATAGAAACCTAAAAATTGAATTTCGTGGCTGCAAATTAGTGTTTCTAGGAATTAGAAAATCCAAGAGACCATTGAATTCGGAGAGAGAAGAGAGGTTGGAATGGCTTGATCAACCCAATGAAAGTAAGAAATATCTAAAATTCTAGTAGCTTGTACCTTTCGATGCCCACCCTGAATAGCACTAGAGGGAAGGGGCGCTTGAGGGACTGTGTAGCAGAGAAGGGGACCTTCCTTGTGTTGGGTGTGGTAGGTATTGTGGGTACCAAGGCTAGCTGATACCAATTGAGATGCTTGTAGCTCTATGGATGATCTCACTGGCTTAGCATTCCCCTTCATTTCCTCTCTATGTGCTTGATAAACCCATCGGTGCACTGGATTAGCATGAGAGTATGTTTCTATGGCTGTGATTGAGCCTGTGTAGTTCCTCCTTAGTGGATACATAGCCCAGATCGAGGGTGGCCTCTCAACAGAGAGGTAAAGTGATGGACAGAGAGCATATGATGGGTAGAGCATTTCTCTTCCATATCCAGTTGCTTTGACATATTCAATTAAAAGATAAGTGTTTCATTGTTGATCTATTGTTGTGTTTAAATGTGTTTGATTATTATTATTGTGCCTGTGATGAATATGTTGGTATATGAATGGTGTGTGTGTGTGGATAGATTTATTTCCGTTGTAATTTTATTTATGCATCTGCACATGCAATTTAGATATTTACGAATTTTGTAATATGGTTGTGGGGGGGGATTTTGGAAAACCCATAAGTCGTGCATGTTCCCGTTGTCAGTCGGATTGATGGGTGGGGATGTGACATTGATGAAGGAGGAAACCCAAGGGTTGTAAAGAGAATTCCAAATGTAGTTTCTGTTCGACAAATTTCAACCATGCAGCTGAAGAAATTCTATAGGAAAGGTTCTCAATTGTATACAGCCCATGTTTTGGAGAAAACTAAAAATGAAATTCCCAAGTTGGAGGACTATCATGTGTTGCAACAATTTAGGGATGTGTTTCCTAATGAAGTGTTGGGACTTCCTCCAAAGAGGAACATTGATTTTACAATTGATATTGTGCCAGGAACTGCACCATTGTCCAAGATTCCTTACAGGATGAGTACACCAGAATTATTGGAGCTGAAAATGCAATTGAAAGAATTGTTAGAAAAGAAGTACATTCATCTAAGTGTGTCTCTGTGGGGAGCACCTGTCCTGTTTGTGAAAAATAAATATGGGACACTTAGTTATGCATTGATTACAGGTATCTTAAAAAGTTACAATGAAGAACAAGTACCCCTTGACTCGAATTGATGATATTTTTTATCAAATGAGAGGGGCAAAGGTATTCTCGAAGATTGACTTGAGTTTTGGTTACCATCCAGTGGGAATCAAGGAAGAATACATTCACAAGATATTCTTTAGAACAAGGTATGGGAACTATGAGTTTGTGGTGGTACCATTTGGTCTCACCAATGCACCATTTACCTTCATGTTGTTAAATATACAGCATCAAAAGACATTCTCCAAACCAATCTTGTGTAGCCAAGATTGATCCTCCCGTATAGAGGTGAGAGCACTTTGATTGCCTTCTGTGTAAAGTTTATTCCTCCCGTATAGAGTTAATTGATCAAAGTAATGATGTTGTAAATTCTTGTTGGACAAAGCTCCGGACTTGTGTGTGTCAAGTCATGATTCTCATGTGAACCTTCCGTATAAAGGTATCCATGGGATGGACCTCTCGTATAGAGGTGAACCTTCCGTATAAAGGTCATGCTTTACTTGTAGCATTTAATGTTGTGTGATGTATTATTAACCATGATCACCATATTGCTATTAAGTCTCCTTTAGAGATTGATCACCTCTAAAGTGAATTACTTTAGCATATGATCATTTGGTCCGGAATAATATAATATGATCACAACATCCGATAATTCTTCTTAGTATAATGTAATGTGATGAAAAATTAAAGTTATCACATATTGACCATGCAATAAGAGATAAAGAAATAAAAGATAAAGCATAGAGATCAAGAGAATTCGAAATTGCCCATGCAGACACTTCAGCTAATTAAAGAGAACTTGAATTGCTAAAGCTTCGGGTATAAAGCTTCAATTAAGTATCAATGTTTCAGTTAAAGCATCAGTTAAAGATATGCCTCGGTTAACTAAATAAATCACAGTGGTCACTTCAAGTAAATCAATCATCATGATTTCAGTTAACTAAGTGTTAAATAATAAGGACTAGTTAACTAAAGTGTTTTCACTTTAGTTAAACTAAAAGATGACACTTCAGTAAATCAAGGAGAATCAGTTAAAGAGAGTTAACTAAGTGACAACAAAGAAGATCTAGTTAACTAAGTGACAACACTTAAGTTAGCCACCTAACTAAGTGGGAAATCTTTCAGTTAAGAGGCGATTTCATCTTAAGTGACAGCTCGGTGAGATAAAGCACTGCATGAGAAGTGAGGCACACCTTTTCATGCAATATTAATACATCCAATTTGAGGACAAGTTCATCCTGAAGTTAGAAGATAAAAATAGAAGAGAATAATGTATAAATATGTTATACGAGATTGATGAATCCAATGTGAAGCGAATTCTCTTCTCCGTTGAATGCAAGGCGCTTGTCTTTGTGTAGGGTATTGTTCATGCTTGTTATTGTTGTGGTGGGCATACATCCGATTGATCTCTCTTCTCTATTACTTATGTATATTCATCAAGAGTGTTTGGTGATCTCTTATCTTCCGAAAGCAATATGTTATGTTGTAAAAAAAAAGCATTCTTTGTTATCCATTATATTATACTAAGAAGAATTCTTGGGGTTTTTGTTCTCATAATTTTGAGGATTTTCCCTAGGGTATATCTTGGGTTATGGTTGTATGAATTTCATGGATTGAATTGTCTCATTGCTTCAAGTCTCTGCATCTAAAAGAATTAAAGATCAAATCTCAACCAAATTTCTACATGGTATCAGAGCTCGGGGTGTGAAGGAACTCAGTTTTGCATGCCAACTAGAGCCTGCGTTGATCCTGAGAAGTTGAGAACAATATTTGAAGACTATGGAATCAGTCTTTGTATGACTGAAAGACTGTCTTGAGGGCACCTCAAACTTCAACACTTGGAAGGATAGGATTCTCAACATCCTATAGGAACATGACTTGGATGGCTATGTATCCACTGTGGTGGAGGAGCCTACATCTAATGCAGGGTGCATCAACTTCAAGAAGAATCGAGCTAAGGCCAAATAGATCATATATGATTCGGTAAAAGATAACTTGATGCCCTTGATCACACCGTTGAAGACCGTGAAATAATTTAATGATACATTGACTAATCTATATGAGAAGAAGGCCCCGAGTCCAAAGAGGGAATTGAATAATATTCTTTGAAACTTAAAGATGGATACAGATGAGACAGTGGCCTCCTTCTTCTCCAAGATCTCTCAGGTAACAGATCAAATTGCTAGTATTGGAATAGTGGTGGATGAAGACGATCTTCTCAAAACCGCTATTGATGGTCTCCCATCCTCATGGAGACATTCTTGGTTGTGGTAAATGGTTGAGAGATACAACCTGACTTCGAAAGGTTGTGGCATGACTGCCTCCAAGAGGAGGGGCAAATCCAGTGCAAGTCAATGTGCATCAAAGAAGGAAAACTTGCCCTCACGGAAAGAATGAAGAAAGGAAAGAAACCCTTATTCCAAAATAAGTTATCTCATCCAAAGAAGAAAGCATTCAACAAAGGATTTGACAAGTCAAAAGCTAGATGCTTCAATTGCAACAAGAAAGGTCATTTATCAAGAGAGTGCAAAGCAAAGCGGAAAGGAAAGTTTCATGCTTCTACTGCCATAGAAGATGAAATCACTCAAAAGAATGCATTCAAAGAAAAGGAGACAAGAATGGAGTATTATCTTGTCTCATCCCTTTTGGGATCTGTCATCACAAATGCAGACACATGATTGATTGACAATGGTGCATCCAAACATATGACTAGTTACAAGAGTGCCATCACTGATCTAAAGGAGAAAGAATTCACATGCATGGTAGAGCTGGGGGACAACTCAAATTATTTGATACAAGGAGTTGGATCCACCTCATTCCAGCTGATCACCAATGATATTCTACATGTAGAGGACATTCTATGTGTTACAAGATTGAAGAAGAACCTGATTTCAATTTCGGTTCTTGAAGACAAAGGCTTTTGAGTTATCTTCATGGATAACAAAGCACTTTTATGGCCGAAAAACAAAATCCTAGAATCTGCTGTTGTGATTGGAGTTCGAGAGGGAGGACTCTACAAGGTACCCGGGAAGTACATTCAAGCTATGATTCACCACACTATCAATCCATGCGAACTATGGAACCGAAGGCTTAGACACCTACACTACAAAGCACTACCGGGACTTCAAAAGTTGGTAAAAGGTATGCCCGTATTTGGTTTTGAGCATGATAGTGTATGTCGGGGTTGTGCACTTGGGAAGAATGTGAAGAAAAAAAATTTATAGCAGTTCTACTAGATCTAAAGGGATTTTAGATTTAATATATTATGATGTATGTGGTCCCATGTCATGCCCCTCCCTGAGTGGCTTCTTATATTATGTATTGTTCATAGATGATTTTTCTAGGAAGTCATGGATTTATTTCATGAAGGCTAAAAGTGAAACTCTTAGCAAATTTAAAGAGTTTAAAGCCCTAGTTGAAAATCAGAAAGAAAAGCACATTCATGCATTAAGGTATGATAATGGAGGTGAATTTGATTCACATGCATTTAATGAGCTATGTAGTGATGCAATAATATGTAGACAATTAACAGTACCTTACAACCCTCAGCAAAAATTATGGGGTTTCCAAAAAGAAGAATAGAACCATGTGTGAGGCTACAAAAGCCATGATGCATGATCAATATATGTCTACCTCATTATGGGCAGAATCCACCCGTACAGTTGTGTACATCCATAATAGAAGCCCGCGTGCCATTCTAGATGAGAAGACATCAGAAGAAGTGCTTACTGGTGAGAATCCAAACATCTCACACTTGAGGATATTCAGGAGCCCAATATACATTCATGTACCAAAAGAAAAGAGAACAAAGATGGAGCCTTTTGGAAAGAAAGGCACCTTTGTGGGTTATAGAGAGTCATCCAAAGCATACCGAATATATGTACCTAGTGAGAGACACATTGAAGTCAGCCGATATGTTACCTTCCATGAGGAAGATGCTTTCAAAAGATCAAAAGAGATTCAATGTGATTCAAAGATGGAGGATCCTGAGTCTGAATCTCCCCCTTTAGAGTTTGAGAGGGAGAAACCAGAAGATGCCTCAAATTTGCTAGCTCATGAAGAACTAGTAGAACTGGTTGAGAGATCACTTGATGAACCTCCATCTAAAAGAAGATCTGCTTGGTGCTGAGACATATTACAAAATGTAGATAAACATGGAGCACCAGTAGGCTCATCCAGAGAGCGCAAGCAACCTGAAAAATATTCAAGGTATGTTGCACTGATGAGTCACATTAGTGATTCAGAACCATCCTCATATGAAGAAGCTACAAAACAGCAATTTTGGAAATATGCAATGACAGAAGAGTACAACTCTATAATGAAGAATGATGTTTGGGAGGTTGTTCCCAAACCTGATGGGAAGTACAATGTGACTTCTAGACGTCTTTACAAGATAAAGAATGTTGTGGATGGTAGCATTGAGAATTATAAAGACATATTCGTTGCCAGAGGTTTCTCTAAGAAAGAAGGCATTGATTATGATGAGACCTTTTCCCCTATGTCAAGCTACACCACAATCTGAGCAACAATTGCACTTGTATTTGTTCTCGGATGGAAACTTCAACAGATGGATGTGAAGACAGCTTTCCTCAATGGTGAGGTTGAGGAAGAGGTTTATATTCATCATCTTGAAGGATTTGTGGTGCATGGGAAGGAGTCCCATGTTTGCAAGCTAAATAAATCTCTATATGGGCTTAAACAAGCCCCTAGGGCTTGGTACTCCATAATTGATAGCTACCTTCACAAACTAGGTTTCAATAAGAGTGGAGCTAATCCAAATTTGTACTTCAAAGTAGTGAAGAACCAACCATTGATATTGGTTATGTATGTTGATTATTTGTTTCTCACTTGAGAGGAACATCTGATTGCTTGGTGCAAGATTGAGCTCACCTCAGAGTTCGACATGAAAGACTTAGGTCTAATGCACTACTTTCTTGGCCTTGAGATCTGGCAAAGAAAAGATGAAATTTTTATATCTCAAGGGAAGTACAATGTGGATATATTGCGCAGGTTTGGCATGATAGATTGTAAATAAATGACTACACAGATGGTCTCCAATTTGAGAAAAATTCATGAGTCATGCTCTGGATCAAATCTAGTAGATCCCACTTTGTATAGACAGCTTATAGGCTCACTAATGTAATTGATACATTCGAGGCCTGATATATGTTATGTTGTGATAATTCTGAGTCAATATATGTTTGATACGAGACACAGACACTGGACAGCTGTTAAGCATGGGCTTAGGTACCTTCGAGGTACAATTTCATATGAACTCATATATTCCTCCAATGGAGGAGTCATGTTACTTGGTTATATAGACTCGGACTGGGGAGGAAGCATTATGGACCGTCATCTGGTTACTGTTATAGCCTAGGATCAACTATGATATCTTGGTCCAACAGGAAGCAGGGCTCTGTAGCCCAGAGCACTACCGAAGCAAAATACATAGCTACTAGTGTTTCCTTCCGAGAAGCAGTGTGGCTTAGTTAAAGGTATCCATGGGATGGACTTCTCATATAGAGGTGGACCTTTTGTATAAAGGTCTCATGAATAGTGTTTTCAACAAGTATTTGGACAAATTTGTTCTTTTTTTTCTAGATGACATTCTCATATATTCTAAGAATGAAGAAGAGCATTAAGAACATTTTTTGAATGGCTTTTCAATTTCTAGGGGAGCATAAGTCATATGCAAAGCTAAGCAAATGTGACCTTTACAAAAATTAAATTCATTATTTGGGTCACATTATTTTAGAGGAAGGAATATCGGTGGACCCCGAGAAGATTGAAGCTATCATGAATTGGTCAACTCTGGGGAATGTGACAAATGTGAGATATTTTATGGGTCTTGTTGGTTAATATAGGAGGTTTATTGAAGGATTCTCTAAGGTTTCACACCCAATTACTTCTTTGCAAAAGAAGAGGATAAAATTTGAGTGGGCACCAAAATGTGAAGAAAGCTTCCAACTGTTGAAGAAACTTCTCACAAGTGCTCCAATTATGAAAATTGAAAACCCATAAAATGATTTCGTAGTGTGTACAGATCCATGTAAATAGGGACTTGGGGGAGTTCTTATGCAATATAACCATGTGGTATGCTATGATTCAAGGAAGTTGAAAGAGCATGATAAAAATTATACTACCAATGATTTAGAGCTTGCAGCCATAGTGCACACTTTGAAAATGTGGAGGCATTATTTAAGGGGAGAATATTCGAGCTAAGGACAAACCACTTTGGTTTGAAATATTTGTTTAAGTAGCCAACATTAAATGCTAGGAAAGCTAGATGGCTGGAATTTTTATGTGAGTTTGATTTTGAAATCAAACACATAAAAGATAAGGAAAATAAAGTGGTTGATGCACGTAGCAGAAAAGTACATGAAATGCATGTGGCATCCATTAGTACTTTCCAATCAGATTTAAGGAAGTGGATTGTTAACTGTATCGTTGAAGATGAATAGAATGTGCAAATGAAGGACAAATTACAATAGAAAAATTTAGAAAAGAGGTATGAAGGTTACCATTTGGAAGGTGATGAACTTCTTATTTATAAAAACAGAATTTATATTCCAAATGTGGCAGACTTGAGGAGAATTGTTATGGATGAAATCCATAAAATGCCATATTCCGGTCACCCAGGATACCAAAAAACAATTGCTAAAGCCAGGAAGCAATATGTTTGGTTGAGAATGAAAAGGACATTGCTGAGTATATTTCCAACTGTAGGAAATGTCAATAAGTGAAGGTTGAGCATCAACACCCAATAGGTTCATTGCAGCCTTTGTCGATTCCAGAATGGAAATGGGAAGTGATTTCCATGGATTTCATTACAGGATTTCCCATGATAATGAGACAGCATGATTCCATCATGGTTGTGGTGGATAAATTATCAAAGGAAACACACTTTATACTTGTTAAATCCACGTATAAAATGGATGCCATTGCAAGGATTTTCATGAAGGAAATTTCCAGGTTGCATGGGTTGCCTAAGGCAATAATTTTAGACAGGGATACCAAGTTCACCTCAAATTTTTGGAAAAGTATTTTCAATGATTTGGATATGCGGCTGAAATTTAGTACTGCCTACCATCCACAAACAAATGGGAAAACAGAAAGAGTAAATTAGGTGCTTGAAGGCATGCTTCCCATGTATGTGATGGACAAACCATCCAAATGGGAAGATTATCTACACATAGTAGAGTTTACATATAACAAAGGGCAGTAAGCATCATTGGAAATGAGTCCATTTGAAGCTTTGTATGGTAGAAAGTGAAGAACACCATTCATTTGGGATAATCCCGTGAACATAATTATACTTGGGCCAGAATTGGTTATGGAAATGGAACAAGAGATTTTGAAAATTAGGCAGAATTTAAAGGTATCCCAAGATAGACAGAAAATCTATGCAGATAAGAATAGATTGAATAGGGAGTTTCATGTTGGGGATCATGTTTACCTCAGAGTGAGGCCAAGGAAGAGTTCCTTGAATCTTGGAAGTTGTGCCAAGCTATCACCAAGATATCGTGGGGCATTTGATGTGCTCGAGAGGATAGGGCCAGTTGCATATAGAATTGGATTGCCTGCTAACAATAGAGTTCATAATCTTTTTCATGCTTCTTTGCATAAGAAATATGTACATGATCCTAACCATGGGATTGATTGGGATGTGATCCAGGTGGAATCCGAGGGAGACTTCCCAACTGAGCCACTATGCATCCCAGACAAGAAGGTGACATTGCTTTAGCACTAAGCCATCAGACAGGTAAAGGTGCAATGGAATCACTTCGATCCCGATGAAGCTACGTGGGAGTTGGAGGATGCCATGAAATAAGCATATCCATTTTTGTTCTAATTTAGAGAAAACATTAAGGACGATGTTATTCCAAGGGGGAGGGGATGTAATACCCCCAGTTTTGAATTGAAATATGTGAATCAAAATTATGTAAATGATGTAAATATGCTAGTATGGATTCCTAGTGCGGAGATCAAGGCCAAGGCCCGACTAGTGAATGACTAGGCATGTATGATGTAAATATTGTTATTTGGATTATATGGTTGGATTGTCATCCTAACTCGAAATATATGTAAATATTATGTGCATAAATAATAAAATGGTCCAAGATGGTTGTGTAAAGAGCCCTATAGGGGCTATGATTCCACTAGAGGGAAGAGTAAAGGGGGCCTATGGAAGGCTAAATCCATGCTACCAAGTGTCAACCTTAGAAATCATCCAAATTCTACCATGTGATTTAAGTGAGCTAGTTATCTCCTTTTGACTATTTTCCAATAATTGAATAAATGTGTAAGGTTGGTGGGAAAAGTCACATATTGTAGTTATTGAAGCATGGGGTTGAATGCACTTTTATTGTTGAAGAATGTAACTTTGGAAGATATTTTTATTGTATTTTTATTTTACTTCCTTCAAGGAATATTCATATTGTATTTGATCATGTAAAAATACTAAAAGAAATCAAGTAAAATAGACAAGTCATCCCAGTGGGTAAAATTTCCCAAACAATGGGCACAAGTGCCCCAGTCAAGTTGGACCAATTAGGGAAGAACAAGTTGGCCCAGTTAGGTAAAAAGGTCACCTTTAGATCAGTATAAATAAGGGAGGCTCCAATCTCATTTGTACATCACTCACTCAAGCTAGTTCGCATTAGTAGAGAGAGAAAGACAAGTTCGATTGCGAGAAAGAGCAGCTACATTGAAGACATATTATTCTTGGGTTTATTTGTTCTCGGACTATTGTACAAGATTGACATTGTACTTGCTGACAAATATATACTGAAGAATTTTTTCTAGGTTTTTCCCATGAGAGGGTTTTCCCAGGATAAATTGTTGTGTACCCTTGTTTATGTTGTGCTTGTCTATCTTTCAGTGACCCTACTATTTATGATTTTTGTGATATAATGCAAGTTGTTTGAATATCTAACATAACCATAGTTACAATATTAAAATTCTAGCAAGGTATCAGAGCTAGCCTGGAAGAAGACTTTGTGTAGCAGAAACTATCGGAAGTGAAAACTCAGGTTTCTTGTTCGAAGGGTTTTCGCCATAGATTATCCTAAAAAGGAGGACAAAGGAATTCGCCCTAGGAGGGCGCATTTTTCTGAGGAAATTTCCAAATATGAAAAATTTGAATTTTGACCCTATCACTACTGCTCAATAAAACTAGGACATCATATTTTTCATACTTATGTGAACAAATTTGGCTGAAGGAGGGGTTTTCTCAACTCGACTTAGGGAGGCACGTCTTTCTCTCCATTTCAAATTGCAAGATTGTGAAGTTGAAAATTTAGGGTTTCTCTAACAAACCCTAGGTCAACTAAGGAGCAAATTTCAGAAGACATCAAAGCAAGCATTTGGTTGGAGCATCTTGATTGGTAAGTACTATTATATTTATTTCCATTTGAGGTTCTCATTTTATCAAGATGATAAACAATACCAATATTGAGGATAAGCTTGAAGGAGCTAATAAATTTCGAGCCTGGAAGTATAGAGTATTGCTCATTCTAGAAGAGAATGATTTGGACAACTATGTTAAGGAGGAATTTGCAAATCCAAAGGGAGATGAAGACAAGGCTAAACACAAGAAGAATTTGATTAGGGCGAAGAGGATCATTGTTCACTCCATCAAGGATCACTTGATCCCCCATGTTTCATCATTTGAAGACTCCCAAGGAGATGTTTGATGCATTGAAGAGACTATATGAAGGAAAGAACATTAATAGGAGGATGAACTTGAGAACTCAACTCAAGGGTGTGAAGATGTAGAACTCAAAAAGTATCCAATATTATTTCACAAGGGTCTCCCAAATCAAAGAACGTCTAGAATCTATTGGAGACAAGGATGAAGAAGAAGAATTGGTGATAACTACTTTGAATGGTCTCCCAATATCATGGGAATCATTCATTCAAGGGATTTGTTCTAAAAGGAAGCTCACCAAATTCAGTATGCTATGGGGAAATTGTACACAAGAGGAAGCCAGAGAAGAGAGCATGGGTGAAGATGACAATCAAGCCTTAGCGGCTCATGCAAAGAAGGAAAAGAGAAAGAGAGAAAAACACTCTCACAAGAATCCTAGAAGATTCCAAAAGAATCATACACCTTATAAGGAATACTCAAACTACAGATGTTACACTTGTGATGAAAAATGACACCTTGCAAGAGATTGCCCCAAAACGAAAAGAGTATAATAAGAAAGGAAAGAAGTAGAGGTATCATGCTCATGCTGCAGAAGATGATAAACCAAGGGAAGATTCCTCAAGTGATGAAGAATATGTCTTGATTTCATCACTCACAAGGTAAAAAATTTAATGATACAGTAGTAATTGCAGAGCAAGAGGGAGGCTTGTACAAGTTGAAAGGCCAACCAGATCAAGCATTGGTTCATGACACTATGGAACTAAGTGAACTATGGCATAGAAGGATTGCATATATATATACACTACAAGGCTTTATTGATCATAAGAAAAATGGTGACTGGTCTACCCGAGATCCAGAAAAAGCATGATGGTGTATGTAAAGGATGTGAAGAATATATTTCCAAGCAACGGGAGATCTTGAATCCAGCATGAGGACTAAGGATGAAGACTTCAGAAAGTTCCATATTAGACGAAGAAGAAGATCAAGGTCTTGAGAATCAGATGATGGAGCAAACTATGCTTCCAGAAACTCCAGTGACTTTTGCAAGGAGGAAGAAACTAAGAGGGATCCTACAAAACACATGAAAGATAAGTATTTATTGTCATTTGAATTCCTGAGTATTTTGAAGGATATTGCTCATAACAGTTACATGTAGATTTGTGATACAGTTTCTTTTATGCATTTATATATGACTATTATTGACTAGCAGTAGGCTCATGTAGTGCATGTTATGGGTAAGTGGCCTATAGTGTTGCACAACATCTCATGAGCCCTTGATGGAGCTAGTATAGGGTGAAACCTATTTGCTAACATGTTGAGAGTAGTGCACGCTATTAATAGTAAGTTCTGGTAGAGATGGAAGGCATCTAGATAGTTACTGTGTGTATACAGGTTATGGATGAGTGTTGTGCTAGTTACATGATTGTGTACATTATGCATAAGAAGTTGTCATTACATTGAATTGATTGATTAGAATGTAATGTTGTTAATCATATGATTGAATTTGACTTGTAGGAAAGATCATGTGCTATTACATACAAGAAAAGGATGATAACACTTGTTCTAAAGAAAAACTAATGATTTTTCAGCAGTGACCTTCAAATAGATTTACAAAATCAAGCATATTACAAAAGTACAAAGCAAGGTTCTTGGTTTCTCTCAGAAAGAGGGAGACGATTATGATGAGATGTGTGCTCCTATAGAAAGATACACTTCAATTAGAGACATACTTGTGATAGTTGTAGTGATGAAGTGGAAGGTACACCAAATAGACGTCAAGACAGCTTTCTTGAATGGTGTAGTAGAAGAAGAAGTGTATGTGGAGAAGCCACAAGGATTCGAGACACGTGACAGGTAGACACATGTGTGCAAGCTAAAGAAGGCCTTGTATGGTTTGAAATAGGAACCCAGGATGTGGTACGGCAAGATTGATGGATTTCCGACAAGCTTGGGCTTTACAAAGAGTAAAGCAGATTCTAACCTTTACTTCAAGGTTGAGGATGGAAAACCAGTCATACTAATTGTGTATGTAAATGACATGTTCCTAATATATTATGAGAAGTGTATTGCAGAAACGAAGAGGAAATTTGCTACAGAATTCGAGATGAAAGACCTGGGTATGATGCACTATTTCTTAGGTCTTGAGGTGTGGCAGAATCCAGAAGAGATTTTCCTTAGCCAAGGAAAATATGCAGTAGAGACCCTGAAGAGATTTAGGATGATAGATTGTAAGGCCATGGACACACCAATGGAATCTAATTTGAATTTGTTGTGTGATACTTCTTCATAGACAGTCGATGCCACAGTATACAGACAGATGATTGGTTTGTTGATGTACTTAACGAACACAAGGTTGGATATATGCTTTGCAGTGAACACATTGAGTCAGTACATGGTAGAGCCGAGACATGTTCACCTGATTGTGAAAAATCATGTGTTGAGATACCTGAGGGGTATGATTGATTATGGGCTCAGATATGCAACATATCAGAAGATTAACCTGCAAGGTTATGTTGATGCGGATTGGGCCTATAGTGTCACAGACATGAAGAACACTTCAGTATGTTGCTTCAGTTTGGGATCAGGTATGATCTCATGGTTCAATAGGAAGCAGACGAGTGTGGCACTCAGTACAACTGAAGCAGAGTACATGGAAGCTTATTCAACTAGTTGCGAAGCAGTGTGGCTTTGGAAGTTACTTGCAGGATTGTTTGATCTCGAGTTAGAGGCAACTTGTATTTTCTGCTATAACCAGAGTTGTGTGAAGTTGTCTGAGAACCCATTGTTTCATGACAAGTCGAAGCACATCAAGATCAGGTACCACTATATCAGGGATATGGTGCAAAGAGGAGCAGTGAAGCTCCAATATGTGGCGACAGACGAGCAAATAGTCGATGTGTTGACCAAGCCTCTGTCGAAAGTGAAGTTTGAGTACTTCAAGGACAAGCTTGGAGTTTTCCAGATCGATGATCCTCGAAAGAGGGAGGGATGAGAAACATATCATGTGTGAGATGCTGATAGTCACGTAGTGATGTAATTTGTGCTCCTGGGCAGGTCTCCACTTGAGGTGATGTGGTAGTGGGTGGTCACTTCGGTGACATAATGAGGGCTCCAGGACTACACTCACAAGGATGCAGTAGGTAGTCACGTTTGTGAAGTAATTGAGTCTCCTGATTGTTGGTTCTATGTTGGGCATACACGACATGTGCAAATATGCGGGTGGTCATTACATGATGTAATTTGTGGTCTTGGTTTGTTCTCCACATGATGTGACATGATAGCAGGTAGTCACTTGGTGATGTAATTTGTGCTCCTAGGCTATACTCGCGAGGTTCATTTTGTCGATATGTGCGAAGACGAAGGTGGTCACTAGGTAAAGTAATTCGTGGTCATGGGCTGGTCTCCACGAGATAAGATGTGACATGCTAGTAGGTAGTCACTTCGGTGACATAATTTGGGCTCCTAGGATACACTCACGAGATGATCTAGACACATAGTGTGGTAATGCATGTGGTTTCTTTGGAAACGTAATGAGGGTTCTTGGGATGGACCCACTTGATGGCTTACTCGTACAAAAATTCTAGTGATGTATACATTCGAGAGATGTCAGAAGTCAATGGTCATAGTACAGAGTTGCAACAGCAGTGATGATGATGGCACCGGAAGAATACCTTCCTTGTTAAGAGGGAGTGTTGAAGAATGTAACTTCGGAAGATATTCTTATTGTATTTTTATTGTACTTCCTTCAAGGAATATTCATATTGTATTTGATCATGTAAAAAGCCTAAAAGAAATCAAGTAAAATAGACAAGTTGGCCCAGTGAGTAAACTACCCCAAACAATGGGCAGTCTGCCCCAGTCAAGTAGGCCCAGTTAGGGAAGAACAAGTCGGCCCAGTTAGGGAAGAACAAGTCGGCCCAGTTAGGTAAAAAGGTCACCTTAAGATCAGTAAAAATAAGGGAGGCACCTAGCTCATTTGTACATCACTCACTCAAGCTAGTTCGCATTAGTAGAGAGAGAAAGACAAGTTCGCTTGGAAAAAAGAGTAGCTGCATTGAAGACATCTTATTCTTGGGTTTATTTGTTCTAAGGTTATTGTACAAGATTGACATTGTACTTGTTGATGAATCTATACTGAAGAAATTTTGCTAGGTTTTTCCCATGAGAGGGTTTTCCTAGGATAAATTGTTGTGTACTCTTGTTTGTGATGTGCTTGTATATCTTTCACTGATGGTTATTGTGATATAATGCAAATTGTTTGAAGATATAACATAATCATAGTTATAGTATTAAAACTCTAACATTTATCTCAATTCTGTTAGCTTCTAGAAGTGAATCTGCAGCTTCTAGGAGTCATTTCTTCTATTTTCAAAAGCCATGTCAGTTGTATTTTCACCATTTTCTAATATCCCTTGGAGTCATTCCTCATTCTCTCATTCTGGCATGCATATCTACACTATGCAGAGCTATCCATTATTGTTCATGACCTTACTAGACTGTGTATAACCCATAAATTCAAATTTAGAAACAAAGTTGCATATTTGAAGGGAAAAATAGATGGTTGTAGGTGAGCAAAGAGGTTGGGAAAGCTAGGAACCCTACCTAGAAAGTTCTACTACTCACAGGTGCTTGAGAAGCCATGAATATAAGCTACAAGTGGTTCTCTTGTAGCACATACCAGACTGGACTTCTTCTATGCACACATTGGAAGAACATGGCAAGATGGATTTCCCAAGAGAATCATGGAATGGTGAAGGGGTTGCCTAATCCTAGAAGGGTGGTGTGCGGGGCAAGTATTGTGGAATCCTAGTCTGTGATGGCTGAGTGAGATCCCTGTAGAGATCTGTATGAGCATTTGGCTAAGCACAGAGAGCAAAATGGTTGTGGGATGAGAGAGAATCTTGTAGGTGTTTCCTTCGCCCTGGTGGCCTCATATCCCAGCTTGGCGGTGGCCTCTCAGTAGAAGAGTATATGCTGAATAGACAGCCTACAGTTGGGTGGAAAATCGCTCTTACACAACCAGTTTCTTGAATCTACGTTGGATAAAGATAAGTGTTATTCTTTATTTCAATGTGCAATGTTTTTATTTGATGTTCATGATAATTATGCTGATAAATGCATGCTAGATGTGTGTGGATAGAGTTTAATTCTATTGTGTACGTTATTTATGTTTTTGCACACATTTTGTATATGTTATGAAATTCATAACATGGCTATGGGGAAAATTTTGTGAGCCTAAAATTAGTTAATGTCCCCTCATGTTAGTTGGATTGGGTGAAGGGGACATTACATAGTCATAACCATGCTCTTAATGGCGAAGAGACTAGCTTCTATGAGGAGGATAGGATAGGGTGTATTACTTTTAATTTTGGGATTATATGTTATTAAGCACTTTTGAATTTTCCCTATACTTCTCCATGATTCTCTAGAGATGTTGCATACCCAAACTTCACATCCATATACAATAATAGGGGTGACAAAAGAGGAGTATCCTCTTATCCCAAAGTCAAAGGTTAGTTGCTTTTCAATTGTTTTCAAGTCCATCATAAGTTTGTTACCCTCCATTAATGCTTTTCTCAATGTTATAGTTCTAGTTAAGCTTGTGATGAAGACCAATTTTAGGATATTTATATGAAGTCACTTCCTTCAAGCTTTCATTATCATAAATGAAATTAGTGCAAGTGATCTTTTTGTATTTAATTATCATAACCTTTATTTTGTTAGTGTTAATAGTCATCCTCGTACTAGAGCAAAAATATTTGATAATTTTTAGTTGCTTGACAATATCATAGAGACTCCTCACCATAAGAGCAATATCATCAGCATACAAAAGAAGGATGGTGACTATATTGGCTAGAGTTGTGTCGACATAAACTGTGTCTCCCAAACCACCCTTTAACTTGTCAGTGTATATACCAAAAAGGGTAGGGGACAGTGGACAACCTTGTTTGAATCCTATATTACAATTAATTTCTTCTAAATGTTGATGCTCAAAATGACACGGTTCGAGCAACAACATTATAAACACCCTTGGAGGGATAGCCAAGGGGATGAAGGGGTATGAAAGCTTGGGTTGCATTTAGAGCCCTTAGATAGATAGGATTCAAAGGTCTGATAAATGGCGTTAAGTACATTAATTAAATGAAAGCAAGATTGAATAAGCTTGATGAAATACATTGGAACGTTTTCAAGATAAGAACATTAGCTCATCAAACAAGCTATGTGTATCCTATCCAGCCATGCATGCATTTATTATGTTGAACTTATTAACTAACTAATTAAAGGAAAAAGCAAAATATGTATGAGATGTATTATGCAATTACTTCCTTGAAAAATAAAGCTTTAGTCGTCAGTATAAAAATGGAGCAATAAGTAATACTTTTCTAACTCCCAAGTAGTTTGAAGTAGTTGCTTACAATGCACAAAAGGAAATGTTTGATTTAATTTAACTTCGGAAATTTGAACTACATGCAATGTCAAAGTTTTATTTATGAAATAAAGAGGTCAATAAGCATAAACTTTGTGCTTTAGTCATGGATATAAAATTGAAGCAATTACTTGTATTCCTTTTATGTCTAAGTACACTTGAAAAGAATCTTTCAATGTGCAAAATAAATATGTCATTTCGTTTAGATCTGCAATTAAAATTCAGAGTTCGTTAATGTAGAAAATATCAATTTGTTGATGCAATAATGTTTATTAAATGCAGTTCAATCTATGTAGTTGTTGTTTACTAAAAAATGACTTGATAAACTAAATTGACTGTATAAAATGAGAGACAACTCAAAACTAAATAAGATAGCTACGTTTGTTCGAAAAACTTAGTAGTTAGAAATCTTGACGACCAAAGGTCAAAAATCAAAATTTGTACAAGTTGTTAGTAAACACAAATAAATAATAATAATATTTACACTCTAAAATATACACATAGTATAGTTTTCCAGAATTAGAAAACATAAAAAGATATCAAAGCTACATGAAAGAGAATGGAGGAAGACACAGATATGCCAAAAATCAAATTTTATTAAAGATGGAATTTTGACAATCATCTAGTACAATAGGTCGCGACCATTCAACCCCTAAGAAAGGGAGGTTTCTGAGACCCTACGCAACTCTTAACAACTCAAGCTCATCCAGGTGAAACTGAGATAGCGAAAGTACTTCCCGATCAGATTTTCATGCAGTAACCTGCACACATGAAAACTTTAGTAACAAAAATATATAGGAAGAAATGACAAACATGCAAGAAAACATAATTTACCTCCTATGAAAGGACACTCTGCCTTCACCCTAATGGATGGACCTGGACTGTATTCTTACGTGCAATAGTCACCTGTTGGGCTCATGGACGATTTAGTATGAAGGGAAAAAGCAGAAGTGGGAAAGCTAACAGTACCCACCTCTTACCTCTGGTGCGAGATGAGGGTTCCGACAGCTTCATCGAGCTTTTAAAGGGTGCAGCGAGGCAAGTGAAATGTCATTTGGGAAAGCAAAGAGTTCCAGTAACTACAAGTTGTTGTGTCATATGGAGTTTGAGTTTTCGCATGCATCTAAATGAGGGAATGTGGACCGCAAGTAACTGACACTACTACACATGTAGGTGTTTTAAGACATTTTTTAAAGACAATATCCATGTTTTGTCATTAGTCGCGGGACTCTTTTTGTTTTTTATTGGACTGTTTGAATTTTTGTCTTGACCGCGATGAAAGATGGTTTTCATTTAGTAAAAAAGGTCAAGCAGGCATTCATTTTTTCATCGTATTACTCTTGTTATGACCTTAAGAGGATTTCGATCCCCACCGCCTCCAAGGAAACCCTCATTCCGTCAAGAGGTTCCTCATGATTGGGATAATATCAGTTTCCTTCTGCACACAGATGAACTCCGATCACATGGCCATAACGAGGGTCGCAGTTTAGAAGTGCGTGAGTTTGTTGTGAGGGCCCAAGGTCCAGGAGGCCCTCAGGGCTGTTGTGTCCTGCGATCTGGAGAGTTCGAGAGAGTATTCATGGAGATGATCGAAGAAGACCCCGAGAATGCTAGTAGTTGGTCCAACAAAGGTAGCATGAGGTGAAGCTACTACCGATTTCTCCCAGGCCATGAAGATCACCCTTGAGGCACCCGTGCCTTTCCGTGTCATATCATATAAGGCGCTTGGGATACAAGGATTCGTTTGAGGACTGCAAATCAGTCATCGTTAATGATTTTGAGGATTTTGTTGCATGGTATAATATGGGGATTGTGGATGTGAAAGTTCAAGACTATGAAGGGGAATTAGTTGCATATGAAAGAGTGTATGCTTTAGTACCAGGCATAGCTAGGTACGGCCTGAAACAAGCACTAGTTCTTTTTCAGGTATCAAGTTATCAGTATTCTAGAAAACACTTAATGTTTGGTCTGCAACATAACCATCAGTAAGATCTAGAAACACATCAAAGATAACAATCTCCATGTTCGCTTTAGTTAGTTAATTTTCCAGTTTCAGTTAACTTAAATCTCCTGTGAATGCTCTATTTTATTCAGTCAACATACACTATTTAGGGCTTTTGTCTTCTATTTGTATATGAATCTAATCATTGATATATTTAAGATTGTGGGTATGCTTTTGTTTATAGTTTTGTCAAATTGCCAAAATGGATTATGCTTATGTTTTCGTTTTTTTCTAGAATAGGCTCCTCTATGGTTAGCTTGGTTTCGATTTTCCATCGATGATGTGGGTTATTTTTCAATATTTTATGGGCCTAAATTAGGGTTGGCTTCAATTTAATTTGGGCTAAAGTGTGCCATGCTAGGTTTTGATTTAAATTGAACTAGTTGAAGTGGGGTTGGTTTAAATTGAAAAGGTCGAAGATGTGACTTTGTCCATTTTCCCTTTTGATGATGGGCCCTCATTGAGTTTTGAAATTCCATAATGGAACAAGATCTCAACAATGGTTTTTTTATCAAATTTAAATCCTTAATTACAACACAATTTAGCATGTCGTCCATGTGTAGCTCTTGTGAGAAAGCTCTCAACTCTGCAGTTTTAGGAATTTTAGATGTTCTCAACTCTGCAGACTTATATAGCTTCTTTGGCTTCGTCATTTATTGATATGGTATTATTTTTATTATTAAGTTTTTATATTACAGATTGAATATATGATAGTAAATCGGGTTTTATTATTTGGTCGAGTTACACAGGTAGCCAAATTTTCCCTCGCTACTAGTTTTCCGCAAAGAAGAGAAGTGAACATAAAGTTACCATCAATGAAATCCATAGATTTAAAAAAACAAAAGGATTTTATAATGAGATAAAAAAAATTCCAAACTGCCCCAACTATATCTATAGGAAGGATATTATACAGGGCTTTCTAGAAAACTTAAAAATTACAAGTTAATTACAACTATTTAATGCTTAAGCCATATTACAAGTTGCAGGAAATCTAGTTCTTGTACACACTGTTTTTTATTGACGGGGATTTTTACCCTGTAGATTGTTTGAGGGTGAATTTTCCATATGATCAATTATCACCGGTGGATTGATCTGTTAGTGTGACAGTTCCAATCAACTTCTGATGTGTGAAGTACATGTTTTGGCATTTGCATCTCTTAAATAATCTATTTCATTCCTCGCATTGGAATTCCTTTTGGTTACTGTCAACTAAGTCCATCTCTTTGAGATTCTTTTCCCATGTGCAATGTGAATTGATTTGTTAGAGTGATTGTGCCTATTAGCTTCTAATTATATCTAAAGTACCAGTTTTGGCTTGTTATATATTCTATTTCATTTCTCACATTTTAATTACTTTCGGATACTGTCAACTGATACTTTTATCTCTTTGACCTTATTTTTGCATGTGCAATCTCCTTCGTTGAGATGTGTAAAGTGTCAAACTGCTTGGTTGAGGGGTTATTCTGTCAGTTGAGTCAATATATCTAATTTTGCAGGCTTCTAACAACATCTTATAAGGTTTTAGGTACTGTTTAGATTTTTTTCATTGTAGCAACTTCAGGAATAGGGAGCAGAAACATGGATTTACTAGGGAAATGGATTAAGAATGTTGAAATATTCTTAGAGTGCCAACATCCTTATAGTGATGACACTTGCTAGTCTATCCAATTTCAAATTCATTTTTTTAGGTATGTCCAAAGCTAACTGACTCAGCCTTACTTGACCTTTTTGATGTGGTTGCAAGTCCTATGCAGATAGCGTTGATATTGGCTAGCCTATCCAATTTCAATTTCAAATTTCTTGAGACATGCCCAAAGGTGACTGAATCAGCCTTCATTAACCTAGTTGATGTCTAGTGCAAGTCCTTCGCAAATGTGATTTATTCTATAAAGTATTAATCATTAAGGTTGAATTGGCTGAGATTGGTAGGCCCATGCAATTTGAAATTCAAATTTATTGAGACATGTCCAAAATTAACTGACTCAACTCTCTTTGACGTGTTTGATGTGAGTGCAATTCCTTTGCAAAATTATGATGTTAGGATGTGATTTATTCTCTAAATTCATAAACATTAAGGTTGAATTTCCTATGCATTGATGTTTCAAACACCTTTTGAGGGCCATCTCAAACCCTTTAAGGATGCCACGTCGATCTACCTTAATTTTATATTGTTGTATTTCCCAGGCTCAATTCAAATTTGAAACTTGAAAATATTTCTAGGTGTTGAATGAGCCCCTTAGCCCCAGAAATCCTCAAGTTTTCTTTCAACTTAAATATCTTCTGAGGTGTCAAATGAGCCCTTAGCGTCAACACTCCTTATATTTCATAAAAATAAGAATTTTGATTTTGGGAAGCGCGGTATTCTTCTTATGTCCATAAACTAAAAATATGTGTTTCTTTTGTCATTTTTCTCCCTTGGACCAATTTCCTAGACACACCTTTGGATCCAAGACATCTGCTTTGATTGGTATTCATCCTTTTCATGAGTCTTGGGGCAGATCTTTGATGTTTATTAATGTTGTTCATGAGTCTCAATGACAATCTCTGATTGGTATTTGTGTTTTTCATTATTCTTGGGATAGATTGATTTTATGAACTCATAAACCGAGTTGTTAACTTTACTTACTTCACCTCTCCGATTACCAATGTTGTGTTATGCGGACCTAAATTTCTTTTTTCTTGAAGGAATTCTATGTTAGTATTCTGATTTACAAGTAAAAGATGTGGACTTCCGAAGTTACAATGATATTTCTATGCTAGTGGTTTGATTTGGAAAATGGCCTATTTTACCTTTCCACTCAGTCAAAATATGGGTCATGCAAGATTGGAGTTTTATTTTTTCCTTGAGCTTAACTTGACATCATCATTAAGACATGTTATACCATCTCCATCCTAAAAAAATATAGCTAATCCTGATGAACTTTTTTAGGAACCCATGTCTTTACTTTGTTAGTATATTGTTGTTGGACGCATATGCTTTGTAAGACGTCCCGTAGTATTTGTTGATCCATAGTTTGTGTTATTGTTGTTGGGCGAATATGCTTTGTAAGTCGCCTGTAGTATTTTTTGACACATGGTATTGGCGCCTATACTTAGTATATAAGTGTGTGTTGAGGCCAATGAAGGGACCATGAAGTTATTTGTATTGAGCTTGCTCAAAGGAGGTTGCCCCCTCGAAGTGTCCTGCGATCAATAAAGTGATTCTGAGTTCTTTTATTACTTCTATCTCATGTATTTTCATTAATTAATTGTTGCAAGTTCCTCACATTTGGTATCAGAGCACTTTCTTGGGCTCGCTGGGTGAAATTTTTGCCAAAAAAAAAATTCACATATGTTGCAGCTTCGGATCTGGGAATAATCCCTATCCACTTAACTGTGGGAAGTACTTGGGCATAAGCCCTAAAACTCATTGTGAGGAGTACCACAGGAACCCCGAAGTAGGTGGCCCATTGAGAGGACCTACCAGCGAAAAGGGAAACGACCCCTACCTGATTGACTAGTTCCCACCCGTGAGGTAAACCAAGAGTTGTCGTTTGTGGCAAAGCAGTTATCAGTTTTACCTGATCCGTGGAGTGAGGGATATTGCCCCAATACACAAGCCGTCAGATAGCATTGGTGGTTGAGTGAATCTCCTGAACCGATAGGAAGCCGAACATACATGGGGTCCATATCTATTTTCAATTGAACTGTTGTCGATCACTTCCGTGCCATTGCATATCCATCTGTTGCCGATCACTTCCGTGCCATTGCAGATCTATTCTAAAAGTCGGTTCTGATCCAGCCATTTCAGATCCATTCTGGAAAAAAAAATTATAAAATTTTGTTTTTTCGCCATATCTCCCTTGTTTTCAATCTGTTTCCCTTGAAACTTCCCTGACACCCCTATAATCTCATTCTGCATCTTTCATTCCTGAGGACCCTATCCCAAATTCCGCTTTCCAAAGCCAGAAATCTCACATTTGTCTATTTTTAGGGTTTTCCATAACTTCTTCAATTTTCACCCAATCGCCTTCAAATTTTGCCACCGTGTTCATTCCCTATTTCTGCTTCTTTGTCCATCTCTGACCAATTTTCCCATTCTTTCACCCCACTTCTGAAATCCTAATTTTCTGCCTCCATGTCCCTTCAAAAGTGTCCAAAACCTAGTCAAACCCCAATTACCCATCAGAGTTTTTCCCAAATCCAAATTTCCCTTTACTAAATAAGCTTTTGTTTGTGTTTTTCTACCCATTCACAAAAAAAAAAACTCATGGTTATGGTTGTCACCCATGCAGGAGCAAAAACCATGGAGGAAGCACTTGCAGCCATCCAAGCCAAACTCCAAGATCTGAATGAAAAATTTCTCGGCCTCCATCTTGAGCATTTAGCCATGCACAACAAACGACAGTCCGAGTCTTCATCAGACAATGGGTTCTCTTCTTCCATCAATTTCCATGGTCCGAAGCTTGATTTTCCTTGCTTCAATGGTACTGATCCGACTAGCTCAATCTATCGTGCAGAACAGTGATTTCAGTCTGCATAATACTTTTGATGTCAACAAAGTTCCACTTGCATTCTTTCATTTGGAACAGGAAGCTCTTCAATGGTACCGTTGGTACATCAACGCTCATGAAGAGCCAAATTGGCCAGATTTTTGCCAGCTCCTTTTGCAACGATTTGGTCCTAGTGCTTTTGATGACTTCACATGGGCCCTCACTAAACTTCGCCAAATTGGCACTTTGAGAGAGTATCAGACAAAATTTGAGAAACTAGTCAATCACATAGAAGGATTGTCTGATGAATTCTACAGGAGTTGTTTTATCAGTGGTCTTAAGGATGAAATCCGCTCAGAGGTTAAAAGGTTCTGTCCCACCATAATGATGGAAGCCCTGGGGTTGGCTAAGTTGGAAAAAGACAAGATTGCAGCCCAACAACGCTCCAAACCCACTTTTGTTCCCTTCCGAAATATGGGTTCTCAAAAACCTCCCATCCCACCAGCTCCTCGACCAACTCCTATCAAGCATTTGTCTGAAACAGAGATGCAGGCATGCAAAGAAAAAGGGCTTTGTTATAATTGTGATGATAAATTCACTCGGGGACATAGATGTGTTCAGCAAAAGCTCTATCTCCTGGATGTGGATTCTCCACCTACCTCTGAAATTAGTGAAGAAACTACAGATACAATGGATGATCAAGTCGACATTCAGGAGTCGCCTATTGACTCCCCATCTCAGGAAGACCACCCAGATATATCTCTCCATGCTTTAGCCGGAATCACCACCCCCCAAACAATGCGGGTCAGGGGTTACTTCAAGAAGCTTCCTCTTACCATACTCATTGATTCTGGTAGCACTCATAACTTCATTGACCCTCGGATCGCCAAACAGGATGATTGTTTTGTCCATCCTTGCTCCAACTTTGAAGTCATGGTTTCCAATGGGGGCACCTTACCTTGCCAAGGGAAGTGTTGCAATGTGCGTATCTCTCTGAAAGATTATAACCTACGCTCTGACATGTTTTCCTTGTCCTTAGGTGGTTGTGATGTGGTTTTGGGCGTTCAATGGTTATGCACACTTGGACCCATCAATGATCTCCACTACTCCCTTGGATCTCCAACCAATTTTGGATAGATATGTCGGTGCCCTTGCTGAACCAATAGGATTGCTGCCTTCACGAGACCTTTCCAGTAAGAATTTAGCCGCCTCTACATCTGCAAAGGAAATGATGGCTATTTTTCATGCAGTACAGACACGGCAGCCATACCTATTTGGGAATTCTTTCAACATCAATACTGCTCACTAGAGTCTGAAATATTTCCTAGAAAAATGGGTCTCCTCACCCGCACAACTGAAATGGATTCTCCAACTCCTGGGTTATGCCAATGAGATCACTTGCATGAAGGGTCAAGACAATTTGGTGGTAGATGCTCCTTCTCACACAATTGATGCACCAGTTTCTCTTTCAGCTCTTTCTCTGCTTGTTCCAAATTGGTTGCAATCTGTTCAACAGGGCTATGTCTTCTCTAAACTCCATGCGTCTCCATTGTTCAGGCACTTCGGGTTCCTCCAAACATATGACCAGGCACAGCATACCTTCTTTTGGTAGGGAATTCAAAGGACAATTCAACAGATGGTGGTTGAATATGATACCTTCCACCTCCTTCTGGGATTGCTCGAACCCGTACCCATCCTTCCACGGATCTGGACAGATATGTCTCTGGAATTCATTGAAGGGCTCCCTAAATCTGGAGGACAGGATGACATTACCAATAAATGTTTGGAAACTTATCTTTGTTGCTTCACCTCCGAACAACAACCTCTGTGGGCGAAGTGGCTCCCTCTCGATGAATGGTGGTACCCTACTGCCTCTAAAATTAATCCATCTGAAGCAATCTATGGTCAGGCACCGCCATTTCTTCTTCCATCCACCCTCAACAGTGCACCAATTCAGGCAATTGACACGGTTCTTCGAAACCGTGATCAGATTCTTTGCATTTTGCAGGACACTCTTCACATGGCCAGAATTTGAATGAAACAACAAGCCGATCAGCACCGTTCTGAGCGCACTTTTCAAGCAGTTGATATCGTTTTTCTTTGTCTACAGCCTTCCAAGCAATCCTCCCTGACACTCATTGGGTGTCCACTTATCTCTCGCTCTATCATAGAGGTATTCATTCAGTGGCACAACATGCAACCAAAGGCTAGTACATGGGAACCACTCCTTCAGATTCAACATCAATTTCCACATCTAAAGCTTTGAGGACAAAGATTTTTCTAAGGGAGAGGGGATGTTAGGAACCCATGTCTTTACTTTGTTAGTATATTGTTGTTGGACACATATGCTTTGTAAGACGTCCCGTAGTATTTGTTGATCCATAGTTTGTGTTATTGTTGTTGGGCGCATATGCTTTGTAAGTCGCCCATAGTATTTTTTGACCCATAGTATTGGCGCCTAGACTTAGTATATAAGTGTGTGTTGAGGCCAATGAAGGGACCGTGAAGTTATTTGTATTGAGCTTGCTCAAAGGAGGTTTCCCCCTCGAAGTGGCCTGTAATCAATAAAGTGATTCTGAGTTCTGTTATGACTGCTATCTCGTGTATTTTCGTTAATTAATTGTTGCAGGTTCCTCGCATGCTTATATTTGTAAACTTATCCTCATGCACCTTATGTAGCATCAACTAAACACGATCAAGTTTTGATAGGCAATCTTATGCCAGTTTGCTCACATAATGAGGCTCGTCATGGAAACTACTATTGAAAGGCAAGACTATGTTTTATGAGGAGTTATGGGGTTGAGTGTTTCCTTATATTGTTTACAGGGATGTAGCTCTAGCTTGATTCACAAGTTCTGTAAAGAACATCTTATCATAGGATCTGAATTGAAAAAAGGATACCTGGGCTTTCAAGTAAAGGATATTGCTTTGGAATTTTCTTTCAGCACACATTTTTTTCACAAGTGTTTCATAAAATAAATGATAATAACATATTACAGTTTTAACCAAATTCATCCTCTCAATATAACTAGGTTGATTTTATATTTATTCTTTGTGTTGCATTTTTCATTTCACATTCAACATAAAAATTTTCCCTTTGCATCAGTTGTTTAAGCCTCATGATTTGCCCTTTTATTTAAATTTAAGTTGTCGAGACCTGCTTTAACACTGTATCTTAATGGTTTGAGTTATTTTGTCATATGGATCAGTTTTAACAGAAGATGTTGAGGTAGTCAAAATATGATTATCCTTAAAAATTCTTGAAGATTAAGGGTTCCCCTATTTTTGTAACGCAATTTAGTGTATGCTTAGTTAAAGAAAGTTACAATTAATAATTTCGCTTCCAATAGATGATGGGTCGTGGACTATAGAAAATTGGGTAAATCATAATTGACTTTTTGAAAGGTTGATTTCAAGTATTATGCTCGAGGTCATGATGACCATGATACAGTGTTGTGAAGAATGGGGGCCATGATACATTGCAAGTAGGACCTACCAAGCTACTGTGAGAGTGTGAGTGCCTAATAAGCATAGCTTTTTATTTAATTTCAGGCCTTGAGCTTCACCGCCTCGAATTAAAAAGGAAAAAAGGAAGAAAAAAAATATTTCTCCTTTTCTATTATATGCATTCATGAAAATCACATGATTTATGCATGTTCAAGATTGATAAGTAGATCAACAAAATTGTGAATGAAGACCTAAATTATTTTATTTCATTTCAACATAGAACTTGAATCATTTGATCCTTTTTGTGCAGTCCTAAGTTTGGAATTTCTAGATGTTGGGGATTTATTGGATTGAAATGTAAAAAATATTTTTCTACTTACAACATGCGAAAGGATTTGAGACATAACCTACCATTTGTCAAGTCATTTTTTGCAACAATAGTAACATCATAGTGAATAATTCTTCATTGTGTTTTGTAATGGTAGTGACATCATAGTAAACAATATCCCTTGCAACAGGAAACTTGACAGTTTTACAAAATATGAACTTGGCAAGATTGGCAATAAATAAAATTATTCGACAATCAAATAACTGGTTGAAATTGGCAAGATTGTTAAGGTTAGTATATTAGACAAAATTTGACCTCTCAAATAATAACCTTGCACGATCATTGCCAGATAACATTGGTCATTTGCACAACCTTTTATGTCTAATTGATGTGATTAATGGATTAAGTGGGTATATTCCAAATACAATTTCCAGTTGTAAGAAGTTGTAGGTGAAATACTTGTAATTCAATGAGTTGTCTAGGTTGCTCTCTGATGATTTCACAAATCTTGAATTGGTTCTCAATTTTATTGTTGAGATAAATATTTTATCTGTCCCTCTTCCATCCTATCTTGGGAGAGGGATAAGAGCAACTTCTATAAGGTAATCCAAAAACCAGTTTGAAGGCCATTTACCTTGGTAATTAGGCAATTTTTCACCTCTTACAACATTGACAATTGGTGTCAGTAGCCTCTATTGCCCAATACCAGTCAGAGCTTTGTCAAGCTAAGATCCTAGAATATCTCTCTATGTCACTAAAATATCATATAGGTCATATGAGTGCATGAATTTACACCTTTTGAGAGAGCATGGATTTGATATACCTGATACATGATGGGAACAATTTCTCTGTTGAAATTCCTCACAATTTTTCAACTTCACCCCTAATCACCTTAGATATGGAACACAATAAATTACCTAGAAAATTACCATATGATCTTTGGAATTCATAGAAATTAATTGCAATATCACTTAGCAATAACTTTCTTGTTGCCCAAATGAACAATGGAGCTACCACTGAACCCTCATTTTCCATTCAAGGGTAAACTATTGTCTTTTGTGTAATGTTTACTATATATGATTGGTATTTATTTTTATTTGCTTACTGTGTGATAGGAGAGCTCCTCTGAGTCTTTAATGGATCACAGGTTTATGAAACTAATGTGAGATTTATAGGTATCTTAAATAGTGTTATGGCTACAGTTTCATTTTTTTGCTGATCTATGGAAGCTCTAACAACTACGTAATCTTCATCATTGGATCCAGAATTGATATTAGAGATCTAGGGATTGAATTTAAGAGCCGTTACATAAATTCAAGAAGTTTACAAATTGGTTTATTTGAGTTTTGTGAGTGACTTTGAACAAATTTCTCTTTCCTTCGACCATTCTTCATTTACAAGACGAGTTCACTTATTACTAAGATTTTTCTCTTACCCCAAGGTCATGCACCAGAGCTTAGGCTTGCAGGTTGGGAATATTAGTCAACTATATTTGTTTATCTCTGCCTGGGGTGGATTTGTATTGCCTGGGGGATTATCACTGCCTGGGGCAGATTTGCATTGCCTAGGGATATTTTGTATTGGTTGGGACATATTTATCATTGGTTGGGTGTTTTCATTGCTTGTTGAGTGTTTTTATCATTCCCTGGGGCGGATTTGTATTTCTTAAGGTGTTTTTATCATTGGTTGGGGCAATTTTGTATTGGTTGGGGAGTATTTATCATTGGCTGGGTGTTTTCATTGCTTGTTGAGTGTTTTTATCATTCCCCTAGGCATTTTTGTCTTTCGATTGCATTGCAGGGCATCAACCTTGTCTTGTTGTATTTTATGTTGTTTTGCAGATTAGTTGTTTGAATTCAAATAAACAATGTCAATTCTTGAATTCTGCAGTTTCAAGTTACGTTTGTGTTGGTCAACTTCGTATCAACATATGTTTTTTCCAAGGAAATTCACGGTGCTTGACTCTACAGTTTCTGCACGTGGTACTACAATTTGGTAATTTGGTGTCAGGTAATGCTTCGAGAGTGGATCTAAAACATGTTTTAAATTAGATGTATGGCATTTGATGTTGTTTTTTGAGTTTCTTCGGCATTGATTTCTAGTTCATACTAATTAAAAAAAACTATTATGAGGATATTTGTCAAATTATTTCTTCCATGTTTTTATATTAGTTGGATCTCCAATTGATTTTATTTTTTTAAGAAACAGAAAGAAACTAGTAGTAAAGAATTAAGGTGGCTTTATCACATTATTAGTTTTTATAAAAAAAATATACTATCCCTACTCAAATACATAGCTGAAGATTATTTGAAAAAAATCAAAAAATTAATTTAGAAACACAGGTCATGCCAAATTTCATAAAAGAAAGTGTGTCCATGCCCGACCAAAAACCTCTTCCCTATCTGTGTTAGATCATAGGTGTCATCATTTCATTAGCAGCTGTACTATCCCTGATCATTGACAAGGGTACAATAATTCAACCCTAATTTCTATTGAACTTCTTGTAGGCCCTAGCTACAGCTAGCAGAACATCTCCCTTGAGTTGGACCTACTTGATTTTCATTGTTACTACCTATTAATCTAGAAATGTCCTATTTTGCTACCACGTTCTCTACCAACTTCAGGAATTTTTTTCTAATTGCATGGATCACTTTTCATTGATCTTTAAGCCATCCATATGGTTTCCTTCTTTCCCTAATGTTGTGCTTGGTTTTAACTCTAAGTTACCAAGGTTTCTCGGTGTGATTTCAAGGTGTGAGTGGATACAGGTGCATGCTTGAGGAAAAGTATGACATTTTTTTGGAGTCTGGTTCACCAGGTATAGGCATGGAAGTATATTGACCCAAAATCCATAGTTATAAAACATGTTTGTGTGAATGGGACCTGCAACATTATATAAATATCATCATCATTATTATTGCATTCTATGTGGTAAATATCTTGTGAGTTTTCATAGGATTGTAACTAGTGCAATCGCTGGATGGGTATTAGACTATTAGGTACATTGTGGGTATGCTGCATTTATGAACTATGGTCTAGATACCAAAGTTCATGAACTTTGGGGTTGTGTACTTTGAAGTAGGGTCAATCTGTGACCAGGCACTAACCATCTATTTTCACTCCAAGCTTATGAAAAAACAGAGTAGCATATCTCTTGTTAAATATTTCATTCCACATTAATATACATATCTCCCCATCTTAAAAAATAAGTAAAAAGATTAAAAAAAAAAAGGAGTGAGTGTGTGTCAGTTAATCCCACATTGGCAACAATTGTACGACAAGCGTGGTTGAGGACATATGATGCCCACAAAAATTTTCCAATATTGAAGTTGGCTTTGGGGTGAAAGTCCCAAGGTTAATATGATAGCGAAAATTTACTAGACTCATAATTGGAAAAAACTTAGCAAGGAAAAAGAACAATGAGTTTGAATAAGATCAGGAATAAATCTGGAAGAAAATTTTGGCAAGTACAAAAAAAAGGAGTAAACCATATTTTGGATATTTGATTGTGAAATTGGAGATCCTGTTGCTTGTAATTCAATTTTTTTTAAACCTTAAATTGCTTATAATTTGCATTTGATTAGTAATTTAGGTCCCCTAACAAAATCTCTCTTGCTTTCTACTGTTTGGATCTCTAAACTGTTATCCAGTTAAAAGTTTAGTATTTCAATGTTAGTCTAGTAGTTTCACTGGAGCACATGTAGAATTTAAAACAGTCTTGTATCTTGCAATTTCTACAATATTCCAAAGGAAGAAAGATGAAGACTTGATTCTAACAAAGGATTATTAGGAGGATTAAATTGTATATCTGGAAAATGAAGGGCCCTAATAATATAGTAGATATTACACACACTGAATTTTCTACAATATAATGTTTGCTTTGTTTTTATCATGATGGAGTCTTTACATACTTGTTGCAGACCACCCTTACATAAACATGTTTTTAATTTTTAATTAAAAATAAGTTTCTATTTTACTCACTAAATCTATAAAATACAACTATGATAGTAAAAGAGTGAGTTGCAACAGTGCAATCTCTAGTCATCCAGTCTGGAGTACATCATTGGGAAGCGCATATTAAAGTTTCTTTGTCAATTAGAACCTTTATAGAAGAGATGCTAGTTGAGAAATGGAGGAAAATTTCCAAACAAGGAGCTTTTTTTCAATTGAATCAATGGTCTTCCATACGAGTTCAAACTAGATCATCTGTTATGGCTTGTAATGGAGGAAATGTCTAATGTTGTGAAGGAGGCTCACATGGAGTTGTTTGATGGACACATGGGGCTAGATGGAAAGTTGAAGAAGGTTTTGTTGGGAAACAAATTGTGAAATGATTAATTAGGTGAATGCTTACTCAAGTGAACTATTGGGGAATCGTTAGTATCATCACAGATTGGAATTGGTCGATCATATATAACTTTAGCTGGAATTAAAACTAAAAAAAATGAGTCTAAGGGTTCTTTTGTTTCAGTATATGGTGATTTATTTTATATCTGTTATAATACTTAATAGTGGATGCAGATTGTTACGTGGCTACCAGAGCTCTACCTATAGTATGGAGTACTGCAAGAAAACTGGTGGAATACATGTGCGGCATGGTTGAACCGTCACTAACCAAGAGTCGTGATCTAGGAATGTGTGAAATGAGGAGCGCTCTACTAAATATGCCACAAGTCATGATGAAGGGTTCACCATAGGTAACCCCTAATCTAGATATTTCTCTCCTCAATCTCTAACCTAGGTGAATTATTGCTTTATTTGAATCTTTAAATGGATATATTTGCTTAATACTATAGAATTTCAACTACAGGGTATGTGTTTAGTGTTCTAATACTTTGTTGCCAATTTTTATTTTTAGGAAGCAATGGAAAGAACAATTAAAAATAAAATCGCCAAAGTAGTTGTGCCAGCTATTGATCTTGGGAACACAAGGATCCAAGTCTTCACTTATGGACTCATTGTATATATATGCTAAGTACCCTATTCATTAAACTATGTATATCTTATTCAGTTTAGTACAAATGCCAATGATGATGTATTTTGAGTTTGATTAACGAGTAGTTATAATTGGTTGGTCTAAAATATAGCTCATTGGATACAATGGATATATACATTAGTATACATCTTTGTCTAAATCAGGTAACAAATGGATATGCTCTCATAAACAAATAAAATTTAAGATGTGATCCTGTTAAAAACAAGTGCATAGGTTAATGGGTTTGATTAATGGATATCCTTGAGAATGGAAAAGCAACATTTTATAGGAGTTTGGATCTTGTTCCTGTCAAAGTATGAAGGGCTTTATGTGTTAAAAATGGAAATAGTTTGGTTCCTTGTTTTGGTTCAAGTGTTTTATTGTGCTAATCATATATAAATCCTACTTGGTTACTAATTATGATGGTTTATTGCAAATCCAAATCTGGAAATACCTTCACAGATTTTGAGAGGGTACATTTGGAGGGATTGAATCTCTCTCAGCCACTTAGGATTCCTTTTTAAAGGTCTTTATGCCATTGAAGAGGGATATTCAACACAAACTACTCGAACGTGTATCTTAGGGAATTCTATATGTTGTAGACTTTTCATGGCAATTTGGTAGCCGACTATATTGGATTTCAATGAGCATGGATTGGTCAAGTGTAGACTTTGATATTTTCACTTGTTGTTAACATTTATGTCAAGTTGCAGGTCACCAGTGATATTTGCTTTCAATATTTATGACATTTTTCACATTTATGTTAGGTTAGTGATACTGGATTTTCAAAAGCCATAGATTCTACAACATGTTGAAAGCTTGGTAGCCAGTGATATTGGCTTTTCAGAAGTCAAATATTGTTAAACATGTTGAATTTGTGTAGAGAATTACAAGCACCCTGGATAGTGGTTGCCAGTATTTTTCCTATCCACATATGTTTTACTATAAACTTTGCAAATGTACTTTGTTTAACTGGTATTACCTAGCATTTTTTAAGGGTATCCAGGTTGGATCCTCAGGATGGGCACTTGGAAAGTTGGAAGGGTTGGTCTTGTGTCATTGTCAGGGTGTTCGTTGCTACATTTGAGCCATTCGTTATTAGTGTCCTAGAATTTGAATAGAAATTAATCTATCAAAGTTGATAATGTGATAAGATATTTATCAAAATCTTATACAATCCCATCATGACCTTTCTGTTTAATAAAAATGATTTGATATTTAATGTGCTACAAGTACTTTGATAGGTAACTTTGTAAACTATGTGTACAGAATTAAAAAAAACAGAGTTGTTATCTGGAGTTTTGCAATTTATAAGGCTACTTATCTTAGTTGTTACCTTTAGCACATTAAAGATCAACTCACTTTTATTAAACATAAAGGTCACGATAAAGTTGTATAATATTTTTGATAAATATCTAGATCAGTGCACACTAATAGTTGTAGTTGTAGAGTACTCTGTAGTTGGGTGCTCAGAAATGATAGTAATGAGGTGAGTTGTGCCAACACTCTAGGTGCTCAGACACAGTAGTAATGAGGTGATTTGTGTTTCCCTGCTTGCATTGAATTTCCTTTCATCGCATTTGTTCCCAATTTATGAAGTTACGTTTCTACTCTAAATCGACATACACAAGACAACAACCCAATCTACAGTATATGATACTACTATACAAAACATCACATGTTCAAGCTAGAATGGTTCAGGCAAAAGTATATGTCTGTCTTGGAAATATTGCAGGGATAGATTCGAACTTAGTAGTGTGACATGGGTAGATGCACACCCAGGGGGTTATGCTACTCCAAAACGGAGGCATCTATGTGTACCTAGGGTTGTGATTGATCAAAACTAGGATGTCCATGTTTTAGTACATTGAACTTGTGATGGGACGTCCTTTTGGATGACTGAGTGGTGAGATGTGGCTTTCCATATTACAAGTTACTAGGGATTTTCTTTTATCGTACAGATGGCCATAACCTTGTAAAATAACTACAATACAAAATTAAAGAAAAAGTAAAACACACTTGCGAAATCTAAAACTTCTTCCAAGCAAAAACAAAGTGATAAAAAGGCACTCTCCCTCCATTTTTCGCCTTGCTATAAACAATCAAAATAGATTTTTACAAAGAAATTTCTAGGGTGCCTTTTGGAGGTACCATTTCTGTAGCTGTCAAATCCCTTGGCGATATATCTAAATTACAAGTGTTTTTAGCCAATGGGTCTTCCATATTAGGCTCCCTTAATTCCTTATTGAAATACAACTACCTATGGGATTAGGGATTTGGTGCAAATGAAAGTCATTCCTAATGGAAGATTAAATTTTAAAAGTGAAATTGACTCAATGATTATATATACAAAATAATAGTATCCACAGTAGGAAATATTTGTTTTAGAGCCTTTCATGATAAGTTGACATGACAGAAAGGTATGAATTTTTTTTTGCTTGCAAGTTGAAACATACTTGTGTGCAACCCAGGAAAGTAAGTACATGAGGAGGAACGCGCGATACATTACTACATTGCGAAGTAGAAGAGGAGGCACATGCGATACATTAATGAGTTAAATATGTTTATTGTGCTTATTGCTTTAAGAAAACTCTAAAAACTACATTAATGAGTTAAATATGTTTATTGTGCTTATTGCTTTAAGAAAACTCTAAAAAATACATTATTATTCTTGAAAATGAAGTTGCAGGGTGGTAGCTCAATGGTAGAGCATTGGTGGTTCGATTCCATCGTTCCCTATCATAAATATTTGTATTCTATCACTATTACATAGAGGGGGTATTAAGACAATATTTGTGTATATTGTCTCAAGACAAAAAAAATTGTGTATTGTCTTAAATATTGATATCTTAAACTATTGTCTTAAATTTAAGACAATAGTTTAAGACACTAGCTTAAAGACAATATTTAAGACAATACCCAATTTTTTTTTTATCTTAAGTTGAGACAATATACACAAATATTGTCTTAATACCCCTCAATGTAGTAGTGTGACATCCACCTTCTTTGCAGAATGAAATGCATGGACTTGATAACTTATGAGGTTGCTCTAAATCTCTTCTGAACTTCTTTATGAGTTATGAAATGAGTTTCATTGATCTTGATTGAACGAAAGCTTTGACTAAGGATGTTCAATAGCTTCCACATTCCTTGGTTATCTATCTCCAAGGTTAATGGCACCTTCGCATACTTCAGATATGCTTATGTAACAAAGAGCTATGTGTCATACTTCAGTAGGGTTCTTCTCATTGGCAAGGTGTGTTGTTGGTTGGGGTTTCCTGTCGTGGCGAAAGGAGCTCCCTCGGTCAAGACCTTGTAGTAATTCCCACTTAGAGCTCTTTGATTTTGAACAAATGACGATGCAAATACAAACATAGATCTCGCGCCACTCCGCTTCAAGCTTCTGCAAATACTGATCATGTCTCTCACTGTATAATATGCTCCACAAACAAGAGGTAACGAGACTTGACGGGCTAAATCCATGGGGATATGACTTTTGCTCATTCTGAAAGAACGTGATAGTCTTGAACTCCATGTCATTAGCTTTCCATGTTGGGATGGCTTCATATACCCATTGAGAGCACTCCTTGTTTATTAACATTTATGTGTCAGGTTTGAGTGTATAACAGTCCTGGTGGCTTGCTGGCGTGCTTGACTGGTGATGAGTGGCTCCATATTGTTTGGCGCGCACTCTGCAAACTTAATCGTCCCTCTGCCTGATGCATGCTTATTCTCGACGTCGCAGCTAGGGTTTATCTTGGCCTTTCCTTTTGTTGTGTATTTTACTTACTGCTGGCTCCATGCTGAGGTCTCTTTGTTTTTTGTGTGCGTGATGGATTTTGTTCAACGTTGGGCCATGAGCCTCAATCAAAGATCTCACATATGCAAAAAAAAATAACAAAACTTCACGAGTCTCAAGCTTCGACAAATACTTTGTCGTGGCTGGCTAGCTGTATTGGTGTCTTTGAATTTTTTTGTTTCAAGGACGTTGCCCAAAATATTCCACCTTTAGAATCAGATCTAATGTCTTCACAGACGAGACTCCTATATTGTTCTTATTCAGCTGCGGCTCTAGGGGTGGCTTGGCGTTTCAACTCGGTCTCTATCTGTATGTTGTTAAATTTGAACAGTCCATCCCTTGCGACTGTTATCTGTGTAGGTTAGAGACAAGAAAACTCCCTTCTGCTATGTCAAAATTTGGATCTACGTGAGACGAAATGGCGGTTATTCGCCCCCTGCAGCTGTATGTCGTTGTCAATGATTATGCATTTCGTGACTGAAAAATTCAAGACTGTCATGTGGATCAATCACAATAGAGGTAAAAAAGACTACTACATCAAAGAGTTTAATCTAAAGTGGGATTATGGTGAGAAAGCATATTTAGGGTCAGCTATGAAAGGAAAAGCAAAGATGTTAGTTGCTTAGCTGAAGATGGATTCACATGGCCTTAGATGTGAGACGGGTAGGTGGACTGTACCTAAGGAAGAGTGGGAAGAGAGAACTTGCATTTTCTGCAACAAGGATGTGGTGGAGACAGAGTGACACTTTGTTATGGAATGTGCAGCTTACTAGGAATCAATACGAAGACAACTTAAAGGCTGACAGCATGCACCATCTTTTTGAAGAAGATAAAATCAACCAGATTGCAAGTTTTCTAATCAAGATTTACATCAGAAGATCAAACTTGGAAAAAAATATGGAGAAGAATTAGAGCTGTGATTCTTTTGATCCCTTAAACTGATCAGCCTCATGAACATTATTAAAATCTTTCATTTCATTCATTCATCCTCCTTATCACTCAGGTCGATTTACCTGGTGATTCACTATCTGTGCGTTACATTTTCTGGTTGTGTGTTCTTAGGCACCGCCTGTCAGGCCCGTGTGCTTGGGGATTCGGGCTTTTTCGTTTTGGAGAGGCGCCCTGCCATCTACCGCCTGATTGCCGCACTAGGGTTTGGCTGTAAGATGGTCAATGTTCTTTAATATCAAACGAACGATTCCGTCGGCCTGTCGTTCAACGCCTGTTGTTGCTCTCATGGCCAAGTCCTCTGCCAGCTCTCCGACGTGGCATTGATCAGTTCGCTCCAACGGTTGCGTTCTCATCAACGGGTGGCTTTTTCTTTGCTTTTATTGAATGATCGTAAATTTATCCCGGTGCCACGCAGATGCATTGGATTCACTGTTCCAGTGTGTGTTTTCTATCAAGTTCTGCGTGGAGCATCTTTTCTCTCTCGGCCCGTGGTGTTGTGTTGGGCGTTTTTTCTTATGTTTTAGTCTTTGCTGCTGATTCCTGTGTGTTTGTTTGGTGTATGCCCGTCTGTCAAAACTGCGATCTGCCGGCTGTAATTCCCTGCCTGTGGCTGCCGGTGTAACACGCTCTTCACATGTGTAAACTGGTGGTTTCCTGCGTTTTTCAGTGAGAAATGATAACCGTGTTCAGCCACAAGAGCTGTGTGCTAACATATCGTTATCGTTCTGCGTACTGGTCATGGCACAGTCTACCGAGCTTCTCGGGCTGCGGCTGCTTCGTGTGGAGCGTCTGGATTAGGGTTTTTGCCCTTCATTTGAATAACCATATCAATAAGTCCCTTTTTCATATATATATATATATATCATCGTTTAAACTTCATGCATATATATTATCGTTTAAACTTTATGCATATATATTATATATATTCACGAGCAAATCAGCTTTCCTGATATTCCGTTGGGAATCAAGGGATCCTTCTTAGCCCTCGGAATGGAAATGGACCCAGGGTCAATGGCTCTCCCACCATTTTCACATTATATACGGTGTGTCTAACTAGCGACGAATTGGCCCACTTTTATTGGACCAATTCGCGTAGTTAGACGCGTTCAATTATATATCTGAATGGATCCGAGTCAATGGCCTCCACCATTTTTACCGGTGCGTTATTCCGAACGGACTATATAGGTCGATCTTTCTTAAGACTTTGAAATAGGTAACTTGAATATTGGTTAAAACTCATAATCCCTTGACATTTTATCAAAGGACCGCCTTTTGGACCAGCAAAAAGAGATGGGACCTTTTTTATACATTGAGAGGGGAAAGTGAAGAAAGGGGCTCTATGGAGGGTTTATTTGGGAAATGGGATTTTAAAAGGTTTGGGAATTTTAATTAATATTCTTTTGACATGAGATAAAAGGATATAGGGATGGGAAATAATAATTTAAAAAGATAAATGGGTAGGGATGATTCAAGGGCATGAAAATGGGGAAAAAGGATTTTATAAATACAAAAGAGGAGGGAGGTCTTTTATTACTTTTTCAAAAAGGAGGTTATTGGTGATTTCATGTGAAGAAGGCACTAAGGTAATGATTTTTAACTTTATGGACATAGATGCGAGTAGAACAATGACCAATGAATGCATCTAATCAATTAATGGAGGACGTGAACTTGACAACTTAATTGACTTGGCACAAAATGTTTTTACTTGTTGAAACTTTAACAGACTATCGAAAGGGTCAAATGGTGACCGAATTTGCCAAATGAAATATGGGTGTGACCAGCATGACGAGCCAAACACAATGACACATGACGATGCTCAGATGAAAAGATAACTAATCTCCAAAACTCAACTCAACCATGACATGACGACACTTAAGACATGACTTAGCAACTCAATCACAAGGGTCATATGAAAGCAAAAATGGAGAAATAAGGTATGAACATGACAAGCACCATTCCTTGGATATGACAGTACAGACAGAATGATCTTGCGGCAAAGATTTATTTTTTCATCCTATCCACCATGTTTCGACATTTTGGAACAAGTCAATGTGGAGCATCAACGCTAACCAATCCTTGGAGTTCCTAAACTTGGCAATAACATTCACATACAACCTTAACACAACAACTCTCAACTCGAAAAGAAATTTTAGCTCTTCTAATATATTCCAAAGGTTAATTCTAGGCAGGGTGTCAAATGTTTTTCCAAAGTCAACAAAGCAACATGAAATGTTAGTTTTATTATTGCGACACCCCTTTGCAGTGTTCCCAAGCATAACAAGGTAGCCCATAGTTGAATGATAACGCCTAATGTTAGGTTCCAATTCTAACCCCCTAAGTAGATAGATATGATGCTATGTATTGAGGTTGTCTCTATCAAAGAAGGCCCATAAAGTAGATGTAGTATGAAAATCAATAATTTATAAAAAGGCTTATTAGAATGTTCCACCTACTGGAAGATTCCACCTACTGGAAGATTCCACCTACTAGAAGATTCCTTCTCTAGGAAATATCTAGAAGGTTCCACCTACTAAAAAGTACCTATGAGGTTAAATAGAACTATATAAAGAAGTCAAAGCAATGGAATGGGATGTCTTGTAAAGTATTTCATAGTTGAAGTTTGGTTTCAATTGGAGGTTTCCCCCTCGAAGAGGAAAGTGAACATACCTTTCATCAATAAAGGTATTTCTATTGTGATATTTGGTTATATACAACAGCCTATCGTAGTGGTAATCCTATCCTTTTCATTCTAAACTCTTTCTTTATCATGTTATTTCGGCTCTTATTTTCCTATTTTGCTAGATCTGTAGTATGAAGAACAATAATTTGTAAGAAGGCTTACTTGAAAGTTCCTTCTCTATGGAAAGTGGCTATGAGGCTAGATAGAACTATATAAAGAAGTTGAAGTAATGGAATGAAATGACTTGTTAAGTATTTTGTATTTGGAGCTTGGCTTCATTTGGAGGTTTCCCCCTTGAAGAGGCAACTGAACATGTAGCAAAGGGGTTGTCAAGTTATTAGCTCTCTAATATACTTGCGAGGTCCACAATAGTACTCAGACTAATCTCTCAAGGAAATAACTAAGGAGGCTCAACTATGTCATTGGTCGTACAACCCAAATACCCAGGTTCCCCCCTCACACTATGTCCCCCATGGCTCCTACTTATAACAATTGCAACCCACCACCACTAAGAATCCAAAATTTATCCCTAGATGCAATGGTCGAACGTCAATGCCTTGGACTTTGCTATAACTGTGATGAAAAATATTTCAAGGGCCATAAATTCAAAAACATAAATTATTCCAAATAGATCTATCACCATATGAGCACCTAAAAGACATATAACCATGGAGGACAGTCAAGAACCAATAGTGGAGGCTACTGCTTCGCCTGTGGAAGATGACCCCAATGTGAAAGCTCTTGAGGAGGAACCCCAAATCTTGCTCCGTGCCTTATCAAGTTTCTCCACAAACCAGACATTGAAGTCGATAGGATACATCAAGCACCATAAAGTCATTGTATTAATTGACAATGACATCACCCACAATTTCATTCATATGAGAGTGGATGAACACTACAACATTTTGGCTCAAAATCCAACAAAATTATCCGATGGTAAGGGCAGACCATCGAAAAATACAAGTTAAATATCTAATTTTTGTGTATTTTTTTAAATCATCCCATGTTCATCGGATGACAAACGATTATTCCTCAACCATCGGTCTACCAACGATTTTTAGGTAAGAGTCGGAACACCAATGTTTTACAAATACTGTTAGTCATCCAACGGATGTCCGTGGGAAGACCGACAGTTGAGGACACATATTTTTTCATGTTCAATTAATACTCCCATGGTTCAAATCTAGGATCCCCCATCTTGATTGAAACCTTCTATGATCACCTATGTGACAAAATACAAAGGCATGAATTGCTAGCCTCTTCGACATTATCTTGTTGT
Organism: Larix kaempferi; assembly: GCA_027924585.1. Lineage (NCBI taxonomy): Eukaryota > Viridiplantae > Streptophyta > Pinopsida > Pinales > Pinaceae > Larix > Larix kaempferi. The sequence goes on along the minus strand of BSBM01001557.1, from coordinate 364,091 downwards.
GCTAAATCTCTTCAATTTGTACTTTTAAGTTGTTGGTTTCCTTGTTTTATTTGCCCTCATACTTTTAAATATAGTTTTTTATTTATAGATTATTTGATATTTATTCAACTAATAACTCCTTTTAACATTTCAATATACTTTTGCAACTAATATTTGACTCACTAAATTTTGAAAATATTATTTTTTAAATTCAATAATGTTACTTAGAATTTGTACCTTTGCCAGGATTCAATGCGTTGTCTCAATATAGTGCCAATTCTTAGAGGATCAAAAATCCCCTGGATCCCTCCAAGGGCATATTGCAGTAGCAAAAATATATTGGGAGCCATTTTAAAAGGGGAAAAGGCAGTGTAGATGACCATACAGACCATGAGGTGATCTTGAGTGTCGATCGTGGGTTTTTCAAGTTCCTGGAATTTTAGAATGTCTGGTCATTCTTTGAATTACCAATTATACACAACAACTCACAATTCGTTGAATGTTGAGTGGGTAGACTAAGTGTAGACCGGAAAAAGACTAGAACAGGCAAATAATTTAGACTGGATGTGCAGGTTGTAGCCGCTTGGATAATAGAGGAGATTATACTTTTAAAAGTTTGATTATGTGTGCAGGGAAGCGAGGATCAAGTGAGAGTTGGCAGTGCCCGTACAGAGACCGAGAAGAGATTGACTAGGGCACAAGCAAAGACTGACTAGGGAATTTTTCATTCCGCCACTACTGGGAAGGATCACAATGTTAGGGTTTAGTTTCTTCTAAACCCTTTTTCTTCATTGATTCATCTTCTAAACCCATGAAATTTCGAAAGAGTTGTTCCTAACATGTTGTTTGCAATGCTTGCAAACTTAGTGAATTTCCCTTTATTTTATTCTTAAAGCCCTCGCTTTATGATAACCCCTGGATTGTATTGTTGCCCTTGACAATTGTTGAATCCTACTTGAATTTTGAACATAAGATACCATGAATTGAAGTCAATACCAAAAGAGGTTAAAAACCAAGAAACTAAATCAAGGGCATTGTGATTGGAGGTGCAACTATGGTAGGGATGATGTAAGGCCAACTGCCATCTAGTCCTCTTCAGTGCATTTAATACAAGGAGACAAAGGCAAGGTGTGTTTGCATGATCCATTAGGAGGTCACAAAGGAAAATTATTAACATGACTCATGTATGCAATCTCCTTCATATATGCCACTCGGTTAATAACCCTCTAACAAATAGCAACTAAATTGGTCGAGATAATGCACTTGGGATGATACCCATCATGCTTATGATTTATGTATGTGTTTGATTGTAGCACATTAAATGAGCTAGTGTAATCGAATATAGTTCTATGCAAATAGAAGCACTACCCCTTCTCCCTCCCGAAATGACAATTTATGCAGCCATTTTTCCAAGTCAAAATTTGTACTAAAATATTCCAAACAACTTGAATCATGCAATGTTTGTTTGTCAAAGTTATGTGAATTATAGAGTTTTTGTCTTAATTTTGTTTCTAACTTATTTGTTGTTATAGGAATATGAATTTATGTTTGTGAAAAATATTAAATCATGTCATAAGTTGCACGGCTATTACTCATGTTTTTTTTTAGGTTCCTAGCCAACGAGCCCTCCAAAATATTTTGATCAATGTGGTTCACCATATTTAAGAGAGACCTGCAAGTTCTGTTCAGGATGTGGAGCCAAGAGGGTAGGCATGTGAAAAGTGGATTGGTTTGAGTTTAGTGGTTGTTTGACAACAAGGTATTTGTTCCAAGTCCCATGCCACTTCATGAAGAAGGTGGACCCTTCTAGCACAATTTCCACCCTACGTTTACCTCACATGTACCTTTTTTATTTCATATGTATGTCAACCTTTTTTTGAGCATATTTCTCAGTTGTATATTTTGAACATGTTTAAATGAACTAAAAAAAACTATGATGGAGAGATTCGAATCATGCCAAGATTTTATTCGATGTGAACTTAGGAAAATATGCACAATAGTTTACTTGATGGACCTCTAGTTGCCTAGTTTCCTTGGAATACTTGGAGGAGCGTATTTAATGTGACCTTGTTGACATATCAAGGTGCATTGCCTTTGTGCCATTGATTACAAAACGTGGACTATATCCATGGCCACCTTCTTTTATTGGATTTTTGAGGATATATTAGTAATGACAATGATCTTGTCAATACAAGAAAAATGACCATAGAGGCTTGGGGAAACTTTTGCTTTTTTGTAGAACCAAAAAAATATTCTTAGGAATTTTAGGGGCGCAACAAAAACACATAGTGGTGGGGAATCCTAGATGGATAAGATGTTTTTGTAATCCAAAGTATGATTTCTTAGGTTTTATATTGTCTAAATCTTATGACATTGATAAATGATTCTCCATCTTCGATTTAAGAGAAGAGTCATACGCGCACTAAACCAAAGGATCAAATATTAGTTAGATTCCACATGACACAATGAACATGAATATATGGTTTATAAAATGTCCACGATACAATAAATAGATTGAAACTGAAAGGTGTTTTACATCTCAAATACGAGTTAACTATTTAAATTTGTTCTATGATATCTTTATATAATTAACATGCCCTCATTATATATATTGCAGATTGAAAATGCTCTTCTCTATATCAAACAAGATTTGCAAAAATTTCATCTTTGTGCATTAGAAGAAAAGGAATAAATTTGCAGATCCACCATGAATGAATTGCCATTGAAGTCTTATTATGCATATTTCCAACCTTATGATGTTTATGTTGATTTAGCACATTTTCTCATCGTTCAAATCAACCATGGCCAATGGCAACAAGGCAACAGTATGATTGTAGACATGCTTTTGAATGTACCATGCACGAGTACATTCATCATTGGAAGATATGTCAAGTACACCAATATAATTCCTTACTAGCCTCCTTGACACCTACTTCCCTACAACCTACAATTGGAAGAGAATTCTTGGGAAAGAAATGTTTGTGGAAAAGTGAACCATAGGTGCCTCATCGAATCATTTTATCCCGACCACTCATCAGAAATTAAAAATGGCTCAACCAAAATTAGATTGGGATTATTATTCGAGAGATGATTTGAGTGGTTAGCCATTTAGGTGCACTTGTGTCGAAGATGATTGTGTATGCTTTAATGATAATATTTAGGAATGTAATAAAGCTACTTCAAATGCAAATAAGTTACTTGCCTTGACTAGAAGGATTTCAACAATCTATTTCAATCATTTTTTATGGAAACATAAGTTCTTTCTTCTCTATTTTTTTATGAAAGCACATGGCTAAAATGCAACTCTTGTCTTGTTATGTATCCAAGTTTTTAATCTGATATTTGTTGCTATAATTTTTGTTTTGCTTCCTTTTCTGCATGAATTCTATATCATTTTATGCATGAATCCTATATCCTCTTATGCATGAATCCTATATGTCTTGTTTTTATACCTTTTAAATTCTATGTATATAATTTCTTGGTGCCCACTCCTCGATGGATTCATGTATATATCCTCTTCCACCTATCTCTGGGGGAATTAGTTTAGATGGATGAAAAAATTTGTACAATAAGCATGCCTAGTTGATTTTAAGGTTGCACTCTAAATCTTCATATTTTTTGCCTAGAATTTTTTTTGGTCTAAATTATACACAAACTTCTCCTTTAATTTGAATGAGAATTTTAACCCATTAATAAATATGCATTTGAAATTAAAAACTATGAAAGTTAACATTTAAGTTATGCCATGTGATATATCTAAATGTGGTAGTTGAATTGTTTTGCAAATCTTCCCAATATGAGGATGAAAATGTATTATTGATTTTTGGGAATGATAAGTTCTAATTCAACATTATTTTTATGTTATTTAATATTTTGAAAGTTAGAAACAAATCATGTCATGTTTTTTCACTCTTGTGTTTAATGATAAGAGTTGAGTGTCCTATAACTGAAGGTTTCTTGATGTTTTTTATGATAAGAGTTGAGTCTCCTGTAACTGAAGATTTCTTGATTTGTACAATGTATATGCAGCACTAGATTTCTTATTGAAGCCAAAGCTTGGTGCTAAGAATGGTCCTAAGAATGGTAAAAAAAATGTGTTGTTTTGACGCTTTCTAGGATTTTGAAGACTTGGTTCATATACATGAATTAGTTAAACAAATGAAGTTGGCCTCAATCACTATGGAATGCTCTACAATGTGTTGGTTGTGGAGCCTGATCTCCATATTTAGAGATATTATTATTCAGATGTGTCCGTACCCCGGGTTTGGTTATGATCCCAGCACGATCCCCAGGGGTTCCGGGGGAGTGGTTGCACTCCCCCAGCTGGGGGGCGCGAGGGCCAGCGAGCCCTCGTCGGGGGTTCGGGGGCAGCACCCCCGAGAAAGGGGGTTTGGGGGCAGAGCCCCCGAGAAGGGGGTTCGGGGGCAACGCCCTCGAGAAAATGGGGGTTCGAGGGCGTAGCCCCCAAGAAAAAAACTTGGGGCTGTTTTCGCCAACAGTTTTCGGGCCCATGGTTTTGGGTAACCCATGGTATTTTCCCATTGTATTTCCCCTATAAAAGAAAGACATTATAACACAAATAGGGTTGATGTATTAGGTTTTATGCATTGTAAAGATCTCTGAGATCGGAAAGAGAGACTGTGAAACAGTGAAGAGGAAGTGCAGCGGTTGTGCTGCAGGTTGTATCCCTTCACTTTGTTGGACAGTATAATAATAAGGACTGGCAACTTCAGTGTGGACGTAGCCCATCTTGGGGTGAACCACGATATATCTGTGTCTCTCTTGTAATGTGTGTGTGAATATATTTGCATTTTTGTTTATTGTTATTGCTATGCGATCCTGTTTTTCTAACCCAATGGTCCTATCTATTTTGCCACCATGGATAATAGTATTATGGAAAAGTTATGTCCTTGAGATAGATCTTCCAGTGCTACCAAATTCCACTACCCATTTGCAATATGATCTACTCATAAGAAAATATTCAAATTTATGGTTTGTATTTAATGTATAATATCGACGTTCCAATTTTCATTTCATGAAGGAAAATCCAAACACAAGTGAAAATTTCTAGCATGTAGGGTCTCATTTCAAAATTCATGCCATTGTACAAAATGATGAATTTCCTGAAAGCATGAAAGATGCTCCATTATATTTATGCTTGGCTAGAATTCCACAATTAGCACCATATATTCTTCCAACAAATTATCTTGAATGGTTTTAAAGAAAATGAAAGAGTGGAGATGAACTTATTTTTAATCTTTAATTTTTTTTTTAAATATTTCAGGGTTCTAATTGTATTGTAATGTGGCTGGCTAATAAACTTTTAGTTTCATTAATTTTTTGTTTTGCTTATAGTTTATATGCATGAATCTTACTATGCCTATTTCAATTATTTTCTAGTAGATAGATTAGGTATTGGGGAATTGAGAGTGGTGTGAGGGTGGGGAGGGGCCATAAGAGCTTCCACCTTCATGTAGTTGACCCTATTCAGTAGAGAATAACGTTTTCTCGAAACGAAGAGGAGTTCATTCAGGTATTCCTGGACTTTAGTCTTTTTAGAGTCTTGTACACGTTGAAATGCATGTTTATTTATGTAATTATTATTTAGTCATAAAAATGTCTATTGAATTATTTTATTATTTTGTTAATTCTTTGTGTGTTGGTTATAGCAGATCAACTAGTAGAGGAGATCTATAGGACCAATGTTAAACAAGTATCATATGAGGACAACCATCGAATATCCAGTTAAGGATTTGTTAGTGATTTTAATTTTGTTTATGATAGTATCAATTAAACTAAATAGAAATGGAAATAAAGTAAATGCAACTAGATTATTGGAGTGGTAGACTTTGCAGCCTGATGTTAATATCAATTTACTCATTTATATTGTTACTATAATGTAAATAAGTCTATTGATTACCATTCTCTTGTATTGCTCCTCTTTAAGGATATGTTTGATGTTTTTTGTAAACAATGAATATCATGTTCATTGTGTGTGGCAACCAATCCTCGATTCTCTTATGCAATGTCCACATTTGTACTGTTCCATACAAGTTTCTGCTCACAATGATCCACGTGGATATTGGTGGCCACTCGCCTATTCCACTTGGGGCCCCAACATTGTTCTTTTAGTTCTTTTAGTTTCCTTAATTATAGCACAAGTTATTATTTTTAGCAACTTTTCGGGTCCTGAACTTCCGGAGCTGTTTTGAGGCCCTAAACGACATTTTTTGGAAAATATTAATCTGGAAAATGTGAGTCGAAGACTTGACATTTGCCATAAAAAATGTATTCCTCGGATAGATCTTTCCAATGAGGTATCATGTTCGTCTAACGGAGATCGTATGCCAAAGTTACGACGTCGGGAAATTGATGTACCAATTTACCCCAATGGGGCCCATAGTTTGGCATTTTCATCTCCTAGGGTTGGGTTTTTTTATGTTTAGGGTTTTCCTTTGTTTCTCAATAATAGACAGGCTTCGAGCCCCATTGTAACTGAGTGTTCAGAGGCCAGTAGCCGCCACATCTCTTCTCAGAGATAAGCTACCAATGCCCTAGCTAGTTTATTTCCATTGTCTATAAGCATATTTCCGTAATGTGATATTAATGAAATGAAGTCTTATTTTTGCTGCATCTCTGCGTTTATGTGTATTTATGTAATTCCTTGCGTTCCTTCATAAGTCCGGATCACATAATTATGGAGCACAAATAACCAATAATAATAGTATTTATGAGGATATTTCTATTAGGCTAAAATGATGGAAGTTGGCATAACAAGATGGTTCTAGGTTTCCTAATAGGTGTTTAGGATAAAGATGATGTAACACATTTTTTTGCACTATGGATATCTGATGTCCATGGACTAAATGGATAAGAAATGTTCTATTTGAACTCATGGTCTGAAAAAAACTTCAAGTTGGTCAATATATTAGGAATCTTCTTTGCAATTAGTGGTTGAATCTCAAGGAGAATGCATAAAAAATAGGCATGATTATACAAAAAATGGTCTTTATGGACTTGATGGGTCATTACTAGCATATGAAACCTAGTGACTAGCAAATGCAATAGGAACATGCATTACATATATAATCCTTGTTGTCATTGGTCGTGTTAGGAACACGACATGCCCTTCCTTTTAAAAATGGTTGGAGCTCAAAGCATAAGGAAGAAGCAGGTCAAACAACAATTGGTATCCAAAGTCATTCTCTTGTAGCCACACCAATAGATAGTGGCATACACAATATCCCAATGAATTGGTACCATTTCCCACTCCTTTCTCAGGTCCTGTTTCCTTAGAGTTGTGGTAGAGATTAACATTGGTAATGATTGAGAACTGTTCTATGAGATCTTGGGACCTATCAAATCCATTATCATTGTGTTGATCTTCATGGTTCTCTTCTAACAACGAAGAAAGTATAACAACTATTACATCTTTGACATGTTCAATGAAAAGAGGCTCATCTTAGACAATTTGTGATTCATCAATTTCAATGTTTATCATCCACAACTAATTTTACCTACATAGCCAAAACCATTAATTGGGGAACATCAAGAGCCTTGAACTCAACAACTTAATCAACCTATTGTTACCGAACAATCTACCGAAAGCAGACTTAAGGCATGATCTCCCTAGTTCAACGTGAATCTAGAACAAATCAAACAGAACATAACCTGCTTTCCTAGATCAAATAGAAGTGCAAATAGATAAATAGATTACTTACCTCAAATTTGCAGATCCCTTTGCTCTTTGTTGATCCAATGCCCTAGTGTTGTCAGATCTCAAGCTGCAAGACCCTGTTGAACACATAGGAACCAACAAACAATGAAAGCATACATTTCATATGATTGATCTAAGTTAACAGTTAAGGAGGAACTCTAAACATTATCAATGAGACAACATTTATGGAAAGAGATTATATTAACTATAAAAGGAGTTGCATAGAAAGGAGAAAGATACAACCAAAGCCTTAACGTCGCATCCTCCATCCAACATGTCCAAGCCAAACCTCCAAGATGGTACAAGCTTCCCAATATGATTAGGGATCACCAATATGGATTCTACCAGCATAAAGATACTATAGACCTTCCCCCCCTTCCCATGCAGAGAGGGGGTGTTTATATAGGGCTAAAGAGATAGGGTAGGTTGAGGATTAGGGGGAGATGGTTAAGGGATCCTCCCATTAGGTTAGGTACCGAAATGCCACCTCACCTAGAGTCTAGGGATGGGTCTCCACCTCAACAAACCTCTAGAAAGACCTCGAGACTCCCCAAAATAGCCTCTAACTAACCCTGTCGCGCCCTGGTAGAGGAGACAGAGTGCCAGAGAGGGTCAAGCGCACCCTGTAGGAGGATAAAGTGCGCTAGTGTCTCACCCTAGTTGACCACGAATTGCGTCGTCGCACCCTAGATGAAGGAGAAGTGCGCTAGCCTACTCAACAAGGTCAACCAGGCAAGGATAACCTCCATGTTTGAATGTGTTTTAGATCAGTATGAGTTTAGGGGTCAAAGCAAAGAGTTTACACAATGGTCATGATGACGACTCTAGGTCTTGATAATGACATTTACAGAATGGTCATGGCGACGACACTAGGTCATGATAACGACACTTGCAACCCTTGCACAAGGGTGACGATATTTTGGTGTAACAGAATGCCCCCCAAAGCATGAAGCTGACGAAATAAGACAAGTGAAATGCTTTGGTTGGAAGGAGCTGCTGCAGAAATGACCCTGAGATCCACAAGTCTCATACGACACAAAACATGTATGTTGACCAATACACTGCATATCCATGGTAGTAAAGACCGACTGAACATAATCATGGCTACTAGACACAATCGTAGATCCATGACGAGATGATAACATAGCCACAACCAATACAAAGTGGATCCGTGTAACAGAACTCAAACAATCTCCATCACAACCTGGGTAAAACATGACTCCCCAGGGTCTTCAAGCCGAACACATAATGATACGAATCTATCCATGTGATTACAAATGTTTTGGAGTTGAACATGGTAGAAACCACTTGATTACCGGTCATTGATGTATACCGTTAACAAGCGCAAGGGAAATAACCATTGATGTCAATGATCCCCAAGGTATCATAGTACAAACCATCGAATCTGAATAAAGGGCTTGAAGTCAAACACTCGATGGGATCTTCCAATAAAAAGTCAATGATGTAAACTCATGTTGAAAGTGAGGTAACCTTCCATTAAGGCATGCAGGACCAAGGTACTTGATTGGTTTCTAGATTCAATCCTTGGATGATGTGTTGAAGTCGACAAGGATGAAGATGTCGAAGGAGGGCCATGATGAATCCCCCATCATCGACACGAAACTCGATGCCAGACATTTGGAGTAGATCGGATGGTACGGTAACATGCAAGACTTACTCAAGGTAGACCAATATGATGGAAGGTGTACTGACTGCAGATGATGAGCAATGAACATATCTTGAACATGGGCATGGCATGACTTGGCAGTATTGACATGACGAGAACGACACTAACCCCCAACACGACTGATAATGGAAGCATTGTTTGGATGACCCAAAGGAGTGACATGACTCATGAAATTAGCAGGACTCGAAGACAAACGGATTACCCAAGTACTAAATGCAAATGAAAAATGAGTGCCATGCTCAAGAGCGACTATGTACTTCCATAAATAAAGTGTAATACAAAATCTTCCCTTTTTCCCCATCATGACTGATGAGTGCCTCACTTGTTTTTGAATGAGCTTGAAGAGAGTAAACAGATGCTCGGTATAGCTCATCCTATGGATGAGTCGAATCCCAAATATTTTACGAACCTAGGATAGGAGGGGTTCGTCCCATGACGGGCCCTTCAATGTCAAATTTTAACGAGTCCATAAAAGGTAAACTTAGCGTCATTTCATGTTTGGAGAGTCTAAAAAGAACTAAAGAAGGCTCCAAAGGTCCTTTTTCGTATGGTTAGTCTCTTTGCCCGGAAAAGGGTAAAACAATGCGAGAGAGAACTCTTCTAGTCATGATTGGTTGGAGTGCTCTTTTTTTGTAAATAGTTGTTTGACGGACAATCTACCAAAGACGGATCTAAGGCGTGATCTCCCTAGCTCAACGTGATACTAGAACAAATAGAACATAATATAGATATACTTTCCTAGATCAATAGAAGTGCAAACTAGTAGATAGATAGCTTACCTCATATTTGCAGATCCCTTTGCTCTTTGTTGATCCAATGCTCCAGCATCGTCAAATCTCAAGCTGCAAGACCCTACTGAACATATAGATACTAGCAAACAGTGAAAGCATACATTTCATATGATTGATCTAAGTTAACAGTTAAGGAAGAAAACTCTAAACATCATCAATGAGACAACAGTTTACAGAAAGAGATTATATTAACTGTATAAAAGTGGGAATTACATAGAAAGGATGAAGCTACAACCAAAGCCTCAACGTCGCATCCTCCATCCAACATGTCCAAGCCAAGCCTCCAAGGTGGTACAAGATTCCCAATCACCAATATGGATTCTATCAGCATAAGGATACCATAGACCTTCCCCCCTCCCATGGAGAGAATGGGTGTTTATATAGGGCTAAAGAGATAGGGTAGGTTGAGGATTAGGGGGAGATGGTTAAGGGATCCTCCCATTAGGTTAGGAACCAAAATGCCACCTCACCTAGAGTCTAGGGATAGGTCTCCACCTCAAAAAACTTCTAGAAAGACCTCGATACTCCCCAAAATATCCTTTAACCAACCTCGTCGCACCCTGGTAGAGGACACAGAGCGACAGAGGAGGTCGTCGCACTTTGTCCGAGGAAAACTTGTGACAATGTCTCACCCTAGCTGACCAAGAACTGGGACATCACACCCTAGATGAAGGAGAAGTGCAACAACCTACTCAAAGAAGTCAACTAGGCAGGGAAATATCTCAATTGGATGTGTTTTAGCCCAGAATGAGGTTAGGGGTGAGAGCAAAGAGTTTACACAATGGTCAAGATGATGACATTATCACAACGGCCATGATGACGACACTTGGTCATAATGACGATACTTGCAACGGTCATGATGACAACACTTGCAACAATTGCGACACTTACGACACTTGCGACACTTGCACAAGGGTGATGACATTTTGGTGTAACAGAATGCCCCCCAAAGCATGAAGCTAGCGGAATGAGATAGGTGAAATGATTTGTAGTAAGAAAAATGGCAAGGACTTGCTGCTTGGAAGGAGTTGGTGCATAAATGACCTGAGATCCACAAGTCTCATACAACACAAAACATGGCTGCCGACAAATACACTACAGATCCATGATAGTAAAGATAGACTGAACACAATCATGGCTACTAGACACAATCGTAGATCCATGATGAGATGATAACACAACCAAGACCAATACAAAAGTGGATCCGTGTAACTCTAAAATGACAACACAGCCACGACCAATACAAAGTGGATATGTGTGTCTCAAACAATCTCCATCGCAACCTGGGTAGCAAATAACTTCCCCAGGGTCTTCAAGATAAACCCGCAATGATACGAATCTATCCATGTGATTACAATGTTTTGGGGTCGAACATGGTAGAAACCACTTGATTACTGGTCATTAATGTATACTATTAACGAGTACGAGGGGAACCACCATTAATATCAATCATCCCCAAGGTATCACATTACATACCATCAAGCGTGAATCAATGAGCTGAAGTCGAACACCTAATGGAATATTTCAATCAAGAGTCAATGAGGTAAACTCATGTTGAAAGCGAGGTAACATGCCATTGAGGCATGCAGGCCCAAGGTACTTGGTTGGTTTCTAATTTCAATCCTCGGATGATTTGAAGTCGATGAGGATGAACCTGCAAAGGAGGGCCATGATGAATCCCCCATCATTGACATGAAACTCGATAACAGATGTTTGGTGTAGATCAGATGGTAGAGTAATGTGCAAGACTTACTCAAGGTAGACCAACATGATCAAAGGTATACTAATTGTAGATGATGAGTAATGAAACATCTCTTGAACATGGGCATGGCATGACTTGGCAGTATTGACATGACAAGAATGATACTAACTCCCAATGCGACTGATGGTGGAAGCATTCTTTGGACGACCCAAAGGAGTGACAAGACTCACAGAATTGATAGGACTCAGAGACAAACGGATTACCCAAGTACTGAATGCAAATGCAAACGAGTGCCTTGTTCAAGAGTGACTATGTACTGTTGTAATTAAGATGTAACACAAAATCTTCCATTTTTCCCCATCATGATTGATGAGTGCCTCATGTGTTTTTGACGAGCTTAATGAGGGTAACCAGATGCTCAGTATAGCTCATCTCATAGATGAGTCCAATCCCAAATGTTTTATGAACCTAGGAAAGGATGGGTTCATCCCAAAATGGGCCCTTCGATGTTTGAATTTTAATGAGTCCAAAGAAGGAAAACTCGGCGTCATTTCATGTTTAGAGAGTCTGAAAAGAACTAAAGGAGACTCCAAAAGGTCATTTTTCGTAAAGTTAGTCTCTTCACCCGGAAAAGGGTAAAACGACGCGAGAGAGAACTCTTCCAGCCATGGTTGGTTGGAGTATTCCTTTTTCATAAATAGTGCTTCCTGGTCTGAAAAAAGGGTAAACTATCACCAGAAAGACGATCATTCAAATGCTTTTACAAGCGTGAAAGCATCAAGTTCGCTTGGAAATATTTTCCTATTTAGGGAGTCTGAAAAGAGCTTAAAAGGACTCCATGCACAACTTTGTCATGGTTGATGACCGAGTACGACAAAGGAAAAAGTAAACTCGGCACAGTTCATTTTCCGTAAATAGTCTAGCGAGTCCGGATAAAGTGATAAACCTATAGTCGTTAGACACACCTTTTTACTCAATTTTTTAACGAGCACGACAATGGTAACAAAAGCACTCAGAATCTTTTTCATGTTTGAACCAGAGCACGAAAAAGTAAAAACTAATCTCAAACCACTTTTCATGTTTCAACCAGAGCACGAAAAAAGTGAAAAATAAGCTCAAACCACTTTTCATGTTTGAACCAGAGCACGAAAAAAGTGAAAACTAAGCTCAAATACCATCTTACTGTTTTTAACGAGCTCGAAGATAGGTTGGAAGAATGCTCATGATGTCTACTTCATTTTTTAACAAGCTTGTAACATAAAATGAACTATGCTCAGGATAATTTTCATGGTTTAATGAGCTCGAAACCTAAAAAAGGAAAGTATGCTCGAAAATGTTCCCAATGGTGAACTTCTTCCCGTCATGAAATCCAAAGGTTGGTACATGCCCCCAGCATGATTGCTATAAGTAAGTGACTTAGCTCCAACGTGGTGTGGAGAGGCGATCGAGTTGACTTCAACGTAACTTCCATAGGTTGAAGACATGCCCCCAAGCTTCATTTCATTCGCCTAAGGCATAGGCGGGTGAAAAGAAGGTTCAAGTGCTAAGTCTACGAGGAGACTCGAGTCAAAGGGAAAGGATATGTTTCATTTTTTAACAAGCTTGACACAGGAATAGAACTCTGCTCAAAAAGACCTGTTTCATTTTTTAAATAGCTTGACACATAAAGGGACCTATGCTCAGACTACTGGTTTCATTTTTTAACGAGCTTGAAGCCAAAGGTAAACTCTACTCACGGTTAAGGCCCATTGACGGGTTCCTTCCCAACATGATGCCCAGGGGTTGGTAAATGTCCCCAACATAATTGCTAGCGACTTAACATGGTAGTGTTCCCTCAACATGATTGATGATAGTACGACATGTGGCATGCCCCCCAAGCTTCGTTTCATCTGAAAATGCTACTTGCTAACCCAACTACCAACCTGGCTATTGATATGAAAATGTTCACCAAGGGGGGAAAACGAGAATCAGATGAAATGAAGGTTCTAGCGAGAGACTCGAATCGATGGGAGGGAGATCTATTTCATTTTTACACAGGCTTGAAATAGACAATAACTATGCTTGAGGGGGGCCATCTTATTTTTTAACGAGCTTGAAATGGAATAAAACTATGCTCGAGTGGATGGTTTCATTTTTATGCAAGCTTGAAACCAAAAGTAAACTCTGCTAGGGAGAGTCTATTTCATTTTTTAACGAGCTTAAAATAGAATAAAACTATGCTCCAATGGATTGGTTTCATTTTTATGCAAGCTTGAAACCAAAGGGAAACTATGCTAGAGTGTTCGGTTTCATTTTTTAACGAACTTGAAATATAACATAAACCATGCTCGTACCCCCCATCCTCATGGGGAAGAAACCATTAAAACATGTGGAACATTCAGGGAAGTCTGATGACTAGGAGTCATATGATGAGTGGGTGTCACGCAGGAAAGCTGATCAATGGTCACAATATTCCCATGATGAGGAAAATACATCACTCGAAAGAGCGTGGACACTATAGATTTCATAGCATAGACATAATCACGTCCAAGGAGCAGATTGAAATCTAAAGGACCTTGGACAACCATGACATCAACATAAATAGTTTTACCTCTCAATGTGATAGGTAACTACGGGAGAATCCCTAAAGGTCTGGTAGGCCCTGTATTAAAAGCCAAAATCTGGTCAGTTACTGGCACAAGCTGAGGGGAACCTATAGCTTGTCAAGCAATTGAGGATAAAATACTAACAGAAGCTCCCTCATCAACTATCGTACGAAATATTTCTTTATCAGAAACTCCTACAGATATTTGAAAAGGAATACTCGAAGGAAGACAAGATTCTGTTAGACCATTCTAATCAAAGGAAATGACCTCAGTACTTGGGGGGGGGTTCCTGTAGAAACGGACAGGGTCTCCCCTTGCCTAAGACATTCTCAAATGACTAGGAAAACATCAGCGGTTTCCAATTCACTCTCATCGAGGAGAGTAGGATGGGATGAAGACTGTGTCAAGGTGACAGTTGTAGTCTGAACGCTCTCTGATAGAAGGTTGGGATCGAGTGGGAATGACAGCAACTTGATCACTTCACTCTCGAAAGGAAGAGTGGGATCAATTACGGATGAAATTGAATTGATCACTTGGTCAACCAGTGGAGGGTCGGAGGAAAACTTACTATCGCTTGTTGGAAGCACCTGTTGAGAACTAGTAATATCTTCCAACCACTGTGAAGCTTCATCCATGCTTGGACAAAGAAAAGTATGGTGCATACCCTTGCATATCAAATAGGGATACAGGATTTTACCCTTCCGACCCTTCACCAATGGGTCACTGGTCGAGGGAGTATCATCAACATCATGGTCAGAGGTTGATGATACAAGCGGTTTGGGGTTTTTAGAACACACGGGAAAGACTGGGACAATCCTTGAGAAGGTGATCACACTTTCAAAGTTTGCAAGGGAACTTGGGCTTACGAGGTGTTCTCATAGAATGAGTGCCATCAGAGGCAGATGGTTTATGCTTGGTCTCTTTCTTATCCTTCTTCTTCTTAATCTTCATTTTCTTCTTCTTCTTCTCACCCTCCTTCTTACTAACATCAGAGTTTTCAGTAGGAGAAGAGGAAGAGATGGAAGCCGATTCAACTTTCGACGGAGAAGGAGAAGGGTCACCATCAGATTGATGCTCATGTGGTGAAGGCCCTAGGTTTGACACAATTGGTGCACTTGGTGTAACTGGATTGGAGAATAACCATACTGGTAATCCTATCGTCAATCCAGGAAGATTCAACGTAGCCATAAAGGGAGGACCAACAATTCCACAAGGGGGAATAACAAATGGCATACCCTGGAAAGGGGCCTCTTGGTTGGTAGTCCCAGAAGAGTCTTCCATATCTAAACTTCCTAAGAGTCTCTAAAGTACCACACAAATCAAACACTACTCAAGTTTAAAAGCAATAAGCAAACTGTGTCAATAGGAGTGGATTCAAAGTCTGGAACTTCACAGGATTGTCAAAACATCACAAATCGCTATATACCGCAGGGTCCAACAGTAAAACGCAACAAGGAGGATTGGGACCGTACCCTTGCCTGAATACCTGACTACCTGGACAGTACGTGCGTAGCAATCTCCCCGAGTGTTGTTCTCGGTGTATTGCAATGTTAAGATGGCCAAATGGATAACTCAGATGGTTTCAAGATTCCTAGTGGTGTCTCCCAATATACGCAAGGTACGTGGGAGCTCAAATCCGTAGTGGTGTTGTCTAATACACAATCGTTTGGCAAGAGACCTTCCGATATACTACCGAGTACGTGAAACACCTTTCGATATACGCCAAGTACATAAGGGACTTGGTGGGTACATGAAAGAGCTTCAATATATCGATAAGTACGTGGAAGACTACAATACCCCCGGAATACAGTGCTAGCAAATAACAACAGTTGCCACGCTTAAAGACACCGAAACACATCTCTAACTTACACACAATTACTAAATGATTTTAACCTAAGCTGGCGTTAATTTTATCTTATACGGTTAGGTGGATGCATGAGGTGAGTACATAAATGTAAACATAATGCAATCCTCAACTACATGATAATGCACATTTTCCTTTCCTTTTCAATGAAAACTACTTAAGGCAAGGAGAGATTTTTCTTTCTTTCAAACCAAAAGTACTTAAGTAGTATCGAAAAGAATAATTCCTTCCTAGAGTGCAATAACTCTAACTTTCTGCAATAATCAGCTAAAAAGCACAAAGAAAACGAAAGATGCAACTAATCTTAACAATGTATAAGACAAAATAATGAAGCACTTTCAATTTTCACATGCATGTATCAAAAATGGAATTTGGTAGCTAAACGTTCTTCATATCTATATACAGAAAGTGAGAGAATATCTACAACACTCTAATCGTTCAGAAATTCCCAAAGAAAAATGGCAAGCACCCAAACAACTCAAAGGCACACAAGAAAGGCTCAAAATCTACCAAATGCAATAATTCTAATCTATTTCCTATTTTTTTAGACTTCGAAAAAGACACATCTAAGCTACGGAAAGAATGATTCCATAAATGTTTCCAATCAAATGCAAGACAAAGATAAGCACTTAACAATCTTATCTAACTCAAATGCATACAAATATGAAACAAGCCTTTCTTCTTCTTATGATGGTAAGACCAAGAATATCAAATGATCACAATAAAGTAAGAAGAATATTTATGTTTTCCAAATTTGTTAATATAGCAAAGGAAGGACAAAATCAAGCTTCTCTTTGAACTAAAGTGGAGATAAGGAAACAATCTTTCCCAAAAATGATTGAATAGCTCAACATGTAAGGGAAACAAGATGCATAACCCAAGAAAAAGAGGACAAAAAAGACATGGATGTCCCACACTCTTCAAGTCTTTAAAACAAGCAAATCACGCCAAACCAAAAATGATCTCAAAACCTTGAGATGGGTCAAAACGACTAAAGGATGCACGATGCAAGCAAAACACTAGTTTTGACTCAAAGGGCCAAACATGAATCCAAATCTCAAAAGACCCAAAAACCAATACAAACAAGCCAAAAAAAACACTGCTGGACAAAAGGGTCTCTACCTGGAAGGTACAGTGCAGAGGAATCTGCACACAAACCAAAACTCAAATCTGAAATGGAGAAGGAGTGCATGTATGGCAAAAATGACAGATCGGTGCACTCTGTGGTTATTCACAGTGTGACGTCGCAGTTCACCTGTACGGGAAGTGCGACAACATCGCAGTATACCAATGGAAGGGCTACGACGACAGACTAACATGCAAAGAATAGAGATAAACAAAACAATACAGTGTCGCTCTGGGTACACTAACGAGGTGCGACAGGCGAGATCTGAGTTCAAAAATGAAC
Organism: Larix kaempferi; assembly: GCA_027924585.1. Taxonomy (NCBI): domain Eukaryota; kingdom Viridiplantae; phylum Streptophyta; class Pinopsida; order Pinales; family Pinaceae; genus Larix; species Larix kaempferi. The sequence goes on along the minus strand of BSBM01001557.1, from coordinate 346,358 downwards.
CAACTCTCCAGATAATGAGCAATAAACAGGTCTGCAAATGAGATGTGCAAACTCAAAGGAAGGTAACCAGACTCTTCAAAGTGAAGATCTGATGGTGAAATCCACTTCAAGAAGGAAATGACAAAATAGTATGGCTTGGGAAGAAATCAACTGAAAAAACGACATTCAAACTGACAACTATAAAGCAATGTTTTCCCCAGTATGGTCGCCATATTTGTTTGACGGACAATCTACCAAATACAAATCTAAGGAGTGATCTCCCTAGCTCAACGTGATACTAAAACAAATAGAACATAATATAGATCTACTTTCCTAGATCAATAGAAGTGCAAACTAGTAGATAGATAGCTTACCTCATATTTGCAGATCCCTTTTCTCTTTGTTGATCCAATGCTCCAGCGTCGTCAGATCTCAAGCTGCAAGACCCTGATGAACATATAGATACTAGCAAACAGTGAAATCATACATTTCATATGATTGATCTAATTTAACAGTTAAGGAAGAAAACTCTAAACATCATCAATGAGACAACAGTTTATGGAAAGAGATTATATTAACTGTATAAAAGTGGGAATGACATAGAAAGGATGAAGCTACAACCAAAGCCTCAACGTCGCATCCTCCATCCAACATGTCCAAGCCAAGCCTCCAAGGTGGTATAAGATTCCCAATCACCAATATGGATTCTATCAGCATAAGGATACCATAGACCTTCCCCCCTCCCATGGAGAGAGTCAGTGTTTATATAGGGCTAAATAGATAGGGTAGGTTGAGGATTAGGGGGAGATGGTTAAGGGATCCTCCCATTAGTTTAGGAACCAAAATGCCACCTCACCTAGAGTCTAGGGATAGGTCTCAACCTCAACAAACTTCTAGAAAGACCTCGAGACTCCCCAAAATAGCCTTTAACCAACCTCGTCACACCCTAGTAGAGGACACAGAGCAACAGAGGAGGTCGTCGCACTTTGTCCGAGGACAACCTGCGACAGTGTCTCACCCTAGCTGACCAAGAACTGCAACGTCGCACCCTAGATGAAGGATAAGTGCAACAACCTACTCAAAGAAGTCAACTAGGCAAGGAAATCTCTCATTTGGATGTGTTTTAGCCCAGAATGAGGTTAGGGGTGAGAGCAAAGAGTTTACACAATGGTCAAGATGACAACATTATCACAACGTTCATGATGACGATACTTGCAATGTTCATGATGACGACACTTGCAACACTTGCACAAGGGTGACGACATTTTGGTGTAACAATAGTGCCCCCTGGTCCGATAAAGGGGTAAACTATCACCAAGGAGACAATCATTCAAATCCTTTTACAAGCGTGAACAAATCAATTTCGCTTGGCCATCTTTTCATATTTTAGGAGTCTGAAAAGAGCTTAAAAAGGACTCCATGAACAACTTTGTCATGGTTGATAACCAAGTACGACAAAGGAAAAAGTAAACTCGGCGCAATTCATTTTCCGTAAATAGTCTAGCAAGGCCGAATAAAGTGATAAACCTATACTCGTTAGACACACATTTTTACTCAAATTTGTAACGAGCACGATAATGGTATCAAAAGCACTCACAATTTTTTTCATATTTGAACCACAACACGAAAAAGTAAAAACTAAGCTCAAACCACTTTTCATGTTTCAACCAGAGCACGAAAAAAGTGAAAAGTAAGCTCAAATACCATCTTACTGTTTTTAACGAGCTCGAAGATAGGTTGGAAGAATGCTCATGATGTCTGCTTCATTTTTTAACGAGATTGTAACAGAAAATGAACTATCCTCGGGATAATGACCATTGGTAGGTTTCTTCCCAACATGATGGCTAGAGGTTGGAAAGTTTGCCCCCAGCCCAAGAAACTAACGGCTTACTTCTAGTATGATTTCTAGAGGTATTGTTTCATTTTTTAACGAGCTTGATACAGGAAGAACTCGGGATTATTTTCATGGTTTAATGAGCTCGAAAACCAAAAGGGAAAGTATGTTCGAAAATATTCCCATTGGTGGATTATTTCCCATCATGATATCCAAAGGATGGTACATGCCCCTAGCATGATTGCTAGAATTAAGTGACTTAACTCCAACATGGTGTAGAGAGGCGATCGAGTTGACTTCAACATAACGTCCAGAGGTTGAAGACAGGCCCCCCCAAGCTTCATTTAATTTGCCTAAGGCAAAGGCGGATGAAAATAAGGTTCAGGTACTAAGTCTATGAGAAGACTCGACTCAATGGAAAAGGATCTGTTTCATTTTTTAACGAGCTTGACACAGGAAAATAACTCTGCTCATGGGAACCTATTTCATTGTTTAACTCACTTGACATAGAAAGGGAACTATGCTCATGGGGTACTGTTTCATTTTTTAACAAGCTTAAAACATAAAGAAACTATGCTCAAAATTAAAGGCACTTACCAACATCATGTCCAGAGGTTAGTAGTGTGCCCCACAACATCATGTCCAGAGGTTAGTAGTGTGCCCCCCAGCATGATGTCCAGAGGTTGGAAATATGCCCCTCATGCTTAAGGGGAAGAAACCACTAATACGTGTGGAACGTCCAGGGAAGTTTGTTGAATGGCAGTCATGCAATGATTGGGTGTCACGAAGGAAAGTTGATCAATGGTCGCAATCCTTCCATCATAGGTAAAATACATCACTCGAAAGAGTGTGGACACTATGGCTTTCATAGCATAGACATAATCACGTCCAAGGAGCAGATTGAAATCCATAGGACCTTGGACAACCATGACATCAACATAAACAGTTTTACCTCCCAAGATGACAAGTAACTGCGGAAGAATCCCTAAAGGTCCGGTAGGCCTTCTATTAAAAGCCAAAATCTAGCTGGTAACCGGCACAAGCATAGGAGACCTTATAGCTTGCCAAGCAGTTGAGGATAAATACTAACAGAAGCTCCCTCGTCAACTATAGTGTGAAATATTTCCTTATCGACAACACCTACATATATCTGGAAATGAACATCTGAGGGGAGTCAAGATTCTGCTAGACTATTCCAATCAAATGAAATAACCTCAGTACTTGGAGGAGGTCCCGTGGACGAGACTTCTCCTTGCCTAGAACTGTCTGAACCGACCAGAAAGATATCAGCGGTTTCTAATTCACTTTCAGTTGGAAAAGCAGGATACAACAAATATTTTGTGATGGTGGCTACTTCAATCTGGGCATTTTCCAATGAAAGAGTCGGGTGGACCAAGGATAAAACTAGATCTACCACTTGTGTTTCACTCTTCAAAGGGAGAGTGGGATCAACCGAGGGTGATGCTCGATTAATCGTTTGCATTTCACTCTTCAAATGAGGCGTGGGGTCAACCGAGAATGAGACTTGATTAACCGCTTGGGTATCATCCCTCAAGGGAGGAATGGGGTCGATCAAGGATTTTGTTGAATTGACCGCTTCATTTTCACTCTCTGATGAAAGAGTGGGGTCAACCGAGGGTGGGGTTGGATTGACTATCCTATCAACTAGTGCAGGATCAAGGGACAACCTACAATATTAAGTTGGAAGGTCTTTATGGGATATGTCCATGTCTTCCAACAATTATGAAGCTTCATCCATACGAGGACAAAGGTAAGTACGGTGCATGCCCTTGCATAACCAACAAGGGTCTGCAGCTCTACCCTTCTGACCCTTAGTTACAATGTCACTAGTTGATGGGGTATCATCAGTATGATGTCCAAAGACTGATGACATGGGCTGTTCAGAACCCAACCATATTTCTAAGACCTTGGAGATACCAGGGCATCTCTTAAGAAAATGGGACCCTTTACAAAGTTTGCAAGGAAATTTTGGTTTACGCAAATTCTAAACAGGTGTATCTATGCCCCCAACATGATGATCAGTAGCTGGTGAGTCGCCAACATGATGATCAGTGGATGGGGTTGTGACCTTCTGCTTAGTATTCTTCTTCTTAGTCTTCCCTTTCTTCTTCTTCTCACCCACCTGTTGGCAATATGGAATATGGTTGTCATTGATGTCAAAAGGAGTTCAGTGATGACAAAGGAATAACCAAGGACATGATGGCAAGAGTGAACTCAATGAAAGTCAAAGGATGGCATGTATGATGATGTGGCATGGTTGATAGTGATGACATGGCATGTATGGTGATGTGGCATGTGTGATGAGGTTGAAAAAACACATGATGGTGTTCTGGAGTTACCAGGAAGTCATTATAGCAATCTGACATCATTTTGAAAAAATATGGCAATTTGGTGAAAAACAAGAAAACGACTAAGTATTGGAAATTTAGTAAAAACTGTCTTAGGGAAATGCACGCCATAATTTATAGGAGAATATAAATTCCCACACCATAGGGGGGTATTGTATATTGTTGTTTTTCTTACCTGACCATGTCTTCATTTTGTCCAGAACGTGCCTGAGGGAGAAGTTATGGACCTGCCAAAACAGGGGTTTAGCAAGCAAAAATGACTAAATCACCTCAAAAAGATGCCCGCCCTAATTTATGGGTTAGAGTGAATTCCCGCAACACATGGGGGTCTTGTAGTATGTTTGATTGTCTATATAACCATGGCCTTAGTTCTCCTTGAACATATCTGGATACAAAGTTATGGATCTACCAAAAAGGGGTCTCAGGATAAGTTTTGGAGGAAGTCCTAAAATTGACTAAGTGTAAAATTCACAAGGTTGAAAAGGCATTTTGAAATGCCCGCCCAAGCCTGTCTGAGTGATTATAAATTCATCAGGAAGTATAGAACATGTCCATTGATGAACTGGTTATCCAACCAAGGAGACAGTTTTCCTATGGGTGTTCACACGTGTGAAATATGAATCTGCCAAAATGCCTCCTGGCACAGTAATGACTAGGGTTTGACAATTTTGTCTAAGTGTTGAAATTAAACAAGTTGGAAGGATATTTTCTAATGTCTGCCAAAGAGTGCGTGTGTGTCAGTAAAATCCAAAGATGGCATGATCATGTTCTTTGATGAACTGGCTATTCAGCCATGAGATCAGATCCTCTCCTAATGTTCACGCGTGCAAGTTACTAACCTGCCAAAACTAAGAAAAATGTTGAGTTTGCATGTTGTTAAGAATAACAAAATAACAATATAAAGAATTAAGTGATATGTTATAAAACATATGAAGTGATCGATGGTTTAGAATCCCTTGTTAAGTTTCACAACTATGAAATCAACGAAGTTTTATGATAAGTAATACTTTATTAAGTTGCATGTTGTTAAGAATAAATATAAGAATTAAGTGATATGTTATACAACATAAAGAGGCACATCTTGTTAAAAGTCATGATGTTTTATAAAAGATAAGGACATGATGTTAGTTAAATTCTTAATGAAGAGACATGACCTTCAAATTTTGGAGAGGTTTTCTACATGTTAAGCATATAATTAAAATATATGTTAAAGCACGTGAAAGTAAAGAAATATTTAACTCTTTTTTGGAATAAAAAGTTAAATAGAAAGGATATCAGAGATGTAAATTGAAAATTAAAAAAATGGGAAAACTTGTTGGAAAGAAATAAAGAAATATTTAACCTTTTGTTGGAGTAAAATGTTAAATAAAAATATATAAGAGATGTAAATTGAAAATTAAAAAAGGGGAAAACTTGTTGCTGGAAAGAAATAAGTATTTAACATTTTTGTTGGAGTAAAAAGTTAAATAAAAAGATATAAGAGATAAAAATTGAAAATTAAAAAAAAAAAGGGGGAAAACTTGTTGCTCAAAAGAAATAAAGAAATATTTAACCTTTTTGTTCGAATAAAAGGTTAAATAAAAAGATATACTTAAAAAGTGATTTTAAATGAAGAGTTGTGTTTTTAAAATGGTCACATTGTTTTGAAGAGTTGTGTTATTTCCAAAGAATACACATGACTATTGGAGAGGTATATATATTGAGAAAACAAAGTCATTCGAAGTGTGTGTCTCTTTTGTGGATGGATAATGAATATTTTAAGAAGCAGGAAGATGGCTCTGTAGTCGAGTTTGTTGAAGAAGACAGAAATAATGAAGATCTAGTATTAAAGAGGGTCTATATGGTTAAATAATGAAGCTGATCTTGAGCAGTATAAAGATCAGAAAAACTGTGTCTGGGGAATGATGAAGATCTGAAGCAAAGTAAAAGTAAAACAGAAGACAGAGACCAGTAAGAAACCAGTGAAGACTTTTGTAGCAGCTACAGTAAGAAGAGGCAGAGACCAGGGAGTGCACAGTCAAGCAGAAGAAGAGAGCAGAATAAAAGACAGAGACCAGCAAAGTAAAAAGACGGGGAAGATCCTTGTAGTAGCAAGGCAGAGACCAAGTCAAAATGGAAAGAGACAGAAGTTGAAGAAGACCTGAGAAGTATTAATAATATCAAGCAAGGGAGGTAGGGTGGTGCTAGGGTAGGCTACATGCCTGCAAGGGGGGTCTTGGCCTCCTTCAAGTAGTGGATGGAAAATCAAGGTATTGGTGTATCCTTGTCTGTAGGTGTAGGCAGAAACTAGGGTGTGGGTGCATCCTTCAGTGGTGGCTGAGAAACTTGGGGATTGGTGTCTCCAGCAAGTTGTGGCTTACAAAACTTATTCTAAACATAATTTTGCAGTATAGAAAGTGTTGGTGGTTTACCCAATTGGGGTTCTACGATAAATTCTGTGTTTTTGTGTATCTTGTGGATTCCATGTTTTGATTAAAGTTTAATAACTGGTTAAAAGGTAAAAAGTTAACAATACTGATTCACCACCCCCCCTCTTAGTGTTGACCAATATTCCATCAATTGGTATCAGAGCATGATTCTTCACTAACATTTTAACCACTGGAAAGAAGATCCTATTAAAAACCACTATGGATCAACAAAAAGAGATTTACACAGAAAATGGATCTCCAATATTTGTAAAAGAAGAATACATATTTTGGAGCACAATGAAAAGTTATCTGCAGTCATTAGGACTTGATGTATGGGATGCAGTGATCTCTGATTATATCCCACCAAAGAGAATAAGGACTCCAGCTCAAAAGAAATCCAAGAAAAATATTGCAAATGCAATGGAGGCCATTTTTGATGGAATACCTCAATCCATCAAAAGGAAGATTGGACCATGTGTTTCAGCCAAGGAACTTTGGAATAAATTGGAAAAACTTTATTCAAATGAAGAGATAGCACAAACAAGTCTTGCTATTTGTGAGTCTAATAGTGAAGACACAAATGAAGATGAATAAAATCTATTTATAGGAACAATAACTCAAACTTCAGAAGATGCTTCAGATGAGGAAAGTGAGGTGAACCTAAAAGCAGAACTCATAAGTACCCTAGAAGAATTAAGAAAAAACAAGAAGAAGAACAAGTCTTTGCAAGAAAAAATTTCAAAGTATCAAGAAGAGAAAAAGTCTATTGAAGAGGAATTCAAGACTCTTCGAGAAGAGTTGCACAGTTCAAGACAACAAGTGTTGGCTAGCATGGAAGAAGCTGGGATCTTGAAACAAGAAGTTGCTAACTTCAAAAAGGAAATAAAGAAGCTAGAAGACCAGCAGTTCATTAATGAAAAAAACAAAGAAGAAGTGCAAAAATCTAGAAGACTTCAAGAAGAAGTTACTTTGCTTAGAAAAAGACTTAATGAAGAATCTATTAAAACCAAGTTTGAAAATAGCTCAAAGACTTTGGATGACATTTTGAGTAGCCAAAGACCATCAAAAGATAAAGCTGGTTTAGGGTATGACAATGAAAGGAAGCCTGAATGTTCCTCTTTCAAAAACCAAAGAAGAGATAATAGAAGTCATGCTGCTACACTAAAGAGTCCATCTATGAAGAAAGAAAGTCAGATGTCTGCTCCCTCCTCTCATAACAAAGATAGAACTAATGTAATGCCTAAAAGACCAATGACAACTAGGGTCCATCAAATCTTTTTGGGTCAATGCTACACGTCATAATTTTGGACATATGGCTAGAGAATGTAAGCTAAGGAAGAATTCTTCAATGAAAGTCCCAGAACAAAGGAAGGAATGGAAGAGGATGGAAGCCATGAATCAGAAAGCTCAAAGATCTCTCAAAACTGAAGGTAGTTTCTATGGCTATTGTCACTACTGTCATAAGTTTGGCCATAAAGCTATTGATTGTAGAATCAAGAAAAAGGATCTAAGTAAGAAATTCAAGAAGCAAACAAAGCCAGTAAGCAGGGTACCTCATGGAAAGATGTGGAGAAAGAAGGAAGACTCCAAAAGTGAAGAAGAAACAAAGATCTCAACCATCAAATAAATTTCCCAAGATGATGAGGAGTGTAATAGTGCTGCAAATGAAAATGGCATCCATTATGATGAAAGGCAAGATGAAAATATAAAAGAACACATCGATGGAAATGAAGATGGTGGTGGAACTAAAGATAAATTTTTGTTCTAAGACTCTCATGACCTAGAAGAAAAGTCTGAAATGAGCATAAGAAGGGATCATAAACTCAGGGGGAGTTTACATCAAAAATTGGAATTAATACTTAAAAATATATTTAGTGAGAAGAGAAGAATGTTTTGAAGATATCATCAAAACAAGAAGAAGTGTAGAAGTGACAAATTGGAATCAACTACCACAAGTGGATTTTATCTCAGTTTCTGAAGATGGAATGTGTTTGCAAAGAGGAGAAGCAAAAGAATGGCAGTTGTCCATCAAGGAACAATTGGAAATTTTATGTCAAGCTGGTTACAGAAAAAAGGCATAATAAGTTATCCTTTGTCATTGTTGTCAAAGGGGGAGAAGGTTTAGGTGTTGCCATCAATGCCAAAGGGGGAGATTGTTGGCAATATGGAATATGGTTGTCATTGATGTCAAAAGGATTTCAGTGATGACAAAGGAATAACCAAGGACATGATGGCAAGAGTGAACTCAGTGAAAGTCAAACGATGGCATGTATGATGATGTGGCATGGTTGGTAGTGATGACATGGCATGTATGGTGATGTGGCATGTGTGATGAGGCCGAAAAAACACATGATGGTGTTCTGGAGTTACCAAGAAGTCATTATAGCAATCTGGCATCATTTTGGAAAAGTGTGGCAATTTGGTGAAAAACAAGAAAACGACTAAGTATTGGAAATTTAGTAAAAACTGTCTTAAGGAAATGCATGCCATAATTTATAGGAGAATATAAATTCCCGCACCATAGGGGGGTATTGTAGATTTTTGTTTTTCCTACCTGACCATGTCTTCATTTTTTCCATAACGTGCCTGAGGGAGAAGTTATGGACCTGCCAAAACAGGGGTTTAGAAAGCAAAAATGACTAAATCACCTTAGAAAGATGCCCGCCCTAATTTATGGGTTAGAGTGAATTCCCGCAGCACATGGGGGTCTTGTAGTATGTTTGATTGTATATCTAACCATGGCCTTAGTTCTCCTTGAACATAACTAGAGACAAAGTTATCAATCTACCAAAAGGGGTCTCAGAATAAGTTTTGGAGGAAGTCCTAAAATTGACTAAGTGTAAAATTCACAAGGTTGAAAAGGCATTTTGAAATGCCCGCCCAAGCCTGTCTAAGTGATTATAAATTCATCAGAAAGTATAGAACATGTTCATTGATGAATTGGCTATCCATCCAAGGAGACAGTTTTCCTATGGGTGTTCACACGTGTGAAATATGAGTCTGCCAAAATGCCTCCTGGCACAGTAATGACTAGGGTTTGACAATTTTGTCTAAGTGTTGAAATTAAACAAGTTGGAAGGATATTTTCAAATGCCTGCCAAAGAGTGTGTGTGTGTGTCAGTAAAATCCAAAGATGGCATGATCATGTTCTTTGATGAACTGGCTATTCAGCCATGAGATCGGATCCTCTCCTAGTGTTCACACGTGCAAATTATTAACCTGCCAAAACCAAGAAAAATGTTGAGTTTGCATGTTGTTAAGAATAACAATATAAAGAATTAAGTGATATGTTATAAAACATATGAAGTGATCGATGGTTTAGAATTCCTTGCTAAGTTTTCTCAACTATGAAGTCAACGAAGTTTTATGACACGTAATACTTTATTAAGTTGCATGTTGTTAAGAATAAATATAAGAATTAAGTGATATGTTATAAAACATAAAGAGGCACATATTGTGAAAAGACATGATGTTTTATAAAAGATAAGGACGTGATGTTAGTTAAATTCTTAATGAAGAGACATGACCTTCAAATTTTGGAAAGGTTTTCTATATGTTAAACATATAATTAAAATATATGTTAAAGCACGTGAGAGTAAAGAAATATTTAACATTTTTTTGGAGTAAAAAGTTAAATAAAAAGGATATAAGAGATGTAAATTGAAAATTAAAAAAATGGAAAAACTTGTTGGAAATAAATAAAGAAATACATAAGTATAAGTCAGTATCTATCAATTGTTGGTCATAAACTCTATAAATAGTATTCTGTAGGTGGTGGAAATGACCACTGAGCGATAGTTGGAATCCACAGGGGTGTAAGAGATGTCCGATGTCAGAGTAGCAGTAAGGCCCATAGAAGGGGAGTAAGTCTACAGAGTTTCCGGAGTCTAAATTATAGTCAGCACTCACCTCTTTTCAAAATGGACCCAACTATGGATACTATTGAGCTGACAAATCACATAGAGTGTGAATCAGCAAATGATACTGAAATATCGTTAGCAGAACGCAGAGAGTCTTCCTTTAATCCTTCTACTTCTGAAGATGCATCCTATATTACTATTCATGATCAAAATCCTAGCGTTGACTGGCAATTACCCCAAATCTTGCCTCAAGATGTTTATAAACTCCATTGGTGGAACATTACTTCTGCTACCCATATCCGTGTTTCCAGTATTGATGTTGCTTTTACGGATAAGCAAGAACCCATACACATAAATCTGTTAGACCGAGCACAGATAGATTGGGCTAAGTCCATGAAATATAAGTATGCTCATTTTGGAGCAGTCAAGTTAGGACTTGGACCCTTGGTTCGTCCACGGCTTGCTATTTCTTCTTTGTGTTGTATAGTTGATACTAGGCATAGAAAGTTTTCTGATGCTGTAATCGGTGGATTCACAGCCCCTCTACATGATGGTCCTACCTTCGGGACAATCTATCCCAAATTCTCTACCAGCTTGGAAGACCCTCATATTTATAATATTCTCAAAGCTTACATCTTACCTAAAGGTTTTGATATGGAGACTGGATCTCGAATTATCCAGCTCAAAGGAGGAGTCTGTATTCTGTTTGGTAATGATACTCTCCCGCAGTTGCGAACTGCTGTCCATCAGAGTTCTGCAGCATGGTGGAATATCCCATTTCTTCTGCAAAATCAGCTAAATCAAAAGCAGCTATCTCCAAAAATGCCACTCCGATCACTTTTAACTGGACTGGGATAAAGTATCCATCCTCTTGGGAAGTTAAATATTCTGAGTTGAGAAACCAAGAAAGAATGATAGCCTCATATAACCCACAGCCTCTTGTCTTTGATGAAGCTAGTTGTTCTTTCAGACCAGCCCAGGAAGATCAAACTTCCAGATCTCGTCCTCCACTCATCAGATCTGCTTCAATGGCCTCTTATACCAATGCCCGACTACAAGCCATGTCTGATCAGGTGAGCAAAGAAATCCAAGCTGAAGATAATATCACTCTGCCTAGGTCTACTTCTGTAAATACCACTTCTTTTTCTGGTGTGTCAGATTTTGAACATAAAGGTCAACATGCAGACTGCCCTGCATGTAGGAAAATTAAACAAAAATTAATACAAAAACAAAAAATGAAAAAAGCTCAAGAAAATCCCCATGAATATCCATCCCTAGGAATGTTCTCGTTACCTCGTTCTGGAGCTGATGTAGAGACCACCAATACTCTTGGTCAAAAGTCTTACTACCCTGGTAGGAACCTTCCAGAACACCTTTCCGCCAGTATGCTTCAGATGGCTCATCCAAAAGGGAATATATGATTGTAAAGTCTTCTACTGCTGACCAATCTGTGTCAAATGAAATTAAGTTAGCAAACTGGGGGAACTTGCAGGAAATGTGCACTGCAATAAATATTGATGATATGGCAAATGACATTTTAATGTTGAAACATCAGTGTTCTGAACAAAGAATCCAACTAGATAAAGTTATAACAAAGTTAGAACTATTGGATCATTTATTGCATGACACTACAGAGATACAAAAGGCAATCACTATAGCTTCTGATAAATTAGAAAGAAGAATTTCTGTTTTAAAAGAACTTTCAAGTAAAACAGAAGAATTAAAGAAGAAGCGTTATTATGTCCCGGATCATGTTCATCGCCTAGCAGCCCAAGGACATAATAGGAGTAAATCCCTAGGACAGTTCAATGTTGTCCCAGAAGAAGAAAAACCAGAATGGGATTTTGGTGAGAATGATGCCAAAGTACAACTCATTGAAAACTGGATCTCTAAGTTTAAGTCTTTCAATCCTGTCTTAGATCCAAAATATGAAGTGTCATTAAATATGATGGCAGAAGAATCCTCTAACAGGATGAGGATTACTGGTCCAAGAGAACACTATGATGAGCATATGTTTGATGCCAATCCTACTACTATTGATGCCCAGCCCAAAGTTTTTAACTTTGGAATTAATAACATGAATAATCTCATTTCCCAAATGCCTGAGAAACCAGTGCTCAATATTCAGTGCCAAAAAAGAGAAGAAGTTAGGAATGATATTCAGTTGTTACAACATTGGCTTCTGTATAAGAAACAGCAAGACCATAATGTGACTGGCCAAATGCTTGCAACTCAACTAGTTGTAGGATTATCTGGTCTAGCTTATGAATGGTGGCAATGGTTGCCACAAGAGACAAGACATGAAATTCTTGCAGCCAATGATGCTGATGAGCAACTTCTCTCTGCATTGGGAAGAGAATTCTATGGTCCAGAAGACCAAGAAGACACATATCACCTTGCCTCTTTATTTATGTCTGCTAGATTGTGTGATCTGAGTAAAGCTGAAGAATATTTCTGCTATATGCAGAAATTGTTAATTTCATCAGGTAAATGAGGAGACCCGGCTTACCTCAAGCATGATTTGAGGAGTTACCCCGGCCATGTACCAGATGCTGTAGAGCAAAGATTTAAGGATAAAAATATAGCACTAAGAAGTCTATCTTTAGCTCAATTGCATGGTCATATCTTAGAATGTTGGCAAGAACATTGTTTAGAAAAGAGAGTCAGTAAATATTTTAAAAGACATCAACAAATGTTCTCTGCTTCTTTTTGTAAAAAAGTTGCAGGTATGCCAGATTGGGGGTGTGGAACACACAACAGAGGTCATCTTAAAGAATGCAAATGTAAAAAGAAGAAAAAGCATTTCTATACCTCTGAAAAGAGATATCATCCTGAAGGCTCCTACAGACATAAGCCAAAGTACCGCTATAAGGGTTACAAATCTAAGAAAAAGCCTAAGTACAAAATATTTGTAAAGCGGCGTACAGATAAAGGTTCTGCAGACAAATGCTTTATCTGTGGACAAAAAGGACATTGGGCAAGCAAATGTCCTAAGAGAAAATCTAAGCCAAGACTTGCAGCACTTTGTACAACACTAGATCCCGATTGGTGGGATTTGTGTGAAGTTTCTTTAAATTCTCCTCTCCCTCCTGGAGAAATTATTGAACTCCCTGATTCTGATAGTGATTCTGCTTCTGACTCTAGTTCTGAGATCCCGCTCATTGCTAAATGTGATCCTCCAAATTCATCCTCTTCATCCGATTCTGATTTAGGTGATCCACATTTAGGGGGGTGTAGCCAGCCAGAGTTTGACTTTTCTCTTTATATGTTTTCTTCCCGTCTCTCTATTCATCAACTGGAAAAGCAAGTTGCCAGTATTGATCTTCAGTTGTCCACTATCCCTGTTTTTAGACACACACAGAGAACAGCCCTAAGAGAAGAAAAGAAACAATTACTTGCGAAGATTGAAAACCTGACTAAAGAGAAAGGAAAAGCTAAACTGACAGTCCCTAGCTATAACCCTATAGAGCTTTACCAGCACTATCCTAATAGCCATTTTGATAGACAAAGCCACAGACAGGATAGAATGAATTTACTCTAGAGTCAGATAAAACAAAAGCACGAGCAAATAAAGACACTGCTGAAAGAGATAGAGAATTTGAAACAATCCATCTCAGTGTTATCAGCAGAAACAGATTAGTCTTCAGAGGAAGAGCTCTCTCAAGAAATTGAAAGAGTTTGTGGTACCAAAGAAGAATCCCCATCTCCTAAGTCTTCTCCTGAAAAGTCACAGTCTCCTAAGTCTCAATCCATAAGTTTGCTTGGTGCAGTTTCAGGTCCAAAGTTGTTCATAACTGTAAAATTGAAAATTAAAAAAACGGGAAAACTTGTTGGAAATAAATAAAGAAATATTTAACCTTTTGTTGGAGTAAAAAGTTAAATAAAAATATATAAGAGATGTAAATTGAAAAGGGGAAAACTTGTTGCTGGAAAGAAATAAATATTTAACATTTTTGTTGGACTCAAAAGTTAAATAAAAAGATATAAGAGATAAAAATTGAAAATTAAAAAAAAAGGGGGAGAAACTTGTTGCTCAAAATAAATAAAGAAATATTTAACATTTTTGTTGGAGTAAAAGGTTAAATAAAAAGATATAATTAAAAAGTGATTTTAAATGAAGAGTTGTGTTTTTAAAAGGGTCACATTATTTTGAAGAGTTGTGTTATTTCCAAAGAATACAAATGACTATTGGAGAGGTATATATATTGAGAAAAAAAAGTCATTCGAAGTGTGTGTCTCTTTTGTGGATGGATAATGAATATGTTAAGAAGCAGGAAGATGGATCTGTAGTCAAGTTTGTTGAAGAAGACAGAAATAATGAAGATCTGGTATTAAAGAGGGTCTCTATGGTTAAATAATGATGTTGATCTGAAGCAGTATAAAGATCAGAAAAACTGTGCTTGGGAAATGATGAAGATTTGAAGCAGAGAAAGAGTAAAACAGAAGACAAAGACGGGCAAGAAACCAGTGAAGACTTTTGTAGCAGCTACAGTAAGAAGAGGCAGAGACCAGGGAGTGCACAGTCAAGCAGAAGAAGAGAGTAGAAGAAAAGACAAAGACCAGCAAAGCAAAAAGACAGGGAAGATCCTTGTAGTAGCAAGGCAGAGACCAAGTCAAGATAGAAAGAGACAGAAGTTGAAGAAGACCAGAGAAGTATTAATAATATCAAGCAAGGGAGGTAGGGTGGTGTTAGGGTAGGCTACATGCCTGCAAAGGTGGTCTTGGCCTCCTTCCAATAGTGGCTGAAAAATCAAGGTATTGGTGTATCCTTGTCTGTAAGTGCAGGCAAAAACTAGGGTGTGGGTGCATCCTTCAGTGGTGGCTGAAAAACTTGGGGATTGGTGTCTTCAGTAAGTTGTGGCTTGCAAAACTTATTGTAAACATAATTTTGCAGTATAGAAAGTGTTGGTGGTTTACCCAATTGGGGTTCCACGATAAATTCTGTGTTTTTGTGTATCTTGTTGATTCCATGTTTTGATTAAAGTTTAATAAGTGGTTAAAAGGTAAAAAGTTAACAATATTGAATCACCCCCCCCAAGTATTGACCAATATTCCATCACCGCCTTCTTACTAACATCAAAGTTTTTAGTAGGAGAAGAGGAAGAGATGGAAGCCGATTCAACTTTCGATGAAGAAGGAGAAGGGTCACCATGAGATTGATGCTCATGTAGTGAACGACCTAGGTTCAACACAATTGGTGCACTTGGTGTAACTGGATTGGAGAATAACCATACTGGTAATCCTATTGTCAATCCAAGAAGACTCAACGTATCCATAAAGGGAGGACCAACAGTTCCACAAGGGGGAATAACAAATGGCATACCCTGGAAAGGGGTCTCTTGGTTGGTAGTCCCGAAAGAATATTCCATATCTAAACTTCCTAAGAGTCTCAAAAGTACCACACAAATCAAACACTACTCAAATCTAAAAGCAACAAGCAAACTGTGTGAGTAGGAGTGGATAAGCAGTCAAGATCCTCACAGGATTGTCAAGGCGCCACAACTCGCTATATACCGCAGGGTCCAACAGTAAAACGCGACAAGGAGGATTGGGATCGTACCCTTGCCTGAATACCCGACTACCTGGACGGCACGTGCGTAGTAATCTCCCTGAGTGTTGATCTCGATGTATTGCGATGCTAAGATGGCCAAATGGTTAACTCAGTTGGTCTCAGGAATCCTAGTAGTGTCTCCCGATATACTCAAGGCACGTGGGAGCTCAAATCCGCAGTGGTGTTGTCTAATGCACAACCGTACGGCACGAGAGCTTCCGATATACTACCGAGTACGTGAAACACCTTTCGATATACGCCAAGTACGTGAAGTGCCTTTCGATATACCCTAAGGTACGTGAAAGAGCCTTCGATATACTGGTTGGTACGTGAAAGAGCTTCAATATACCGATTGGTACGTGGAAGACTACAATACCCCTAGAATGCAATGCAGGCAAATAACGACAGCTGCCACGTTTTACGATGCCGGAACACGTCACTAACTTACACACAGTTAATAAATGATTTTAACCTAAGCTAACGTTAATTTTATCTTGTGCGGTTAGGTGGATGCATGAGGTGTAGACAGGAAATGTAAAAATAATGCAAATGAGAGCACCCAGAAATTACCAAAGAAAAAATGAGAGCACCCACAAACTTTATGACACTCAAAGATCATTCAAATAAATCCTAATGCAAGCAGAACCTAAGAAAGAGAGGCTCAAAAAGACATGGATATCCCACATTTTTCAAGTCTTTAAAACAAGCCAATCACACCAAACCAAAATGATCTCAAAACCTTAATATGGGTCAAAACGACTGTAGGATACATGATTCATGGCCCCCTGGCCATGAGGGGGAATTTTTTTTCAAAAATAGAATCCATTTCGCTTAAAAATGCAAGCAAACTACTAGTTTTGACTCAAAGGGCCAAACATGGATCCAAATCTCAAAAGACCCAAAAAATGGAGGAAAAAGATAGTATGTTGTGTCTAGGAAGTCTGTGGTTGGAAAGTACAGTCCACAGATCAGCATCTATCAGACCAAGACCCACAAACTGAAGGAAATCACTGTCAAAACTTAGTTTGGGGAGGCTGGCGCGCCCTACTTCACTGGACAGAGCGCCAGAGGGGGTCCGTCGCAGGTAGTACACAGACAAGGTGCGCCACCATCGCAGTTTGCCTTTAGGTAAAGTGAGATGGCCACACAGGAGCACGGGGGAGGCACTGCCCAGGTGCGCCTGTCGAATTTTGAGCAGTAAAAGTGTGAGATTTCCCAAGGTAGAAGGGTAGGAGGCCTAATGATGATTGCAAAGAGAATCAAGGACACATAAGAAACTCTTTAATGACAAAGATCTGATGGTAGGAAGGCTCAAAAGGATAGAAATGGCTCAGACAAAAGAGATGAAATCAAACATAAATGAAATCAATTCTATTGTAAGTCCCCAGTATGGTCACCAAACTTGTTACCGGGCAATCTACCGAAAGCGGACTTAAGGAATGATCTCCCTAGTTCAACGTGAATCTAGAACATAACCTACTTTCCTAGATCAAATAGAAGTGCAAACAGATAGATAGATTACTTACCTTAGATTTACAGATCCCTTTGCTCTTTGTTCATCCAATGCCCCAGTGTCGTTAGATCTCAAGCTGCAAGACCCTGTTGAACACATAGGAACCAACAAACAGTGAAAGCATACATTTCATATGAATCATCTAAGTTAACAGTTAAGGAGGAAAACTCTAAACATTATCAATGAGACAACATTTATGGAAAGAGATTATATTAACTGTAAAAGAAGGAGTTACATAGAAAGGAGAAAGATACAACCAAAGCCTTAACGTCGCATCCTCCATCCAACATGTCCAAGTCAAACCTCCAAGATGGTACAAGCTTCCCAATATGATTATGGATCACCAATATGGATTCTACCAGCACAAGGATACTATAGACCTTCCCCGCCTTCCCATGGAGAGAGGGGGTGTTTATATAGGGCTAAAGAGATAGGGTAGGTTGAGGATTAGGGGGAGATGGTTAAGGGATCCTCCCATTAGGTTAGGAACCGAAATGCCACCTCACCTAGAGTCTAGGGATAGGTATCCACCTCAACAAACCTATAGAAAGACCTCGAGACTCCCCAAAATAGCCTCCAACTAACCCTGTCGCACCCTGGTAGAGGAGACAGAGCGCCAGAGAGGGTCAGGCGCACCCTATAAGAGGATAAAGTGCTCCAGTGTATCACCCTAGCTGACCACTAGTTGCGCCACTGCACCTTAGATGAAGGAGAAGTGGGCCAACCTACTCAGCAAGGTCAACCGGGCAGGGATAACCTCCCTGTTTGAATGCGTTTTAGCCCAGTATGAGTTTAGGGGTTAGAGCAAAGAGTTTACACAATGGTCATGATGATGACTCTAGGTCTTGATAACGACATTTGCAGATTGGTCATGGGGACGACAGTAGGTCATGATAACAACACTTATGACACTTGCACAAGGGTGACAATATGTTGGTGTAACACCTTTGTAGTTCACTTGTCCAACTTAGACATATTCACCTTATCACTATTCATGGAAAAATATATAGGGACAACCTTTGCCTATGCCTTACTCAACAACATTATGTGTAATAAATGTGCCAAGATTGACTGATGATCATATTCATCATGACCTAGTGTGTCCATCCATGCCAAATAAAATCACACCCGACATTCCCAACTTTGCAGCGAAACCTAATGAAGATGGCAATTTCCATGTATTTTCCTTTTTATTGTGGCATTCTTTGGTATGATTAAACCATGATTAATACATAAAGTTAAGACTTCCAAAATAGAACATAATAGTTTCTTGTTGGCATAACAGAACAATTTCTTGTTGTCGAGAAATGGCTCTAATGGAGACACTTTCTTTCTCAAAATTGTAATTTATTTTTGCAAACCATAAGCTCAGCATAATCCAATTGACTTGGAATTACCAACTCTGCAACTTTCCTATAGTTTCTTATACATTGTAGGTGTTTTGAATAATTTTTTATCTTAAACTAATAAATTAAAAACAAGCCTTCAATAAATTTTGGATTCATTCATCCTATCGCTCATTGCCAAATGTTGCATCATAACCTTCACCATTAAGCCTCTCATTGAAACTATGAAATGTGATTTATTTTCCTTGAATTGATCTAACCTTATTTTAGGCCACCCTTATCAATATGATTGTGGTGCAAATATAAGAGTAGATGTGGAACTTCCATCCTCACTTAAAATACATCAAGTGGTAAAAATTCACATTTTCTACACCAACCTCCATTTTAGGGCACCCTTCTTAAATTCCCATACATTGTTACCCAAATATTGCATGCCTCGGAGACATTGGCTAAAGGTCTCTACAAAATTCCGTAATTTGAAAATCGAGTAATAGACACGTTGGAGGGTGCATAGGGATTCAATGCCCATGGATTTGTTGCATACTACCTGTTTGGATGCCAATGGCCTCATTAGGTGCTCACGGTAAGCACACCAAGTGCTTAACATCCAGCACGCCAAGTACCAATAGTACACCAGATACTGTACTCCAAGGCCATAGATATTTCTTTGAGCTCTTTTTTAGAACCAGACTGAACTTGGGAAACGAACCCCTTTCTTTTCATTTTGTGTTATTTTTATAAATTATTTCCCCCCTTCTTGAATTCTAGAATTCTTTTTCTTTTCTTTTTATTAATTAAGGAGAATGATTAATTAGGGTTGCATTGCCTTTCATCAAGGGTATTCCCCCTTAAATGTTCAATTACACTTTATTCTTAACATTTCCCCTTTATGTACATTACTTTTATTTATTAACTTACTCTTGCTTAGGTTTAGGTTCTCCCCTTAGTGGAATCACAGCTTGTATCTTCTCTCCGATACTATTTGACTCTAGTGGAGGCACCATAATCACCTGCATACTTATTCATAAAAATTATAACATAATCCATCATTGTCTTTATCTAATTAACTAGTTGTTCAAACATAATTCAATTATTACATCAAAATTGCAGGGAATAAAACTTGGGGTATTACATTCCCCTCTCCCTTAAAACAACATCATCCTCAGTGTTTTCAAGATTGGAACTTTTAACTTGGAAACATAAATGGATATTCCCCCTCATGACATCTTCCATTTCCCAAATGGCCTCATCAGGCTCGAAATGTTTCCATTGCACTTTTACTAGTGCAATGGTTTGGTTCCTGAGTTGAACTTCCCTCTTTCGTAGGATGCACAAAGGTTCGAAATGGAATTCCCCTTCTAGTTCCACCTGTACAACTTACCAATCAATCACATGTTTAGAGTCATGTACATATTTCTTTAACAATTAAACATGAAGTCATTGTGTACTCAACAATAGCTGGTAGTGCGAGCTGATGTGCCGCTAATCCAATATGAGCCAGTATCTGGAAGGGTCCACAAAATTTGGGATCTAACTTGGTACATCTGCCCAAATTTAATGAACTCTTCTTTGGTCTGACTTTCAAGTACACATGGTCTCCCATTTGAAATTCTATGTGCACTCTTTTCTAGTCTACATTTTTTTTTGTCAGTCTTGTGCTTCCTTCAAGTTTTTTTTTACTTTGTTTACAATTAGTTCCATTTCTTTAAGCATATCAGGCCCCAACATCATTAGATTTGTAGGGTTGTCCTAGTTGATTGGTGTGTTACATTTATGGCCATATAAGACTTCAAAGGGGCTAATCTTAGTTGAATCTCAGTTACCATTATTGTATGTGAATTCAACTAGGTGTAGGTAGTCTTCCCATTTGGTAGGTTTGTCCATTACATACACGCGAAGCATGTCTTCGATTACATGATTGCTTCTTTCTATTTGATCATCTATTTGTGGATGGTAAGTGGTGTTGAAACTTAATTGGGTATCCAAACCTACAAATAAATATTTCCAAAAATTTGATGTTAACTCTGTATCTCTTCTGATATATATTTTTTGATATGCCATGGAGTCTGAAAATTTCCTTCATAAAAATTTATGCCAAATTAATGGCCTTGAAAGTGGATTTAATGGGAATGAAGCGAGTTTCCTTACTCAGTTTATCAATTACGACCATTATGGCAGCATGTTGTCTTTGTGTTTTTGGAACATCTATTATAAATTCCAATGATATCACCTCCCATTTCCATTCCGGAATTGGAAGAGGTTGTAATAGTCTAGCTGGATGTTGGTGTTCAACCTTCACTTACTAACACTCTAAACATTTAGATAAGTATTCAACTATTTCATTTTTCATTCTTGGCCACTAGTATGATTTTGCAACATGTGTAATTATTTTATGGTAACTTGGATGACATGAATAAGGCCTTTTATGAGTCTAAAACTCCAAGTACATAAAATATGTTTTTGAACAAAAATCCTTCTGAATTAATACTAAAATGTTCAGGTTGTTGAACAACAGCTTCAAATTGCATTTTTTCTACTGTTTTCCTATAGAAATCATCATTTTTAAGGGTTTCCATAAGCTGGATTTTTAAATATGACTTCCAATTGCTCACAATAACAACATTCATTAAGTGTATTCTTCTACTTAATGCATCATACACCTTGTTTTCTTTTCCTTTAATGTGTTTTATTTCAAAGTCATACTCACTTAGGAAGGCCAACCACTTGGATCGTATAGCATTAAGGTTTGGTTTCTCAAAGAATTATTTAAGTCCCACACTATAGGTTAGTAGGAGGAATCTTCTACCCATCAAGTAATGGTGCCACATTCTCATGGCATGAATGATGGATGCTAACTCAAGATCATGAGTAGCATAATTTCATTCATGAGTTTTCAATTTCCTTGACTCATAGCAGACTACGTGGTCTTTATGTTAATCTTTTTTATTTATTGTAGCGAAGAAAAAGCCTTATTTTTTAGTATTTGTTGTTTCTTTAGTTCTATTAAAGATTCTTTTTGACCGCATATTATTGTTTCAACGAGTGCTTGTTGAAAAATCAAACATTTTTATGCTTTGAATGATAAATGCTTAGTTGTAGCCTTTCTACTTTGAAATGATGTTTTCACAAAGAAAATAAAAAAATTAGACTTAGTTTTGGAAGTTGTTCATTTCTACTAAGAATTTAATTTCTTAGCTATTGTACACACCACCAGTGCACATAATCACTCCCTAAATCAAACTATCGCTTGGTTCATGCTGCCAGTGAAGCCTTAAAGTTAACTTTAACTCAACAAATATTAACCTCATTTGACGACCGAAAAGAATTTAGTAGTTAGGTTCAGACATTGGGGATAGGCATCCAAACAACACCCCCTTTGTCATATACATTTGAGACATAGTTGTTGTCTTCTAGGGTACCAAAATACTCTTTGATTAGCATGGTTGACACCAATTTACCGAGGGGCCTCTCCTCTAGGAGGGAAAGTAGAAATATTAGTTCTGAAAGTTTGGGTGGAATGTCGCTCTCCACTTTGCATTGAAGGACACCAACTCGTTGTTCTCTTCGTGCATGCCTGGCTACCATACCGGGTGTGCAACGACCAAAAAATTAAAGCTGCGGGATACCTTTCCTGACATGCTTTGACTGAGGTAGCTTAGTTTCCAGTCTTTACTAGGACTCTTGTACCTGGGATCCATCTCGGTAGAGGGATATCCCTTATCCATTTGGTTATCCATTTCGTATTGCCTGACTACGTATTTCATCACCCTGTAGGAGATACAATTTGTGTGAGCTTCCATATCTTTTATTTAGGCGTTTGCATGCTCCTATACCCCTCAGGTTAGTGAGTATTTTTCTTTTTAGGACTGTTGTCTGTTGGTATTCTGACCATTTCATTATCGCTCCCCCTGTTGTAGTACGCTATTGCAGTAGGAGTTTTTGAGCTTGTTGTTGGCCTGAGTG
The DNA here is from genome assembly GCA_027924585.1 of Larix kaempferi. Classification (NCBI taxonomy): domain Eukaryota; kingdom Viridiplantae; phylum Streptophyta; class Pinopsida; order Pinales; family Pinaceae; genus Larix; species Larix kaempferi. The sequence continues at coordinate 323,535 of BSBM01001557.1, read as the reverse complement.
TCGTTTTTATTACCAACTCTCCTTTTGTACACATGGTTGCACTAGTATTTTTTAGTGTGTTTTCAATCCACATCCCCTTACAAATTACACACTCGTCACCATTGATTCCCCGAGACACTCTCGCCGACTACGGAGGAAGTCCCCACAGTACAGTCCATTGGACCCCCCTCACCGTACACCTGTGCGACGCACAACTTCGTCACCAGATTTTAATCACGACGACCCCTATTCCACATTTGACTCCTCTTATCCGAATACACCCACACACACATTGCCATGTAGTCCCATGTCCAACATGAATCCTAACCCGTTTTACAAAGGGATTGTTTGCGACGGACCCACCAGTGGCCCCGTTGCTACTTCAGCTTCCATTCCAGGTGTGGGGTACATTGGACCCTCCATTCCTAGTGCTACGGGACCCACTATCCCAAGTGCCACAAGACTCACCATCCCCCGAGCTAATGGAAACACCCCCACTACTACAGTGCATCTCGTTGTTGGGTCCATACCAATAGGTAGTGGGTCCATCCTGACCACCGTCCTTGGGACCACCAGTGGTACCCTAGGGGGTCACAGGCCCTTCTGTTCATTTCCCTACACCCCCCATGGGTGGTTCCACCATCTCGGTTATGCCTACCCTCAACGCACCACTTTTCAGCGGAGGTGGCCACACAATAGCCAACATGGCTAGCACGCAGGTCATCCCGTTCATGTCACATCCTCTTGCAAGTTTTCCATTCATGGCCAATCTCAACCTCCCCGACTTGGCCAGATTGACCAACGACCCGATCCGACATGATCCCACATCGCCTCCCATGCCTACCAATCTCCCTTCGGACATTCCTAAGTTCGAGGGAAAGGGTGGTGAGGACCCCCAGAACCATATCATGTCCTTCCACTTGTGGTGTTCCTCTAACTCCATAGTGGACGACTCTATTCGCTTACGCATTTTAAAACGGACATTCACTGGCGTTACAACCAAGTGGTATATTGACCAACCCCATGGGACGCATTCCACCTTTGCATCCCTCGCTTCGACTTTCCTGCAATTCTTCCAGCTACCAGTTCATTACGACGCTACTGTTGAGATTCTCCTATCTTGTAGACAGAATACGACCACCCATATCACGGATCATATCCATGAATGGCGTAGACGCCGCAGTTTGTGTAAGATTAAGTTAGACGACCGCATCTTTTTAGATTGGTTATTGAAATCTCTCATACCAACCATCGCTAAGGATGTGGCATTTGAACAACCCCAGACCGAAGAAGAGGTTATCCTTAAATCCCAGTAGTTCGACCTTATCTACACCCAATCGGGCTACCTATACACCATATTACCCGATGCCCCGCACGGCAATACTTCTCAGAATGAAACATTGGGGGCATCCCATGCTGCAGATGGCATCATCGGCCACATTGCATCCACTGACCAACCCCCCGTGCACATGCCTCCAGCACCCGCGCAACCCGCTATGGGCTGCAGTCCCAACTTTTCACGTACAACAACTCATTTTGAAGAAACACATTCGTATGTGCCGCCGGCCCACAATGCTTAAACATATGGGCCCACATACACGACACCTAGCTATGCTCATAACCATCAAGCGTACCCCCCTCCTATTGCCACACCGGATTACTACCATCCACCGCCCACTCCCGTTCCCCCCAACCTCAAGCTCCCCCTACCTATTATCCACTGCAGGCAACCCCTACACCCGCCCAACTTCAGGCTCTCCCTATACCTTAATGATAGGTTTACGCTCAGTAAAACCAGCAACCAAACCAACCCACCCCCAACAACCAACAAGGCCAATAATATATAATACGCGAACGGAATCGCGGAAAAATTCAACGCCAGGGGATGAGAGGAGCTCCTCCTCCTAACCCTCGGGTTAATAATGGCCCCAATCCCACGAATCAAGACCCCAATCAACCTCCCCGACAAGGTAAGAACCCACACTTGTGAACCAATCATCCTTATTCCTTTTGTAATGTTTATGGCCACTACACTCACCATTGTCCGCACTTGACTGCAATCCGCCAGCTTTGGGACAAGGCTAACCACCGCAATACTATCGTTGCCCCTCAAACACAAACTCAACCACCACAAACCAAACAACCTACTATGGTGTTGCAAAACCCCTTACCCATGCAAGGGGTCATCACTACGCAACCTGTGAAATTGCAAAACACCCTACCCACGCAAGGCGTCCTCACCACACAACCACCCGCCACCTACGGCGCATCCACAAGTCAGGTCTCTAAGTCAGGAGTTCACCACCTCCTAATGATGTCATCGACCGATGTCAATCTCCAGACTCGTCGTAACCAATATGGTTCGAATAAGAAAACTATACATGCAGATAAGGCGACCACATCAACCCTCGTTGACCAGTCATTACGCCTTCGACCACCACCGAACGAAGGAGCCCCCAAAACCCCCAAATTCCCTCCGCATCACATTATTAATAACCCCAATGCTCGTGCTGCCCCTAATTATAACATCGTGGATGAATTGGCCAAGTCCCCCACTGCCATGTCAGCCTTGGAAGTTCTAAAAAACTACCCAGGACAACGAAAAGCATTGCTATCCGCGTTAGGTGCAATCGACCTGTCGAACTCACGATTGATGGCATTCGACTTAGATCAATTAGAACCTCGCATTCCTTCGTCTATTTCATTTCAGATCTCAGTTTCGATCTGAAACCTAGTTATACACCAATGCATAGTCGATGAGGGTGCCTCTACATGCGTCATGTCCACGCTTGTATGGAAAAAACTAGGATCCCCTCCTTTGCAAGCGTCAACTGCGGCCTTTGAGCTTATGATGGTCACGTAGCCCAACCGTAAGGCTTGCTTGCCAACATCCCCGTCCAACTAGTCGACAAAAGCATCTTGATTGACATCGAAGTCATAAATTCTTAGCTCGACTACAACCTTCTTTTAGGACGCAACTACATGTATGCCATGAGGGTTGTTTCCACATCTATGTTCCAGCTGATGATGTTCCCTCATGAGGGATGGGTCATCAAAATTGACCAATTGACTTATTTGACCCTAATGCGCCCGCTACGCTAGATAACGTCCTCCCTATGGTTGACAAACATGTACTTGGCGTATATGCCCCTTTGATTTCCACTGTGGGACCAGGTCTTTATTTTGAGGCCCCCATGGCCTTTACATTTACAACTTTTCCCCCACCTCCTCCGGTTGTCGAGATATCAGACTTGTGCACCATTTCATCAGGAAAATCAGTCCATGAATCACAACCCGCCACTCGAGCCATAGTTCAACCCCAATCACCATTGATACCTAGCCATGTGGGTGCCACCCCAATCCACACAATTCCCTTTTTGTTTCCCCCATCAGGAGTGGTAAGCATGCCCTTCATGGCAACGTTGAATATCCCAGGATTGACGTTGGGGCTACTCATTTGGTACTTACTTGTAACCAATCCTAACTCGACCCCACAAGTCATACTTCAACCGGTCCAACCGATTAACACTGTCAATCATCCACCCCCTGGTGTGTCAACAGTGAGTTCTTCCAACCCCGCTCCCAAGTTGTCCAAGAAAGCTAGGGGCAAGGCCACAAAAACTGACACCTCGGCCACCGCGAACAAAGTCGTGAACCCCCTCCTCCAAAATGTGCTTTGTGCGATACTTTAGGTCACGCTACCCATAATTGTCCGCACTTGCCCAATCTCCGCACTCATATGCAGATGTTGGATGATACCGAGAACATTTCGATTGTCTAATTGTCAACCCCTCCCCAACCGCGTAACAAATCTTTTTGCACCAATCAGTCTTGCGTGGTTTGTGGCATATATGGCCACTATTCCCACCATTGTCCCAACTTACCAGAGTACTGGTTAGTGCTCCATGAGTTGCTACAACCATCCTTAGAGTCCTCGATCACAATAATTGATGAGATCCACCCCCTAACATCCTCATAGGCCGAGTTGAACACCATTTACATGGTTTCCATTGGTGACTCCTCCATCCCTTGCATACCCAACACGATAGCTTTTAATCTCTCCACGCAGTGCTTTCATAGCGAAAAAGAAATCCTTGAAGCACTAACTAAACCCAATTTCCCTTGGGATGACATGCATCATCGAGACTATTTCCTTTATGACGAGTCTATGTTAGTTTCGGCCTATCAATTCTCGGTTGATTCCAATGATTTTATCCACGGCAATGTGGATTGGTTTTGAAACCCCATTCTAGCTCCCGACGCCCTCGGGGAAGGCAACATGGCCAACATCTCACCTACCATCCAAGTGGATATATCTGTCAAACCCGATGTTGTTGAGAATATCACGTTAGGCGCATCATGCACCGCCAACGAAGTTGTTTCCTATAAGAAGCTCTTTCAAGAGTTCTGTGATGTCTTCGCTTGGTCTTATACTGAGATTCCTGCCCTTAACGCTTCCATCGTAGAGCACCGCATTGACACTTGGACTGACGTCACACCCGTCTTCCAGAAGCAACGGTCGATACACCCTTCCAAAATGCCAGCGGTAAAAGCTGAAATTGAAAAATTGCGTCAAACGGGTTCATTTACCCCATCGCATACACCACGTGGGTGTCCAACACGGTGTCGGTTAACAAAAAACAAGGCACCATTCGCGTCTGTACCGATTTTCGGGATTTGAATCTAGCATGCCCCAAATATAACTTTCCTACACCTTTCATTAATCAACTGACCAATGCATGCACGAGCCATGAGGTTCTATCCTTTATGGACATTTTCTCAGGCTACAACCAGATTCAGATCCATAAAGAAGATTAGTATAAGACTGCGTTCACCACTCCATGGGGCACCTTTGCTTATCACGTCATGCCCTTTGGTCTTAAAAATGTTGGAGCCACTTTTCAACGAGCCATCACTTTTTGCTTCCATGACTTGGTCCATACCATCCTTGTATACTCGGACGATCTCGCCGCTCAATCCAAGAAACATTTAGACCACCTGGACGACCTCTAGCAAGTCTTTTTGCGTTGTCACAAGTATAACATCCACTCGAACCCCCTCAAGTGTGTGTTTTTTGTTCCTGTTGGTCAGTTATTGGGATTCATAGTGTTAGCACTCAGATTTTACCCTTTGGTTGTGGAAGGATAAACCTAAGGTAACTGTTTCAAACCAACCTTTAGGAGGGAAACTAGCCTTTTCCCTAGCAGAGAGGGCTCTCTCAAAAATATGTAAATGGATAAAGATAATAACTAGGGGGTTTTTCAAAATAAGTAATGTGTTTGAAATTCACACAAGAATCATTGGGCATGGAGTCGAAACTATGAAATTTATAGACCAGCAAATAAACAACAATAAATATTTTCACAGAGGCAAGGTAGTCGTCACATTACATTCAAAGCTTTTTGCAGGTGATTTAGAAAGAAACATAGACAGTCCATCAATAATGGGCACCAAGAGATGAATCCACTATCAATTTTAGAGAAATAATGGATACTCAGATCCGATAAATCAAGGCATAAAACATATGAATCTCAATTTATTATAAACTTTCATCTGAGCATAGAAGATGTGACACAATGGAAACTATAACGAAGAAAAGTAAACATGCACATATAAGAAAAGAAAAATACAAACTGTAACTTTGATCAACACATGAATCTCTGATATTGTCAAGATATGTTATTTTCTGTCTGGCTCTCTTATATCAAAAATATATCCTCCCGATACAAAAACTCTTGTCTTTCAAAAGGTTTCCAACCCTTTCAAAAATAACTCACATTGTCTTTTATACAAAACTTCTTCGAAGCAAAACCTAACTGCTCTTTTAACTAAAACTAAAATAACTTTAACTAATTTTTCCAAATGTCAATTAAGTCAAAAATTTTACAAAATTATTACAAATAAAATTCTTCAAAAGTCTTCATTTTGCTGATAATTTGCTCGATGAGCATCTTCAAGGACAAAGGGTATACTTCATTTTTCCAAACTTTTCCACATAGCTCCACTGGTCAGCAGTAATAGTTTCGTACAGTGTCATTTATTTTGCTAAGACTTTCAGCTCCACACTTTCTTCATTTGACATAGGAAGGATTTCCTCGCTTAGGTTCTTCAACATATCCATGATTTCGAAATCTTTTGCAAGCTTTTCTAATAAGATCTTACCTGTAAGAACATGAGTCAATTTTTGGAATTTATCATGATTCATTCTTATTGCAAATAACAAATTTTTGTAATCATTCTGGGAAATCAATTCATCATTTTCATTCCAAAAAGGAGGTAATCCTTTTTGGAAGACTTTCTCGAACTTTTTCTTGAAATCATCAACTTGTCTTTTCATTCCTGCACACCGAGCTTCGACACTTTCCAGATGGGTATATTTTCCTAATATCCTTCTCACCCAAGCGATCACTGAAATTCTATTTCTAATTCCCAATGTATTCAACTCGTCTTCTAATAAAGTTCTCAAGAAATCCATGGCATTTCGAGCTGTCTCTTTTGGTCTTTTGCTCAAATTTTCTCTTACTGCTGTACAATTCTGTAAGGCTTCTTTTATTGTTTTTTCCTTTGCTTTTACAAAATTTAAATAAGACTTGAGACTGACAGTTCTCTCAATGATAATATCCCAAATCATATGCTTGCATCCTTGCATTGGGACTTGTCCGATCACCTGAGAAGTGAATCTTTGATTTGTATCTAACAGCTCCTTCTTTTTGTTTTTCAATCCCTTTATTTCTTCATCTTTCTTCTGATTCTATTATTCTAACTTCCATTTCTCTTCTTTCAATTCTTTAATTTCTACTTCTTTAAGACTCACTTGAGACATGGACTGCACAAGGTTAGCTATATTAGTTTCTTCGCTCACCTAGTTGGTACTTGATTGTTGTTGACCTAAACTGTTAGCTTTCCTTTCAAATCTTCAATTTTATTTTTCAAGCTCATTTTGTCTTTCTCCCACTCTGCTTCTTTTTCAGCAAATTTTAACAATTCTGCTTTACTATCACTGAGTTCTTTAGACAAAGCTTCTTTTTCTTGTTCTAATTTTGTTTCCTTAGGACCCTGGATTAGTTGAGTATTTGGAATTTTCATCTTCTTTTGTAAAGCTTGAATCATATTATCTTTTTCTATCAACAATTGTTTGCTTGCCTTGCCTCCGCCATCACTCGCAATCAAGTCAAATTGTAATTTTTTGACTTGTTGTCGGTGATCTTTATTTTCTAGTCTTTCTTGTTTTAATTGACTATCCATTTTACTTACAATACCTTCCAATTTAGCAACTCTCAAAGTCGCTTGTACAAAATCCTCCTATATCACCTCTCCTATCTGCTTGTACAATTGGATCTTATCAGGCACCATTATTTTCTTCAAATTAACCTTTATCTCAGTCATTTTTTCTTCAGTTGATACTGCCAAGTTTAAAGTGTTTTCTTTGATACCTCTACTTGTTACTAAAGTAACATCTGAACGTGTTAAATCTCTAACTTTTGGCAATAAACTATAAATCATTTGGGAAGAAGCCTGTTTATTTTGCTCGTATTGCTTATACATTTCAAGTCTGGATTGAAATCTACTTATATCTCCATCCTCCTTAACTTCCTGAAAATTATATTCCTGTACTTGGACCTCTGGGGCTGAAAACTCTTCTTTTTTGCAACTTTCATTATCTGTTGAAACAATCAATTCTTGTTGTGTCTCAATTTTAAGTCTCTTTTCTCTATCTTTTTCTTCATCATCTACATCCATTATTTCTTGCAAACTTCTTTTTTCTCCAACTTCCACAGTGTTTGGTATACAATATGTCTCTATTGTTGATTCTATTAAAATAACATCTTCCACCTGTAAACTTGTAACTGCTTCGTCATCAGATTCATACCGCAACAAATTTCTTCCCTTTGACAATCCCTCTGTTTCTTTGTGTTCAAAAGCCTTAGTATTATTATTCTTTCTCTTCTCAGAAATGATATGCAGAGGATCATATTCAACTGCTACATCTTTCTTGAATTCCATACTTTCCAACAACCTCTTCACATCCGACAAAGCATGTTTACTTTTTACAATAAATGGGCCTATTTTCCACGGATATTTCAAATCAAAAGCTTTCTTGAACTTCAGGAAATGTTCATCTTCTAAAATCAATTTATGTCTAACAAATTCCAAGGTGAAAAATCTTAAAGTTAAGAAGGCAGGCAGCACATAAGGTTCGTGTACAAAACCGTACAATCTAATCACTGTGTAATCTTTAAATAAAAACCAATCTCCCACTGCTACTTCCTCCTTCAACTGCATTAGGGACTTCATTTCTAGCAAAACCGTTGGTAGTTTTTCCCCAAAAATCATTCTATATACTTCAGATAAAATATAATTCATATAATTGAACATATTATCATCCAAAGTATCTGTGTAAAGTATTTGTGAGAGCTGTAACTCTTCTAGACTGCTAAACATGACCAATTTCATCAATTGTGACTGAAACCTGAACTGTCGTGTGTTGGAGAAACTTGTCAACTGTGAGTTAATACTTTCTGTTAAAAACTCTTCAAACTTGAGACTCGGCACCGAATCATACTCAATTCTGGGCAAACCAACACTTATTGTGAATAATAAACTCAACTGTAGCTCAATCACCAGCATATCAATATCAAGACCTAACAATTGGGCTATCAAGGAAAGAACCAATTGAGTATTGTCATTGAAAAAACTAACATCTAAATGGTATGTAGTACTTTCAATTTCCAAGTCGGGTTTAAGATAGGTGGTCAAAAAATCTTGTCGACTCTCAGGAGAAAGCTGACGATACAGGGTGACGATTGATTCTTCAGAAAAAACTTTCAGACTCAGATGCTTGGGACACAGGGATTCCAAAAGAACTGTTGACAACTGACGGCTTTATGGAACAGACAATTCTAGTCTTCTGAGCATTCATAATGACTTGCTGGGATTCAGAATAATTAGACGCACACCAGGATACTGTCGTGCCCACTATATGCCAGTTAATTAAAACTTAACATGCAAAGTGCTAAACATAAATTATCAACCCAAGGAAGTCTTTTATTTCAAAGCTATCGTGCAAAATATATGCGAGTACAATTTCTACCTAACACTGTTGATCTATTGGTATGCAAATCATAACTGTTGTAGACTAGATCACACCTGCTTGAAAAGAAATCAATCTTCAGCCTATTCATAAAATCACACTGTAAATCTAATCACACTTCAACAAAATAAATTATCATGAAACAAGATCTAATTACATACATCTAAAAGAATTGTTATGTTGGCCAATGATCTACCAAATGAATTATCAACACAACAATTATGGCAGATCTAATGAATGAAAGCATACAACTATGATAAGCTTAATGAAGGAAAGCATGAACGAATTAATAAGTAGATCTAAACAATAACACACTTACAATTAACACTACCAGCATCTGCTCAGGGAAGAGGGCCCTTCCTCCACTGAGCAGATCTGGATCTCCACAATGAAAGTCTACAACTCCAGAATTAAGAAACTGCCAGCATGTATTATCATAATGGAAAAATTACAACAGATCTGGATCAAATCCTACATCATAACATTGTGTTCTCTCCTATCTTGCATCTCCTATCATCCATCTCCTATCCTGCCTAATCTATCATGCTTAATCCCTATCAACCCTCTTCTCAATGAGATTGATTACATATTTATACATAAAATTATCTCATGGAAACGAAGAACTGAGCCCCCAACTTGTGATCTGCAACAGCTAGAACACGGCCGTAACTGTTGGCAACTTTGGAACCGGCCGCAACACCAAATCTGGAAAATACCCTCTCGAAAAACCACCTACATATCGCAAACCGTAGCTTTTTTTGATGATTTCCTCGCGACTCAGGTAAATGAGGATGTTACGCACAAAACCCATATCTCGGATTTTTGAGATTCATTTCCATCTGCCCGCAAATCAAGACGCGAATCAAGGTGTTCTTATGTGGCATGCGTTTTTTGTTAAGGCTGTAACAGCTGGCTATGAGCATCCTGTACATGACAACTCACTCCACAAACCATCATTAGTAAAATTATGCATAATAGTCTTTTAATTCATCAAAGATAAAAGAAAATAATCACTATTAACCACTTAAAAGATCAATGGAAGTAGCATGTTGTTCAATGCGCAGCTACAACAAATGGATGAAAAATGGAATGACAAATGAGAAATAATGGTAAGAAAATGGATGAAAGGTATGTCAATAAATGATGGAAAAATGGACAATTCCAGGGCCCAACAGATACGAATTCAAGGAAAGGCATAATTTGGTCAAGGCAGAACCGTATAAAGAATGATTGAAACACTCTATCTACATCTATGCCCTCCATATGCAAATTTTTAATATTCTTTTAATTTCAGGAACAGGCAGCTGAATTTCCGTATCAAACACATTAAAATCCCTATCTTCCAAAGCGGTCTTAACCCTAACACTACTAAGACTTGGATCTTCTTCCATTTTTTATTATAAACAAGTATAAATTACTGACAGCACTGGTTACAAGACCCTACCTGTCACTGAAATTATCTGAGAATGACCTGCCCTGTGGCCTTCTTCGTCCTACACACGTCCGGAAGTTTCTGACTCCGACAACTTCCAAGAACAAATGTCAACTTGATGTGCTCATTGCTATATATAACCTTCCTTCATTATCTTTCGTCTTATTTACCAGCGGTCAATTTCCTCATCCGTCGATCTCTCGTGCGGCAATCTTAGCCATTGGATTTGATGTTCTTTTAACGCTTTGACAATCTTTCCCCATCAACCGTCGGATTTCCCTCGTCTTTTGATCTCTGCCGTTCATTATTTGGCACCATACTTTTATCATAGTGGTTTCGTGGATTTCTAAAATGGTTTTTCATTACCACTTCCATTCCTTGTGACAAGTTATGGCTTTGACACCTGGCAAGTTGTCTTGCCTTTCACAACCACTTTTCCTCCTTATCACCTGCGCTTCTTTTATATGCGTCGATCACCCGGATCGTTGATCAACCATACAATCATCTGGACCGTTGCTTGCTTTACTGCACTTGCGCTCTTTGAAACCTTCTCTTTAACGGCTGGATTCCTTGAACACTGATATAAGTTGTCCACGTGTTTTAACATAACACTCATCGCACAACACTCAAATGGGTTTACAATACCACCTTTCTTCTTTGTGACGTATTTCAAAGGTGACACGTGGTAGGTTGTTTTGGTTTTCGCAACAACTTACATCCTTTTCATCTCCGCGCATGTTGGCAATGCGACAACAAACAAGGACTGCCGATCTCCTGCTTGCACCCAATCAACGGTGCATCTTGCACGACGGTTAGCGCTTATAATATTTACTTTCGGACTATGCCTTTTGGTGTTCTTTTGCTTATTTTGGTTGATTTTTGCATGTTTTCTTTTGAAATTTCTTTTGTTTTCCCCTTAATACCTTCACTTACAACCATTTGATCATACCTTAACCCATAGTCACAAAAACAAGGACACTTTAAGCTTTCTCAAGAAAATTTCAAGACATCTTACTATTACACATCATCACTTGTGTTGCAAAAACTAGGTGTTAACACATAGTTTTCCAGAAAGGGATCACAGTTGACCCTTTGAAGGTCCAAGCCATTCTCGACCTTCCATCACCCCGCACATTGCACCAATTGCAAATCCTTCAAGGCAAGGCCAATTTTCTCCACCGCTTCATTCTGGACTATGCCACAAAATTCCATGGTTTCTTACTCTTGCTTCGAACCAACATCCCCTTCGTTTGGGATGAACAAACACAAGCGACTTTCAACGCATCGAAACACACCTTGACTTATGCTCCCCTGATCTCACCACCCGATTTCTCGAAGGATTTTATCCTTTACGTTTCGACATTCGAACATGCCATTTCAACAGTGTTAGTCCAGGCAGATAGTCCTCGTTAAGAGCACACCATCTACTACGTGAGTCAGACATTGTCCGGCCCACCGTTGCACTATCCCCATGAAGATAAAATGGCCCTCGCCGTCATCTTTTCGGTTCAAACGTTGCGCCACTATATTCTTATGAGCCAAAATACAGTAGTGGTATACTCCAACCCCATGGTCTATCTCTTGAGCCGTCGACTCATTCAAGGCAAAGTGTCTAAATGGATCGTGATCCTTCAAGAGTATGATCTTGAATTCGTCACACCCAAGAGTACTAAGTCTATTGCCTTGGCACAACTTATGACTGAATTACCCTCTTTGTCGGTGTCACATCCGATCACAATCAACATGCCGAACGAACACTTGTTCACCATTTCGTCAGATGACCCGTGATATGGAGACATCCTCGTGTATCTGCGCACGCAAAAGTTTCGATCTCAACTCAATCACAATGATTGACGTCGCGTTCGCCATCAAGCCTCTCGTTACCTCGTAATCAACGATGTCCTTTATCGACGTGGCGTCGATGCCTCACACATGACGAGGCCGAGCAGGTCTTGAATGAATGTCATAGCATAGCCTGCAGTGGCCATTTTTCGGGAATGGCCACTACTCAAAAGGTCATCCAGGTCGATTATTTTTGGCTGACTCTTTTCACTGATTGCATCACAGTGGTCAAACATTGTCGTAATTGTCAGCTCTTTACCCCTAAAGCAAGGACCCCTCCCGCACTGCTCCATCCCGTTGTCACCATTGGTCCTTTCTGCAAATGGGCCATTAACTTCATGGAGTGTAATCCGACCTCGACCAATGGCCACAAGTACATCATCGTGGTTGTCAACTACTTCACTGAGTGGGATGAGGCCATGCCTACATTTAACTACCAAGCCGAGACCACGACATGTTTTTTCTTTAACCATGTCAACACGCATTTCTGGGTCCCCAAGAAACTTGTCTTGGACCATGACAAACACTTTGAAGATGTCATATGGAACGCTTTGTCCACCCTTTTTAAATTTGAACACCAATACACCTCCTCCTACTACCCCCAAGGTAATGGACAAATAGTGGCTGTGAATAAGATCCTTAAGACCATGCTTCAGTGTACGATGGACAAGCATAAGTCCAATTGGCACCACATGCTCTTTCCAGCGCTATGGGCCTACAACATTTCTACCAAGACCGCAATGGCTTTTACCCCATTCCATTTGGTCCATGGCGTGGAGTCTGTTCTCCCCATCGAGTGTCAGATTCGCATATAGCCGTCGATCTCCTCCCGTATACCTCACCCCTTGAGCAGCGCTTACTTTTGATGGAATAGGCGGCCGAAAATTGTTGGGCGGCCTTACAGATGATCGAGGCCGCAAAAAATGGTCAAAAACTCATTATGATACTCACGTCCACCCCCACACCTTCAAAGAGGGTGACCCAATGCTCGTTTACGAACAATTTCACGACAAACATGGCAAAGGGAAGTTCGAATCCCTATGGCAAGGCCCATACATTGTTAAAACCTGCCTCGGCAAGGAGGCATACATCCTTGCCGATTTCGAAGGATGAACCTTAACCAACCCTTGAAACGGTTTGTACCTCAAGAGGTTTTACCCCTGACCACACCAGAGCCTTAGGTTCTAGTTGTATAGTTTTCTTTCTTTTTGTTTTGCCCTTCTTTTTACCTTTCGAGCCTTACAGTTTGCTTCCTTGATTGATACCAGATGGATCCCGCTCCCTCGATTCATCAATGCATCATTCTACCATTTACATCATTATTTCATAATCTTCCATCAATTAATTAAATATGGATCAAAATCATGTTATCAACTAATCATTAAGCCATAACAAGCACCACAACACAAGAGAACACAACACAATATAATCTTTGTAATATTTTTATATTTGATTGAATCGGCTACAACCGTTAGGGCAAATCAGCACCAACTCCTATTCCAAGGCCCAACCTGGTTTTCTTAGACCCAACTAAGAAGAATTGAGGTATCCAAACCTCAGATGCAAGACTAGCTTGCATTTACAATACAGTTCACTGTCTCAATCACTCTCATACATATCACTGTCACATCAGCTATCACTGTTACATCAACGACTTGTCTCTGTTCTGTCAAATCTGTCCACTTCAATCACTGTCATATATCTGGGATGTCAAGCTTTATCTCATATTCTTTTGTTGCTGGCATTCACATCATCAGTCTTTCCATGAGCACATCTTCATTTTGTTCATGAGCATATCAACATTTTGTCCTTGAGCATATCATTCTGCATTCTGTCCATAAGCACTTCAACCATCACATGTTATCAACATGCCATTTTTGCAGCCCCATATTATCATATCAATTCAAATAGACATCATATCCTCAATCACAAAACTATTGCCTCAATTGAGCCCGAAAATCAGAGAGAGAAAAACAAAAGATTACATCATTTATGTTCTTGTTCCTCTGTTGTTGCACCCGAAATTCTCCTCAGTCTTCTATCTCTAACCCCCAAAAAACAGAGCTCTTGCTCCTCCCGAAATTTATCTCAAAAATTCACATGAAACATATAGACTTGTCTTTCTTTTATACTTTTCTTTTCCATCAAATTTGGAGGTCGACATCCCCTTTTTATTTTATTTTATGATTAAATAAATCAACAATGATTTATTTAATGGTAGTCACCCTTTAAACAAGGAAATAACTAACATGCCATGTCATTAGCTGCCTTCCAGAATATATTTATTAAAATAAATAAATCAAATAATATTTGTTTGATGTGGCCATCCTTCCTTAAACCATGCCCTTAGTATTTGTGGGTTTGAGACCCAATCATCCATACTCTATTTTGTTTATCATAACATTACATGATTAAATAGATCAATAAAGATTTATTTTATATCCCATGTATTTTGTTGTCCTTCCATGATGCCCGCATGGGCCCTCGTCATATGCCCCTATACTCTTCCAACAAATTCCCGCACAAGACCCTAGGGATGCCCGCAAGGGCTCTCATTTATGCCTTCCATATGCCCACAAGGGCTTCACAAAATGCCTACAAGGGCTATTTTAATATGCCCGCAGGCTCCTCTATAAATGCCTGCAGGTGACATTTTCAGATGCCCACACAGGGCTTTAAACATGCCCGCATTTCCTCCTCTAAATTATGCCCGCAGCTGCCTCTCCATATGCCCACAATGCTCCATTAAATATGCCCACAGGGGCTTCTAAAAATGCCCGCACAACCTCATTAATATGCCCACATGGGCTATCTCAAAATGCTCGAAGCACCCTTAAAATTATGCCCGCATTACTTACAAAAAATGCCAACAGCAAGGGCTTGTCATCTTTGTCGTGTCCTTTTGCCATGTCATATGTTCATCCTTGCACCTTGTCATGTCACCATGTCAATCCTGTCATCACTTTTCTCAAGTCTTCATTCGTTGTCATCAAGTCATCAACCTTCCAAGTCATCAATGCTTTCCATGTCCTTGTTCTTAATGCATCTTCCACATCATCCCTTCAACAAACTTGTCCCTGTCATTGGTCCTGTCATGTCCTTGACCTTTGTCATTAATGTTTTGCTATCAATGACAACTTTGGTCATCAATATCCCCCTTTGTCATTGATGGAAACCCTCTCTTACTTTTTCTCCCCCTTTGACTGAGCTTGATTCTGTTTCTTGGGGATTATTCTTGTACTATGTAATTGATGTTCTACTATCTTGTTGGGATGCTGAGTTTTGATGTTGTTCTTCTTGCCTTAATGTTCCCCCTATCTGATATGTGGTTGTATTTGTTTGATCATTTTGTAACTTTTCACTCTCCTGCCAGCACTTCATCTTCTTCCAAAACTTTGTGGATGTTTAGAACACCTGTAGCTGAATTTAGCACATTGTTTTCCTTTCAAACTAGAACAATGCTTGATAGGATGCCACAATCTTGTCCTCAAATATGCTTCAAAATTTTAACCCTTTGGGCTTGTATATTTTTGCTGAATCAGATATCTTTGCAACAGCTAACCAAGAGTATTTTGTTTTCCAAAAAAACTTTTCAACTCCCCCTTGCTCAAAGATGTTTACTAAGCATTGTAGGGCCATATCTTGAACACAAACTTCTTAAGCCTATGATCCCAAGGTTGTTCCTAATGTAAAAGTGCATCTGCCAATTTGTCCTTAAATTGATGGTTGTCTCCTTGTAAACATGTGGACACTTTCCAATTCCACTTCCAACTCTTCGACTTCGGATGCTTTCACTTATATTCCTTTATGTCCTTTACAAAATCTTCGAATCTGCCTGACTAATTGGTGTCTACTGTAACTGTGCAAACTTCAATAGATTTGACATGATTAGTCCTACTTCAGTTGATTGTTCTCCATAAAGTCATAATCTCTCTTTTGAAAATATTCTTCATTAGCATGCCGCTATAGTAAACTGATTTTCAAACAAGGCTTATGATTTTGAATGTCATAGCCAAAAATCCTCTATTGCTCATTATGAAAATATTCCCAGTTGTTATATATATATGCTAAAAATCCTGATAACTAGTTGGATCATAATCAACTTTGTTTCCAGAAACCACTAACAATATTGCCACTCATATCCAAACTATATGTCTCAACAATCTTATAGTAAATTCATAAAAGGTAAGCATGCATCAATTTTTCACACATCAACATGTTGATCTTTGTCTGATCATACTTTTCAGAACCCATATTAGTTTCCTTCATTCACAAGATTTGACCATGAATATCTTCCTTTTGCATTCAACTCCTTGATCTTCATATATTTGCTCCTATTGTTGTCTTAGTCATCTTATAGTAACTTCTTTATTTCCACATCTTTCACATACCCGAACTTTTGACTTGTTGCTTCAACACAGGAAATCACTTTTGCTCCCCCTATCAGTATGCCACGATCCTTGGACATGTTACTTGCTTGGAGTAGCCATCATTTACCATTTGAGTTCATCCTCCAATAATGAACTCTTGGTGTACTTAAAGTCTTTGAAAGACTTTAAGTTTGGCTTGCCATATGGCAGCCATCAACCCTGTTTTGATCAATCTCTCCTATATGTAACTGCTCGGTCTTCTTCATCCATACTTGCTTCTTGACATTTGTCTTTTCAGCATTTGTTCCTTCATCTATATTGGCTTTCATTGTTGAGTTGTATGAGAAACTTCTCATGGATTGTTTCCATGTATTCCAACAGTCTTGGGCTTTATGCGTAAATCCATTGCAACTATAACATCTCATAGTACAAAAATATGCAGCAATGTGACCAACCTGATTGCATGTCCAACACCTAACTGTGTTGTTGGAACTTCCTACACTTCTTTGATCAACTTCATTCCTCCATGCCTGAGAGTATCCCTGATTGTAGGCCTTTTTTTTATGATCTTCAAATATTTATGCATTGATCTTCTTCCAAGGTTCACTAGTTCTTCTTGTAGATATGTATGAAGCACTCCTCCTTGGTTGACTTCTTTGACTTGCACATTCTTCAGATTTGTGACCAAACCCACTACAAGTGTAGCATCTTAGTGTTTGACAGGTAGAAGCAATATGTCCATCTTGGTTACATGTCCAACATCTCACTTTGTCATTGGGACCTCCACCACTTCTTCTTCTATAATCCATATCCTTCTGACCAAAGTTAGAACAAGAAAAACAATAACCATCAAATCCATTTTCATACATGGGATTTAGGTTACATCTTGGAGTTGTCTCTCTTCTTGGCTTTCTTTAAAAGTTGGGCCCAGCTTCTTGATGTATTCTTGAATTTTCAAAATTTGTGTTGTCATGTGCAGGTGTGTGGGGAGTAGCTTTGGATGATGATGGACTTGCTTCCGGAGTCTTGGGTGACCAAGAGTCATGTTCTTCTTTCTTTTCGAACCCAAGACCAAATGTGTCAAAAGAAGACCTTTGACATTTCAATATTTCATCCAATATATCTGAACTTTTGTTGAACTTCACATGTGCATTTGACTTCTCGATATTCTTTCTAAGATCAACAACCTCCATCTCAGCTTCTGATTTGTCTGCTCTTTTTCTTCCAGCTAAAGTTTCATGCCTTCTACTATTCTTTTGGCTTCCTCTAATTCAATCTTTAACTCAATATTGGCCTTTCTCGTCTCTTTATAGTTTTCACCCGCCTCTTCTCTTTCTTTTGATAATTCAGACTTCAAACTTCTGACTTCATCAATCTGATCTTCTAGCTCACTTTGTAAATTTTTGTTCTTGAGTTTTACTTTCATGAGCAAAGCCTTAGTCACCTTTTGGTAATGTTCAAATGACCCCAAAATCATTTTTCTAAGCCTTGGATTGAATTTTAGTTCAATATCCAATAGGGCACATGCAAATGCCTTCTCAACTTTTAACAAATCTTCCTTTTCATCCTCTATAAGTAGAGCTTCAACATTATCATATTCAGAATTATCTATGACATAAGAGTTCTTACTTTTGCATACATCTGAAGCTTGTTCCTGCTTTTCATCTTGCTTCTCATCCTCAGAGGTATTGACTTTTGTTTCCTGATTTTCTTTTTCAATGTCTTGTCTCCCCTTTTGGTATTCATTCTCCAATTTGAACCATAGATCTTTTGCTGAAGTGTGTTCCCCTATACCTTCTTTGATTGAAATTGGAATACCATCCAAGATAAACTTCAAGGTTGTTGTATTATCCTTCTTTGCTTCTTTTTGTGTTGTTGCTTTGCCCTTCTTGTTTGATAGAATGGGTGGATTGATCACAATCTCCCAAACTCCAAAATTCTTCAGGTAGGATTTCATTTTTCTCCTCCAACCAAAATAATCTTTCACATCAAACATAGGTACATCATTGATGAATTCTTCTTTTGGATCCATAATTGTGTCCACGGATCTCCTTCAAGCTTGCAAGCTAATGGTGAAGGCCTGCTCTGATACCAATTGTTGGACACAATGTTCACACTGAGAGGGGGGTGAATCAATGCGTAGACAAATTTAAATTCTCTCCCAACTAATAGTATCTGACCTAAGATTCATCAATGCATCATTCTACCATTTACATCATTATTTCATAATCTTCCATCAACTAATAAAACATGGATCAAAAGCATGTTATCAACTAATCATTAAGTCATAACAAGCACCACAACACAAGAGAACACAACATAGTATAATCTTTGTAATCCTTTTATATTTGATTGAATCGGCTACAACCGTTAGGGTAAATCAGCACCAACTGAAAAGAAGAGCACCAACTCCTATGCCAAGGCCCAGCTTGGTTTTCTTAGACCCAGCTAAGAAGAATTGAGGTATCCAAATCTCAGATGCAAGACTAGCTTGCATTTACAATACAGTTCACTGTCTTAATCACTCTCATACATATCACTGTCACATCAACTATCACTGTTACATCAACAACTTATCTATGTTCTGTCAAATCTGTCCACTTCAATCATTGTCATATATCTGGGTTGTCAAGCTTTATCTCATATTCTTTTGTTGCCAACATTCACATCATCAGTTTGTCCATGAGCACATCTTCATTCTATTCATGAGCATATCAACATTTTGTCCATAAGCACTTCAACCATCACATGTTATCAACATGCCATTTTTGCAACCCCATATTATCATATCAAGTCAAACAGTCATCATGTCCTCAATCACAAAACTGCTGCCTCAATTGAGCCCAAAAATCAGAGAGAGAAAAACAAAAGATTACATTATTTCTGTTCATGTTCCTCTGTTGCTGCACTCGAAATTTTCCCAGTCTTCTATCTCTAACCCTCGAAAAACAGAGCTCTTGCTCCTCCTGAAATTTATCTCAAAATTCACATGAAACATATAGACTTGTCTTTCTTTTATACTTTTCTTTTCCATCAAATTTGGAGGCCGACATCCCCTTTTTATTTTATTTTATGATTAAATAAATCAACAATTATTTATTTAATAGTGGTCACCCTTTAAACAAGGAAATAACTAACATGCCATGTCATTAGCTTCCTTCCATAATATATTTATTAAAATAAATAAATCAAATAATATTTGTTTGATGTGGCCATCCTTCCTTAAACCATGCCCTTAGTATTTGTGGGTTTGAGACCCAATCATCCATACTCTATTTTGTTTTTCATAACATTAAATGATTAAATAGATCAATAAAGATTTATTTTATATCCCATGTATTTTGTTATCCTTCCAGGATGCCTACATGGGCCCTCATCATATGCCCCTATACTCTTGCAACAAATGCCCGCACAAGTCCCTAGGGATGCCCGCAAGGGCTCTCATTTATGCCTTCCATATGCCCACAAGGGCTTCACAAAATGCCCGCAAGGGCTGTTTTAATATGCCTGCAGGCTCCTCTATAAATGCCCGCGGGTGACCTTTTCAAATGCCCACACAGGGCTTTAAACATGCTCGCATTTCCTCCTTTAAATTATGCCCGTAGCTGCCTCTCCATATGCCCGCAATGCTCCATTAAATATGCCCACGGGGGCTTATAAAAATGCCTACACAACCTTATTAATATGCCCGCATGGGCTATCTCAAAATGCCTACAGCACCCTTAAAATTATGCCAGCAGTACTTACAAAAAATGCCCACAGTAAGGGCTTGTCATCTTTGTCATGTCCTTTTTCCATGTCATGTGCTCATCCGTGCACCTTGTCATGTCACCGTGTCAATCCTGTCATCACTTTTTTCAAGTCTTCATTCGCTGTCATCAAGTCATCAACCTTCCAAGTCATCAATGCTTGCCATGTCCTTGTTCTTAATGCATCTTCCACATCATCACTTCAACAAACCTATCCCTGTCCTTGGTCCTGTCATGTCCTTGACCTTTGTCATTAATGTTTTGCTATCAATGACAACTTTGGTCATCAATCATTACATTCACACATGTCCCATGACGTCAAAATAGTGTTGCAGACCAGATGGATAACGATGTTCTATAATGTCATATCAATCACTGCATATAGGAAGTAAATAATAAAGTATGCATCATCATACCATTTTCCATTCACATGTACATACATATCATATAGGCATCATCATCACATAAAAGGCTCATCAACATCAAAAAATAAACAAAAAGTGCATATATATATGTGTGTGTGTGTGTGTGTGTGTAAATAAGAGTCATATGTGATCCATAATCACAAGCCCCATGCCCATAGTGTGGGGACGGGACCTTAACCCTTCTCACTTTTTCACATGCATGATCTCAACCATTTATTGAGGTCACATATCACTTGTATATTTGGTTTGATTTCCAAATGCACCTTTCACGCTTGGGTATTGTTTCCATGTGTACAGGTCCAAGTCGTGTTGAACTCCACTTGTTTTAGTCGACAACTGATCTCCACGGGTATAACCCTTTGACTAGCATATAGGACATCCTTGTCGTCTGAAAATTTGATGCATTTCCCTAGTTTTCTCCCTTGCGCCTGTAGGACCCCCCTCCATTTGGTCCATAGCGTGGAGTCTGTTCTCCCCATCGAGTGTCAGATTCCAGCCTTGCAGATAGTCGTCGAACTCCTCTCGTATACCTCACCCCTTGAGCAACGCTTACTTTTGATGGAATTGGCAGCCAAAAATTGTCGGGCGGCCTTACAGATGATCGAGGCCGTCAAACAAAAGTCAAAAACTCATTATGATACTTGAGTCCACCCCCGCACCTTCAAAGAGGGCGACCCAGTGCTCATTTACGATCAAGTTCACGACAAACATGGAAAAGGGAAGTTAGAATCCCTGTGGCAAGGCCCATACATTGTTAAAACCTGCCTTGGTAAGGGGGCATACATCCTCGCCGATTCCGAAGGACGATCCTTGACCAACCCTTGTAACGGTTTGTACCTCAAGAGGTTTTACCCCTGACCCCACCAGAGCCTTAGGTTCGAGTTGTAGAGCTTTCTTTCCTTTTGTTTTGCCCTTCTTTTTACATTTCGAGCCTTACAGTTTGCTTCCTTGATTGATACCAGATGGATCTCGCCACCTCGATCTATGTCGGTTTCACTGACGACACAAGTAGATGGTATCCTAACCTCGCCTCGGCGGCTTGGGTATTATATTCCCCATCACACGAGTTGATCCACCTCGACGGAGTGTGTATCGGTGCTGCCACCAACAAAGTACGATGCCATGACCAGTCTCTTGACCGCTACCCTCTAGATGGGCATTAGTCACCTTCGTGTGATTTTAGACTCCCAACTCCTTCTTTCCCAACTCAACAACTATTACCGGGTACGCGATCCTTTCCTTTTTAGAAAGTTCCTGTGCACTACACAATTGGTTAAACACTTTGAATTCATTACATTCACACATGTCCCATGAAGTCAAAATAGTGTTGCAGACCAGATGGATAACGATGTCCTAGAATGTCATATCAATCACCGCATATAGGAAGTAAATAATAAAGCATGCATCATCATATCATTTTCCATTCACATGTACATACATATCATATAGGCATCATCATCACATAAAAGGCTCATCAACATAAAAAAATACATAAAAAGTGCATCCACGTGCATATATATGTGTGTGTGTGTGCGTGTGTGTGTGTAAATAAGAGCCATATGTGATCCATAATCACAAGCCCCATGCCCATAGTGTGGGGGCGGGACCTTAACCTTGCTCACTTTTTCACATGCTTGATCTCAACCATTTATTGAGGTCACATATCACTTGTATATTTGGTTTGATTTCCAGATGCACCTTTTATGCTTGGGTATTGTTTCCATGTGTACAGGTCCAAGTCGTGTTGAACTCCACTTGTTTCGGTCAACAACTAATCTCCACAGGTATAACCCTTTGACTAGCATATAGGACATCCTTTCCGTCTGAAAATTTGATGCATTGCCTCAGTTTTCTCCCTTGTGCTTGTAGGACCCCCCTCTTCCTGAGTAGGTGGCCCCACCCAGCCACCCTTGCATTTTCCCTTGCTCGACAATAGAGCCTCATCCACATGGGTGATCGTTCTTAGAACCCCTTGCATTTGGCACCCATTCCGTTCAATCCCCTCTTAGGATCGGGAGGCCCTGTAGTTTGACATATTGAGTTGAATCCGCATGCAGTTCCTCATATCCTCGATCATTGGCCTTTCCCCGGCCTCCCATCATGGAGTTTATGTTAATCCCTTCTCTGACTCCTTAAAGAATGAAAAGATCGTCGAGCAATCTTGCTTTCTTTCATGCTCGTTAAAGTATTTGAAAGGGCGTCTATCTGGTATAAGTTTACCCCTTTTTTAGACATGGTAGACTAATTACGAAAAATGAATACTCTAGCCACTATGGCTAGAAGAGTTCTCCATTGCATACTTTTATGCTTTTTTGGGCTTTGGGGACTAACTTACGAAAAAGACCACTCATAGAGTCTTCTTTATGCTTTCAAACTCTCTAAAAATGAAAACACCAACGAGCATTCACCGTCTTGAGCTCGTCAAAATTCACATGACGGTATTGTTTCGAGCACACTTATATTCCTTCTTTGAGCTCATTAAACTATGAAGAAGGCCCAAATGGTGTTTCTTAGCACCCCTGTAGATCGCATATAGTCCCTTATTTATGCCAGCATCCCTAGTCGCCTTTGTTCAGAGTATTTTGCGATGAGTCACCCTGATGTCATCAGTACCCACCTCTCTAGGTGTCCCCCATTGCAGTCATATTTTTTGGTATCCCAGTTGTGTCCCTCTCCAAGATTCATTTCACATATGCTGCCAGGTCAACCATGCCATCATACTTTGAACAAAGGAAGTTTGAGTCCCTATTACTCAGTTGCCCTTGTATCTCCCAGCAATGTCTTGGTCCCATGTCCAATTATATCACTCTTTGGTTGTATCCCTCAAGCTTCTATCAAGGAAACATCATTGCCTTGGCAGTTGAAGTCTCCCTCTGTTGACGCCAGCACGTATATTTCAGAGGATAGACCCAGAGGTCCCTGTACCTTGGCCTCATCACCATTAGTGATGAGTTCCTGCGAACCTTTTGAGAGGAGTCCTTAGTGCCTCTTAGAAGGGTTGTTTCTCACGTACTCGACTCCAACTCCATCATCGCACCATTGAAAATCGTACAGGGTATTGGTCCCTTAAGTTATTGGTCAAAGAACCTGGATGTCCCTTGACTCTAGCACATTGGTGAGTCTATTTGGAACCCCACAGTTGTATGTTCCCATGGATATTCGGGTTGCGTTGGAGATAATGTTTGGAATCCCTTCAATTATAAGCTTCCTAGAGTATCTCGTTCATATGTAGTCCATGTACCTCTACCATTCTGACTTTCAATTGTTGAGTTCATCTAGTTGTTAGACCCCTCTAGATCCAGTAGAGCATCAATTGTTGTAATACCGCATTCGGGATGAATTCCATTGTTTTGATGTATTGGTTCTTCAGAGCAGTCATGGTTGGACCATGAGTACATTCCAGACTTGAGACTGTCTTGGACATTTATGATGCACATAACAACTTATCCATGTTTTGCTCAGGCCCCCTTTGGGCCTCCATCTAGTTTTTAATTTGAGACATTGATACGAGCATGGGAATGCCCGCCTCATCCATATATTTGAGATTATATGCACCTCATTCATATTGAGTA
Organism: Larix kaempferi; assembly: GCA_027924585.1. NCBI lineage: Eukaryota > Viridiplantae > Streptophyta > Pinopsida > Pinales > Pinaceae > Larix > Larix kaempferi. The sequence continues at coordinate 299,075 of BSBM01001557.1, read as the reverse complement.
TTGTATCTGCGGGTAAGGGCCCTTGTAGTCCCACTGAAGGGTGAGCTCCTCTGACGCAATCCTAATTCTCCATCCCACCGTCACACTGGAATAGAATATCCTATGATGTATGTCGGCCATACGATGAGCTCCTGACCTCACACATCAGGGGACAATCTGTTAACACCTAACTTTGGTCCGCCTACCTTGTCATTATCCCCCTCAAACCCATACATCATTACCACATTCCATTTCCATTATTTTTACCTTGGTAAAACCAAAGTCTCACATAAAAGGGCCATTTTACAAATTAATTTTCTCAATTATCTAAAAAATGAGCAACTTATGCCCTGACTTGTTTTTTGGATGTTTCTCCTTTTTATCACTCAACAAAAAGAATAAACTTGGCATGACACCTGTGATAGCCTAATTTGGAAAAAGGATAAAAAAGTGAACGACACAAAATCAAAGGCAAAAGCAAAAAATTAAAGCCAAAAATAAAAAAACAAAGCTTATCCTTATCCTAGATCTATCTGTTGTTCCTATAAATGAACCATCGAGGTCCATCACTCAACACCTATTCTCCATAAATCACTCAAGTCGTTACTTTGCGAAAATCTCCTTGAGGCTAGAACTCCCTTTGTGTTCCATTCTCAACCTTTTGGAGATTGTGTACGTGACGCGTGGCCGGAGGATTGTGGATTGCAAGGAAACCAAGCGAACCCTCCCTTGGAAAGCTGCAGGGGCTTTTCCTACTGTAACTCAGAGGTGATATTAAATCCTTGTAAATGCCATTTTTTACATAATGAAAGAGCATTATTTACTCTTTAAAATATTTTTCTCAGTTTGCTTGATAAAAGGTTTGCATGTTTGATTAGTTTAGTTGTTTAATTTATGTTTTGTTTATTTTATTTTCCATTGAGACTCTACTAAGTTTAGAACAACCCTTAGTAGGTGCATCTTTGCATGTGCTGGTGTGAAAACACCAACAACACTTATAATACAGTTGGGAGTCCTAAGGAGCATATAAGTTTGCATCCATCAAAGTCGGAGAACCAAAAACCCTAATGTCTAAAGAAATGACCTCAACTTCTGAAGAGTTTGCTCTGGAGGATTCGAACTCGTTTTTAGGAGCTCCATTAGACCATGACAGAGAGGGCAAAGAATCCCATCATATAGAACCTTCTAGAGAGTCCCGAAAGTGACACTCCGGGACTAGAGGTGGGTCCAACTTTCGTGCAACGCACTCCTTCTCAAAGAAGCGATCAAAATGCTTAAAAGGGAGGTGACACTAACGAGCCAGATGCCCGTGTGCATGGCATGGTTGCATTGGAACATGATCCTAGAGTAGTCAAGGACTTGGACAAAAGAAGATTGACCCATTGTGATGGTCGTCATCTTGGCGAAAATACCACCCCAAAGGTCATTATCAACAAGGATGCAACTTACCAAGATACATAACTCCATATTCTCTTAAACTATAATCCATGAAAAATAAAGTCACCCAAGGCCTCACCTATGCACCAAAAGATATTTGGGGTCCATTGCTCGACCGACAAGCCCGACAACTTAAACCAAATCACCTTCTTGTAAACCCTTTATTTTCGTGCATTGAAGAGTGTAGTCCATCGCTTGGCTTGAAATGGAACATTACCCCAACTCCAATAACCCTCGAGAATAGTCACTACATCTTCTGGGGTAGAAAGGATGATACCCTTCCATCCTTTAGCCAAAGATAATAACTCTAGACGATATCCAAGAAAACTGACCCAGCTATCCTCGACCCAATGGATAAAGGTTGCATGATCCATACTTCTACCTACGAACCGCCCCACCACAGCCTTGTTGTATAGTTCTATAACCTCACTCATAGTAATATCATTGCCAAGGGCGAGATTCTTCAGAGATGCTTTCTTCCGATTGCAGTGACTAAACTTCGTTAAGGGATGAGAGTTTCGCTTATGGGCAGCCATCAAATTTACATGAAAACCACCTTCATTGGCTTGGTTGTTAGAAAAAATAGATAAGATTTTTCCTAGGAGCGCAGTCCACAGAAGGAGAAAACCGAGTAGATTTTGAGTTGTTATGGTTCAAAACACAATCCCCTACTGCTTGAGAATCCTTGTTCTTTTCTCCCGATAATGAAGAAAGAACATCTGTCACTTTTGAAATGACTTGTGAACCTTCCCAGGTAGAGCGTTCATGAGGATAGACCTCAAGACATAAGTCATCATTAAGATGGGCCATGTGGACCCAGGAAAACTAAACTAAGGGACCCACCGTAATAAAACACATTATATAAAAAAAACCAGTAAGGAAACCAAAACTGTGACGATTAGAGAGAAAAAAGGCATAAAAAAATGTCGTAGATCCAAACGACTATTCAATCATTTAAGACTTCCAGAGAGAAAACCATGATGGACCTATGGCAATCCTCCATACTGGTAAACATCATAAGGACCCTGCATGAAGTAAAATCCAAAACTCAACAACCCTATAAGCCGCTATGGAAACCAGTTAAGAATTCCAAATTTGTTTATCTTAAATTATGATTTCTCTTAAGTTTTTCTTGTTCATAACACAAATAACACTTTATTTTTTAAAGCAAGTTCTTCATCTAAGTAATTTCTTGGTTAATACATGATTATGGTACATTTCCTTCTATATTGGCTAAGTAATTACTAAATTATGAATTCTGGAAATTACTCTTGGGAACAACTAAGCATTCAAATACTTTCATATTTTACATTTTAGTTTCTTATTTTATGTGATTATTTGCATATGGTAAATATTATGAATGTTAATGGTTCACTTATGGTTCATGTCTATGATGTTCATATGAAAAACATTCACTAAGTTGTTTCACTTGCTTTTCCAAATTTGCTAAATATTGTGGGATTTCACCTATAACTTAGCTTATACTTTATAACTTCTCACAATTTCAATTGTGCTCTTGTTTTGTTCAAGGCATTATAATCTAATTGCAACAAACTCACTAAGCCTAAGATAACAATTCCCATACTTGTTGAAATGACCTTCAACATCTCAACAAGTGTGAGAAAACTAAAAAATTAAAGTGGACATAATGACTCTTTGCTTCATAATTTTATCAAGCAAAGACTCATTTTGAATTTGTGGCATCAGTTTTGGTAATTTACAGTTGTTTTGTAGCAAATCAACCTAATTCAAACATCACATTGAATAACTTTTTTTGTGCATTCATGAATCTTTTCATTTTCCAAAAATCGTGCAAAAATGCTTGATGTGAACGAAGAAGAATTCTAAACGCGCGACGATTTCTCTTTTCTGGCCAGATTTTAATCGGAACATGACGATTTATTTTTTATTTTTTATTTTTTTTATATCTGGCTTTTTATGGTGTTCAAATTGTCATTCTAGATGTATAAATAGATTCAACGACCTTGATATACCCCAGGGCACTCAAATTAAGCAGTTTTGATTCAGATTTATGAAATTTTTTAAAATTCTTCCCAAATTTTGTCGAATCGTGCCGAGAAATGTTGTCGAGAATAGGAAAAAGCGTCGCCCATTTAGGCCACTTAGTGAACAAATGTTTATTTCCTTTTCAAAATCAGAAATACATTGTGTATTATTTCACATTTAAGCAATTTTCTCTTTCTTATTTCACATTAAATGTTTGTGCATGCTTTCACTTTTTGCAACTTATGGAACACACATTAAATTGTTAATGGTAATTTACACTTCAATTTTCAATTCATATTTAAATGTAACCCCTCCTAGCTCTCTTCATCAAACCAATTTCAAATTATCCTTAGAGGGACCCCCATAGGCCTTGAGAGCTGGCTTAAAGTGAGGAAGGTTAGCACTAAGGTGATGATGGTGCTATCTTCCATAGTTGCAAGTCAGTTGTGCTTGTGGGTTGGAACTTTCCCATTTTAAGTGTCAAATCAAGTCTGTTGCAGGTTGCACAAAATGGATGGAAAGTTCATCAAATGGATGTGAAGATTTTTTTGTTTCATGGAGACTTTAAAGAGAATGTGTTCATGTCTCAAATGGAAGGTTTTGTTGTGAAGGGACACGAACATAAGGTATGCAAGCTCATAATGTCTTTGTATGGCCTAAAACAAGCACCTTGTGCATGGTATGAAAAAGCTAGCCGAGCATCTTCTGAAAATTTAATTTCAAACACTGTAATCTTGATGATGCAACTTTGTTTGTCAAGAAAGTTGGAAGATCTATTTATTATTTTGTAGTGTATGTAGACAGTTTGTTCATGATAGGGAAAAATCAAAGCTACATTGCATCCATTAAGAAAGAATTGAAGAAAGGCTTTGAGATAACAAATTTGGGTCATCTTCACTACTACTTGGGTATTGAAGTGACTTGGAATCCAAAGTATATATTCATCTCCCGGAAGAAGTACATTGGAGAGTTATTGAACAAGTTTGGCATGAGAGTTATTGAACAAGTTTGACACGAGAGAGTGTAACACTCTCTCTACTCTAGTGGAACAAAATTTGAAGCTCACATCAAAAGAAGGAAATGAATTTGAGGATGCAACCAAGTATAGGCAGCTTGTGGGGAGTCTTATCTACCTTAACACCACTAAACCTGATATTACATTTACTGTTGGGATCCTTTCCAGGTTTGTAATGACATCGGTTTGTTGCAAAGAGAGTTCTAAGATACTTGAAGGGGACTAAAGACCTTGGGATCACGTATTCTAAAGTGGATGATTTCAAACTAATTGGCTATTTTGATTAAGACTTTGATGGCGATAAAGAGAATGGGGTATCTACTTTAGGCTACCCCATGAGTTTTGGACCAACAACTGTCTCCTGGAGATCACATAAACAACTTGTTTCAGCAGATTCCACAATAGAGGCAAAACATGTGGCTGCAACAAAAGCAACAAAGGATATTGTGTGGTTGAGGGAAACACTTGAATATTTGCAGGAGAAATAGATGAATTATACTCCTTTTTTGGTTTACAATACTTCTGTAATTAAGTTGGCCAAGAATCCCAAATTCCATGATTGAAGTAACCACATCAACACAAAGTACAATTTGATTCGATATCATGTAGAGACCAAGACTATTTAGTTGAGATTTGTAGACATCTTCAACAAAGAGCTTAGAAGAGAAAAACTTGAAAAGTCCATAAATATGCTTGGATTCACAAGCACACCTTTGGATTAAGGGGGGAATGTTGGATACCTAATCCCGCAGAATTGTGGTCCATGTCTAAATATTGTAAATATATTTTCAGTTACATAAAAGCTAAAGAGTCATTGAATAACCTCTTGGAAGATGAAAACCAAGAATTACTCTTAAATGTATAAATTAGTGTTTCACACTAATAAAAGGCATCCACCATTGGAGTTATCCTAGGCTTGTCAAAATAACACTTTCAAATTATACCTTGTGAGCCAACTCCCATTACGATTCAACGTGATATGCAATTTTATTTACAATTAGAGCATTTGTTTTAAAACATGCATTGGGGAGGTTTGAATATAAGTCATGATATTCATTTTAAAAATTGGATCATAACTTGTTTACACACCATGTAAACAAATTGATTATTTATCTTAAGATATTATGGTAAAATTTAAAGTTTAATTATTAACATGGTGATATTTCATCTTAACCATTAAATCATAATTTGTTTTTCCTCTTACTATAATTCCAACATTATTGATGTCATTTTGAAAGTTAAAGACCACTCTAATGATCTAATTATATGACCATGATTATTAAACATATTTTAGTACAATAAAATATAAAAAATATTTACAAACTCTAATCCCATAACATAATGTATTCATGACTAGAAGCTTCTAATTAAATCTTAAATTTCATCCTTCCATGTTAATGATGTATTTGCCAAAGTGGATAATCTCAAGTATTATGATGTATTTGCCAATGTGGATAATCTCAAGTATTAAGGAAATAATAAGGGTAACACCCCGTGATTATAGTCTATCGTGGCTGTGTGAAACCTTTGAGATTGATCCCATTCTTATGGATGATTAACTAATGTACTAGATCAAATGATTTCATAGCGTTATATTGCCATTGAAATGATTTCACAGCCCCACGTATGACAAAGATCTCGTCATGATTGCACGTGATATTATGTTTTCATCAAATATTCGGACAAATTAAGTTTTATTAAATGAAATGGACTAAATTTTCCAATATACTAACAACACTGATAAAAATAATTAATAGTGTCTTCATATTGTACGTTGTCTTTGTAGTTTTTATGATGTATCAATATGGTGGTGAAACATATATATAAATTTATAATTTTGAAATGGTTTATGTAATAATTTAATTCTGTAATGAAATGATATATCTAAAAATTAAAATGCAAATAATTAAAAATAAAAAATAACTCCGACTTCGTGTTTATGCAATGAAGGATTTATAAGTTCATACACTAAAAATAAAAATATTTGTATAATAAAACAAACTCCATGATGGTTTAGAGGTCCCACCAATATTTATATGAATCCATGCTTATTATACTTTAGTAATAATCATTATTATTAATATGGGCCGTATTTTATGACGTGTCATGTGCATGGCTACATGCATATATGCCACGTCGTGTACATGGGAATTTGTATATAATGATTATGTGAAAAGGAGAATACATTCATCTTTTGACATTTCATTGTAATTTTTTCAGCTTTTAGCAAAGATGACATTTTATGTTTTCCATTTCTCAGATATTAATATAACAAATGTTTACAAATATAGGAGTCAAAAGGTAATAATTATGTGTATTAGAATTGTTTTTATTATTTAAAACTAATTATTCCATCATAAAGATATATCGCTTTTAATTAAAAACTCTTTTATATAATTAAAAAAACATATATGAATGATGGAAACATTGTTGGAATTAAAGAAGGAAACTTTGTAATTAAAAATAAAATCTTTATACGTGGTTGAAAGATTGTTAAAATTAAAAACCCTTAGAAATTTATTAATGATAATTCTTTATATTATAGTTTTTTTTTCACACAATAAAAATACTATACTTAAATTAAAAATATATGTAAATTACAATATCTCCATTTTCTATAAATAACCTGTAAATGGCAGATCCAGCCACAGCAAGTCACAACATCGTTAAGACTTATGTAAGCAATCGGGATTTATATTATATCGTGGAAAGATCCTTGGTACGAAGGAACCTTCCAGATTCATCTCTTAATATCGGGGATTATCAATTTGGTTAAAAAGGATTTATAATTAAATTCTAATTTTGTGGTTTATTTTCGTGCTGGTTGGAGTTCGGTAGTTTAAAATGTCGAGTTTTAATTGATTTTCAGAATTTGAAAAGTTTTATATGTGAATAGAGGATTTGGTCTTGTGACCAGCTATTTTAAGATTTTGAAAACTGTATTTTTTATTTTAAAAATAAAATTAAGTTCTTTTATTAGAGGAGGGTGAGTTGTCAATTCAAAAAAGAATAGAAGTTTATTGACATTTTCATGACATGGAAAGAGTTAAGAATTGTATTTTTATGTGAGTGAATTTATTTTAATTTGAGAATTGATTGTATATAAAATTTTAATGTTATAATAATAATATAATATACTAGAGTTTAGTATGTATAAATGTGATATTTATTTGTTTGAAGTATTTATGAAATATGGTGATGAAAATGATAGTAGTTATTGATGTTTATTGAGATTAATTTTGGTTTATAATATTTTAAAGAGATAAGGAATCATTTAATTTCTTTAAAAAAATAAAAAAAGTTAATATTTTAAATTAAAATAAATGTATTTTCATTAATTTTTAAATTGTTGATTTAAAGAAAATGTTAATATTTTTTTATATTTTATAAAATACATTTTGCTCTTATCCAATAAAATTAAGAATAAAAAAAAATAGAAAATGCTAATTATGTATATTTATATTATTTAAGTTAAAATTAATTAAAATAAATTTAAAAATAGGAAGAAGATATGAAATGGATAATTTAGAAAATGTTTGAACAATAAAATATACAAGAATAATGATATCTAATAAGTAACAAATGTTAAAAATTATGTTAAGAGTAAGTTAATAAATGGACAAATTTAACTTTTTTAGGAAGTTCGTGCATTGATGTACTCATTTTTTTCAAAATTGCACTATCTAAATTGGACTAATGCTTCTAAAGACAACTAAATTTCAAGTGGGACTCTTAATTTTTTTTTTGTTATTGAAGTTCTCCCACTAACGAAATTGAGATCTTTTATGTTGAAATTCCATGTATTGTACAAACTCAACTTCTTAATACAAGTTAATTAGTGGACAAACTCTTTTTTTCCAAAGTAAAAACTCATTTTATTTCTCATGCTTTTATGTGCTCATTGCACTTAGTATTTCAATATGAACCATGTTTTCACTAGTCACCACTATTTTCATTAGTTTACATTTTTTTTTTGTTCCTTCACAATTCTATGAAGTGTTTTCAAAAACAACTCAATCTCTTTTTAGTTTAAATTATTCCCTACATATGGTAGAAATTTCTCTCCATTGGACAAACTCAACCTATTAGTCCCAATTAATTAGTGGACAAAATCAACCTCTTTGATAATGAGTAGACAAACTCAATCTCTTTTTAGTTTAAATTCTTCCAAACTCAACCTCTTAATCCCAAGTTAATTCGTAGATGGGACTCTTTTATCTTGAACTTCTTCCACTAATTAGTTCCAAGTTAATTATGGACAAATTCAACTTCTTTTCCGTTCCATTTTCCGTTCCATGTGATTAATGAGAACTTTGACCTTACTATTTTGGCTCCATTTTAACACCATTTATATTGTTGGAATTTTGAAAATATGAGTGGATCAAGGGCTTTGAGGAAAGGTTGTGTTTGTCCACTTATTAACTCTCTCCGTGTAAGAAGGAAAAATAGAGAAAAAATTAGAAAGAAAACAACCCAAAGACTCTTAAGAAAAAAGTTGTGCGCGGAAATGGAAAAGTTACAGGTTTCTCCTAGATTATGTGACATATAACCCCAAACCCCTTATTATTATTATTATCATAATTTCTAATTTTAACTATTATTACACCACTACTTTTAATTATAAAATTAAATGTAAATTTAGAATTTTAATTCATTAATTTTTTTTTATTAATTCTCACAAATCAGATATTTAAAAAAAATCATTTTTTTTCCATTTTCATTTTTTTGTTTGGTGGAAAACTTACAAAAATGGTACGTGATCTCATAAAACTCCCTAACCTATCTTAATTTATTGATTATTTTGAAAATAACCAACTCCCTATTTTATTATTTTAAAATAAACCAAAACCTTTCAAAATAAATTTATCTTATTATTATTATTTTAAAATAAACAAAAACCTTTAAAACTGCATTTCTATAACCAAAATTCCAATCAAACTAATTAAACAAACTGTAACTCCATATTTTACAAATAAAATAAAATGAATTTAATCTACTTATAACATTAAAAAAATCTACAACGGCACAGTAATCGTAATAATATTTTTATAACATTCTTTCCAAACACATTACATTACACGCTCACTCTAAGCTTTCTTCCCGCGTAAGTCATTATTACTTGCCGCCTACTATATCTGATCCCAGAGCCGCCAAATTAAGCGGGCGCTAAAAATAGTGGATGCCATCTAAAGTCTAAATCCCCATGCTGAGGTGGATCTAGGTATTAACTGGAAGTTCCCAGCTAAGCTAAACAGGAACGAGTGAGCAGCTGCTCAGCAGACTGGAACTGGAATTCTGTGGGAAGGCCCCTTTCAAGTAACTGCGTAGGGCGGATTTCGCTGTTCTCGTGTTCGAGGTTTGAAACCTCTCTACGCTCAAATATGAGTAGGAAATGCTGGAAATGGCGGTCCCCAGGAGGGAAATTACAGAAAGCTCTCTTCCGATAGGCCCAAGAAAGGTTGGAGATAGGGTTTGGTGTTTAGGGAAAAAGCATGCATAGGGTCAGCATCTTGGAATTCAATTTGAGAGGTCGCGAGGTCGAAAATCGTAAAAGATTCAGTTCGTCGTTCTGCCGTTAAAACATAGTTTTAGTCAGAGGTCTGTCGGTTTGAAGTTAGGCATGCTGCCTTCGAAGCAGAAGAAGCTCCTCCGAGGGGAGAAGGTGGAGGTAATTTTTCTTCCTCTGTTTTTTCATTTAGTTATCCTTTTTGTAGTATTTGCTTTCTGTTGGAATTACGCTGTTTCTTTCGCCTAATTTCTCCGCGTAGAGAGTAAATTGAAAATATATAACATTGCTGCAGAATATAACCCTGCATATTGAGTTGTTAAATTTTAGCTTTTTATTACGAGCTGCGGTCTTACGCCGTAGGGCTTCAATTGACGGGAGGAGAAATTATATGAATTAATCTTATTACAAAAATGATGAAATTGAAGCACATTATGCCGCATTTTAGTGCATGCAAACCCTAAATCTCAAGGGAAGCTGAGCTCATTTGAAACCCTAATTTTTCTGCAGGTTCGACAGCACGAGGAGGGACTGCGGGGGTCGTGGCATGGTGGAGTTGTGAAGTATGCGAGAAAATTACAGCGTTTTGTTGAGTATAACGAGCTTTTGAATGAAAAAAACAATACGAAGCTCGTTGAAAGTATTCGAGTTGGGCATGCTATTGATGGCTTGGCTAGTAGCCTAAAACAGCGTAAAACTTACAGGGGCTATATCAGGCCTCTGCCGCCAGCTTTGGGGAATTGTGAGCAGAAATGGAACTATGGGCTCTGCGTGGAAGCCCTTTTGGATGATGCATGGTGGGAGGGTGTGCTTTTGGACGATCACGAAGATTCCGAAGAGAGGGCGGTGTTTTTCCCGGATGAAGGTGATGAGCAGAAATTTCATGTGAAGCAACTGAGAGTGGCACAAGATTGGGATGAGTTGGAGGGGACTTGGAGTCTCCGGGGCCATTGGGTTTTGGCCACCATGCGAGAAAGCTTTGAGCGCGAAGGTTTGTCTATTAAAGAAGTTTGGTATTACTTGAGACAGACGATGTATTTTCTGAGGAGAGTAGGAGAATGGACTGTTGGCGAAGAGAGCTTGTGGCTGAAACTCATGAAGGAAGTTATTTGGGATCGTATAAGTCAACCTCTAAATCAGTTGCCGGTAGGCGTCAAGTCGTCCACGCAAGACTTGACATTAGCTTGTAGTTACTTGAGAAGTGGACCATGCTTAGATTCCAGTGTATTGCAAGGTTTGGCCCAAGCTCAGGAGAGCAAAAGAGATTTAGATTCTGGCTTGACTCCCCAAACGGGGGCCATGGTTCCCTGTGAAACAGTCTACTCGAAAGAGGCATTCGATTCTAGTGCTGCTCCGGATACTTTAATGGTTGTGCAGACTGATGGTGAATATTTGAAAAATCCAAGAGAACACAGCAGTGATAAGCTATTGAAGGTTCCTGTTAGGAAGGCAGACTCGGAGGATCAGCCAAATTGTGTAGTCAACAATTTATCTGAGGTTCCATGCGGTGGAGCAGATTTTTGGGGTCAAGCAGATTGTGCAGGCAGAGATTTCTCCAAAGTTCCAGGCAGAGGGGCTAATTCAATTAACTTAAAAGAATGCACCAGTAGCTTCTGCAATGGGGAAGTTGTGAAGGATCAATCACATTATACATGCTCAGTTGCTAGAGAATCATACAAGAATCTGGCAAATGGGTCAGATTTGCAGGGTCAGACAGATTGCCTCGACAGAGCATTATCTAAGGATTCCTCCAGCAGGGCAGGTTCAAAAGAACAAACAGAATGTGTGAAGGTACTGTCCCATGTTCCAGCCAATGAAGCAGATTTGAAAAATAAAACAGAATGCATAGAGGAAATTATGCCCCAGTCTCCAGCCAAGGAGGCAGACTTGAAAGACCAAGCAGAATGCAAATTTGACAGAATATTATCAAAGGATATAGCCACTGGATTGGATGATGGGATGACCTCTACAAATGGGAGAGAATTTTCTAATGACATGTCACTTTCTTTAGCCAATCATGGAAAACCTGTACAGCATTACAGGCCAGGGCACATATCAACTCCATCATGGGAGCCTCCTCCAAAAGGAGAAACCTTTGATGCTGAATATTGTCCTCCAGCAGCCCTTAACTATAATCTTAATTTGGACAAGACTGTAAAAAAACAAGCTCGCATAAAAGCGAAAATGCATCTTCTGTCTGTAGGATGGAGATTTGAGTTCAAATCTCGCAGGGGACGTTATGATGTTCGTTATATTTCCCCTACAGGTCAGAATTACTATTCTCTCTTACAAGCGTGTTTGGCATGGAAGCAGCAGCAGAAGGTTCAGGGAGTAATAGATGGGAATCATGAAGATAATGTGGAGGCTGACAAGTCAAGACAATGCATTCTGGGGGGTGTTTCGTCATCTCCTTCACTGCAGAAAACTCGGGCAAGGGTTACAAGAAACATGTCTTCAACTGCTGTGTGTCCAAAGAAGTCAGGGAGAGTCTATAGTTCCACGGAGGTAGCAAAACATGAATACAGCAATAATGAAATTGCCGAGGATGCTTTGATAAATCACATAGGAATAAAGCGACGGGTATTTAGGAGTCAAAAGATGCATAATCATGTCAATAAGAGGAGAAATGTTTCAGGTGAAACGATTCCTCTTACAGAAACAATTACTAGGGAAAAGGAATGTACTTTGGAGTCAGAGTGCTTTGACCAGGAAAATGTGATGAGAAGTGCAAGCACAGAAGGACCAAAATTAAAAAAATCAAGGCAAGGTTTATTAGCAGTTTCGGGATTTAGCAGTAAAAAACAAAAACTTGGTTTAGAAGATTTGGTTGAAGGTCAGAAACGGAAAAGAGGAAGACCATGCCGCCTTGTGAAAAGAAAGGGGAAACCAGGCAATGGTTACCGAATGCAGGTAATCCCTTCTACTCCAGGAAAATCAAAGAATTTATCTTCGGGCCAGGTTAAGCGGACTGTTCGGTCGGTTTTGTCCTGGATGATAGAAAATGGCATGGTGGCCCCAAACCAGAGAGTTTTCTATTGGAATAGAAAGGAGAACTGTGCACAGGCAGAAGGCTGGATAACCTGTGATGGAATTATGTGTGCATGTTGTAAAAAGGTGTACAGTCTAACAAACTTTGAAGCTCATGCTGGGAGCAAGAATCACCGGCCTTCTGCAAACCTCATTTTGGAAGATGGCAGATCTTTACTGCAATGCCAGATGCAGGTACTGGACAGTAAAAACAAGTTAAAGGGGCGTAGAGCTTTGTCAAGAGAAAGCAGGAAGAAAAAACCTCCTCCATTTGAAAGTGATGATGTCTGCAACATCTGTCATGTTGGTGGAACATTGATATTGTGTGATCATTGCCCATCTTCATTCCATTTAGAGTGCATTCAAATGAAGGTATGTTCTGCTGCCTGTAGTAATTTTAATATCTTCCCTATATCTTTTGGATTGAGAATTGCTTTTTACTATCAATCACATTGTACTGCATGGAACTTTTCCTCAGGCTGTGTATTTCTACAGTTCATTATTTTTTGTTGACACATTATATTTTCTTGAGAGGACCATACTATGCTGTTTGTTGTTGCATGACATACTGAGGTTCTAGGTCTATGTATTTGTTTGTCAGTTTTGAAATGGACTTATTTATTGTCAGTTTGTCTACTGTGAAAGTGGGAGATATGTAGAAGTTGACACAGAAGACGACATACATCCCTCAGAACACTCTTCGATGGTTCTGAAGAGAAACTGCTTTTGAACTCTTAAAATGATGGAATATTAATTTTATATCCTGGCTTGTCCTTTTTCGATGTAGATATATGCTATGTTAAAAATAGTGGTTTGTTGTTACATTTAAATATTTATTTTACTGTGATGACAAATCCATGAAGGAATTTTCAATCCTGAGTTGCATGTTATGATAAGTTAAGAGAAGATAATTTTATTATTGTTCAACGAATGACCACAAAAGTAGGTCAATGGGACTAACAAGTATAGTGTGTACAATGATGACATCACTAGTAGTTGACAAGGGGCACAAAATTGTCTCAGAGCCCTAGAAAAAATCAACTGCGCACTGCAAGCATGCTGACGCTGCATGGAAACCAAAGGCTCTGGTCCTTGGCCCAAAATGGAATTTTTGAACCCACTGCATAGTGTGTGTGTGTGTGTGTGTGTGTAAAATTGCAGCAGGTAACACCATGACATGAAACATGGAGCTGTATACCAAGAGATTCTGAAAACTCCCGGCAGGAGCATACAAATTAACAAAAACAGTATTTGTTATCATAATTCACATCATTTGAGGTTTTCCTTGGAATCATTTGAGGAAGATATAAATCTCAATGCTTCGGCTTTCAAAATTGAGGAATGGTATTCAAACAATTGAAATAAACATGGCTGTAGAATCGATTGGGAGGAATTTAAGTTCACACACAATCAATATGGATGATATAATATAATAATTTCCATGGGTCCTATTGCAATTTCCATGGGTTTGGAGCAATTCAGCTTGGATATTCTACATCATACCTTGCATGAAGCAAGTCTCATCTCTAATAGGAGAAATTATCAAGAGAGTGCAGTTATTGCTCTGTTAAAGGTTCCAAGTGCAACATAGAACTTGTAGCAGGATTTTAAAGTTCAAACACACTTTAAAGTATTGAAAAATACTTTAAACATGAGAGAGAGAGTGCTACAGCCATTTCATTTCGTTTCTCATCTTAGGGGGCTTCTTGTGCCCCGTGTTTTTTTGCATGGGCTTCTCATGATGGATGCAATCTCTAGACCCTTTGACTTAGTTTAGTCTGTAGTGGACAACATAAGTTTCGTCATTTAACCTTTCCATATAAGAATTGTGAGGCTCACATTCATCTTCACCAGAATCAAGGGCTATGGAGAAAACTTCACCATACTTGTCTTGAGTTAATTTGTGGGGAGCTTGCAAGGGCATTACAGTCCCTGACATCATTTTGATTTTCTTCCAAAAGTGGCATCATCTTCTGCTGGTTTTATCTATTCATTAAATGTAACCAATTTCATCTAGTCAGCTTTTTCTTCGTTATGATAAACCGATCTAAAACTGGACATCTTTGTTTACCTGTGAATATAGTGAAAGATGAAGCAGGGACATTATAACAGGTTCATTAAAATATTTCAGTAAAGAACTTTAAGAATTGGAGTTTGGTTTGAAAAGTTAAAAATTTAAAATAACTAATTCTGCACATTCTAGTAAATTTTATTGCTCTATTCTGATGGTAAATGTGGTTGCAGATTATTCCTGAAGGAAATTGGTACTGTCCAAGTTGTCGCTGTGTTTTGTGTGGGGGGAGTGAATTCAATGGTGATCCAGAATTCTTCACAGAGATGACAATTCTCCTTTGTGATCAATGCGAACGCCAGTGTAGGATTATGCCCTCTATATTAAGATAAAGTGTTTTGTTGTTTTTAACTTGATTGCTCTTGTACTGATGCATCTTCATCCAGATCATTCAAATATTTAAAACTTCAATATGGTATGTCTCTGCAGATCATGTGGGTTGCTTATATAAAAGAGGGATGCCGAAATTAGACTCTTGCCCCGTAGGCAATTGGTTTTGTAGTAAAAAATGCTATGAGGTAAACATGGTCTTTACGGCCATTCTTTCTATGTCAATTAGTATTGCTTCTCTGCCTGATTCAAAAGATGCTGTATCCATGTAAGTGGGAGAAATGTTATTCAAAATTTTGATTTAGGAAGATATATCGAATTAATTGGCATACTAAAACGGCATTACTGTTGTAAATAAGGGGAAATTCTTTTGCAATAGATCTGGGACATAGTGCCAAGGATTAAGTCAAAACCTTTGCTTTGAATTTACGTCAAAATTAGAACAAAGCATGAGAACAATTCTAAAGAGAGTGGTATCTTCATATGAAATGATGCAAAGCTTTTAAGTTTTTTCCCATTATTTTTCATTGAAATAGTTATAAAAAGATATCAAAATTGAGATACGGTAAAATAATCCAATCATCTTATATATATATAGAGAGAGAGAGAGAGAGAGAGAGAGAGAGAGAGAGAGAGAGGATAAAATGGTCCCTCAACTATAAATATGTGCAATATTTACAAAGCATTTTTAATTTTAATTTTAATAAAATATTATCTGCATATTGAAAATATTGGTATTATTAGGAAGATAATTGGACATCCTCAACCGGCACAGAGGAAAGGTGACTGCACACTTGTATATTTTACCCAGCTAAAAGCAGTAGAGCAAACAGTTGATCTATACTCTTTTGGTTGTCCAAGGCAACATCTTTTGATGATTGATTTCTTTATAATTTGCAGAAAGTCATATTAGCATATTTCATAACATACAAAGCTAGTGGGCTGATAGCCTAGAAGACCAAGGCATGGTAGATTACAAATATTTTGAACTTTTATTGTGTAGAAGTTGATAAATGTAGTGTTACAATGATGGCAACAATTTACTTAGCTATATAGTTTTGTAAGGCCCATTTTAGCTATATAGTTTTGTAAGGCCCCTTTACCATTGATTGCTTGTAGCAAAAACTTCTGTGAATGACTATTTTTTTTGCTTAGCATAGCTTGGAGCTTTTCTTTTGAAATTTCGTGATGTTGCAAGGCCCTCCTTGGATAGCCTCTAGATGACATCATCAGACCATGCATCGACCCCTTCACAATGGCAGATGACACAATTGAGCAGCCTACCTCATTGACACCTCACTTGGATTCAACATCTAGCTCCAGCAAGTGTTGACTTCATCTCTCTCTCTCTGGTATTATGTATTGATTTGGGTCTTTATACATTGTTCAAGTACATTGTGTCGAGATTCATAAGAGAAAGAGAGGATCAAAAGGAACCAACCAGCAATCCTATATCTCCACATAGAGAAGATAAACCAACACCAAGGCAAAAGATAAATATGCACTAGTGTGCAATAGAAGAAACCTACAAGTGTTCCTTTAGAGAGAGATCACCCACGAACACTAGAGCTCAACACTTGAGAGGAAACCTTCAAACAATAGTTCACACCATGAAAGAGAGCACAATATGGTGACTGACCATAGGCTAAGAGAATGAGTCACTTGTATAAGAGAGCAATAACTCAAAGATGATGTTCCAAATGACCCTTCAGGGTGTATTTATATGCTGCTCAAGAGGTAGGATGCCCTCCCTAAGAGGGTTTATGGGCCCACATAAAGAGCACAATATGGCAACCATAGGCTAAAAGAATGAGTCACTTGTATAAGAGAGCAATAACTCAAAGATGATGTTCCAAATGACCCTTGAGGGTGTATTTATATGCAACTCAAGAGGTAACACCCTCCCTAAGAGGGTTTATGGGCCCCACATAATGGCTAAGTCTGTCTTAATCACCTAGGAATATAATAAATGAGTGTTGACTAGGTTGATTTTATGCCAAACCCTAGGAACACAGTAATACACTATTGATGATTGCAAAGTGAGGTTGGCCATTGTCATATATGAAGATTACACCATCATTTCAACATTACCCCCTTAAGCCAAGCAGGAGGCCATAAAGGATGATGAAATATAAATGGGAGTGGGTTTATAGAGACCCAACTCAATACAGGGTTAGCGTTGGCCTAAATACAAAAGAGAGTGGGTTTATGTATTGCCCAACTGGAATATAGTTGAGAAAACTCGAATATAGTATGAGAGTTGGTTCATGGATACCCAACTTGAATTCACTTGACCTTCATGGTCGTATATGAAGATTACGCCATCATTTCAACATGACCCCTTAAGCCAAGTAGGAGGCCATAAAGGATGATGAAATACAAATGGGAGTGGGTTTATAAACTCTACTCAATACAGAGTTAGCGTTGGCCTAACTATAAAAGAGAGTGGGTTTATGTATGGCCCAATTTGAATACAGTTGAGAAAGCTTGAATACAGTATAAGAGTGGGTTTATGGACACCCAACTCGAATTCACTTGAAAGAGGTTGAATACAACTGAGAAAGCTCAAATACAGTTTGAGAGTGGGCTTATGGATACCTAACTCGAATACACTTGATAAAGCTTGAATACACTTGATAACTCGAATACACTTGATAACTCGAATACACTTGATAAAGCTTGAATACACTTGATAACTCGAATACACTTGATAAAGCTTGAATACAGTCCGAGAGTGCATTTATAGATACACAACTCAAATGCCCTTGAGAGAGCCATGGATGCCCAACTTGAATACAACTAGGAGTGAGTTTGATTGAAACTATATTTGAGAGTGGGTGTGGATAGTCAACTCAAATATAGGGTCAACTGTGGCAAGATAAAAAGGCGAGTGGGTTTAGGGATATCCCATCTCAAAATAGGGTTGGTCCTATTCACAGCACCCCCTTTCATTCTGAACTGGAGGCTTTTAAGAAAAAGCATTAACTTCCCCTTAATGCTGAACGTGTGGCATATACTGAATATACAACTGCCCCTGAATGACATATATCCCACACCAACATGGTTCCACAACTTGGTGAGGGTGGCCTGTTGCAGATGCATAGAAGAATGGTTCACCAAATCATGCTGGTTGGTTGAAGGCCTCTGGGTGGCACATGCCACAAACTATCCCTGAAAATGAAGCTGTTGAAAATAGCACATCCAAAAGGGACCATCATCATAATGTAGAAAGAAGAGATCCATTGAAGTATGCTAAGAAACATCCCTAGAATCATCTGTAAAAAAATAGTGGGACAGATCCGGTGCACTTGTGAGTAAAAATTGCATCAAAGTATGTGCAAAAGAGCATAGCTTCTCCTCGAAAGTAACTGGTCATAGCCCTATAAATGTCACTATGAACAAACTTCAATGTTTGAGAAGTATGCCTCGTATCACAATGAATGGAAGCATTCACTATAAAACTACCAACTCTTGGAACATAAAGAATATCTTGAAATGTTGTGGGGTCAAAGATGATATCACTAGATTCTGAAACTGGTAAGGCCCAATAGGCAAGGTGCGTTATCAGATGTGCATTGTAAAGATAGTCCATCAGGTATAAGAACAATGTAGAGGAAGTCTTTAAAAGATTTACTGGTAACTGGAAAGACCCAAAGAAAAAATTGATCAGAAGATGGGTTTTAAACTCTACAAAATAGATGGTCTGAAAATCTGGTTTTGCAATCACAAAAACTCAGTGATGCCACCAACGAATAGCCTCAGATATGCTGATTAACTTAGAAAGTATTGAGAAAGAAACAAATGATCCAGAAAATTTCTCCTAGGAAGCCCTAAACAAAGAGAAAGTTTCCAAAATCCCTAGATGCACAAACCTTAGGGTAATGCTTCTAGCTGATAATCTTCAGGTCAACTGTAACGAAAGGTGTTCAGAAACCCCGGTTCTGCAGTGACAAAACCTTGGGGTGATGCCACCAGCCAGTAGTCCTGGATCAGCTACTGAAAGTAAGCAAAGAAGATAGTCTGAAAGCCTGGTTCAGCAGTCACAAAGCAGCAGTGATGCCACCAGCCAAAAGTATCAGTTTTGCTGCTGAAAAGTTCCTAAAATAAATCAATGAGAAACCTTAATATAGGGCACTTCATTCCCATGTACAAGACTCCAAATAAGTGCATAAAACAGGCTCATAATAACCTTAGATAAGGTGTCCTACTCCAGCCAATGGAAACAGATTAATACTGCATAAAAAACACCATAGAAACAGCTTCTTCTGGAAAAATCACCCTAAAACAGCTTTTTCCTAAACAATTACCATAGAATCACTTTTTTTTGTTTAAATATTTTATTTTGATCTGGAAATAACACCATAAATCAGCTTCCTTTAAAAAATCTCCAATATACTTAAGCTGAAAAATAGAGGCGGAGAACTGACATTCAAAGAGGGTTTCTCCAAGAGGGTTATGGGTCCACATAATGACTAGGTCGGTCTTAACCACCTAAGAATATAATAAGTGAGTGTTGACTAGGTCGGCTTTAAGCCAAACACTAGAAACACATTAATACACAATTATAATGATTGCAAAATGAGGTTGGCCATGGCCATATGTGAAGGTTGCACCATCATTTCAAAATGTTGTACCTTCTGTTTGGCTAGTTACTTATATCTTTATCTTTAACTGAATATGATAGGAGCTGCCTTCACGCTCCCACTATTTATCAAGACATGTAGATTTTTCAAGTCCCACTGACCTACTTTGTTTGGTGATTTGCTGGACATTAATAAAAATCGTCTTATCTTATCTGTGTTTTAGTGTGTAATAATCTTTCTGTATGGTGTTTTCTACAGCGTTTTTCATGTAGGCCTGACTTGAGTGGCCTACTAATTGAATAATTATACAAGATGGTCCTTATGTTGGGTTAGAGGGGAAATGTACAGGCTTCTCTGATGATGTAGCTATTTTCCCAGTGTCTTCCTTGCCAAAATATGCTGCCACAGCAATGTTAGGGTCTGGAAATTTAGCCCATATTCATTCCGGTAATGTTTTGGACTTCAAATCCTTGAAAAGTCTTTAAAAACACTAGGTTTTAGTCTTCAAAACACAGTCCCAAAACTTTCATGACAGATAACAACAATATAACATCCAATTGATAGAAAAAGAAAAGAAAAACAGCTTTTCTTGTATATTGCTTCTGACTGAGTCATCTGTACAAATTCGTGAAATTATTGAAACCTTACTGAGTTTTTGTCAAACTTGGTGTGTCTCGTCAAAGTTACCGAGTTCAACAAAACTCAATAGAGTTGATTAAAAATGCTTACTCTTCTCCCCAAGCTGGTGAGTTAAGTTGATATGTTGATACTGGGCAAGTTTCTGCAAGTTTGGTCACTCTGTGTTTATCATTACTGTTCTAAAGTGTGACATATACCTCTCTGATTTTGTATGCTGGAATTTTTAACTAGTGCACTGGCTTGTTTGGTAGTTATGAGTGGTGCTTATAATGATAACATTTTTATGTGATCAACTCATCCCTCTTTCCTCTAATTTAAGAATCTAGCTTGTAGACCTTCTGTGTGCCTGGCCTTTCCAATTGACAGATGCTACAATTGATCTGTTTCTTAGATATTAGTTAGTAAGGAACTATACACTTCCATGCTCATTTGTGGAGCTTCCGTCCTGTTTATGTTTTTGAATAAAATTGACTTGCATTGACAATCTCTTGTTAATTTTTGATGTTATCGTTGTCCTAATTTCTTTGTTGTTTCAGCCACCTCAACAATATTTTGTCTATTTCTCTAGACTAATAAGATGATTTTACCTTTATTGGGAAGTGTACTCTTGGCCATTTCTTTAACCCTTTCTTCACTGTCAAACTAAGGGTTTACTGGGAATTTACTATTTAGTCCAGCTTCTGTTTCCTCACAAGTGCCTTACCAAAAATGAAGGAACTATTAATGGCTCCTATTATTTGTTTTTTGCATACTACACAATATGCAATTTTCTCAGAGAATCTAATCTGTTGCATATGTTTGTTTTTTTCCTTCATTTGTAGGATCTTCCTTTCCATCTTGCCTTTGGTTGCTGGTTGATTTCATCTTTAGAAATTACTTGATTTTTTTCCAAAGATTCTTCTAGATTAGCTTTTCCATAATAAGTCTTCCATGGGTTTCATCCATCCTTCCCTTTTCAAGCTGTAGGCTTCTCTCAATTGTGATAAGAGTAAACTTGTTTAAAAAGAATTACTAATTAGAACTGAAAACTTAGCATTCACAGCGCAAGAAGGCAAAAGTTGTTTGGTCCATGTCTCTTCCTTTTTATGCCCTTGCCCCTTTGCTTCTGCAGTGGCTAGAGATATTGTGTTGCTATGGGCTAAAGCTCATTGGCTCCTTAAATAGACACGTGCTTCAATCATGTTAGCCAATTGCTTTTAGTTGTTTCTTTTTGCCAAAAGCACTGTAGACCAGTCAAAAAGCGTTGGGAACTTGTTAACCCCTTGATTTTGCTTTGGAAAAATACAGTCAAGATAAGGTCGTGATGGGATGAACTCTTCTCTGTCTTTACTCGTGGTAATGATTTTGAATTACATGGCTAACTTGCCCAGATTTAGCATTATGGGGATCTGTTAGCACAATTAAATTACGTCTTACTTTGGTTAAGCAGCTGCAAGTGGGGGGTTATCTATTCTGCCAAAGTATCTAGGACTTTTTCCTGGCCCCAACCTCTGTTGTGTGCATTGGTGTGCATCCACAAGCATGGGCACAAACACTAGCATGTCACTGGCAGGACTTGAACCTTGGTGGGGCCTTTATTAGCTTACTCGCTTCAACCATCCAGGCAAGCTGCACTTGACACTAACTATCCTTTTTCATTCTTATTCTTTTGATATTTTTTTTGGTGTTCCTTAGATCCAAAAGGTTGCTTCTTCATGTTCAGGTGGATAATTTTGTGCTTATCTGTGAGCACGTGCAGATTTTTAGCTATGGTTTTTGATGTATCAAGTTCTACTATCGATTTCTTTTGCTGGTATGGCATAGGTATTAATTTTCTATGGGCAAATGAACCATTATATTTTTTAGAATTCTCATGTTAAATTGTCATATTAGGAAGTCAATTAGTTTGCTTAACAAATTAATCATAGCACCTGCTGCCACACAAAAATAAGCCAGAGTACAAATATTAAGAGCACCATATAGGCAAGTTCAAAAACCAAAATCTAAGGCACAAATATCATAAGAGCACTCAGCAAATTGTTAAGCTGCTGCAGGTTCCATGCTAGTCTTGAGTTCTTGTTTCTGTAGAGTGATTTCTACCTGTTCTTGTCATTAATAAAATATTAATGGATAATGTAAAGCAATGTTGTCAGACTCAGACTCAGCAGACTTGGCTGGCTTGGTACTCAGCGACTCAGGTAAGACTCGGCAAAGACTCAGAAAATTAAAATAAAATTCAAAATATAGTAAATTTTGTGCACAAAAAATATACTAATGACAAGTCTGTAAAAATATACTGATACCAAAGTTTTGTGGCAAGTCTGCAATAATCCAAACAGGAAAATGGATTCCTTTTCAAAATCTGGGTGCTGAATAGAGTGAAAAACTATTGATTATGATCCATTGCAACCTGTGACTATCATGGCTCCTGTCATAAATAATTTCGCCTGAAAGCAACCTCCACATAACTCTCTTTTTCCCCATGGAGAGTCAACTTAGCTTCTAAACCTACCTCAGATGCTGATTTTGGAGAAAGAAAAAGGTTCTAAGACTGAATCACCTCCATTTCCTCCAAAAATTCTCTCCCAAAGTGAAATCGGTGGGTCAAAGTCAATCCACACGTGTGGATGAGTCTGAGCAAGTCTGAGCTGAGTCTGAGTGAGTAGGTGAGTTTGGATGAGTCCCGAGTTTGGGGGCCGAGTTCAGCCAAGTACTCGTCTGGCACGTGACTCGGCCAGACTCAGCAAGTCTCACACAAGTCTGATAACACTGATGTAAAGCTATGGTAATTAAACTTCAGATTGTTATGAAATTAACTTGTAATCTTGAAAACTACAATGGGTTTATACCTTAATAACTTCAAGGGATTTACACCTTGATAACCACGTATGTTTTAACCTTTTACTTTGATATTGTAAATTAGGGAGGGAACCTTTGGAATGCTGTATGTTGGATTGTCTCAAAATTGAACTTATGTCAGAGTCGGACCTTCAATTGTGATGGAATCATCTTCAAAGCCTTTTGTACTCTTGAAATTGAAAGAAGCCATGTGTTGAGTTCACAACACTGCCACCTAAACAGTCCTAAATTCCTCTGAAGTCATCTATCACTCTAGTTTCTTAACTCTCTCCATGAACTAAATTACTGATTTTTAACTTCCTTTCTATTTTCAACATAGCTGCTTGTTGGATGAAATTCAGGTAAAACATATTGTACTCTGCCCATATGTGTATTGGAAGTTTGTGCAGTCACACAAAGTGATCTGTATGGATGACCCCTTTTACTGGAGAATTTGGCGCTGAGTAGGGGTAAATCTTTTAGTAAGGCTTTGAAAGGGCCCCATGTCATGGATAGATGCTTTGAAAAATAAGGCCTTGAAGGGCCCTATCAGGCACGGCACTGGGAATGCTATAGTAGTGCTTTGCAAGGCCTTCAAGGGGTAAATACTTCAAGAAATGAGGCCTGGCCTGCAAGCCTTATTTAAATAAAGTATTTACTTCAAGGGCTCCTTACATCTTCTTTCAGCAAGGGTTGACAAGGAGATGGAGGATTGGCTTTTGTCATTTTGAGCTCTAAATCGCATTTTTATTTTAAGAATGAAAACAATATTTTTCTATGCTACCCATGGTTCCTTCTTTGGATGAATATTTATTAGCTTGCTATAGTTCATATATTATGGCCATCTTTTCAGGGTTATTTGGAAATAAGTGCAAAACATTTATATGTTCTTTTACAGTGCTGCTTTTGAAAGAATTGCATCATATTGGTTAAAATTCATAACATAACTGGAAAGAAGAAAATATGATCAATTTAACCATGTTCGTTCTACTGATTTTGGTTTTCAATTTCTAGATTTTTTCACAGCTTCGGAATCTTGTTGGAGCAGTGAATTTAGTTGGTTTTGATGGTCTTTCTTGGACAATGCTAAGGTCAAGGGTTGAAGACAATGAAAGTTGCGATCCATCAAATGCTGAAGTTATGGCAGAACATCACAGCAAGCTATCTGTTGCACTCACCGTTATGCATGAATGCTTTGTACCTATCATTGAATCTAGGACCAAAAAGGATCTCATCGCAGAAGTGATTTTCAATAGAGGGTTAGTAAAAATTACTTGATGTTAAAGTAGCCAGGCTGTATTGTTTAGTGGTATTTCTCTGTTTCTTGATCTATTTCTTTAATGCAAACTATTTCATGCTGAATTCACGTGGAATTAAAGCTCAGATCAGTAAATAAAACAGAAGCCCACATTCTGGTTTCCTTATTGGACTATAGTTTGTTCTGTCAGATAATAACCCATTTTCTTGGTGCCTTTCATTTTAGTTGGCGCCTATAGTTTGTTCTGTCAGATAATAACACAATTCTGTGGATTTTTATAGACGTCTAAATACGTCTCTAGGGAGGATTAATTTTAAGTTAAGTTAAATGTGAAATGTTTTAGAATG
The DNA here is from genome assembly GCA_027924585.1 of Larix kaempferi. Classification (NCBI taxonomy): domain Eukaryota; kingdom Viridiplantae; phylum Streptophyta; class Pinopsida; order Pinales; family Pinaceae; genus Larix; species Larix kaempferi. The sequence goes on along the minus strand of BSBM01001557.1, from coordinate 274,059 downwards.
AAATTAATCAGAGAATTACAATATGCGTAAATAAATGAGCATAATATACTAGCATGCAATAATATCTATGTAGAAATGGAAAACAAAGAAAAGACTAAAAAATCTAAGGTTAATTTTAGAGCACTAAAGGAAATGTGGTTTAATCTAAGTTAGGGATGAGTATATGGAGTTAGCATGCAAAGTTAGATCCAAAAATGATAGATGCCAAAAATGACTAGAGAGGGATAGGGTGGATGTGATGTTGCCGCCTCACTGGGCTAGTTACAAACTCGAATCGAAGCGTCTAAGAAGCGCTTACTGTTGGTCCTTATAGCCAACAGTCAAGCTTACAAGTTATGGAAGAAGCGGAGCGGAAAATGCAAACAATATTACCCTTTTACCAACTTGAGCTGACCAAACCAAGGGGGAAATCAAGGCTGCCTTTTTTGACTGTTCTTGTTTGCTGTCCAAAACCTGCAAATTAAATTTATGAGTACCAACAAAAGTTAGTGGCAAATGCACTCCTTCGATGCCTCGAATAGTGTGCTCTTACGTGCAAAACAAAAATCACTCAAAGGCTGTATGTAAGGGGGTTAAAATGCAAATCTAAATGGACGTAAGTGTCTGTATCATGAGATTTTCTTGCTGTCCAAAGAGTGGGCAGCAAGCCAAAGTATGATAAAGACACCAATTAAAATTTTTTTACACTAATTTACAACATGCAACCATCTGCAGTGACATGCAAGACATAATTGTACTTTGGTAGAATATTTATGCATGCATGTGCATTAATAGTTACATGCAAGGATATGCGAGTAATGAAATTGAATTTTCTTTATATTTGGATGGTTAGAAAAAACTTAGAGAAAAAGAGTTGTGCCTTATAACAAATTTGGGCAATGGAGTCACTGAGGAACAACCTCGAGGGCCTTTTTTCTTGAAAATATGACTGAAAGGAAGAGGTTGCATGGGCTAACCTTAGGCTACTCAGCAAATGGGACAATCCGCACAAGTTACTTTCAAACATATATAAGGAGAGAGAGACCCTCCTTGGCTTCTTCTTCTATGGGTGCGACCTACATGGAAGAAGTTAATATATTACAATCTAGACAAAGGTAAAGATTCTAAAATAAATTCCTTTGCTATAACTCAATAATAGATCTATGCTAGCAAAGCTATAAAGCAAGATAATACTCAATGGGGCAATAATATTTTTCCAATGACCACGATAGAATTAGAGATACATGCATGGAATAACAAGATACATATTACCTCCACAAACATGAAAATCAAGCTATGCCACACAACAATGAGCCACACCACAATGAGCCACACCACAACTAGCCTCCAAAGCCTTTCTTTATTACGTAAAACTTGGTCTCCAATAGAGACAATACAACCTCAATCTCAAAGCCAAACAATAACCAACAAAAAATGAGAGAGGGGAGCCTCTCGTAAATAGGAAAACATGACAATGGGATCTTCTCCCTTCATGGAAGGAGAAGGAGCCACATGTAGAGTCAAAACCCTAACCCTATGCATGAGAGGGTGCCACATGTGAGCTAAAACCCTAACCATGCAAGAGAAGGCGCCATATGTGAGCTAAAACCCTAACCATGCATGAGGTAATGCGCCATCACTAGGGGGATAGGCCATGCATGAGGTAATGCGCCATCACTAGGAGGATAGGCCATGCATGAGTTAAGGCGCCACCACTTCATGCAGTCTGAAGTCAACTGAAGGGGAGGGGCACCACCTTGAAAGAGAGTGATCAATGCCATGCAAGGAGCATGCAAACACATGCATGAGCTAGGTGAGGGTGACACATGCTCCCCTGGATGAGGGAAAACCCATGCATGCACCTTCTTTGAAGGGGGAGGTGATAGGAATATTCCACTTTTAATAATTGACCCCCTTTAGCCCCCTTTTACATAGTTTTTTTTGTCATTTTTAGCCCCCCAAGAGACCTAAAAGGTCATGCATATTGCTAGGAACATGGTGACCACAGTTTTAAAAATCAGTCTGTTCAGAATTGGAATGAGTCGACTTGATCGAGCAGAGGGTAAACTAATCCAAACTGGCTCTTGAATTAGTTCAGGTGACTGGTTCGGTTCCGAACCGATCGAGTCGGTGTCTGAATTGGTTGGTTTGGAATGAAACCGGTCGAAGATCGATCGAGTCAGATCGGTTAGATTGGTACCAAACCTCAAATTCAGTAGTGGAGACTCATGTGCTAAATTTTGATGCTGATTTGGATATTTAGATGGAGGACTTGATGCAGGTTCAGTTGGATGTAGATCCTCTATTACCATCAGTTCATGCAGGTGTAGATCCATAGATTCTAGGCATGGCAAGCACTAGTTGACCTCGTGCTTCTAGCCCTAGGCAACATAGGCATTCAACTAGTACTACTACTGCAGTTGCAAATGACCTTGAGGAGTCCGAGCCTAAGCTAGATGATGATGCCATTGCTAGTCCTTCTAGTTCTTCTGCTTCTAGTTCTAGCAGCGGTGATGAGTTTGATGATGTATGACAGTTGACTATGTAGTATGATCATTGATGTATGATGCATGATCATGATGTAGTGGTATCATGATATATTCACTCTTTTATGGTATATACTATATACATGAGCATAATTTGGATATTTTGTCTCTAATGCTTTGGAATCATGGATTAGAATCTTTAAAATATTGTTTTTCAATAAAATTTAAATATTTTATGTATTTTTGAGTAGACTGAGTCATTAAATTCAAATCATCCGAGTCATTACCGATTCATTACTGATTCTGAGTCCGAGCTTGAGTTGACTCTCGACTGATTCTGAGTTTGAGTCTGTTTTTTAAAACTATGATGGTGACTGACTCTAATTTTGACATCGGTCCCTAAGGACTTAGACACCAGCCTGAGGCACCTGTATTATAACATACTTTGGCTTTGGAAGTGTGAGTGAAAAAACCAAGATAAACTCTAATCACTAGGATCTAAGTTCATTTAAGTGAAAAAACACTCCAAAGTAGCCATATTATAGATGTCTCACTCGGGTTAGCCCTCTTACACATGTAATAAGATAAGATAAGGTAAGATAATTTTATTAATGTCCAACCAATGACCACAAAAGTAGGTCAATGGGACTAAAATGATGCAATCAGTATGAGTACAATGTGGGAGTGCAAAAGCAACCCCTAGATAATGCCGGAACTAAACCTATATAGAATAAAATAAAGAAAGAAAGATACAAGCAGTGAAACGTCCTCATAAACATGTATAAAGCCGTGATAAGGCTTTGTAAACAACTTCCTTTGACCATGACAAAGGAACTGCAAAAGAACATGCAACTGGGCAAAATACTGCCTGTTCTGGATGGGGGACTGAAAGGTCCCTGGCTGGCGGATGTCTTCTGTCTGTTGAATCCTGTGCAAACTGGGTGGTAGCAATGATTACATTAACAAATAATTTACATTTTATTATGCTAATTTAGAAGCATAATATTGAAAAAAATAGAAACCTGCCATAGTTGTTTCTGTGTTTGGGTACAAGCTGGGGCCCTCCAGGGTCTCATCAGTAGGACCTTACCAGTGTTTTTAAAGTCTACTGGCACAACATTTTGTTCAGATTCTTAATGAATGATGCACATGATTTTGTTCAGATTCTTAATGAATGGTGTCTCCGTATTTTCTGTACATATCTATTGGAAATTTCTGCTTGATCTGGGCTTTAATATTTTGAATGATGGAATTTGAATTGTATTCAGTTAAAGGCTTTTCAAGTGCTAAATGTGCATTGACTTGGGTGTATTTTGAATCGAAATTCAAGGATTTTCCTTTGTGAAAGAAGAAAATATGTAACCTCTACAATCTTTGATATGTTGGGTACATAATGGAGTGTTCTATAAAAAAGGTGGACATCAACATTACTCTGCAGCTTTGGTCCTGGTAATAGCCAGTCCTCGAATTTTTGAGCCACATAATCTCAAGGTACTTTAGAAGGCAGATATACTGCACTCACATTTGCAGTGTAGCTTTATTAGTCCCTTATTTTTGGACTTTAATTTATATTTATGGTGATGTGGTTTGTAAATAGGATGGGATCTTCTAAGTGGGTGTTTATTAGTGTTAGATTTCATACATTCATAGCATAACAATATAAATGCATAACCAAGATCACTAGAAGAAAGACAAAGTACAAAACAATAACACAGAGTTTATCCTGGGAAACCCAAACGGGAGAAAACCCAGCAACCTTCGTATAGAGATGATAATTCCGAGATCAGAGTACAAAGATAAAAGAGAAAAGGTGGAAATGCTTTCCACAAGGAGAAACCCCAAAACAGCTTCCTTCTCCAGCAAGTGTGAACTGCTCTCTCTGGGTGATGCTAACTTCACTTGATTTGAGTGAGTGAATAATGAGGTGCACTTTCCTCTTATTTATACAAGTGCAAACATGAAAAATCCCTAACTGGGCCGACTTCACTTGGGGGCAATTAATAATTTAATTTTTAATATTTTCTTTTGCTTCTTTTCACCCCAAGGTTTACATTGATTCTTTCATGTGTTTACATAAGTGATTACATCAAGTTCATCTCCCTTAGGAGGTACAATGAAGTATAATAAAATACAATGAATAATATCTTCCGAAGTTGCACAAAATCCAACAATTAGAGGCTGAGATTGTTGAACATTTTGAGTGTAAGCAACCAAAAATGAATCTGTAGTATTGTTTATAGTTTATACATTTAGGCTTTGTATTTCTTACAAGGGTTGGCACCAATTCTTGCCTGTGGTAAGATTACTTAATTCGGGAATCGTTGAGATCTTTGTATATGGGGGAATTCACATACATGAATTTTATGTTCCTATATTCTTCATCACAGTGGGGATAATGGGAATAATTACACAGATGCTTGTTGCAATCCTTTCTTTGGTGGAGCTTTGTGGATAGATACGGCATGCATTTTGCACTTTTATTTCTAGCATGGTAGCAGAAAACATGTTACATTAACTATTACTGACAAATCGAGTTATCTAGCATCGTTTATTGTTTACATATGTTTCCCGTGTTCAGGTCTGATATAAATCGGTTAAATTTTCGTGGATTTTATACGATAATATTGGAAAGAGGAGATGAACTTATATCTGTGGCCACTCTGAGGTAAGGGATTGATGTTTATGCTTCCCAGTTCATAGCATTGAATCTATTTTTAATAAATGGTTCTTTTACTTTTTGTTTCAACTCCCGAACATTTGCCATTCACTGGTAATGTGGTCTCAAATGCGGAATCTCATTTGCCACCTTTTATTTGGGTAGAATTCATGGAGAAAGAGTTGCCGAAATGCCTTTCATTGGCACCCGTGTGGAGTATCGTCGTAAAGGAATGTGTCGCATTCTCGTCAATGAACTTGAGAAGGTATCATCCTTGTGTTTTGAAGCTCAAGAGTCAAAATTCAGCTTTCTAATTGCAAATGTACTATACGATTTAAGTGATATATGTTTTTTCTCTGGTGTATGAACTAATGATATGTTCTTCGGGATCAGCTGCTTCATTCGATAGGGGTGGAAAAGCTGATTTTGCCAGCAGTGTCGGAGCTTAAGCAGACATGGGAAAATGCATTTGGGTTTCAGGAGATAAGTTCTGTTGAGAGATTAAAGCTGTTAGATCTCAGTTTTGTAGGTTTTCCGGACACTGTAGTTCTTCAGAAGTTACTTACAAGGCAGAGCCCAGAACAGGAAATAGTTACAGGTATTGATGTATTTACAAATTCTTCCAGTGGCTTATGCTTATTATTTATAACCATTAAACTAACACAGTTTGGTATGCTGTATTTGACCTATAGGTACAGCTGTTAATGAAAATGGAGTTGATTTGCCACGTCTCAGTCTAGGATGCGAATTTGAGAAAGGAACTCAATCTGAGATTGTGGAGATTACTACTTCTAAAATAGGACCTTCTTACACTGAAGTTGAAGATATTGTAACTCCTATTTGTAGTTTACCTTGTGATGCTCGCACATATTCAGCGTGGCACACTAAATCGGAAGGAGAGAGCTGCGTTGATAACAAAATGGGGAAGTCTTTGTTAAAAGGTCACCAGGTTTCTGGATCAACTTCTGCTTCAAAAGAAACGAACACAATCCAAGAAAATATAACTGAAGATATCTGCCAGTCTGAGTATGTTTTAACAGCTTGTCCTAGATTCTCTGTTTTTTTGTGTTCTATCGGTCTCTGATATTTTTTGAATGTAATTTTGCATTTCAGTAGATAATATTGGGTAATGCTTTATTCATGTCCAATAAGTCACCACAAAAGTAGGTCAATGAATTATGGGACTAAAGAGAAACATCGGTGTAGAGACTTTATTGATAAACCCTTTGTTGATATTTTATCTGACAAACATAAATTTCATTCTCAATTTGTAATATTATTTACAGGCTCCATTCTGAATTCATCCAGTATTAGATAAAGAATCCAGTTCATATAGCCGGTGTCTAGAAAGGCTTTACTAACTTCATGTATGTTAGTATCTGATAGATGCATTTGGTAGCAGCTTTCATGTAAGTTAGTATCTAGTACATGCACTTGGTTTCAGCCCTTGACTTGATGGTGATTCCAAATTTAATCTGCCCATCAATTTGACTGTATTTTATTTCAAGTTGTCAGAAACTTGTTTGTTTAGTTGCCATTTAAGATTCATCAATTGACAATTTGACATTTTTCATTCAACGTTGAACTATCATTTTTTTTTCTCAGAAAAAATCACTATATTCGATATTTCAAAGTTTAAAATCAAAATATACATTCAACTGTCTTGTTCAGAGTCTTCAGACTCAAGAGACAGACTCAGAACTGACATTTGAATGTCTGTAAAAACAGCCATATGACTACATAAGTACAGTCTTCTTAGGTTCTAAAAGGATGCCTTGGTAATCTACTAAACAAAATTAGGACTCGATGACCCTATATTATCACCAGATAAAACAAAAACAAGGTATGAAAGACCATCCGGCCTGTTCTGCCAACAACTGAGGATTAATACAAAGATCTTTCTGAGACTGAAAGGATAGTCCCCTCTCTGAATTCATGTTCAGTTACGGCATTCTTTTGCAAGAGCAAAGCTTCTTTAGATATTTGATCAGCTTTAGTATTAAATTTTCAATTCTACAAAACCGATTTTCCCATTTCATGAAGAGTTTGGAGTCTCCAAAAATCAATAGATGCTTTTATCCTCTTTCCATTTCTGTTCAACAATAGACATAAAACATAAAATTCTGCTTGATTGTTGGTTCCTTGCACAGTAGCATATCTCATTAAGAATGAGAAGAATCAAAGAAAAATACAACCCCTATTCACCTAGGGTTCCTTGGCAGGCTCCATCGAAGAAACCCCAAGTCTTTTCTTTATCTATGCATGGCTCTTTTAAAATTCTGGGTTGCCTCTCCTTGGGTCGTCTTCAGCTTCCTTCCATAGCCAGCCTTATTTTATGTGTTACTTGTGCAGGCAAAAGGACAATACCCTAGAATCCCATAAATGACAATACGGTGGGGTCCTGAAGGCTCCTAAGATTTGTCAGCTATCTAATCTAATGGACAATTGATCAAGGGCATCTTGGCCCATTTGTTCTCTTCAGATGTAACTTGTAAGACCTCATTCCAAACAAATCTAGTAATGAAAAAGTCAGAAATTGGTAATCCACAGATTCTTCCCTAGTCTTACATAATATGCATCTAGCTGGACCAAACCAGTTTCTCTTTTGTCCATTATGCAAGTTAAAAGTTTGATTGCCTTGGCCAACCACTATTTTTTTATTTTATTTCAAAGAGCAATCCAATTTCCATGTTACCTTCCACCACCATACTCTTTCAACATCCAGGTCTTCCTCCAGTCTCGGAGTGAGTTAAAAAATTAACATACTGTACACATTTCTATGCCAACTCACCCTGCAAATTTAATATATCTGCTGTCACCCTGCCTGAGACCATTCATTTCTTACAATTTGAGAATCTGCTTCCCTCAAGAAATACATCTCCTGTTCATGCAAAGCATCTGACAAAGCTTCTGGCAATCTATAATTGCCTTTACAGTGAATCCAAGGATTCTCCCTTATCTTGATTGTGTTGTTGAAATTAAAGACTGAGCAACCATTGAATGCTGGTTTTCCCATTTGGGTTTCCAGGGTAAACACTGTTTCAATGTGCAATGCGTTCTCTGGGTGTGATTTTTTGTTGTATTATTTTGCTTACTGTGTGGATTAAGAGCCTCTTTATGTCATTAATGACTGTCAGTTATGAAACTAATATGTGAGTTACAGGTAGCTTAAATACTGTTATTGCTGCATATCTCTTATGTTGACTGGAATAGGGGAGTTCTAACAGCTAGATAATCTAATCCATTGGATGCCCAACTGATCTTCCATTTCCTATTTTCCAGACTGTCCATTTGCCAATTAAAGGAAAGGCCCTTATCAAGGCTTTCCCAAAAATAGAAGTTCCTTGAGTATGTTTCCTTGCCAGTTTAAACCAATCTTCCATTATTCTACCTTTTAAATACTTTGTTTTCATAACTCTGCCCCACATTCCATCATTACAGATCATTCTCAATAGACCTTTTGCTGCAAGGGTTAAACTTAATATATGTATATTTTTCAGACCCCATCGCCCTGCTTCTTTTGGAGTAGCCAATCTTCACCATTTGCCCAGTGGAGTGCCCTCTTTTTCCCTTTTCCCAGTCCACAAAGAACTGAAACATTTTTTTCCAATTTTTTTTAAGACGCCTTTAGGAATTTGAGCTATACGGATGTCCAATACATTGGGATACTCTCTATAACAATTTAACTAGAACTAATATCCCATCACAAGATAATCATCTAAGTTTAACTAGAACTAATATCCCATCACAAGATAATCATCTATTGCACCACAGTGAAATGTTGCCTTCAATTTTGTTATGTAACCACAGCCAATCATCATACCTAGTCATTTTGTTTTAAAATAAAACCAAGATATTTAAACTGAAGATCAAAGTTCATAAAAGTTCATAGGAAACAGAATTTCATCTTGTTCATTTACTTCATCTGCTATTTCATTGAACAATAGAGGCTTCATCATGTTTATCTCCATTCCTGTAGATTTGCAATAGAGTTCCAGAGCTTTTTCTTCCTGGTTGTGCCATGACCAAATATCATGATATCATCTATAAATATTAGATGGGACATATAAACAGTCAGCAATTTTTATCCCTTTCGAGCCTCCTTTTATTTTGGCATCATTAATTAAGAGAAAAGGTGATTAAGAACAACCTTGCGAGAGACCCCTTAAAGCAGTAAAAAATCCAGATGGAGAGCCATTTATTAATGCTGCAAATGAAAGTGATGAAAGACATCCCATGATACAATTGACTGTCTGCAGGTTGTTCATGCCCAACTGTAGCAACAGTAATCTAAATTATAACCAATTTACCTTATCATAAACCTTTGCCAGATTGACTTTCAAAATAGTTGTGGGTAATTTTTGTGTCTTGATAGAATGCATTCTTTCTTTTGCTGTCCCTGCAACATCATGGATTTGGCATTTGAAGAGAAACCCAAACTATTCATCTGCTATAACACCTGACAAAATAGTAAAATACCTTCAAGTCTATTAGCAATGATTTTTGAGATAAGTTTGTTAACTAGATTGCATATGGAAGTAGTCCTGAAATCTTCAAAAGTAGTCGTATCCTGTTTTTGGGGGGTGAGGGCATTAAAAGCGGTGTTCATAGCCCCTAGGACTTTCCATGATTCTTTAAACTCTCCAACAATTCGAAGAAAATCCTTCTCCAGTAAAACATAGAAACCAATGTAAAATTCAACTGTTAAACAAACCATTGGGACTTGTGCTGTTCGCCATCTTGAAAGTAGATAAAACAAACTTCAATTCTTCCTTTGTGGTTTCTCAGTTTCTGCCTCCAAATCCCTATTCATGTGATTATCAATGCGACGAGGAAAGAGGCTTAAAATTTTCATTATTTCTCCAATATTGGCACTTTTTGGTTCTTTAAACAATGTTTTATAGTGCTGTTTTCCAGCATCTGCAATTTGCCTGAAAGTACTAACCTTAGTACCATCAGCTTGAGTAATATCACAAATTCTATTAATGTGTTTTCTGTGACTTGCAAAGTTACAGAAGAATTTTGTTCAATCCCTTCCATCAACCAAATGACTGTACTCATTGCACAATCATACAACCATTAGAAAAATAATAAATGTGGTCATTCTCATTAATAGCTCTTGAGCCTTGAACCAAATATATACTACATTCAAAAATTGCCTAATGGCATTTCCAAAAATGAAATAGGAAAACATCATTTTTGCTGTATCCCCAACGTCATTGACATCACCGAGGTCCTTAGTTAATAGACTCTTTAAGTAATTACCACTCAAGCATAGGCTCTTCTTTAGTGACAGTAACTGTAGGTATCCTGCCAAAGGATGTTTGGTTTTGGCTCCTCATCCATGCATATAGCATCAACTATGTATTGGTCGCAAATTTGGAAAGGGCCTTCCTTGTACCCTACCTCTTTCCAAGTAATAAGACAAAGTGTGCTATGAATGTAGAGTAAGTTCTCTGCCTTCTTAAATCCCAACTGGTTTCTCTTCATTGGATGGATGAAAGAATAAATGCTTAAATCCCAATCACAGAATGAGGTATTGGCTACTTGAGAGAGCAATCATGTGGAAAAGGCCAACAACATAGGAGCATTGACACCTTGAAGCAACCACCAATCATTGGATCCTTTTTCTTACACTTATTGTTGAGAGCGACATGTGAAGCGAATACACCCGCCCACATGAAATTTGGGCAAATTGAGAATGTATGTCTGATGCCTCTTCTGTGGAACCGTAAATGTTTTTCACAACATTCATAGACCCTTTCACCACATATCTATCTTGAGAAACCCTTTCACCACATATCTATCTTGAGAATGAGGCCTTCTACCTATCATATGTCTTAGGATCATACCATTTTGGATTGATTGCATAGATTGCCATAGGAAGTGAGCTCAGTTTATTCCACCACTGATTTATAAATGTTTTCCCTTGTGGCCATAAGCTAGGATCTTTCCTATCTGTGATGGATTGAATCTTCTCACACATAAGATAAGATAAGCTAATTTAGTTAATGTCCAACAAGTGACCATATATAGGTCAAAGGATTTGCTAGGTACATCAGAAACAATACATAGTGGGAGTGTGAGTGCAACTCCTATAAACGCATATCTATCCTCCGAGGTCAAAGACCCAGAGTCTAAAATCTATCCTCAAAGAAACAAAAAGATACAAAGTTGGGAGTCTTAGAGAAGAGAGGAACCCTCTCAGTGACCCAAAAGAAATGTCTCCATTAGAGGTGCTGGAAGATGTGCTTAAGCCTTGTAGGAGCCATCTTCTATTGATGAGGAGAAGGGGAAGTTGCTAACATTTGAATTTGTTTGACAGTCAGTGGATCTCTCCTACCATTTGATCGAAGTGAAGAAACCCCTGATGGAGGTCTATCTTGATGCACTCCAAGATGCAGGATGCTACTTAGAAGAGGCTGCTTTGTGTTGAGATCTAGATGACATCATTAAACTCTCAATGGTGGTCGGGGCCAAAGATGAAGAAAAAGAAAAGACACTCATAACAATTAGGCTCTAAAGATATCCCAGTGGAAGGAACAAATCTAGTAACGCATCCTTGAACCATCAGAAGTAATCTTGGAAACATTAAATCTCATTCAACTTTTTATGCATTAGTTGTGCAACTGACATATTTAAGCACAACAATTCTAGGCAAAGCATATGCACAATGTGATGTCTATGTTCCAATAGTAGGCGGGACAATATCATTGGAAACGTCTCAAATCCCTATGATAGCTCCTACTAATTTGCCTATTTTCAAGTTTGCTATTGAGATCAATATTCAAAATTTTGTTAGAATGTTGATGTGACAATTTTCATGCTTGAATCTGAAGTCTTCAAACCAATTTCTGGACATAGAAGAATATGCCAAATTATCAAAAAATCATGATTATAGAAGTTCATGTTAGTATTCAATCTCACATATGGTTGTAGTGCCATTTTCTCCTTATTATTATAGGTCAGCCTGCCATCCAACTGTGGGACTAGTTCAAAGCAACAATTTGCTAGAGATTTTATCCTGTAAGCAAAAAGTGGTTCTGTTGAAGTATTGATTGCATCTTAGGCAGATGAGTGGATGGACAATTCAACAATATATTGATAAGTTTGACAAGCTTGGTAATAAATTGGAGGTGCCTGATAAGAGAGTTAAGCTTGATGAGGGAGTTAAGCTTTAAGTTAGTGGACAATTATTTACCTATCTTCAAAAGAAAATGGATCTTCTTAATATTGCTTCCTTGGAGCAAGTATTTCAGTTTGCCTTGGAGATTGAGGAAAAGTTACTATAGTATCCTTTGGATAAATACATTACCTTCTGTTATCTTCTCCTTACCCAACTTGAAAGAATGGATAGAACAATGGCAAAATGGAAAATGGTACCACCATGCCTTGGGACAATGCAATTACTGTCAATATCATAGAAGTTATCGTCATTTCATTGAAGAGTGTCTCAACTACTCTCAAGCAAAAGGCCATGCAAGCGAAGACTTCGATCATGGAACACGAAGTAGAGAACAGAGAAGAGGGGTGATTTTAGTTTGTAATCCTATCACCTCTACTCACTTTGTTCTTATGACCACAGACTGTTCTTCCTTAATTAGAGAAGTGCTTTGGACTAGACTGTTCAAAGAGTTATGTCCAAAGAGTTATGTTCATTTTGGGAAATAATATCTCAAGAAAAGGCCAACAAAACAAAGATTTTGATCATGGAACAACAATTACAGAATAGAGAGGTGGGGGTAATTATAATTTGTAATCCTAGCACCTCTAATTCTCAATTTGTTCTCATGACTACTGTCCTGCTTTCAGTAGAGAACCCTTTTCCACTTATAATTGCCAGATTAAAGATTGATTGGTTCAATTACCGATTGATAATAGATAATGATAATCGAAATTATCTCATCTGTTAAATCTTTTTGAGTCTCTCAAACTTCCTACACATGCACATTCATTTCCTTATCACATTTTCTGGGTTAGTACTGGTGGTCTGCCTCATTTTATGGATTGTGTCGCAACATTTTTACTTTTGGGCCTTTTATTGGCACTATTGAGTACGATGTTATATGGTTATTGTGATTTGCTCGTTGGTACACCATACAATATAATTGCAGGCTATATACGATGTCTATCACAAAAGTTATAATCTGTGGAAAGATGATAAGTTATTTAAATTGACATCTTCATCAGTCGATCCACATGTTTTTGGTGGAAAGTCAGCTAGTAAGTAGATAGGTCGTGCACTATTTAAATTGAAAAATGCTGAAACATAGACTGACAGATGGAATATAAAATCAGCCTTTCAGTGTCCCCATGACACTTTATTCTACACCATTCCTCACACATCCTAGCATACAATAACCTTTTGTTATAAGTACTATTCTTAAGCAAGTAGAACATCTATTGGTTTACTATTTTGAGACTCTTCCTCATGACCAGAGTTCCACCCTTAGTTCAAGCAGCTACAATTTTCCAAGTCTAGTACCAGAAGATTCACCCCTACATATGAATAATGGAACTACTGGAAACATGTAGACTATTGCATACTTGGTTGGAAATGGAGCTTGCCCTTATAGCAGTTTCCCCATTTTTAACAGAATTTGGGGACAGTTTCCTCCAAGCAGGGAGGAAATGACTAGCACTTATAATACAGTTTGCCTCTTTCTAGCACTGAGTTAATTTTAGTGCTTTACCTATGAGAAAAGCCTGTTTTGTTCAGTAATAGTTTAATAGTTTATTTTAGGCAAGACTCATAAAAAGTTAAGGTTTATTTCATGTCCAGTGTCCAATGTTGTGCTTTGTCACAAATTGTACGATAAATACATGCTATTATGTTATGCAAAACAATAAATTTGAGAGGCACCTCTTCAAATTCCTCAATTGCACTGTGTGCATGTATCAATGGATTATAGGGTTGGGAGTCTTTGGGACTTATTTTTACAGTTTGAAATTAAGCTATCGAGAATGGAGATGCTTTGACTTGGATTTGTGGTTGTTTTATGCTGTCTTTTAAGTTCTAACTCCTTTATCTGTTGGAAATCAGAATCAATCAATTATGGAAATTATTAAGATAAAGAGCAATTTTGTCAGTGCTGCAAACATGCCTTGTAAGTCACTACAATGGCCTTCCTTTGACTACTCAAATGCATTGATATTCCTTGCTGTCACACTGCTGTATGGAATGATACATTAATTTTACATAACTAAAAGTTGGAGGGGCATTCATTCTCTATATATGTACAAAACCTTGTGTGGAATATGTAGTTCTTTTATTCAAATCTAATTTCCCTTGTTTAAATATTTTATCAATAAACCTGATATCACTTTTTCATCCCGTTCTGATATTACACATCTTATTAGATCTTTCTGGTGACATTGTATGTCATCAAACTTTCTCCTTTAAATACCTATGTCTAAGAAGATACAAGATGAGGTTGATGTAATAAAATTACCATCTTCATCTTTGACATTCCGACATTTGTTTATCTTTACCGTGTTCTCTCAATATCACCTTGGTTCTAATTTTATCTATCCAAGTGCTTTTTGTTTCAATTATGCTTTATAAAAATAACATTTCAACTAATATATATATATATATATATACTTGGGGGATGTCTAGTGGTGGTGCATGGTTTGTCACCTAGAGTGGTAGCCCCACATAGGCCTCAAAGATGTTGAATGACTGCTAGAGGGGAGGTTGAGAAGAGACTCGATGCCTCTCTGATCTAGGATTTGAGGTATTTGAACCCGAGTTTTGTTGTTTTGATGAGATGGGATGATGTGTTAATATGAAGTGATCTTCTTGTGAGTCTTAGGCCTAAGAGGTGTGAGCAAACATCGAGATCTGCGACTGAGCACTTCTATCAAGGCATCTCTGGTCAGGATACTGAAAGAAAGAGGAGAGGGAGCCTTATGTCAGAGGAGTGTCGTATCGACTCGTAAATGTCCTCATTTCATAGATGTAAATAGGATTCCTACTCACTATACCCAATCCCTCTATATAAGACCTTTCCCTTGCATCTACATTATATGTAAAATAACTATCCAGAATCATATGACAAAGACTCTAGAAGAGCTTTGCCCAAATCATAAAGCTTTTAACAACTGTTAAGAGTCCTTCACATGTGAAATTGCTAAGTGTTTGAATTCCACAAGTCCTTAAAAAAGGATTTTTGAGCCATCCTTTTACCTTCTACTAGTGTACCTTGGAGAGAGCCCAAGTCAACCCCAAGACCACTGGAATGCCCAGGTTGGCTAGGGGTCTAGATCCCAAGTATCACGAGGACCCTCAAACTACTAATTGAGAAACCCAGACATTTATTACGAAGTTTCCCATGTGCTTTTAAACTGAATTGAATTTGGGATCACAAAGGTCTTCACATTACCAATAACATCACAGAGTTGAAAAGGGCCTTTAATTTCTCGAGTATGATGAGCCTGTTGAATTTAGTGATGCACTAAGACTTGCCAAGGAACACCCTCTTCTAGTGCTCATATCACCCATTTGCTTGCGAGGGCCACCGCTTGGACTTGGGCATCAGGAAGGCCCAAACCCGCTTGAGCACAAGATAAGGTACAAATATCCCAAGCTACCAAAGACAACTCAGCTGCCCCTCCCTGTTTGCCCCAATGAAAAAATTGAAGCATAAGTTCCAAACCTTTATAATATGATCTATGAGGAAAGAGATATGGGGAATAATACAAATGACATGCTATTAAAGTTTTGTACACAACTATAATGTGCCTAGCAAGTGGCAAGTTGAGAAGAGACCAAGCCCGAAGTTTCTTTTCAAATTTTCCCATGGTCCACCTCCATTGATTCAAAATAGAAATTGGGATGCCAAAGGGGATGCCCAATTACCAAATGATCACTTGATGTTTGATACACTTCCACCTTGGATGAATAGTGTGGGGGTGGGGGGCAATCACTAATGATTGCCTCAACAACTTCCACAAAGTACCCGAATATAATATTGATTTCCTTAACAACTTCCACAAAGTACCCAAATATAATATTGTGCTCTGCACAAAATGTTGGATCAATTGAGGTGTTAGAGCCGAGTCATTTGTAAATTGGACATTAAGAAGCTGATTATCATGGACAAGTAGATACCTCTGATTTTCCCTTGCATTTGTGCTGTCTCCAACAATTATCCAATAGCATCCACTATGATGACATAGAGATATGGTGCCAACAACCCATGCTAGAGGGAGTGTTGTCGAAAGCACATCATTTACATTGACACATGCATAGTCCTCAACGAGCCAATGCTTACATGCCTTGATCTTGGCCCCTTTGGCCCTTATACTCATTGTTACACGGGGACACGTTCCCCAGGGTTGTGCCCTCTCGCTCCCTGTGCCCCGAGGACTTGGGCTCTTGGCGAAACGTTTATCCTCGTCCCCAATTTGGCAAAACTTGAGCAAATGCAGGGGGAGCTCGTCTCCCTGTTTTGAAGCGCGCATCAGTAAAATGGGGGCGCTTGGTTGCTCCTACTCGAAAATGTGGGGCACTTGGAGACCAGATAGAGCTCAAAAGAAGAACGAATAAGGGAATATGTGGTGTGTTTTCTTGCTGGAGGTGTTCAGTAGTAATGGTAATATTAAATTTAAAGAAAAGGGAACTGCTACTTTTACTTAAATTTTTAACATTACCAATAATTGTTTCAGGATGTTTGAGAGTGGTTCCAACCTCATCAGAGTTCATATGTAAAAAGTAGAATTTTAGATC
Organism: Larix kaempferi; assembly: GCA_027924585.1. Classification (NCBI taxonomy): domain Eukaryota; kingdom Viridiplantae; phylum Streptophyta; class Pinopsida; order Pinales; family Pinaceae; genus Larix; species Larix kaempferi. Next base: position 257,207 of record BSBM01001557.1, on the reverse strand, counting down.
CCATTCATAATTCATCAGACTTAACAGTTTGAACTCCTCTATCACGACTCTAATAAAAATGTATCCTTTAGTCAAACAAAATCACTTATGAAGCATGGGATTTTTTTTCTAATTCTACCTTATCCATGCTAGAGGGAGTGCTGCAACACAATTGGTGTTGAAAGCATATCATTTACACTGACACATGCATAGTCCTTAGTGAGCCAATGCTTACGTGCCTTGATCCTCGCCCCTCTGACCCTTATACTCATTGTTACACGGGGACACGTTCCCAGGGTTGGGGGCACCCCCCCTTCGCTCCCTACGCCCCAGGGACTTGGGGGCTCCTGGCGAAACGTTTCTCCTTGTCCCCAATTTGGCGAAACTTGAGGAAACGCATGGGGGAGCTCGTCCCCTTGTTTTGAAGCACGCACCGGTAAAAGGAGAAATGAAAGATAAGGGAAATACCACTTTTACTTAAATTTTTAACATTACCATTAATTGTTTCAGGATGTTTGAGAGTGGTTCCAACCTCATCGGAGTTCATACTTATCCATGCTAGAGGGAGTGCTGCAACACAATTGGTGTTGAAAGCATATCATTTACCCTGACACATGCATAGTCCTCAGTGAGCCAATGCTTACGTGCCTTGATCCTCGCCCCTCTGGCCCTTATACTCATTGTTACACATGGACACGTTCCCCAGGGTTGGGGGCACACCCCCTTCGCTCCCCATGCCCCGAGGACTTGGGGGTTCCTAGCGAAACGTTTCTTCTTGTCCCCAATTTGGTGAAACTTGGGGAAACGCAGGGGGGAGCTCGTCCCCCTGTTTTGAAGCATGCACCGGTAAAAGGAGAAATGAAAGGTAAGGGAAATACCACTTTTACTGAAATTTTTAACATTACCATTAATTGTTTCAGGATGTTTGAGAGTGGTTCCAACCTCATTGGAGTTCATATGCAAAAAGTAGAATTTTAGTCCCCATTCAAAATTCAACAGACTTCACAGTTTTCAGGATTTCAGGATTGCAATGTTTCCACTGGATTCTTTCATGTATGAGGTTAAGGGATTGGCATTTAAACAAGCACATCAACCTCTCTATGTACCTTGATGTTGGTGGTGCTGATTGCTGAACTCCTATCATGAACTTAATCAAAATGTATCCTTTAGTCATACAAAATCACTTATTAAGCATGGTAATTTTTTTCTAATTCTACCTTATCCATGCTAGAGGGAGTGCTGCAACACAATAGGTGTTGAAAGCACATCATTTACATTGACACATGCATAGTCCTTAGTGAGCCAATGCTTACGTTCCTTGATCCTCGCCCTTCTGGCCCTTATACTCATTGTTACATGGGGACGTGTTCCCCAGGGTTGGGGACATGCCCCCTCACTCCTCGTGCCCTGAGGACTTGGGGGCTCCTGGTGAAACGTTTCTACTCGTCCCCAAGTTGGCGAAACTTGAGGAAACGTAGGGGGGAGTTCGTCCCCCTGTTTTGAAGCGTGCACCGGTAAAGTGGGGGCGCTTGGGTGCTCCTTCCCGAAAATGGGGGGTGCCTGGAGACTAGATACAACTCAAAAGAAGAACGGATAAAGGAATATGTGGTGTTTTCTTGTTGGAGTTGTTCAGTAGTAATGGTAATATTAAATTCTTAAAGTAAAAGGAGAAATGAAAGATGTTTCAGGATGTTTGAAAGTGGTTCCAACCTCATTGGAGTTCATATCAGTGTTCCACAGGGATTCGTCCCCCAGGGTTGGGGTCACGCCCCCCTCGCTCCTTGCGCCCCAGGGACTTTGGGATTCCTGGCGAAGCGTTTCCCAGCGTCCCCAAAATCAAGAAACTCTCGGAAACGCACAAGGGAGCACGTCCCCTGTTCTGCAACGCGCTCAAGTGAAGGGGGGATCCCACACGCTCCCTCTCGAAACTAGGGGGCTCCTAGACGCCCCCCCATGGTTTTCCCAATTTCAGTTTAAAAATATGAAATTTTAATTTTAATTGCTGTTTTAGTCTCTATTTCAGACTTAGTTTTTAGTAATTTACTGTTTTACTATTTTAGCATGCAATATCACTGATTCAATTTTTCAATTAGAATGACCAAAATTAGAAATATGAATATCAAGATTCAAATGACAAATTTGAAAACTATATGATGAATTGTGTAATGTGTTTGTATTATTAATTTGTTACATTCTAATTTACATTGCACAATGATGAATTTAGTATTTAGTATTTATTATTTACTTTTAGTGAATTACATGGGATGAATCATTGAATTGTTATTGTTGGGATTTAATAATTTATAATATTAATTTCTATAATTTTTATATTTTTTATTATGACCTGAACGTCCCTCTGCCCCCCAAATTTTGCTAAAATTTGGGGGTGGTCTCCACATGTCCCCAATGTGCGTGTCCCCGCTTCCACGCTCCCGCGTCCCAGAAACTTGGGGGAACATTGGTTCATATGCAAAAAGCAAAATTTTAGATCCCAACTAGAATTCAACAGACTTAACAGTTTTCAGTATTTCAAGATTGCAACGTTTCCATTGGTTTCTTTCATGTATGAGGTTAAGTGATTGGCATTTAATCAAGCACATCAACCTCTCTATGTAGCTTGATGTTGGCGGTGCTGATTGTTGAACTTCTCTATCATTACCTTAATCAAAATGTATCCTTTAGTCAAACAAAATCACTTATTAAGCATGGGATTTTTTTTTTAATTCTACCTTATTTTAACTCTTGGTTTAGGAAGTTTCATCAAAATTGTAGGGTGTTGAGTAATGTCCTTCGAGATTCAATGTAGAGGCAAGGGCTAAGAGCCTAGAGGAGGGGTGCACAGGGTGCTGTTGATGAATATGATCCCAATATAGGATTAATAGTCCACTCGTTAATAATTGTATGTTGGACTTGAAAGCCTCAAATAATGTCATGCCCTCTGGAATCATGAAGAAATAGGGTCCTCGGGTCACATTTCCCCATTACAACATTTATGCCATGGATTCACACAATGTTGAAGTGTGTTGAATCGTTGAAGAATTAGACTGTATTTACAGGGAGCAGCTTAAACTGTATTTACACAGGATGTATTGCTCTTGCTGGGATTTTTTTTTTTTAAAATTTTTATTACCTCGACATCCCCCCGTCCCCCCCGAATTTCCCTAAAATTTGGGGGTAGTGTCCACACATCCCCAATGTGTGTTTCCCCGCTTCCACACTCCCGCATCCCGGAAACTTGGAGGAACATTACTTATACTCTTCAAGCCCCTATATTTGCAATTCCATCTCTTTGACCCCTTGTTGACAAAACACATTAAAGGGTTCCTTCTCCAATTGTTGCATAACTTGAAGGCAAGTACGAGGTATGAACTTGGGTTGCATGACCCTTCCTAAGTCGCACAACCTTCCTACCCCAGCCCGAAAGGAACTTAGCTGTGCGGAGATTAGCTGTCCCCAACCAGTCTCGACTGGGGTACTAACAACCAGATCTAAGCAACCACAGCCCTACAATCGGCAGACTCAAGCAAAGAGACATCGATCTTGAAGGAAGATTAGTTGCTACCAAAATGCATCCACGTAGCTATGCAGAGCTGATTACACCCAGTGCTAGTCAAGTCAATGTGCACTGAATGTTTGCTAGGAGAGCAGACAGTGGCAACATGCAAATTTGCATAAAATCTGTCCAGCCTAGCCTGTATGTGGTGAGTACCACCTTGCCTATTAGACCACATGTACCACCACCCTGCCGGTGGAAGATTTTTCTGATCCCAAACAATATGAGTCTTGAGACACCCAACAATCTTTTACAATCAGTGCATGATTACTGCTCATCACCATTGTTTGCTATATCATGTTCTCCAACATGTTCACTATCCGACTGAACCATATTAGTATCTCTCCCCGAATGACCGACTCAGCTTGTGGGAGACACTATGCCAACCAACACCACAAGTGTGTGTGGCCAATGGGATCACTGGGGGCATAAACTGAACGGAAGCCCCAAACTGTCCCTGATAACATCATAGTCATCCAGCAACAAAGGGACTTGGGATCCACACTGTCAAGAATATGTGGTACCACCCACGAAGCATTTTTGCAAATAATACCTTTTACATTCGTCATGATTTTTAGCAATATACTCGCCAATCTGATTGTTCACCTGTAAAGACAACTTAAACCAAGTAACAAGATTGCGTGATAAACCTATAATCAAAAGAGCTCCTTGTCCTCTGTATAGTAAATGCTCTGTATACAGTACTACAATTAATAGCTCAAAAATCACCTTTGCAACTGAAAAAATTTCTGTGGGAGAGTTAACAGGAACATTGCCTAGTTGTTTTGAGGAAAAAATTGATTAGTCCTTTTGCTATGCATGTAAAGTTTTAATTGTATGATGTGAGCTTTCTTTCTTTATTAGCATCTTAACGTTTCTATTGAAACATAATAATCGTTGCATGTCTTTTAGAATACGGCAAGGTCATAGTTGTGTGAGATATCGACAAAATATAGGATGGAATGTTTATAGTTTATGCTAGGAACTGAATAAGAAGGTTGCTTTTTTTTAAAATACTTGGGTAAGTAACTTGAATTGTGAGTCTGATTCTTCACTGTTATGATTGACCCCAGAGGTACTTCTGTGGATGATGATGTGGATGATGATGATGTGGATGATGAATCTGTGGTGGTTGTTGGAACTACACGCTCAAATCGTCTGGTAATTGGTATTATTCCTGTTATAAATTTAAATGGTAAAACAGACAATGTCGATAAAGAATCCACATCGATAAATAATTTTGTCACATAAATCCACATCAGATTTGTCATTGGCCTGTATAAAAAGCTTGGCCTGGTAAAATTCTGCTTTAGTGACTTGGGCTTTTGGTGTGCAGGTTAGACAAGTAAGATGGAAAGTTGCATATTCATATCGCAGAAATGAACCTAAACCAGATATATCAGAGGAGCTTCGATCCAATGACAAGGGAACTGTAGTCAAAAGGAAGAGGAGGAGTGAAGGTAATATCTACAAGAGGAGGAGGAAGGAGCAAAATATCACACACAATAATTGCTCTGTCATCACCTGTTCCACCTCGTTGCAATCATCAAATAACAAGGATATTCAGTTTGGTTTATTTGGAGTGAGGAAAGCTGATGTACAAGTATCAATGGGCTGTGGGTCAGGTTCAGCAGCAGCTTTGGAAGCAAGTACATCTTTATTTGATAGATCTAAATTCCCTAGAGGTGGGTCAGAATGTGAACTTTCATATAAATCAGAAGACTACAAAGGAAATGGAGTTGGTAATTCAGATTATCCATGTTCTAATGAATTCTACAGGAAAGATGGATTTGGGTCTTTCAAGTATTTTTATAGCCGCCGAAGAAAACAAATATGTGCTGGAAATGTTTTGTCTGGTAAGCTCCAGTCTGATATATCATTACCAGTAAGATCTTCCAGTTTGCAATCACATACAGTATGCTGATACAGATATTCATGACAATACAGAAAAAACTGTATTACCATAGCACATTTGTTTCTTGCATGTATGGTTCCAACAATGAGCTGCATGCAATTATGCCATGGAGAAAAGTGGCATAAATTCTTCTGGAAAAAACCAAACACTGAATGTTAATGTACAATGTTGAAATCATAAATTCTTTACCAGAAGTGTGCACTGGAAATGGTTGAATTGCTCGGTTACCAGAATTTCAATACCCATGTACAAAGTTGGTACATGTTTATCTGGCCAAATGGGGATTTTGTACTTGTGAACCATAACTTTTCTTGGCCAACTACTTCTCTGATTGGCATGGAAGCATGCTAAGCCTTAGGGTGATCAAAGGGGCAATATCCTAAAAGATATATGGCCATGATCTTTGTGGAAAATATCAGTATGAGCTGCAGCTGTGTTGAGCATCATTGAAAATTGATAGTGCAATGTGAATATAGCATCAGTATGGGGCTGAAGTAAGCTTACAGAATATAATATATATTGACAAAAGAGAGCAGTTATCTCTGATTCAGACACTGGTTGTAAAATATGATCGCCGCTCCATTGGTCATGGTGTTGTCTGTTCAATCAATGAAGGACAGATTTTGAAACACCGAAATCTTTTAGTTTTGATTTATCAGAAAGCCAATGTGGTTTTTTAGAAGTTGAGAGATATCTCAACCGGGGATTTGTTGGCTTACGCATGAGTGCTTAGGCAAATCTGTAGTAAAAAATGTCCAAGGAATTAGTGTAAAGTTTCTTGTTTCATTTTGGAGGAATTATGAAGAAAGAGGCAAGTTGTGTCAATATTTGAGTTATACTGTGATCCACTTTAAAGTTTACATGCATTCTTTAGAGTCTTTTCTCTGTTTCTTGAGTGTAAAGTATGTGTAAAACTTTACAGAACATGATTGTACCAAGAAACCAATGTGCCCACTCAGGTTCTTGTTGCCTTGTCTTTTCAAAATATTCCGAGGAGGATTGCACATCTCCCTTTTCTTTTGGAACAGTAAATACTACATATCATTGTCTTCATTTTTGACATTTGTATACTGCTATTTACGCCCTCGGGAAGAATAAAACAATAATTTTCTAGTAATTTTACAAGTGGCTGTTTTATGAAGCCTGGGTATTGCCTCTTGTTGGACATCATATTATGATGTTTTCTTGAAAGTTCATTACTGTGAGAATTACCTGTATGGCATATGCATCTACATTGCTTTTAAGCAGAATATTTTTTCTCACATGGATTTATTTACCGGAAATAACCCATTCTGAGTGAATGACATTTATGTTAGTAAAGTTCTTGCCTTTTGCTGTAATGCTGTGTTTGATCCATTTACCACCAACTGGCACATGCTTTGGCCAAACATATTCATGTTGCGATTCAAACCTGGGCGTCAGTTATGATATCAGGTATCTTAACCATTGGACATAATATTATGATGTTTGATCTTTTTATTGAAAGGTCATATACATACACCTATTGGAAATAATGAATAATTATTTGAGCAGAATAATTTCTCTCACATGGTTTCATAATGAATTACTGGAAATAACCCAGTCTGTGTGAATGCCATCTATGTTAGTAAAGATTTTCTTGCCTTTGCTGTAATGATGTATTTGGTCCATTTACCAACATTTGGCACATGCTTGGCCAAACAGTTGCGATTTGAATCTGGGCTTCAGTTAGGGTATTTACTATTAAGTGTCCTAGCCATTGGTTCAAACCCAGGGCAACATCATTTACTTCTGTTTACAACATTTGGAATTGTTTGGACATCTTCTAGTAGTTCATCAACTTCCTGCAATTGCACTGGACGATTGTGATGATGCTGTATTCTGTCATCTAACTTAGCTAAATACTAGAATTCCATCTCCATAACAAATGGAAAGTATCCTTCATGTTTGTTCATCTTGCCGGGAAAGTACAATTAATCTTATTCTAAGAAGTGTTTTCATCGATACAATCAGGTTGCAAGCATGGATGCTACTTCCTAGGATTCAGGAAGTAGGTCCTTTATAGCCTTGGATATACCTGTATAAATTTTGTTTGTTGGATATGTTGCGCTGTAAATGCAATTATTTTAGGTAAAGGACTCAAAAGACGATGGAAGTCCTTTGGAGGTAATTTACCAGGTTTTCAATACAGTGGTTTATTTGCTTATGCATTCCCCATGCATAAGATGGGTGAATTTCATTCGGTAATTGACTATAGTGGCAACAATTTCGATTTTTAGTTGTGGACACAGCAAGTGTTGTTATGTACAAACCTGTGTAACAAGAGAAGAATTTTGTTAAGTCTCATATATAAAATCCATTTATGTTCCATTGGTTCTCTGGGTCTCTTGCTAAAAACATTGTGTGGACAGAAAGTTTACAACGAGCGCTGATGGCATCATGCATGGATCATATTTAGGTGGGAAGTGATGTTTACCTGTCTTGAAACCAGTGTAGTCAGAATTGGCCAAGTTAGGCAAGCTCGATTGATTCTGACAAAGATTCTTGACACTACGATTACTCGACACCAGGAAATCATGAATATGGAAGATTTTCGTATCACTGCGATAGTGGTTTACAAAAATAAGAATATGAATTCTATTTCAAGAAACTCGCTGTATGTCTGTCTTCTACACGTTTGTACAGAAAGATGGTAGAACCTTCACTTGATATTTTAGGTGAATTGGTGTTTCCATTATGTTAAAAGAAAAAATTCTTCCATTATATATATATATATTTGATGTAAAAATGGGTGTTTTCTCTCTCTACTTTTTGCTCTAATTTCTTATCTCATTCTCCTTTCTCATTTTCTCCATTTTTTTTCTGTCGTCCAGGTTTTTGAATTGATCATTTTCTCCATTTTTTTCTTTAGTCCAGGTTTTTGAATCGAGGTTTTTGTGATTTCCCAAACTCGTAGGACAAGAAGATGGAAAACTGTTATGACAAAAATGTTGTGATCTCTTTTAATTAGATTTTTTGTTTTGTTTTTCTACTTCAGTTGTCAGGGAGAAAAATCCAATGACCAAGACTTTTGACAATTTCAAACAGATTTTCCTTCTTTTCTGAAATTACACAAGTAACTCTTTTTTAATAGATTTTGTATGTTGATTTTTCCCAGTGAGCCAGCTCATCAGGATGAAAAATCCAATGACCACTACTTGACAATTTCAATACATGAAGTTTTTCTTTTTCTTCGCTTTCTTCTGTTGAATTTTTCCAGAACCAACTACAAAACCCCAAACTCAACCATGTTTACTACATAATTTTCTTTTTCTTTTTCTTCGCTTTCTTCTGTTGAATTTTTCCAGAACCAACTACAAAACCCCAAACTCAACCATGTTTACTACATAATTTTCTTTTTCTTTTGTGAAGGTTTTGTGTTAACCATTACAAAAAAAATCCAATATTTATTTATCCAAAAATATTATTAGCTTCTATGAAACTACGTTGTTTTGCAAAGAAACAGTTATATGTCCTTAGAATGATACCTGAAGGTGATTTCACAATCTATCCCTTTAAGGCCCAATGCTGCAACTACACTCCAATCTAAGATGTATCCAATAGCCAGTCCTTATCCTGTGGGATACTAATTCAAGTTGAAACCCTATGAGAGCTCTCTAATATTAGTCCTTATCTTGTGGGGTACTAATTCACGTTGAAACCCTCTGACTGCTCTCTAATATTCTTATATTGAATAGTTAACAATGTAGAAGTATTCTAACACACCTATTAAAATTAGCAACAAATAATCATTAGTATTATAAAAAATAACCATTATGTAAACAATAAAAGAAACGTCACAAAAGAACTTATAAAATAATTATGAAGTGACTCTTTCCTGACCATATGGGAATCCATGTACCTATTCTCTAGTAGAGATTTCCTCGAAATATTGGTATGGGTCCAAGCTATCTAAAGTCTGCAAATATGAAATGTGTGAATCCATTTTCACTAGTCATGTTAGTGTGGGTTCTAAGAAAACCCAATTAGTAGCACTCACTTGAGCAATTGAGCAAACCCTTTTGTTTGGAGTTCACACTAGCTTGGCGATTCCACCAGCCATCTATCAACTGTTTGCAATCCTTCTTGGCTATGCTGCAATTCTGTAAGGTTTTTAGGTAGAGCTACAACCCTGGTAAGGTTTCCAAATTCAAGATAATCTATAGCTAAACTAAGGTAATAAATCCCTCGATATAACTCCTTGATGATTAAGCTCTTGCAAGGGAATCAATGACAACACAACAATGTCCTTTAAATATTCTCGTGCTACAACTCTGCTAGCAATAACTTTCCATCATCATCCCATAACTAGCCAGAAGTTTCAACAATGTATGGGTGTAGCAAAGGAAAGAAGGAATCCCCTCAAGTCTCATAGAGTAATAATATGGATGGGGTAATAATTTGCACGAGGAGAAAATGTGTCAAGATGAAAATGCCATTTTATTGTAGGGCTAATGGTTTAATACCGACCCTACCCTAATGGTAGTCGATATAAATTGACAATAAATATAAACTTGAAAATGCCATTTTATTTAGGGCTAAGGGTTTAATACCGACCCTACCTAATAGTAGTTGATATAAATTCACAATAAATATAAACTTTCAAGGTTGTTGACTAATTTTTGCTCTTATATCTTTAAAGCTAATTATTTATTTCACTATTCATTATTCACAAAAACTATAACTAGCATAGATCCATCTTAAAGGGGATCTATCAAGCGCCGAGAGGGATCAAAACTCTCAAGGTGCAAACACGGAAGTATGCAATGCAATGTTTATGGTTTTAATTTAACTAATTTGTGTAGTTTTATATATATGTCGTTCTAAATATTTTAATTCTAATTTGAGCCGACATGTTATTTTTTATAATTTTTTATGTTTATTTTATAAATGACACGTGTCAGCTATAGGATGAGCACAAAAAGAGTTACACATCTCCCCTCTACTGGGCTACAGAATGCGCCTCTTCGACGCAATAATAGTTTATGCAATCCTTGTCAACATGATAATTTGTCTTAGAATAACTATGTTGTTATTGAAATTTGCATACATCTCATTTATTATACAAAACATGATAACCATACACAAATTAAGTCTCTAAAATCTGAATTATCCTTGCAATAACAACTCAATTGCCAAATTTATTTTCTATTGAATTCAATAAAAAATGAATACTACTTTTAAGAAAAATGCAGACTTGATAATCTTTGATTTGATTTGATTTCAATTTCCAAGCCCCACTTACTCAAATGATTGTTTTACTGGTTCCTCCTTGACCTATAAAATCACTGCAATTCCTCAGCCTTTTGAGCCCATGAACTTGGTGAATGATGAGTGGATAGGTCGGACATGATCATTGAAGTTGGAATGCTTTCACTGTAATTTCTCATATTCTCCCAAATTCTCAAGTTTACCTATACAAGAAGATCATACTCCTCTTTGCTTCCACTTTTATAACTTAAGGTTCTTGATATTATATATTAAAGTTGATAATTCTAGGTATGCTACCCACAAGCTCAAGGGGTTAGCTCAATCAATTGTTGCCAATGTTGCTGGACATTTCACTAGTTTTGTGTAGCAGGTGCCCAGTTTGAATCCCATTGAGTGGTACATATTAGTTTATGCCATTGGTTTACTAGGGATGATATCCACAACAATTGTGTGGAAGCATCCCTTGGGTTTCCTTGTGATGTTTTTTGGAAAATAAAAGGTCAATTGACCCACACCAGTCACCCTCTTATGAACCAAATTAATACCTCTTTTATCCTTTTCTTAATAAGTGAATTAATATCTTCTTCTTTACTTGTGGTGGATAACTTTTGCTTGTGTTATTTTGTCTTTCTCAGAGCAAATTAGGTTTACATGTTCTGCTTCTTCTTACCTCATCATTTTCTTTTCATACACACACACACACATATATATATATATATATAGTCGAGTGAGTTATCACAATTAGTTTGAACAAATTGTTTCAAGGTAAGGTAGAGTGCACCGTGAGGTCCTTGTTTTTAGTTTGTTTTTATGGGCCAGAATGGCCTGTGTTAACAGTGAGGGAGAATGCCCAATGACGAGTCCCAATTAGACTCGCTTTCGTTTGGTATACTAGATTCCATTCCGACTGAAATGTTGGCCCAATTGCCACTAACAAAATCATTGCTCCCGGATGGGAGACTTAGTCGCGAGAAGCTCTTCTAAATCCTAAATACTATTCTAATTTAAAAATGAAGATGCAATTTTATTCTAACATAATATGACTCCTAAATTAACAATGACATAAATTATTTACAGGCATAAAGTTAAATTGCTAAAAACAAAAAAAATCATGTTTTACAACATAAAACCCTACTAGCATATACAATTTACATAAATAGGAAAAAGTTCACGTGCAAATATAGACTGCATATATCCTTGCAACCAAGGAATTCATAACCAATTCATTATATTCCACAAACCTTGATGAAAAAATGCACAACTAATATAAATCAACATAATATAAATAATTGACAAATGCACAATTGCTTTCAAAAGTAGTTCCTCTATTAGAAGTCTAAGGAAAAGTCTCCCCCCTCTCCTTTAAGGCAAGACTCTCCTTTTGTAGGGTGGCTCTTCAGTTTCTCTAACTGAGCGTAGTATCGCCTTTCTCATATTTCATGAGCTTCAAAGTTTGTTGAGGGGACGAGGATAACAAGGCTTGAGGGAACTCCTCTGATGGCTTCATATTGGCATAGACATGTATTTTTCAGTGATGGCCCTCTTCATTCTCGCTAGTAGAATATTCACTAGGCTCTCCATTGGGTCTGTATTAGATGTATTAGATGCATTGTTCATAGTGAGGAGAGAATTGTTACCACCATAGATATCACTAAGCAAACAACTCGTTTCCTCATTATTGGATTGATTAGAATCAACAACTGTAGATGAATCCAACCTAATCAAGAACTCCATTGTGAGAATGGGGTCCCAATTGAAGTGATTCAATAAACGTTTGGTAGCATTCGATCCTCATGCTCCACCCTCCAATTATTGAACACCTTGCGCTAATCTTGTTTAGAATTGAAATCCACAAGTTGCCAATCTTGAGCAATTTTATTGCTCATCGACCCAACAACCCTATTATTGTGATTACTATCATTACAAGTACTATTGTTTCCATCCTTGGCATTGTCATTGTGATATTAAGACTAGAACTGTGCGCTGCTTCGATTTGAAGAAATTTGTCACCACACTGATTCCTTGGAATTTGATGGCTGCAATGTTATAAGCTTATGTGGCCTCCTCCTGGGTGATGAATTTCCCAAGGTATAGATCCTTGTTACTACAACCATCCCTATCCGTGCTTACCACCTCCTGTGCTATCTTGTAATACCTCGGTACACATAAGCCCCTCGAGAGAAGCCACTGATTTTCCTCCTTAAATTTGCCACATACTCTTGCCTGGTCATGTTATTTATTTATTTTGTGTCAAGTTCTTTCTTGTATGTTTCCAGCGGAAAGTTGATGTGTGTTAAAGGTCCCCTGTACTTTTGAGTTGCCAAATAAACCTCCCAAATGAACTCGAATCTATCAAAATACTTTAGTTCTCCCTCAAATGATATATCAGATAGCATTCATATCTCATGACGTGGGAGTATGTTTGGTGAAATAAATTCACGTATATCCGTAGGCTCATACGACATTCCTTAAACAGATCTATTTGGTTTATGCGCCTGTCATTTTGTCGGTTCGCTTGCGTCGCAGTTCCTCCACGCGATAAACTATGACGAGGAAGCCATGATGGGAAGGATGTTGGTGTCAAACAACCAGCGACTGGTTTTACCCACTCTACAATTCAATCAATTGCTTCTTTATATGGAAGAGGTTAATGTTCTTACCCTGGTTACAAATCTAAGCGTTGTTATTGACAGTAAGGTGATATCTTGTAGGGTTTTTGGAAAAATCCATTTGTTGACCTGGGTTCATGAGAGTGCTAGGCACCTGAATTTGTGTCACATGGATTTGTTTTAGCATCTCTCCTATGTGAAGCACGAGATTCTATAGGGATTTCTCCTCTCGACCATGGCAAGAGGGAAATCTTCACGTGGGGGGCACCGAAAGAGCCGAGGAAATGAAGGGCATATGCCGACTCGAGCTCAACAGGAGGCTGCGAATGTTGAGAATGTGTATTACCAGGAAATTCCTATGTTATTAGGGAGTAGCTTTCAAGGGCCGAGGGTTGAGTGAAGGAAGAGTAGGGTGTTACCGACCTAGAGGTGATTGCTAAGGAGATGACAATGTGGGTGGTGGACATCGATAACACTCGTACTAGATATACAAGGTACTATAGGACCCCGATGTTGCATTGGATGACTAAATCCTTGCTTGGAAAGGTGTTGCTGGATACCAAAGAGGAGGAAAACGATCTCCTATTACAAATGGATGAGATGAACAATAAGTTGGATTTTTTGATTTGGGCAATCACTGACAAAGCCTACTATGCTACATAGGACAAGAATCCAGCTTGAGAGGTTTCCCTTGTTATTATCACTGATGATGAGGTGGCTTGACAATCCGGTCTGCTGTTTTAGTTTACTCTTTTGCTTTCCATGTTATGTTAATGGGTTTGTAGAACTAGATAGTTCTGATAAACTGTTGTTTTACTAAGGGCCGGGTTTCCCATGGGGCCATTCAATTTCGTCTATTATGTAAATTTTGGTTCTCCTAATACAAAATATTAGCGTCAAATTGAATTCTGCAAGTTTGCCTTGAACCTGGAATGTTTATTTTTAAGACATAGACTGATTTTTTTATTCAATTAACCTTTTAAAATGATTTATTTTGATTTTCCAAGATGCTCAATTGATCTGATAAAATATTGAAATCAACACCCCAACAAAGATGCTGTTCTCTTACGAATTTAAGTTAGACATAGGAAAGAAATAACTCTAGTAGGCCTAGGTGAGTCCAAAAATAGTATTAAGCGGGATAAAATCGAGCAAGCTTCATTTGAAGTGCTGAATCCCAAATAGGCATGTCAGGACAAGCTTATCGAATATAATTCCCTTGATGTAGACACATAAATCCTACATGGGTGGTATGATGTGGATCATCAGAGGAGTAAGGTCTGATGAGAGTCATAGATATCTAGAAAAAGGAAGACACTAAATCAAATATGTCATGAAAAACCCGACAAAACTATCATACACAAGAGATCTACCACAATAACGCAATGGCACATGAATCCTATATAACTAATTTGAGGTCGATAGTCCGAACACAAGAACTCCGATAAGGATCATGGGCGATGACCGTCAGACAAAGGTCGTCGAGGAAAGATCGTCGGGTGGCAAATGAAAGAACCTGCTGTGGAGAGGTTGATAGAGTAAATTCGAAAGGATGGAATTGGAAGACTAAAAATCTTATAAAAGTTGTTTATCAAAAGAGAACATATCAATCTTATGACACATCAAGAATTCCAAGCACAAAAGCTATTCAAAACAACAGTCAATATCTAGGTAAGTATCAATAACCAAAGCATGGAAATCATATGATATGAATCCAAGATCAACTCATAAAACCAATCATCAAAGACAAGACCAATCAATAATAGAGACAAGTGATCTCAATTCCAATACATGACCTATACGATTCCATCATCGATAAAAACAAACCCAATGAGCAATGATGAGACTGACTAGGATTATCCTCAAAATATAGTTATCTATTTAACCATAAGATCCCAAAGCTAGGATTCAAAAACCAAAAGTAAGAATCGATAATAAAAGTAGATAGAAGTTTCAAAATTTAATGGGGGGCCCCTTTATTTTGCTCAAAATGAAGGGGGATTTGCTGTAGGTACAACAAATGGCGACAAATGGGACAAACCAATTATCTTTGTCTTTTTAAAGATACTCGATGATGAGCTTGCATTAGAGTGTTAAAGATAAATCCTAAGACTACATGGCTTCTTCCTTCACCATGGGTTCCACATCAATAAGCTTTTCTTCTTGAAAGATATAAAGAATAAACAACATTCCTAAGGTAATCTTCCAACTTTTTTTTGTAATCCAAAATCCGAGGTTCATTTATCCAAGCTTAGGCCTACATATGCTTTATTTGGGCTTACCCCATAAAGAAACAATTTGCAATTTGAGTAAATGCCGATGTTTGGTCTTCACCTCCAATACCATAAGCATGACCCTGTTTTCCACAAGCATCTATAGCCTCGATAGAGTTTCCCCTTGCACCATTTTAACCTAAATGCTCTTGTCCCAAATCGCTTTTATTTTAGAAAAATATATGGATATATATATTTTCTTTTGCTTCTCTTTTTTGAGAATTTTTTTGAAATACTTTCACATTCATGGTGGATGGGGGAGCAGATTCAGAATCCCATTAAAGGCATGGGATGGTATTAAGAGTTTCTTTGATTTGTTGGCACCACCAAATTCTCATTGCACTCGTAGGAAATGCTAGTTTTTCACAATTTAATTCAATATGATCTAGGATCTTATCTGAGAGAATAACATGCACAACAAATCAAACATAAGAGACAAGAGACATAAAGCGTTTCACCAGGGAAACCATAAAGGAGAAAAGCACGCAACTTCCTCAGAGATAGAATGAGCAATAATACAAAACCCCAAAACAAAGAGGTCTTCAATAGCTTCCTCCTCCTCCACTTGTGCGAACTTCTCTCTCTCTCACTTATGCGAATTGAGTGAGTGAGTGAATGAGTAAATAGAGAGGAGCACCCTCTCTATTTATACTTTACTTCCACTTGAATTTTAACTCTAACTGGGCCAACTTCTCCTAGGAGAGTCTAATAACCCCTTACAACTTAACTCAAGCCCGACCCCTTTAGGGGAGTTTAATAACCCTATCAAATACAATAATAACTTTCTCGATCGGAGGAATAAAACCTCTCTGTCGGAAGTACAATGACATATGAATACAATATAAAATATACAAGTGAATATCTTCCAAAGTTACAAATACATTAACACTCCCTCTTAAATAGGAAGGTATTCCCTTGACACAGTTCATCAGCACAAGTCTTTGTCACTAGATCATCATCAAAGCTGGATCATCATCGAAGCTGGATCATCATCGTCACTGCTGCTATTGTCTCGACCATCAGTCTCCAATATAATCGTCATAGGAAGTTCTACAGAGTCAGCCCTTTTTGATGTTGGATGTAGGCCTAGCCTCCATGTAGGTCTTCATCATCTCTGTCAGCAAGCCATCAAGTAGGTACATCTCAGGACTTATTATATGCTACTGCAAAACCTGTAGGATTTCCCAGGACTGATTATATGCCTCTGCAAAACCTGAAGGAGCATCCCAGGACTGATTATATGCCTCTGAAAAACCTGCAATATCTCACAGGATTGATTATATGCCACTGCAAAACCTGAAGGAGCATCCTAGGAGTGATTATATGCCTCTACAAAACCTGCAAGATCTCCCAGGACTGATTATATGCCACTGCAAAACTTGAAGGAGCATCCCAAGACTGATTATATGCCTCTTGCAAAACCTGTGTACCCTATTGTCGCCTCATCATCTTCATATCATCTCATCGTCGACGGAGCACAGCCCAGATGCACATCACACAACACTTACATCATCCAGCATGGGACGACCAACCTACCAACATCCGGGAAAGGATCAACAATTACATCAACGACCATGGGAGGACCAACCTACCACCATGTCGAAAAAGCTAAGCAATTACATCAACGACCATGGGAAACCTACCACCATGTCGGAAAAGCCAATTACATCAACGACCATGGGAGGACCAACCTACCACCATGTCGGAAAATCCCATGTGCATCTAGGTCTTCCGGACTCATCACTTCCCCTTGGAAGGAACCTTGATCTGAAGTACACCAAGATTCTCTCTGAAGTATTCAAACTTCACTCTGGCCAACGGCTTGGTCAATACATCGGCTATCTGCTCGTCTGTCGCAACATACTGGAGATTCACTGCTCCTCTTTGCACCATATCCCTGATATAGTGGTACTTGATCTCAATGTGCTTCGACTTTTCATGGAACACTGGGGTCTCAGACAACTTCACACAACTCTGGTTGTCGCAATATATATAAGTCGTGTCCAACTGAAGATCAAACAAATAAAACAGTAGCTTCCTCAACCATACTTCCTCACAACTAGCCGAACAAGCTGTGACATACTCTGGTTCGGATGTACTCAGTGCCACACAAGACTGCTTCCTGCTAAACCAAGAGATCACACCTGATCCCACACTGAAGCAACACCCCGAAGTGCTCTTCCTATCAATGGAACTGCCTGCCCAATCCGAATCAACATAACCCTTCAGGTTAATCTTCTGATTCGCATCATACTTGAGCCCATAATCAACCATACCCTTCAGGTACCTCAGAATATGCTTTGCAGCAATCAAGTGAACATGTTTCGGATCCATCAAGAATTGGCTCAATGTGTTCACAGTAAAGCAGATATTTGGTCTCATATTCGTCAGGTACATCAAAGATCCAATCATTTGACGATACATCGTGGCATCAACCGACTCTGATGAAGCATCACTCAATAGCTTTAGGTTCGATGCCATGGGTGTGGCCATGGCCTTGTAGTCCATCATCCCGAGCCTCTTTAGGATTCCATACTTCTCTTGTCTAAGGAAGATTCCATTCGCACTCTTCCACACCTCCATGCCTAGAAAGTAGTGCATCATACCCAAGTCCTTCATCTCGAACTCGGTAGCAAGATTCCTCTTTGTGTCAGTAATCAACCCAACCTCACCTATCACAAACAAGGCATCTACATAAAGTAGAAGTATCACTGGGTTCCCTTCCTCAACCTTATAGTAAAGGTTGGAATCCGCTTTACTCTTGGTAAAGTCCAAACGAGTCAGGAAGTTGTCTGTCCTGCCGTACCACGCCCTGGGTGCCTGTTTCAATCCATACAAGGCTTTCTTCAATTTGCACATATGAGTCTCCCTTTCATGTGTCTCAAATCTGAGTGGCTGCTCCACATACACTTTCTCCTCTACTACACCATTCAAGAATGTTGTCTTGACATCCATCTGGTGTATCTTCCACTTCATTACTGCAACCAGAGCAAGTACTGATCTAATGGAAGTGTATCTGGCTACAGGTGCAAATGTTTCTTCATAGTCTATCCCTTCTTTCTAGGAGAAGACACGTGTCACAAATCTTGCCTTGTTTTTCTCTATGCTTCTATCTGCATCATGCTTGATCTTGTCGATCCACTTGGGAGTCACAACAGACTTCCCTACTGGTCTCGGGACCACATCCCAGACATCATTCTTCATGATCGACTGGTACTCCTCGATCATGGCATCCTTCCATTACTTCTTCTCAACTACTTACTAATAGTTGGAAGGTTCTTTGTCAATGATGTCACACAACAGGGCTACATAGCTGGAGTATGACCTCGGTCTCTTGCTTTATCTGTGCATTCCTTTTGGAGCGCCATATCTCTTTGCATCCTGAATTGCCTCTCGTACCCATGCTAGTTTCCTATTGTGAGAGTTCTTCTCACGTGGTGGATCTACATGTTCCTGTGGGTCTTCTATCTCGTGTTCTTCATATTCTTCTGGAATCGCTTCTTCCATTACTGTATTTCTGATCCCGAGAACTTTAGGTTCTTCATTATCTTCAATAGGTAGTTTTCTGATGTATGTTGAGTCTTCATCGCTTGTTCTTCGAAACAAGTCTCTCTTGTAGGTGATGGTAGACAATCTTTCCTACAAGTCAAGTTCAATTGCATGATTAGAAATGTTGATGTATTTGTAACTTCGGAAGATATTCACTTGTATATTGTATGTATTACATTTGTACTTTATTGTATCCCCAACAGAGATGTATTATTCCTCCGATTGGAAGTGTCGTCAATTGTACTTGCAAGTGTTGCAAGTTATATTGTAAGTGTCGTAACTTATACTTGATGGGTTATTAGACCACCTTGATGGGGTCGGTCCTGTATGAGTCATGTGGCTCAAAGGGTTATTAGACCACCCTAGTGGGGTTGGTCCTGTATGAGTCATGTGGGTCAAAGGGTTATTAGACCACCCTAGTGGGGTCGACCTAGTCAGTAGTATGTTAAGTGGTTAAGTTGGGGCCGACCTAGTTGAGTAAAGGTCAAGTGAAAGTAAAAGTATAAATAGAGAGTGTGACTCTCTCATTTGATACATTCTCTCATTCACTCACTTCCCATTAGTGAGAGAGAGGAGGAGTGTGCACAAGTGGAGGAGGAGTATGTTGTTGAAGATATCTATCTCTTGGGTTTGATCATTGTGATCCTTGTATTGGTGCTTATCTATCTCTGAGGAAGTTGCGGGGTTTTTCACCTTCTTGGTTTTCCCCAGTGAAATGTTTTGTGTCTCTTGTCTCTTATGCTTGATATGCTGTACATGTTGTTCTTTTAGTTAAGATACTAGATCATATTGAATTAAATGATGAAAAAATAACATGGTATCAGAGCTAGCCTAGGGAAGGCATGGTATGGCACTTATGACACTTGTTGCACTTGCGACAAATTGGAAGCTAGGGCTTGGTATAGTAAAAACCAGTCATCGTGACACTGTTGCTATAAATCCATTTTGTCTAAGGTGCAGGTTCTGAAACTTTTACAGGTCGAAGCTAACATCCTCATGTACCTTATGTCTGAAGCACATCTAATTCGTTGTACTTTCTGTTTTATGATCCGTACAATCTAGGGTTTATGCCTCTTCCGGATCTCAGTCATAAACATGTGACCTAGGAAAAAAGGTCACAACTTGGGCTAGGAAGATCCAAATGAAATTCTGTAAAAAGTGACAGTAAGAGCACGGACTGTAGTTTCACAGGTAAAATTTTAAGAGGCCGAACTTTAACTAGTGACACATGGCATTCCGTACAAGTTCGCTACACTGTTTTATCCCATAAACAGGTCATGTTGTGACACTTGACATATCTCTCTTTCTCTCAGAGAATCCATTTGAGGTCAGACCCATGGGGTTGGAAATATGATAGGTCAAGCTACCACAGGACGAAGTTTCAAATCCTGTGGATTCGTAATTTCAGAGATGCACCAGAAATGATAAGGCACATATTTCTGTGAAATAGAATTGGATTATGAGCATTCTCATTTTTGGCTTATCACTGCTGCGGGAAATTAGGGCTTTTGACAGAAGTGGAATTTTGGAGTGGTCTCAGCATAGGATTGATCTCCTCAAAAAAATCGAAATTTAGAGACCAAGATAAAAGTTTTTGGTTGGCTAGAACCCCGAGATATATCAAACCCTAGTTTGAGATTTTGATCGGTAAGGTGGAAAATTACGGTTTCTGCAAAAGTTGAAATTTTTGGAATCCGTGAAACGACTAGAAGCTCCTTAAAAAAATCGAAGCTTAGGGTACAAGATCAATTTTTTTGGCTGGGCAGAAGACCGGGCTTTATCAAACCCTAGTTCGGGATCCTGTCTAGAAGATCCGAAAGTTTCAAAGGCAATTTTGAAGGGTCAAATTTTGCGGTTTTCAAAATTGAAGTATACCAGCTTGATCAACTCAGCAAGGCGCATCTTTTCATCCAATCAGAGGTTTGAAATTTAATATTTGAATTTTTAGGGTTTCTTTGACAAACCCTATTCCATCTCCAAATTGAGTCTCAGCAAATCAAAGTGGATTGAATTAATCCTAGAAGAGAATGAATTGGACACCTGCATAAGTGAAGAAGTTCAAGTTCCAGAGGGAGATGAGGCTAAGGCCTTACATAAGAAGTCTACAAGCCATCTCGACAGGTATGACTTGAGGAGATATAGGTATGTTTTGAAATATGTTCATGATTAAGTTTATGATATGTTTGTCTTCATACTATTTAGGTTAGTACAATCTTCATTAATGTTAGACTTGTCTTATCACCCTAGCAAAAGTATGAATGCATGTAAATGATAGAATACATTCATTGATTAGGGTTATGAGACTTATGATTGTACTAATGCACTATGATGTTGCATGAGGTTGATGTTGTCCGCTAACATGAAAGGTACATCAAGAAAGTTCTAGATCAAGAACATATGACCATGGTGACATGAAGACAAAGACTCATCCATAGTCATGGATCACATAGAATCTCTAATTACGAGGTATGTATGATTTGGTTCTACAATGGTTAACTTATGAGATATGCAGGTTACTAGCACAAGTCATTGAAAAGAACAAGAATACATTATGTGGGTATGTTAGACATAACTAACAAGCATGACAATCCAGGTATGTTTTTCCTATATCAAGTTAGAATCCTTATGTTAGGATCTTATATTTTTGTATGAATGATAATGATTATTCTTGAATTTAGAAGTTTAAGTAATCAAGGGTTTATGCATATTATGTTTCTTACTTTGATTGATGATATGACTAACCAGAAGAGTCCTATAAGAATATGCATGAGTAATAGAAGTCCTCCCTGAAACCTTGAATACTAATGCTTGTGATAAATTACCTGTGTGTGAAATGATCATGACCATACATGTTAAACAATATTGATATTATACTAATGTATGTATGCTTATGTATGAGATCTTGAGGGTAACACAATGATGACACTAGTGCACACTTAAGCATGCATAGTGGTCCAGGATGGATATAAGTTCAAGGACAGATAATCCAGGAAACAAAGATCAAGAGGGAGCACACTCCAGTAGTTCCTGCAAGGAAGCAAAGATTGAGAGGGAGTCCACCCAACAACCAAACAAAGATAAGTATTTGAATTGTCATTTGTATGATTACTTAAATGATGTTGTCCAGTCATGTGCATACTTATGTTCCTAGATTTAGGATGTATATTATGCATATCAGAAAAAGTTGCGTTAATGAACAAGATACTACTAATATAGTAATGGGTAATTGGCCTATGGTACTGTACTACATTCCATTGCTACTTATCTAGAATGAAACCTCTTTGCTAACATGTTGGGAGTTGTGCACACTCTTAACAAATGTTCTGGTAAAGTTACCAGAACATTGTTAAGAGTGTGCACTACTCCAACATGTCAGCAAATAGGTTTTAATCTAGATAAGTAGCAATGGAGAGTTGTACAATACCATAGGTCACTTACCCATTACTTGCATATTAGTAGTATCTTGTTCATTAATGCAACTTTTCTAACATGCATAATATACATCCTAAATCTAGGAACATAAGTATGTACATGACTGAACAACATCATTTAAGTAATCATATATACAAGAAATGACAATTCAAATACTTATCTTTGTTTGGTTGTTGGGTGGACTCCCTCTCAATCTTTGCTTCCTTGCAGGAACTACTGGAGTGTGCTCCCTCTTGATCTTTGCTTCCTTGTAGGAACTACTGGAGTCTCTGATAGTGTGCACCTTAACCAATGCTTAAAATGGATGAGAGGTTCTTCCATAGATTATTGATCTTTATTTGTTTTCTGGAGTCCGACTTTGCAGTAGCTTCTTCTACTCCTTTCACGAAATACTGAAAGTCATCTCTAGCTTCACCTTATGAGGTGGAACCCTTGTAGCTGGTTACCTTCATTATAATACATATTCTTCATCACTTGAAGAATATTCATTGCCTTCTTTGGTTCTCTTCCTTGGAGGTTCATCATCCTCTGCAATGTGAGCATGATGTCTTTTCTTGTTGTTCTTCTTCTTGTGGGAGCTGCTTTTGTACCTGGGACAATCTCTGGAATAGTGCCCCTTCTCATCACAAGTATAACATCGAATGTGAGAGAGATCTTTCCTGGATCCTCCAAATTCCTCCCTCCGATTCTGGTGATGGTGTTTACCCTTCTTGTGATGAGGATGCTCCCTCTTGTTGTTGTTCTTCCTGGTGTGTGTTGTGAGAGCTTGGTCTTCATTACCCATCTTTTCTTCTCGAGCTAAAATTCAAGATTCTTCCCGTGAGAACTCCTCCCACAACCTACTGAAGGTGATCAACTTTCTTATTGCACAGATTCCTTGGATGAAGGAATACCATGAACTAGGGAGACCATTCAGAGTGGTCATCAAAATTTCCCATTCTCTATGTTTTCCCCCATAGCTTCAAGTTGCTACTTGATTTGAGAGACCCTTGTAAAGTAAGAATGGATGGTCTCAACATTTTGTATCTTCACGTCTTTAAGCGGTTTCAGAATGTCATCTTCCAATTTATATTCCTCCCTTCAAATAAGGTGGTCAAGGAATCAAACATCTCTTTAGGTGTCTTCAGAGATGAGACATGTGGTATGAGATTGTCCTTGATAGAATCTGCAATGATTCTCTTAGCTTTAACCAGGTTCTTCTTGTGTAAGTCTTTAGCCTCATCTCCCTCTAGAACTGGAACCTCTTCATTCACATAGGTGTCCAATCCTATACTTCCATGCTCGGAAGTTATAATCCCATTCAAGCTTATCCTCAAGATTAGTGTGGTGAGATCTTTAATGAGAAACTCAAATGGAAATAGAAAAGCTTTAGGTCTTACCACTTGATTTGCTGAAACTGGATTTGGAGCTGGCTGGCCTAGGGTTTGTCAGAGAAACCCCAATTTTCCAAAGTTGGAATTTGGAACTTCTGGTTGGACAGATAGATGTGCCTCCTCAAGAAGAGTTGTCTAATGTACTCACTTCCATAAATCAATGAACATAAACCCAAAATATCTGATGCCCTAGTTTTCCTTCGGTAGTAGTGACGGGCCAAAAAATGAAAATGATCGTAACTGAATTCTGCTTTCATAGGAAGATTTTCCTGGATGAGGCGAGTATGCTGGTGCACTCGGTTTCTGAAGATTCCAAAAAATTCACCCTTGAAAATTGACTTGCAAATTTCGGATCTGTAGTTTCTGGCCTTTTCTGGTCCAAAGTCAAATTAGGGTTTGACTTATCACAAGGTTCAGCCCAACCAAAAACTTCGATCTTGGTCTCAAAATTTTGATTTTGATGAGGAGCATCTCCCTGTGCTGAAAGCACTCCAAAATTCCTCTTCTGTGAAAATCCCTAATTTCCCGCAGCAGTGATAGGCCGAAAATTGAAAATGCTCAGAATCAATTTCTGTTTCGATAGAAAGATGTGCCTTCCTTAGGTGAGTTAGTCTAGCCTCCTTTTGTTGATGATCTGTGGAGAGAAACCCAAAAATTAATAAGCCCTAACTTCTGCAGCTACATAGTGTCTTCTTCTCACGTTAGCTCTGATACCATGTTAGTTTTTCACAATTTAATTCAATATGATCTAGGATCTTATCTAAGAGAATAACATGCACAACAAATCAAACATAAGAGACATGAGACACAAAGAATTTCATTGGGGAAACCATAAAGGAGAAAACCCTGCAACTTCCTCAGAGATAGAATGAGCAATAATACAAAACCCCAAAACAAAGAGATGGTCTTCAACAACTTCCTCCTCCTCCACTTGTGCGAACTTCTCTCTCTCTCACTTATGCGAATTGAGTGAGTGAGTGAATGAGTAAATAGAGAGGAGCACCCTCTCTATTTATACTTTACTTCCACTTGAATTTTTACCCTAACTAGGCCGACTTCTCCTAGGAGAATCTAATAACCCCTTACAACTTAACTCAGGCCCGACCCCCTAGGGGAGTCTAATAACCCTATCAAATACAATAATAAATTTCCCGATCGGAGGAATAAAACCTCTCCGTCGGAAGTACAATGACATATGAATACAATATAAAATATACAAGTGAATATCTTCCGAAGTTACAAATACATTAATAGGAAAACTACTTGAAAACATAGTCAATTCAAACATATTAATGTGAAGTAGGCGGAGCTTTCAGAGAATATCCAAATTAGACCTAGAGTCAAACATATCAATGTTCATGTTTAAGCCCTAGAACTTAATTAGAGTTCCAACATGGAAATGGATACACTAGATACAAATTAATTTTTGAAAGGATTTTTCCATATGCATAACTTCAAAACTATCTAGACTTGCATTATTTGTCTATCCCATGGTTCCATTTCTATCACTGGATCAATAACTCCCTACATGAATTTTGATGGCCAATAAAAGCAAGTTAATTGGGTGCATAAAGCTTGGAATTGAAAACTTGGAAATCATATTGACCTAACTATGCAAGGATATGACCATCAACCTAGACTGATAGTAATGACTAAAAATAAAAAGCAAGCTCAGAAATGGAAGGAAAATAAAATCCATTGTCACTATTTATAGATCAAGAATATTCTAGGATGGAAAATCAACAAATAAATCACACATAAGATTTTTCTAGAATACATACTGGAAAGGAAAAATCAAAATTTGAGCATGAAACATGCGTAAAACCATTGGGAAATTTTTTCAACAAGAAGATCAAAAGAAAACCATGAAAATCAACTTCACATTCCCCCAATAATAATTAATCAACTCATATCCAAAGGACACAACCCTCAACAAAGTAAGAGAGGCATCCAAGGGAAAATCAATAAAAACATAAGACAAGAGAATATAGATTCAATTTTTTTATGCAACCAAAACATTGTATAATATGGCCTGCATATAATTCTTTTCCACGTTCTTCAAAGGTTACCAAGTTCAAATCCTTCTTGAAAATTACGCCACCATTATTCCTTATCCCTGAATTTCTTGATGTCGCTATCATATCCCTCAATGAGAGAATATGAAATATTTCAAAATTCTCCCTATTTTCATCGTTTCAAATGAGTTGATAACATCACATAATCCCACTTATCACCTCATGGCTGAGTACAATATCTATTTGAACTCATCAACATTCCCAGGGTCGCAACTAAACTATTCAGTAAACATGTAAATATGCACAAGAAAGATTTAAACCATAGGAAACATAAATATTTTCTTAACTAAACGATAGATCCATGATCCATATAAGAAACATATTCACAAATAGCAGATCTATACATCTGTACTCCATATTTTAAACCAAATCACACTACGACAATTAGTAATCGAAAATCATTAACTGTAAAATACATGTCAAATCCCGTAGTTGCCGAAGGTTGAAGTAGCTGCTGAAGTTTGAAGTCATCACCGAATATTCACCACATGTCCCATATTCATATTTCCAATCACAAATGGTCCATTAGAATCCACCCTACCGTACCCAATGTGTACTCTTCTTCCCCAGGGACCCCCAAGCTGCGAAGAGGCTAGAGATACACTACTAGTAATGAACTTCAATAGTAATTTCTACTACGAGGCTCCCAACCCCTCTCGTATCAAAATGAACCACACCCTCCAATAGTCACCTACATAGGAGCCACAACCTAAGCTCTTCTCCAAAACTACGGTGGAAAAAAGATAAGAGCTTCATGCTCTTTTTGCCTCTTAATGACCTCCGTAAATCCATGCATCCACATGCATACATTTTCGAATTAATTTATTTCTTTTTAATTTTTATTCACCCACCCAATCTTAGCTATCTTAGCTTATCTTATTCTTTTATTTTTAACTAAGATTTGCTCCAGTTAATTTTCATTAATTTTCTCTTTAAAAGATTTACTCCATCTTTTTATTTTTAGTTAACTGAATGCAGTTGCTCCAATTTCTATTTATAAATTTCATAATTAAGATTAATTAATAAACAAATTTTTTTCCTATATTAACTCACTAGATATTTTCTAATTCTCTTTCGAATAATTTTAATAATCCCCCCATTTATAATTAATGTAATTAATCATCGCATTTTCGTCGCAACCATGGATATCAAGGCTCCATGCTTCCCGCATACCCTTTAGATATTTCCCTCAGGTGGGGATATGGTATGACAATTGAGGCCATGTTGAATCAATCCACTTACTTTGTTGAGGAACTGGTGGTTCCTGGGGAATAAGGCAGAGTCCTTAATGTGCGCCCAACAATAAATGCCTCGTGTGTGACTGTGTTGAAATATTGTAACTTCTAAGAATATTCTATTTGTACTTTATTATCCGGAGATGTTTTATTCCTCCGCCGGGACATTATTATTCATCGGATATGTTTTATTCCTCCGTCGGGATGTTATAACTAGGGTTATTAGACTCTCCTAGTGAGGTTGGTTCTAAGTTAAGTTGTTCGGGGTTATTAGACTCTCCTAGGAGAAGTCAGCCAGTTAGGGTTAGAATCAAGTGAAGTAAATTATAAATAGAGGAGGTGTGTTCCTCATTTGAACACACACTGACTCAATTGTGAACTCACATAGGAGAGAGAGAGATCTGCGAAGGAGGAGAAGGAGCTCTTGTTTGGGGATTTCATCTTTGTATTTGTTGATCATCTATATTGAGGAAGTTTTGCTGGGTTTTCTATCCCATGAGGGTTTCCTAGGATAAATCTGTGTCTATCTTGTGATTGTGTTTCTTTCAGTGATCATTATTATGCTCTTGTTGTGAATTTTATGTTAAACTTAACATGGTATTAGAGCTAGCTTGAATAGGGCATCTTTCACAAGGTGAAAATCTCTCTCTTCTTCCTCCGGTGAGAAATTAGGGTTTCTACAAAAGTTGGAATTTTTGGAATCCGATTGCATGGCTAGATGCTTCTCCTCAAAAGTGAAATTTTGAGCCCTAGATTGAATTTTTTGAGTGGGTAGAACCCCGGGATAAGTCAAACCCTAGTTTGACTTCTGGACCAGAAGTACCTGAAAACCAGTGAACCAGAAAAGCTGCGAACCAATAAACCAGTGAACCAGTGAACCAGTAAAACTACGAACCAGTGAACCAGAAATCCAACGAATCAGTGAGCCAGTGAACCAGAAAACTACTACAGGTCCGAATTTTGCTGGTCAATTTTGAAGGGTGAAAAGTTGAAGTTTTCAGAAACCAAGTACACCGGTCAACTCAATTCAATCAAGCACATCTCTTGATAAGGTTTGTTTTTCATTTTGAGAATTTTCAATTTTTGGTGACCTCTTGGATAAGATGGCCCCAAGCACTAAGCTTGAGGATAAGCTAGAGGGCATAGAGAATTTCCAGGCATGGAATATAGGATTGGCCTCATTCTTGAAGAGAATGACCTTACCCAATACATCAAAGATGAAGTTGCAGAACGCGTGGAAGATGAAGCTAAAGAGAAGTACAAGAAGGACATGATTAGGGAAAAGAGAATCATTGTTGATTCTATCAAAGATCACTTGATCCCTCAAGTGTCATCAAAGAAGACCCCAAAAGAAATGTATGATTCCCTAGCCAGAATGTATGAAGGGAGGAACATCAAAGGGAAGATGAATCCGAGAGCTCAATTGAAGAACACCAAGATGAGTCAAGGAGAATCCATTCAAGATTACTTCACAAGGGTCTCCCAGTTCAAGGAACAACTAGAATCCATTAGAGACTCCCTTGATGAAGATGAACTAGTCATGACTGCTCTCAATGGTCTCACTAGACCTTGGGATTCATTCATCCAGACCATGTGTGCTATAAAAGAAAGCATGAAGTTTGACATTGTATGGGAGGATTGCATTCAAGAGGAGGCTAGAGTAGCCAATAGATTGGCCCTACTTAAAGAAGATAATCAAGCATTAGCTACCCATACCAAGAGAAGAAGAATTCAATCCAACTTCAAGAAGGAAAGCCACAAGGAGTCTCAACCACCACAAAGGTTTCAAAAGAAAAGAAGAACCAATCCAGAAAGAGACCACTCTTCATTCTAGTGCTTTAATTGTCACAAAATAGGACACATTGCTAGAAATTGTCCATCAAAGAGAAAAGAACACAAGAAGGGCTTCCACCACAAAAGACATCAAGCACACATAACAGAAGATGATAGTGAAGAAGAAGAGGATGAAGAACCTCCCAGGAAGCAAGCAAAGGAATAAATAGAAGAATATGTCCTGTGAAAGTGGTTCTTCAAAGCACATTACAGGACATAAGAAGACTCTCTCTAGTTTAGAAGAAAAGGTGTCCCCTCACAAAGCTCTCTAGGAGAATAGGAGAAGCAACATACAAGATTGGTTCAGAAACTCCGATAATGATCAGAAGGCTAGGATCAAAAGGAGATCCTACCAAACAAACACATATAAGTATTTGAATTGTCATTTTTGTTTAAATGATAGTATCTAGTTGTATACACATTTACTTAGGATGTTTGCAGTGTTATGCATGTGATGGGTAAGTAGCCTATGGTGCTATACAACATTCCATTTCTACTTATCTAGAGTGAAACCTCTTTGCTGACATATTGGGAGTAGTGCACGCTCTTACTAATGTCTTGGTAGAGATGGAAGGAATCTAGAAAGTTACCATATGAATGTGGGATATGGATGAATGTTGTAGCATTTGCTAAGATAGTATGACTTATGTTTTTATGCATTTATTTGGAAACTATGAGATGTTTCTAACCATACTATAGAATTTGACTTGTAGGAAGTATCGTACAACGATCACCTACAAATGAAGAATGACGAGACTTGTTCCATAGAACAAGTGACAATGGTTCAACCATTCAAGACTCCAGAAGAAATGTTCCCAGGGAAGAAGCCTAAGGTAAGCCACCTCAAGATATTTGGGTGCCCTGTATATGTTCACATACGAAAAGAGAAAAGAACCAAGTTGGACCCTTCCAGAAAGAAGGGAATATTTGTTGGGTATTGTGAAGCATCCAAGGCATTTAGAATATACATCCCAGGATTCCATCACATGGAAATTAGTAGAGATGTAACATTTGATGAAGAAGATGATCTCAAAAGATACAGAAGTGCCATTATGAATGTTAAATTTTCTGAATTTACTTCAATATGATCTAGGATCTTAACTGAGAGAACAACATGTACAACATATCTACAGCATATCAATCATGGAGACAATAATGCAAGCACACAAGAGACACAAAGATTTACTTGGGGAAAACCATAAAGGTGAAAAACCCCAATAACTTCCTCAGAGATAGATAGAGCAATGATACAACCAACCAAGAGAGATAACCATAACCTAGCAGCAGATCCTCCTCCTCCATAAGTGCGCCACTCCTCCTTGAGTGCATGTGTGAGAAGTGAGTGAGTAAATAGAGTGCCTCCCGCACTCTATTTATACTTGACTTGACTTGCCTTTTTACCTAACTCATGTAGGCTCGAACTTAACCACATAACATAATGCTGGGTGGGCCGACCCCCAATAGGGTGGTCTAATAACCCTTTGACCCACATGGCTGACCCCCAATAGGGTGGTCTAATAACCCTTTGTCCCACATGACTTATACAGGGCCGACCCCAAACAAGGTGGTCTAATAACCCATCAAGTATAAGTTACGACACTTACAATATAAATGACGACACTTCCTTATAGAGGAATAATACCATCTCTATAGGAATACAACATACATATATGTGAAATACATTCCGAAGTTACATATACATCAACACTCCCTCTTAACTAGGAAGGTATTTCTCAGCACAGTTCTTCTAGCACAAGTCATCTTCTCTGGATCATCGTCACTAGATAATCGTCATCGAGTCATCATCATCGTCACTGCTGCTGCTATCTCAATCAATCTCTGAATCTACTCGTCATAGGAATTTCTACAGAGCCAGTCCTTTTTCATACTGGATGTAGGCCCACCACCTGCAGGTCTTCATCATCACTGGCCATACTGTGGAATCCTCAGGACTTATTACGTGCGTCACAAAACCTCGAAAGAGCATCCCAGGATATTACGGGTACACAACTCCAATCTGTAGGATCTCCCAGGGCGCTATTACATGTGACCCCACCACAAAACCTCGAAAGAGCATCTCAGGATGTTACGGGTACACAACTCCGACCTGAAATCTCCCAGGGCACAAATTACATGTGGTCCACCACAAAACCTAGCAAGAGCATCTCAGGATGTTACGGGTACACAACTCCGACCTGAAATCTCCCAGGGCACAAATTACATGTGGTCATGGCAAAACATCGCAAGAGCATCTCAGGATGTTACGGGTACACAACTCCGACCTGAAATCTCCCAGGGCCCAAATTACATGCCATAGGACAAAACCTCGCAAGAGCATCTCAGGATGTTACGGGTACACAACTCCGACCTGAGATCTCCCAGGGCACAAATTACATGTCCTCCCAGAGCAATGTCTCGAAAGAGCATCCCAGGCTGTTACGGGTACACAACTCCGACCTATAGGATCTCCTAGACATGCTCATCTGCACAACCTGATCCACGGCCACAGAGTATCAACCTGATACTCACCATACATCATCCTGATGTATCCATGATCGTCCTGATCATCATCACTGCAACGTCCTGCTGCATGTCATCTGGAGCAACATCCTGAAGCTCATCATCCATGATCATCCTGATCATCACTGCAACATCCTGCTGCATGTCATCTGGAGCAACATCCTGAAGCTCATCATCCATGATTATCCTGATCATCACTGCAACATCCTGCTGCATGTCATTTGGAGCAACATCCTGAAGCTCGTCATCTATGATCATCCTGATCATCACTGCAACATCCTGCTGCATGATCCACCTGATCATCAATGCATCTACCTGATGCATACCAAGTATCTACCTGATACATATCATCATACATGATCCTCCTGATCATCAATGTATCCACCTGATACAAATACATGATACATATCATCATACATGATCCTCCTGATCATCAATGCATCTACCTAATGCATACCAAGTATCTACCTGATACATATCATCATACATGATCCACCTGATCATCAATGCATCCACCTGATGCATACCAAGTATCTACCTGATACATGATACATATCACCATACATGATCCACCTGATCATACAATGTATCCACCTGATACATATACAGATACATGGTCCAAGCATCCAACATGATGCACATACATACATAAATGATCCACCTGATCATATCCAGCATCCAACATGATGCATACATACATAAATGATCCAACTGATCATATCCAACATCCAACATGATGCGTACATACATACATAAAAATGATCCAACTGATCATATCAAGCAGAAACCAGAACATCATCCTGATGCTCATCATCCAGCACTTACATCCACAGCCATGTGAAGGATCCCCCTTCCAACATGCTTGGAATGGCTTCAGCAAATGTGTCCATCACTTCTTCCTCGAAGTATCCTCGATCTGAAGAATGCCAAGTCTCTCTTTGAAGTACTCGAACTTCACCCTGGCTAGTGGCTTCGTCAGCACATCTGCAATCTGCTCGTCCGTCGCAACATACAGGAGCTTCACAGCTCCTCTCTGCACCATATCCCTGATATAGTGATATTTGATCTCTATGTGTTTCGACCTGTCATGAAACACTGGGTTCTCAGACAGCTTTACACAACTCTGGTTATCACAGAAGATACCAGTAGCCTCCAACGGGAGATCAAATAGCTCAGACAGTAGCTTCCGTAGCCATACTGCCTCACAACTAGCTGAACAGGCTGCAACATACTCTGCCTCAGTTGTACTCAGTGCTACGCAGGACTGCTTCCTGCTAAACCAAGAGATCACACCTGATCCCATAGTGAAGCAGCACCCAGATGTGCTCTTCCTATCTGCAGCACTGCCAACCCAATCTGAATCAACATAACCCTGTAGGTTAAACTTTTGATTCGCCTCATACCTGAGCCCATAATCCACTGTACCCTTCAGGTACCTCAGATAATGCTTTACAACAACCAGGTGAACACTCCTCGGATCCGTCAGGAACTGGCTCAATGTGTTCACAGTAAAGCAAATGTCTGGTCTCGTGTTCGTCAGGTACATCAAGGACCCAATCATCTGGCGATCAACCGGCTCAGATGAAGCATCACATAGAAGCTTCAGATTTGATGCCATAGGTGTGGCCATGGCCTTGCAATCCATCATCCCGAACCTCTTTGGGATCTCTACTGCATACTTCCCTTGTCCAAGGAAGATTCTATCTGCACTCTGCCACACCTCCATGCCAAAAACAAATAGTGCATCATCCCCAAGTTCTTCATCTCGAACTCGGTAGTAAGCTTCCGCTGCGTATCGGCAATCAATCTATCTTCACCATACCAAGTTCTGCACATATATGATTTCCTATCATGTGTCTCAGAACCAAGTGGCTGCTCTACATACACTTCTTCTTCAACTACACCCTTCAAGGAAGCTGTCTTGAATCCATCTAGTGTATCTTCTATTTGATCACTTTTATATTTCTCAATGCTGCCATCTGCAACATGCTTGATCTGATAGTTCCATTTGGAAGTCATAGCAAACTTCCCTTCATGTCTTGGGATTACATCCCAAACATCATTCTTCATTATCGACGGATCATGGCATTTCATTTCTTCATCCCAGATCCTGGGAACTTCAATATCTTCAATAGATATCTTTGTTGCTAGAACAAATGTTGTACTTCTTCTTTTGTAGGAGATGGCATACGATCTTTCCTACACAACAAGTTAAATTGCATGATTAGAAAACATCTCATAGTTTTCAGAACAAATTCTTACACATAAAGAAATATGCCATACAGTCATGCAATTATCTTAGCCAATGCTTCAATACAACATTTATCCATATCCCGTAACTTTCTAGATGCCTTCCAATCTCTACCAGAACATTGTTAAGAGTATGCACAACTCCCAACATGTCAGCAAAGAGGTTTCATTCTAGATAAGTAGCAATGGAATGTTGTACAGTGCCATAGGCTACTTACCCATGCATATTAGTAGTATACTGTTCATTAATGTAATTATTCTAATATGCATAATACACAACCTAATTCTAGGAACATCAGTATATACATTATTGAACAGTATTATTTAAGAAATGATAATTCAAATACTTATCTTTGTTTGTTCGTTGGGTGGACTCCCTCTGAGTCTTCGCTTCCTTGCAGGAGCTACTGGAGTCCTAATCTGAAGTAGCTTCTTCTACACCTTTTGATGTGGAATGTAGAGAGATGGTCAACTCCCTCTGAATATTTGCATCCTTGAATAAACCACTGGAGTGTACTCCCTCTTGATCTTTGCTTCCTGGATTACCTGTCCTTGAACTTACATTCATCCTTGGTTCCTATGCATGCTTATTAGTATCATGATTGTGTTATCCTTGTGATCTCATATAAAATCATACATTCATTAACACAATAATCTCAAGCATGTATAGTCATGATCATTTCAAACAGAAAATAATAAGCATTAGCATTCAAGGTTTATGTAGAATTCTTAAGGTTAGTCATAACATGTCTAAACCTGTAATTACTCAAACCTATACCTTCATGATTCTTCTGGTTAGTCATATCATCAATTAAGGTAAGAAACATAATATGCATACAACCATGATTATTCAAACCTATGACTTCATGAATAATCATTATCAACAACAGTATAAGATCCTAACACAAGGTAGGATTCTAACTTGATATAGGAAAAACATACCTGGATTAGCATGCTAGCTATTTATGTCTAACATACTCACATGATGTCTTCTTGTTCTTCTTCAATGACTTGTGCTAGTAACCTGTATATCTCATAGGTTAACCATTATAAAACCAAGTTATACATACCTCGTAAATGGGTCTTTTATGAGATCCATGACAATGGATGAATCTTTGTCCTCATGTCATCATGATCATATGTTCTTTGAACCAGAACATGATTTGTCTTTCTTGGTGTACCTTTCATGTTAGTAGACAACATAAATCTCATACAACACCATAATGCATTAGTACAATCATAAGTGTCAACACCCTAATCAATGAATATCTTCTATCATGCATTCATAATTTTGTTAAGGTGATACGACAAATCTAAAATCAAGATTGTACTAACCGTAATAACATGAAGATAAACATACCATAAAATTAATCAAGAACAAATCTCAAAAACATACCTCGATGAGTCATACCTGTCGAGATCGCTTGTAATCTTCTTATGTAAGGCCTTATCCTCATCTCCCTCTGAGACAGGAACTTCTTTCACTTATGCAGGTGATCAATCCATCTTCTTCTAGGATTAACCCAATCCACTTGATTTGCAAGAACTGGACCTGGAGCTGGATATGGGTTTGTCAGAGAAACCACAAAAATTCAAACTTTGAATTTCAAACTTCCGAAAGGATAGAAATATGCGCCTTGATGAGCTGATCAAACTGGTATATTCAGAATTTGAAAACTGCAAAGTTTCACTCCTCAATTTTGCTTTTGAAACTTCTGGATTCACTAGACGTGACCCTGAACTGGGGTTTGATGAAGCCCACTCTTATTCCCAATCAAAATGTTTGATCCAAAGCTCTAAGATTCTATTTTTCTGAGGAGCTTCCAGCCGTGGTCACAGATTTCAAAAATTCCCATTTTTACAGAAGCCCTAATTTTTCACTTTTCTGATCAAAGTCCCGAACTAGGGTCTAATCAAGCCCGGCCTTCTGCCCAACCAAAAATTCTGATCTTGGTCTCTAAATTTCTATTTTGATGAGTAGCATCCAGCCATGGTCTCCGATTACAAAAATTCCAACTTTCTCCAAAGCCCTAAATTCCGGAAGCCATGAATGAAGGTACCAAAAAATAATTCTGTTTTGACAGAAATATGTACCTGATTGTTTCTGGTGTAACTCCGAAATTTTTGATCCACAGGGTCTGAAAAAGTTTCCTGAGATAACCTGACCTGTTATCTTTCCATCCTGACAGGTCTGACCTCAATTGGATTCTCTGAGAGAGAGTTATGCCAAATGTCGCAACGTGACCTGTTTTTGGATAAAACAGGAGAGCGAACTTGTACGGCGTGCCACGTGTCACTGTTTTAACTTCGGCCTCTAAAAAAGTTTCTTGAGATATATCGGCCTGTTACATTTCCATCCTGACAGGTCTGACCTCAATTGGACTCTCTGAGAGAGAGTTATGCCAAGTTTCGTAACATGACCTGTTTATGGGATAATACAGGAGAGCGAACTTGTACGGCGTGCCACGTGTCACTGGTTCAACTTCGGCCTCTGAAAAAGTTTTTTGAGATAGTACAGACTGTGTACTACCTATCACTTTTTACGAATTTTCATTTGGAGCTCCCTAGCCCAAGATATGACCTTTTTCCCAAGGTCACCTGATTTTGACTCAGATCTGGAAGAGGCAGAAACCCTATATTGTACAGATCATAAATCACAAAGTACAACGAATTAGAGGTTTTCCTTTGGACACAAGGTACCTGGAGATTTACTCTTCGTCCTGTAACAATTTCAGATCCGAAAAATTTGCCAAAACGGATTTATAGCGAAAGTGATACGATGACTGGTTTTTGCTATATCAAGCCCTAGCATCGTAAGTGCAACAAGTGTCATACATGCCATATCATGCCTTCTTTCAGGCTAGCTCTGATACCATGTTAAATTTTCTGAATTTAATTCAATATGATCTAGGGTCTTAACTGAGAGAACAACATGTACAGCATATCTACAGCATATCAATCATGGAGACAATAATGCAAGCACACAAGAGACACAAAGATTTACTTGGGGAAAACCATAAAGGTGAAAAACCCCAATAACTTCCTCAGA
The DNA here is from genome assembly GCA_027924585.1 of Larix kaempferi. Classification (NCBI taxonomy): domain Eukaryota; kingdom Viridiplantae; phylum Streptophyta; class Pinopsida; order Pinales; family Pinaceae; genus Larix; species Larix kaempferi. The sequence goes on along the minus strand of BSBM01001557.1, from coordinate 220,333 downwards.
GATAGATAGAGCAATGATACAACCAACCAAGAGAGATAGCCATAACCTAGCAGCAGATCCTCCTCCTCCATAAGTGCGCCACTCCTCCTTGAGTGCATGTGTGAGAAGTGAGTGAGTAAATAGAGTGCCTCCCGCACTCTATTTATACTTGACTTGACTTGCCTTTTTACCTAACTCATGTAGGCTCGAACTTAACCACATAACATAATGCTGGGTGGGCCGACCCCCAATAGGGTGGTCTAATAACCCTTTGACCCACATGGCTGACCCCCAATAGGGTGTTCTAATAACCCTTTGTCCCACATGACTTATACAGGGCCGACCCCAATCAAGGTGGTCTAATAACCCATCAAGTATAAGTTACGACACTTCCTTATAGAGGAATAATACCATCTCTATAGGAATACAACATACATATATGTGAAATACATTCCGAAGTTACATATACATCAACAATGAAGAAGTATATGCATAAGATATACCTCCTAGAAATACAAAAGCTGTTTCCTTCCCTGAAAATGAAACACCAGAAGACCATGATATGCTAGAACCTCAAGAACCTCCACCTATGAACATATCACAGAAAAGAAATCCGGCATGGGTAAGAGAAACTATACAGGAAGAAGAAAGATATGGAGCTCCAGAAGGTTCCACAAGAGTAGACAAGAAAACAAAGCCATTCTCCAGTTATGTGGCTTTGATGTGTGATCTTGTAGATCAAGAACCTACCAGCTATGAATAAGCAGTTCATAAGAAAGAATGGGTAGAAGCAATGACGGAGGAATACCAATCAATAATGAAGAATGATGTTTGGGATGTAGTTCCCAAACCAAAAGACAAGAGTGTGGTATCCTCCAAATGGATATATAAGAAAAAGCATGCTGCGGATGGTAGCATTGAAAAGTATAAGGCAAGGTTTGTGGCTAGAGGATTCTATCAGAAAGAGGGAATTGACCATGAAGAAACATTTGCACTAGTTGCAAGGTACACTTCCATTAGAACCATCATGGCACTTGCATCCATGATGAAGTGGAGCTTACACCAGATGGATGTGAAGACAACCTTCCTGAATGGTGTAATTGAGGAAGAAGTGTACACAGAACAACCACAAGGATTTGAAGTTGAAGATAGAAGAACTCACGTATGCAAGTTGAATAAAGATCTATATAGGTTGAAACAAGCTCCTAGAGCTTGGTATGGGAGAATTGATAGCTTCTTGACAAGCTTGGGCTTTACCAAAACTAAAGCTGACCCTAACCTTTACCTTAAGGTTATGAATGATGAACCTGTCATACTATTACTGTATGTGGATGATCTATTTCTGACAAGAAAAGAGAAACAAATCATGGAAAGCAAGAAGAAGCTAGCTGCAGAATTTAAGATGAAAGATCTCGGATTGATGCATTACTTCCTAGGTCTGGAAGTATGGCAATGCCCAAAAGGAATATTTCTCAACCAGGGAAAGTATGCTGTGGAAATCTTGAAAAGATTTGATATGTTGGAATGTAAAGCCATGGCCACTCCCATGGATACCAACTTGAAGTTGCTAGCTGATGAATCGTCATAATTAGTGGATACAACTCAGTACAGACAGATTATTGGGTCGTTGATGTATCTGACTAATACCAAGCCAGATATATGCTTTGCTGTGAACACCCTGAGTCAATATCTAGTTGAGCCTAGACGTGTTCACCTGATAGCTACAAAGCATGTGATGAGGTACCCAAAAGGTACGACATACTTTGGTCTATGTTATCTTGGAGATCATGACTTCAGATTATATGGTTATACAGATGCAGATTGGGTTGGAAGTGTCTCAAACAGAAAGAGCACATTAGGTGGATGTTATTGTCTGGGATCTGTTATGATCTCGTGGTTTAGCAGGAAGCAATCCATTGTGGATCTCAGCATAGCTGAAGCGGAATATATAGCAGCGTTCTCTGCTAGTTGTGAAGCCATATGGCTTCAGAAGATGTTATCAGGACTATTTGACTTGGATATGGACTCCACTGTGATCCTGTGTGACAACCAAAGTTGTATCAAGATGACGAAGAATCCAGTGTTCCATGATAAGTCAAAGCACATAGAAATCCGATATTTCTATATATGGGATATGGTGCAGAAAGGAGCTATAAAGCTCGAGTATGTGAGCATTGATGAGCAAGTTGCTAATGTATTGACCAAACCTTTGTCTCAAGTAAAGTTTGAGTATTTATGAGACAAGCTTGGTGTAGTTCAAAAGGACCCTCCTTGAAAAGGGGAGTGATATGATATTTCGATTGACGATGAGGTCGATGATGAGGATACCTCTATCGATAATGAGGATACCTGTATCGATGATAAGAATGCTTGTACCAACGATGAGGATTCCTATACCGACGATGAGGTCGATGATGAGGATACCTATACCGTCGATGAGGCCGATGAGTGGTCCTTAGAGTTGGTCTAAGTTGACGAGTGGATTGCATCATCCCTGGACTTTAGTCCTAAATGAATCCAAGGACTTATGTCTTCGAGAGTGGTCCTTAGACTTTCTCTAAGGAGACGAGTGGATTGAATCATCCCTCGAATTTAGTCCTAAATGGATCCGGAGACCTATGTTTTCGAGAAGTGGTCCTTAGACTTTGGCTAAGTGGACGAGTGGATTGCATCATCCCTGGAATTTAGTCCTAAATGGATCCGGAGACTTGTGTCTTCGAGAAGTGGTCCTTAGACTTTGTCTGAGTGGATGAGTGGATTGCATCATCCTTGGAATTTAGTCCTAAATGGATCCGGAGACCTGTGTCTTCGAGAAGTGGTCCTTAGACTTTGTCTAAATGGATGATTGGATTGCATCATCCCTGGACTTTAGTCCTAAATGGATCCGAAGACTGTGTCTTCGAGAAGTGGTCCTATTATCACACCATAGTAGCAGGGCTACTATTCTTGTTTAGTAGATATTTGCACATTCCAGAGCTTCCATTATTCAGAGCATGGCTATGATGATTGTATATTTTGTGATCACTCATGATGAGAGCAGTGTATTATTCAGACTTATGTTAGACCTTGTGTCAAGGCTGAGCCTCGAGAGTTTAGATTTGATGACCGATGTGACCCTTTATCCCATACAGTTTCAGTTCAGTGCTTAGAGATGTATTGCAGCAGTGTTTCAGATGGTATATGATGTTTATTACTATGATGATGTTGTATGATCTATGGATATTTTATCATTGACTGTGGATTATTATCTTGTTGATTTAGTCATGTTCACAGCATCTGCTTGGCATATTATTCCTGATGTGGCAAACTGTTTAAAATGAACTATAAATCATAAAATGGACAATTGCTTGCACATTTAGGTCATTTAACAAAACCCATTGGTTTTCCACCTTACATAGACATGGTCTTTCTTGACACCATTTGTCTGCTAGTGTAGGCTCCATATTCACTTGACTCCATCCATACATGACTTTCCTATTTGACTTTGAACCTTGACCTGTCTCATTTGACTTTCTGATACTGAGGACTTCCCCATTTTTCTACCTTTGTGTTTGGACCGCATCCCTGTATGTTCAGTGTCTCGGCTCTAAGTTGGTGACAAAACTTGCCTTTGGTGAGTTGGATTGTAGGCCTAAATCATTCTGGTCGGTTGTCCCGATGTTTGGCATTGGCTCGAACTCCCTCTAGTCACTTGAGATGTTGTTGGCTAAAACTGAAAGCTCATGTTCTACTTATGGAAACTTATAAATTCGCCCATGGAAACTAAAAAGGGCAAGAGCGATGAACAACTAAAAAAATACTCCTCGAAGAGTATAAGAAAGGTCCAAAAAGCAATGGTTCTTAAAAGCTATATCTAAACAATTGCTGACCTTATATGTATATGAAAACATGCCCTGGATGCAAGCTGCAACTAGTTGTGCTTTTCAGCACACCTGAGATCCGAAGGGTTATGTAGGCCAAAAAGGCCATGGAATGAAATTGAATGATCCTAATGAACCTGGATCAACTTGATGTAGACATGACGCCTAAGTTGAATAAGCACTCTCTAAACAACTTATCCATTTGTGAGGCACAACCATTCCCTGTGTTATTTTGTCCAAGCACAGAGTTTGTAGCCTCCCCCTTCTCCCAGTCCAAAGTATTTTTGAGTTAAGTTAGACAATTCAACCCCTTGGCCCAACCTTGTTCCTAGCCTTCATCCTTCACTAGCAGTTTGACCATGTCCAATGGGTGAGTTTGTCATTTGAACTATTGTGCAAGTAATTTTATATAACAAAGGAATATGCTAACTTGATTAATGCCACCGAATGGATGTTATACTTTGAGCTTGGCTGTGAGAATGATTAGAGGAACATGTCTTAGTCTACTGATATGATTTTTCCTTGGTTATATATGGACCTAGTCAAACCTAGTTTGACTATGGTCATTTCTTGGGATCCGTGATGATGTGGGCCACATATGCCTATTGATGATGATTGATGGTCCCACATTCTTGATGATGATATCATATGATGGACATATGGTTCAGATGATGATTGATGCATTTCAGCAGGTTTTATTATTACTTCAGATCATCAGATTATGCACTGTCCATATATGGTGGACCCTACAGCTGGCCCATTAGGGCAACCCATGGTGTATGAGTACACATTCCTAGTGTATTTGGGTTTTCTGGATCCAATGAGACACTTATCTTTCAGTTCCGGGCACTTCTGACAGTGATTGATGCAGTTTTACACTTGTTGACCAGATTTGGGGCTGATTTCCCAGCCTGAGCAGCAGGGGCCATGAGAGGGTAGTTCACCTAGGGAACTGTATGAGGAGGGGGTGGTACAGCCACTTGCTTTTACCATTTACCCCCCCTTTTGGAGAGCCTGGTGGGCTCAGTTGGACAACACAGATGCCCTAGGAGGCAGTTTTGGCACTTTCACAGTTCCCGAGGCAGTTAAAAAATGGGATAAATTGGTCACTGAGGAATTCGATTTGGGAAATTGAGGAAAGGTTTTGGCATTTGGTTTTCACAGAGGTCTTCCAGGGTGATCCCACTATCTTCCGGCCAGTTTTCACCATGTGGGTAGGCCCACAACGATCACATGAGGTCTTTTACTGCTTGTCTGTCACAGATTTTGAGGACAGATTTGATCATTTATATTATCTTGGACATATGTTATTATTTTATTATGCCTTGGGGATGAGCTAGTAAGGATTGATGCCTCTTAGCCCCACCATGTGCTTCTTATGTCATGTCCTAGTCATTATGAGGTGGGCTTTGGTACTTTTACCCCCTCTAGTGGATGACATCACCCTCCATGATTATTTTAGACTATGATGTCATCACTTTATGAGTGATACATGTGTTATGTTATTATGGCTCATCTTAGCCATTGATTGTATTTTGAGATCTTTTAATCTCAATCACTCATTTGATGTAGTATTGTAGAGTGGTATAGGGTTTTGGTCTTTATTATCCTATATAAGGAGGAGACCCCCTATTGTATAGCTCACCTTTGGAGCTCTGGAATATTGGAATAGAACACTTCTTTGTGGAGCATATCTCTCTTGTCTTGTGGATTCTCTTGCATATTGAGTATACAGTATCTCTTCTATGTATCATTGTGGATTTTGGTGCTTCTACTAGTCTTCTTGCAGGAAAGTCAAATTGATGGAGAGGAGGGCGATTTCTTGAGGGTTATTGTTGGAGGGATCCACATATTCTCTCTTGGGTTGATCTTGTGACAGGGAGTATCATTATGTATCTTCGTGACATAGTTGATGCTTTCTATTACATCTTTCTATCATTTTCATAATCATCTTACTTGACTTGTTTCTTTGATCTTGTCTTGTAGGAGGAGGATGATTTGGCTATCTTGGAGGAGGACGTTTTGGTTGGATCTCTTGGATCTCACTCTTGAATATACACATAGGAGAATGCTATCAATTTGAAAGGTGGCCACAAGAAATTGAGGTAAGATCTACAAGGTATGTGCCTCTTTCCATCCATTCTCTCTTCATTGGTCACAAACCCTAATTAATTAAAACCCTGATTTTGGTTTTTCTTAGATCTACTTAGATCTAGCCTTGCTTTTGAAAAGATATTAAGAACCCACGTCTATAGCATCCACCCCTAGTTGGATCTATAGTTTGGTGGTGATTGGGTTAAAATTGACACACTTTTCAAGGCAATATAGCCCTCTTGAACCAAATCGCACTTCCTTGGAGAGGCTTGTTGGGTTAGATCTAGCATATTGGTAGGTGAGATCCCGCTTGATTTGCAATTTACACACTTAATAACCTACCCCTAGACTTTTACTTTGGTGATTTCTACCTTGTGGGCATCATTCCACATTTTAAGGGATTAAAACCCCCTTTTGAATTACTTGGCACCTTAAAACTCAGATCTAGTAAGATCTAACCCTTGGATTGACTTGATTTTCGAGATCCACATAGATCTGTGCCTAAGATACTTGGATCTACAATTTGGTAGCCATTGGACTTGATTTGGCCCACCTTATCCACCTTTTAGCCCTCCTTGAGCAAGGTCGCACTTCCTTGGGTGAGTGAGTTTGCCCACTTTGAGGACGTGGGTGGTTGATATTTTTGTGGATTTGGAATGGGAATACCTTGAAACCTAGGTCTAGAGTATCATTTTGTGACAATCTGTCTTGGGGGTAGCATTCCTTGTTTTAAGGGATTGTGATCCACTTAGGGTCATATCATGCAATCCTAGATCTAGCAAGATCCAACTGCTCTATCTCAATTAGCCCACTTGACTTGGCCTCTAGATGTCCCGATCTACACTTTGACATATCTTTTGACTCCATTATCCCATCCAACAAGGCACTAGTCCTCCTCAAGCAAGGCGCACTCCTTGGGAATTGTGTCAAACCTTAGATCCGGTACATGGGTACTCCTAATTTCAACTTAGATCCATAGATCTACGCATTGCATATCCTCTAGTGCCAATTGCATCCCTAAAGTTCACCTTGTGGGTCCACATTAAGCCATTTCACATATCCCAAGAAAGGACCCACTTGTGTAGTACATGGTACTATATCTTGTCATTATAGCTAATCATGTGGCCTAAATCATACATTGGTTGAAACACTAGTCATTTCTCAAACCACCTTCAACCATACTTTAATTCCTAGGTCCACTCTACCTTGCATTGGTTTCCGTAACTTACCATTTACTCATCCCTAGAAACCGTTGTTTGGATCCAATCATCTTTGATTGGTTATAGGGTCTCCCCCTAGGTATTGATTTATCTAGACCTAAAGTGAAGAGTGCCTTGGTTGACGTGACTCCCACATTGCATTGGGAACTGTGGCATCTCTTGGGTCACCTCTTTAGTTTCCCATCTCCTCTACCGTCCCGGATGGGATACCACTAGGGGCAACTACAAGTTGTGTGATAACAGGTCCTTAGACTTTGTCTAAGTTGACGAGTGGATTGCATCGTCCCTAGACGTGATATGGTGTATTAAATTGATAGGGATTGATCATCCCGTAAGTGGATTAGGACTGTATCATCCTTGGACTTATGTCCTAAAGTGAGAGGGATTGACCATCCCATAATTGGATCATGTGTGTTGCAGATTATGATGTTGTTGATCAAGAGATCCAAATGATGATGTTGTTGATCGCGAGATCCAGATGATGATGTTGTTGATCGAGAGATCCAGATGATGATGATGTTCGAGAGATCCAGATGATGCTGTTGATCGGGAGATCTAGATGATGATGTTGTTGATGGAGAGATCCAGATGATGCTGTTGATCGGGAGATACAGATGCTGATGTTGTTGATCAAGAGATCCAGATGATGCTGTTGATCAAGAGATCCAGATGATGTTATTGCTGTAGCTGATCGAGTGATCGAGTGATGCAGAAGATGAAGACTCAGTATTGAAGATGTTGATGTTCCGGTAATGAATATATTGAAGATGTTCTAGTAGCTGTTTGAGTTACTGATGATGATTGAATAAAACTTCCAATGATTTATAGATGTATGACTATGATGTTATTGATGACTCCTTTCTCTTGCAGATGTTGTTAGAATATCCTTCTCGTTAAGGGGGAGTGTTGAAATATTGTAACTTCTAAGAATATTCTATTTGTACTTTAATATCCAGAGATGTTTTATTCCTCCGTCGGTACATTATTATTCTTCCGGAGATGTTTTCTTCCTCCATCGGGATGTTATAACTAGGGTTATTAGACTCTCCTAGTGAGGTCGGCCCTGAGTTAAGTTGTCAGGGGTTATTAGACTCTCCTAGGATAAGTCAGCCTAGTTAGGGTTAAAAGTTAAGTGAAGTAAAGTATAAATAGAGGAGGTGTGTTCCTCATTTGAACACACACTCACTCACTTGTGAACTCGCATGGGAGAGAGAGAGATCCGCGAAGGAGGAGAAGGAGCTCTTGTTTGGGGATTTCATCTTTCTATTTGTTGATCATCTATATTGAGGAAGTTTTGCTGGGTTTTCTACCACATGAGGGTCTCCCAGGATAAATCTGTGTCTATCTTGTGATTGTGTTTCTTTCAGTGATCCTTATTATTCTCTTGTTGTGAATTTTATGCCAAACTTAACAGACTGACCTACGACTAACCCTCACAACACACACATCTGATGAGCTGGAGCTTCTCTTGCTCTATTCAAAGCTCATCGTGCCAACAACTTGCTAGTCTTACATCGTATCCGATTGTTCAACCTTGTTACATGATGTGGACTGCTTGGCAATCACAATCCAACACCTGCATGTCAAACATCACGCACATCAAATCTTAAAAACAAGATTTCAAACATAATCATAAATATTAGATTGAAGTCACCCATCAATGATACCCAATTCATCCGATTCCATGGGATATCGACACCAACTTGCGTCACATGTACCTGTCTTTCCTGTCACACTTGACAACTCGTCAAAATACATGATAGATGTAATCATAAGCAATTATCAACATTTGATCATTATTGACTTCATTTTCACATTGCATATACATTCGATCACTATCGAATCATGATAAAATCATATAAGCATTTTGATTACTATTGAAATCATAATAGAATCATATAAGCATTTCGATCAACATTGAAATCATATCATAATCACATGAACTTTCGATCAACATAGAAATCATAGCATAATCACATGAACTCTCGGTCAACATCGAAATCATAGCATAATCACATGAACTTTCGATCAACATCGAAATCATAACATAATCACATGAAATCATCATTAACATCACAACAACAAATTTCCAAGCAATTATCTTTAATAAGCCAGTACTAGTTCCACACAGAGTCGGGTCATCCAAAACCGAATGCCCTCAAATAATAAGTCGACACATAATCTAGGTTTGAATCCACACATAACCGGGTCATTCGCAACCGAATTCCCTCAAATAATAAAGTTGTAATCAAAGTTAACAATCAATGACAAAACGAGGCGCTAAAATTTTGAGTTTTACCTTTCTCTTCTTTCTTCTTGTCGTGCTTATCTTTAATATTTTCCCATGGAGCCCAACAATGATCAACATCATGTCCATCCTTTCCGCATCGAGTACAATGCCCTTCAGATCTCTTACCTTGATTATGTCTACCTCTCTTGCCTCTAAAATGATTTCAACCACATCCTCTTTTACTACCTTCTCCTCTAGAAGAATCTTCTGATAGTTTCTTCTCTTTATGAGAAAGACACATAGTCTCTCCAAAAGGATGTTTTGTTTTCTTTCCAAACACTTTCTCACATTCTACAATCTTCTCCACCAAAGTGTCAAATGTGAGGGACTTCATTCGACCACTAGCTTGCGGGGACTCAAGGTAGTGTGAATATGTAAGGTAGAGGCCCTTGATAAATACTATGAGTGGAATGTCTATCTTTATTCTAGTGGCATCAATTCCATGTATGATGGCTTTGATTTTAGACGCTAAAGCCATGGGATCATTGTCTTTCAACGCACGGTTGAGGAGCTTTACTGGCAATTGTATGAGTTCCAATTCTGATTGTGAGTCATATAAATCTTTCAATTTATTCAAAGCACCATAAGTATCTTTAATAGAAAATATATGATGACTCACCTCTTTACTTACAGTAGCAACGATCAACGCATATGCCTTCTTGTCTTTGTTCTTCCTTATGGAGAGCTCTTTGTTTATTGTAGGTGGTTTTGGTGTAGTGAACATAGGACCATCCACTGTTTCAACATTTTCTTCTTCATAGATTACCTCCCACATATCGTTGAAGATGAGCGTGTGCTTGATATTCCTCATCCATTCTAGGTAGTTTTCCTTTCCAGTGAGCATTGCTCCAATGATGAAAGCCAAATAATGCATCTTTAATGAAACACTTTGCAATGAAAAACAAGTATTGCAAATAATACTAGGTGTAGGTATGAGCCACCATTTATAGTCTTGTACAAAAAAAATGATAATATCTGCACTACATTGCTCTTTACACAATCCAGGTCTAAGTCTTTACAATAGAATAATTCGAATATGTAATACAATACTTGGCATTCTTTGATATTTCATACAATAATTGGCACCATTTAAAGAGAGCTTGGGAATGGTGATTGTTGTAAGTTTTAAATCTGTTGTAGATAAGCAAAGCATACATATTATTGTAAGCACAATGGAGATTACACCACAACATTCACACATAATACACAAAGATTTACCCTAGAAACCCTTAACTGGGAAAACCAACAAAACTTAGAGCCACACCTCTTATTTTTCTCATATTGATTATTAACCACTCACAATACAAATATAGGTATTCCGCAACATCCAAAACCCTAATTCGTTAACTCGAATTATAAAATAGACTCCAATCGCTTAACCAGGATTAAATTACATATTTTTAGAAAGAGCCCAGAAATAGGTTGAAAAATAACCCAGGAATATTTCGAACTTGCTTCGCTTGTATCGGAAATTGGTTAATGCCCATTTCCAATGTCCACTTCGTGGAAGGGGGGAGGACGTCGACATGCCCCCCCCCCATGAACCCCCTGAGCCAACGCCACGTGTAGTACCCGACGCAACACCCGACACATACGACATAGCACTAGATGGAGGGGATCATCAGGCGCGATCAAAGACGCACCCCCCCCCACACCTGCAAATAATATAACACATACTCAACAATTGGCTCAAACAAAAATCATAAGTAATAGCCTAACACCTTTGTGACCTTTGACCTTCATTACCATTTTTACTTTCATGAGGAGAATATCGATGCTTCTAGAACATTGAATTGTCCACGTTCAAACACTTAGCTCATAGCTCAGTTATGGAAATAGAGAGAGGTGGAGTTCAATAGAAAGGGAAATACTCAACTCTCATAAGTTTAAAACCTGATATGTTTGCAAAAGTTACAGAGACTATACAAATATCCCAAAACGCTAAACTTTCATATGTCCTTAAATGTAAATAACCAAGATGATTTCCAAAATATAAAAACTGACTATACAGAGACTATACAAATATCTCAAAACCCTAATAAAATACCACAGCATGTACGACTTCAACAATAGGACATTTGGAAACAAGCATGGGAACCACGAAATCCAAACATCTTGGTGTCGCAATGCTTAGGATACCAGTTGAAAGGAATAAATCCAAGCTTCTTTCATTAAGGCTTCTCAGAATCCCCCAGCTTCTCTCGCGCAGTCTTTGCAGAAGTATCTCCATATATCCCTTTAGTTGTTCAGATGCACGCGTCACAAAAGTGATGGGCGTGATCATCACATGTATGAGGAGAGATACCATGTGTGAACAATAGAGAGATACCACATAGAAGAGGAATTCCACATTCACAGCTTCAATGCACCTGAACTAAATGGAGATCGCAGAGAGTTGTGTGAGGTGTAGTGCGCGAGCAGTGATGTGACTAGCACAAAGAGAGGAAGGTCGGGGGTCGCGAGCAGTGTTGTGACTAGCAAAAAGAGAGGAAGGTCGAGGGTAAAGGTGTGGGAATAATTGAATGGAAGTACAATTCTATGAAAAAATCCTTTGAAAAGAAAATTAATGAACTTAATCTTGAGATTGGATAAATGAGAAGCTATGTGAAGGGTAGAAACCATGAACTTGTAGAGGATTAAACTAAGCATATCATATGAGAAGATGGAATACGTAGAGATAGTTTCACAAGTTAAGGCTTTTCTTAATGTCAACATAATACACTAGTAAGTGAATACCAAAGGCACAAATTTGAGGAGGGATATAATAACATATAGATGGAAAATGAGGTAGTATGCAGGTGAGAAACACAAGTTTGGAATGACAGTGCACGAAGGAGAAAGCAAACAACATGTAGAGGTAATAGGCTGATAAGGGATAGGTTGGAGCAGCCTCAAGGAAATCATGGAGTTATGAAAAATGAGGGATCTAATATCACTATCAGGCTTTAGGTAATTCCTAGGATGATTTTCATTGAGCAGAAACTAGTCATTTATACATTGTTATGACTCTTGAGTTTTAGCTTCCAAGAGGATACATGGTGACTCTTCACCTTATTCATAACTAAAGCAAATATTTAAACAAGGAACCATAATCCCATAGGATTAGGTTTCCAACACAATCAATAATAGAGGTAAGTGATCTCGATTCCAAGACATGATCTTTAAGATTCTATCATTGATAAAAACAAACCAAACTTAGCAGCGGCGTGACCGACTAGAATTATCCTCAAAAGATAGTTATCTATTTAACCATAGGAACCACAAACCAAGATTCATAACCCAAAAGTAATATTCGATAATAAAAGTAAGTAGAAGTTTCAAAATTTAATGCCCCCATTTATTTTGCTTAAAATGAAGGGGGAGTTGTTGTAGTTACAATAGTTTGATTGAGGTTTGAATATGGAAAAGTATCCATGGGTTACCAACGACTATTGTCCTTGGTGGTTGAATCATTTGTCATTCAAATATTCTATGGAGAAGGGGGGACCCCACAAGGTTTTCCTGGGATGGGATAATATATATATATATAATTTCTTTTAATGATGAAGTTTTTTTATTATAATCATATCAACCTACCCATTTTCTTTGTCTTTCTTGATAACAGGGCTAGCGATGTCCTCTTCTTGGAGAAATAACTATAGTTTTATGCACTTAACTCCTACTTTACCATAACCAACTCCATTTTCCATGGAAAGAGCCATTGTAACTTGTATTATTGCAATTGTTTAAGAGGGGATTACATCCTTGCATCCTAGGGAAGGAATGGTTACCACATCCTTGCATCTTGTGACAAGTTTCCCAGTTATTAACCACATCAACCTAGGGTCAGTGAACTTCAATGCCAATTCCTAGGATAAGATGGTGGTTCATTTCACTCCACATAAATTAGGCCTCACCACCATGAAAAGTTCATGGTCTTCACCACCCTCTAAAGTTAATGGGCCTTAATGCCCTTCCCAAACCCTTTCACCCCTACTGGTCCATGTCGACACTGAATCATACCCATATGATAAACAATGTAAGCAAGTATCTTGCATTACACATGTTAAAGTATAACCTAGTTTATAATGGTCAATTATATAATAGAATTAGGCATTAATAAAATCACTTAAGACTTTATATTATTTCATGTGTTTAGGATTTATTTCACTTTATTATATTTATCATCTATTTCACATTCATAAACATGATTAAATCGGCCTCATTGTAACCTTATATAAAAAACCTTTCTTTTTCTCATCTAGGCAATACATTATGATAAATCTTCAGAGTTATTATTGGTTTCTTTATGTGTTCAATTTCCATGATATGGTGTTACAGCTCAAAAAGAACCTCATATATTGTGAGAGTGTGAATATGCAACACTTGTCCATCACATATGTATTAGTGCTAGGGGGCATGCCGGGGGTTATAGTGTAGGCATGGGACATACTTGTGATGGACACATGAGTGGGTCTTATCCCTGCACAAAAGTATTAGACTATGTAGGGTTATATTAATAATATTTTAAGGGGATGGTATTCATGAGAATGTAAATATATAACTCTACAAATCAAGCTAAATTAATCATGGACTAGGTTAAAGAAGGGGTTGAAAAAGGTAAAATAATAAAATATGTAATTATGATATATTTATCTAATTAGTAGAATTTTGCATGGGAATTATTGCATGTGGACATCTGTCCATCCTAGGGGAGCTTGGAAAAGCTTAAATAGGAGGAAGGAGAAGGGGAAGGGGGTATGCTTCCTTCCTTGTTTCTCTTCCTCATGAGCCTTCGCTGTTTCAAGGAGATGGAGGTTTGGAGGGTGCGGGTAGATTTATGGGTTTCATAGGGTCGTCTAGCTCAATGTTGCTTAGTGAGGGACTGGGGGCTCTTAGTCTGTGACTGAGAGGTTGGTTAGGAGGAGATCGATTCCTCCACATGTGGTTTCCGGAGGAGCTGCTATTGATGGGAATCCTTGTGTCTTCAAATGTGCAATTGTAAGTTTAATTCTTTGGTTCAGGTATGTATTTTGATTGTCCTTCTCTTTATCTATTGCTTGGAGTATCTATATTTCATGGGAATAATTTGGGTTTGTGGAAAATGATTCTTTTATGGTTATACTTATTGTTAATGTTGCAAAATTTTAAATCCCGTGAGAGAAAATTAATATTGATTTTATATGTATATTACTCTCAAGATGTATATTATTTACAATTCCTTATTGTGAACATTTGGGTCTTACATTCTGGTATAACTCAAATTAAGGGATAATCTTACTACCAAATTAATTTGGGGATTCCTTTTCCATTCGTATGGCACTTATTGGGTTACTAGGAATAAATCAATGGGATTTGGTTAATCAACAGGTGGATTAACTTCCTGGTCATCACTGGCAGTTTCCCTTAGTGTGTTTTAAAGTGATCTAAGATGCAAAGGATTTTCCCAGTCTTGGATTAATCCTTGGATTGGTAGTTTGTCTAACGAGATCTGTCTGATTATGGAAGCAAATAATTTATATTCCTCTCTTCTGAATTCATATCTCTTCACAATTGGATCATGGATATGTGAAACACATACTTCTTCTATATTTGGAAACAAAACCCTACCTAAATTTGGAAATACTCCAGAACTCATGCATTTTTGTTCTAAATATGGAAAAGCAAATAAAAAAATAAATAGGAAAAGCGCCGTCTAACTAAAGAAAAGATGATTTTGGAGTCTCCCCAAGGCTGGAACATGCAAGTGCTCTCTATCTATGATTGCTTATGTGCCTCATAATTGTGCCCCCAACCTCACAACAGCCTCTACCTCATAGATCCCGAGGATGGTACGAGTATGCTAGTTACTGTTGCACCTCAGCTGTAGAGATATGGCATCATTGCCACGTTTCCATAGAAGAACACACACATGCAGCTATAGTTAAACTAACAATAATATACAAACCTATCAATGTATTTTGCTATCTCTACACATGCTCATCTTGGTTCATATCCATTTATTCACTTTAGTTTTGATAAGACTACATATATTGTAGATCATGCTATTTGACTGTGATTTTAATATGAAAGATAAGGTCATATTACTAATGGAAGTTATGGTAGACTCCATGTGCTAAAGAGGATTCTGTTTCTACTCTCAAAGGTATTTTTCTGTGGGAATTCATGAGCCCATAGTTGACATTGATCTAGATTATTTCAATTGTTTCCATTTTGAATTCTAAAAAAAATTAAAATATTTTGCAATTAAAATAAACGAGAATAAATGGGGTGACTTAGATGAAAGTGATTTACATATAGAGGAAAAGTTAAAGGGTTAAAAGTCTAAATGAGTGAAGAACTTGAAGTTTGAAGTGTTTTCCTAGTAGGCAGTGCATTAATTGGGTGAAGGTGATCCATTGAAGCATACTAACTACAATTATTCCATACCAAAATGAGAAGAAGTGACTACTAAGGCACACATACATTGGTACATGGAAAAATGTTACACCGATAGGTGTTTATATATTATTTGAGATTTTGGAATTCCTTGAGTGGATCAACAAGATTAACTTGAGTGTAACAAGTGTATAGTGGGGATTCATTTCATGGTCGTCGCATCTTGTTATGCTCAAGAGCATATTGATTAAGAATATTGATTAAGATTTAAATAAGCTTCAATTAAATGGTGGTTAAGAAAAGAGGTATGTTTATTAAATAGTATTTGTTTTATGTTTATATTAATTAGTTTAATGTTTATGTTAGTTTAATGTTTAGTCTTTGTTTAACAACCAACCATTTCCGCAAAACTAAATAGGTAGCTACACATATCTGTATTCACCACCTACCACTTTACTTGTGGCTGTGTTAGTAATAATCTCATAATACAACCATGAGAAGAACCGAGGCACACATACATAGGTACATGGAAAAACAACCATGAGAAGAACTAAGGCACACATACATAATTACATGGAAAAATGAGATGATTTGCCTGCATGCCATATTGATGAGGGTAATAATAATCTCATGATACAACCTGCACTGCTCCAATCCCTACAGCTTTAACGATGTTCTCAGTGATGCAATTCAGTGGTGGTAACCCAAATCAATAAATGTATGTCCATCAAATTTCTTGAGCATGTAGCAGGTACTACTAAGCTGAATCGCTTGCCCCCCACTTGTTATTCGATGCTTTTCCCCTTAATTAGGATCCCGGGAATGTAGTAAATTTTGACACTAACTTTTAAAGGTGGATAGACGTTGAGACCAGGCAGGCTGTGGGACCCTGGGTTTGATTCCAAATTTTACTCTGATCTTGTCTTGGATTTTGCTGAGGGTACACGACAAAGTTCTTAAACCAACTCTCTTGGATGCATTCTAATGGAATGCCCTGAGACAATTTAAAAATATTAACATCCTACCAACTGCAAATCTCCATTCCCATATCTCATTCACAAGAATAATAAGACTAAAAATAATCCAAAACTCATGGAAAGTATAACTGCAATTGCTTTATCAGCATTTGAAGAAGCTTCCACATGACACTACTGTAGCCATAGCTTTATCAGCATTTGAAGAAGCTTCCACATGACAATACTGTAGCAATACATGACAATGCTGTATACATAACAATATTGTAGTTATAGGATATTTTTTTTCAGAGTATTTTTGTAGTGTGAAGGAAGGATATTTTTTGTAGTGCGGGAATTGAACCCCACCCTGCACTTTCTGAAATGCCCAGGCTTCCTTCACTCACCAAGTAAGCTACTTACTGCCCCATAGGATATTGCAGTTACCTCAGTGAAAAGTAAAGATCAATTATAATAGACCCATTAGCTACAAAACAATACGTATCGACCTTGAAAACCACAAGCATACACTGAACTGTCACGTCCCCATTTTGACCCCCTTGCATTAAATCGTGAATGATGCAAATATTGTAACTTAATCATGGTGAGGAGCTCAAGGCCAAGGCCCCACCACTGATTTAGCATTTTATGTACTGGAAATTTAAGAGATAGATGCCTATGGTTCTTGTGCTAGAAGGGCACGATGTAAATAAGACATCATGTAAATACGAATTTAATGAAAGATACCCACAACCAGCTACGCAATGCAACAAAGAGATGGGGGCATGATCTTTACAAGGAATAGGGAGGGAAAATAACCAAACCCTTGAGCCATGGTGTTAAGCCATTTCATTGAGGAAACCCATGAACTCTCAACTACCCATTTGGCCTCATGAACCCAATCATTTAATTCTTCCAATAATTGGTTGAGACAATTAATGCCTTGGGATGGGAGAGGTATGGCTGTCAATTTTGGTGTATGGGCAAGACAGCAACCCGGGAAATCAAGTTTTGGTTGGCTGGGCAAGAAAACCCCCACGAAATTGGCCCAAAGCCATTCTTCACCCATGGCATTCTTCCTCTCACGCAGTCGGAGCCTGTTGGGGTTTTATCCTTCACGTTTTTCACCATTTCCTGCACTATTCCATGCTTGCAAACTCGTTTTTGGTTAGCTCATTGGATGGGAGAAGAGAGCCACGATTTTTGGGGTTAGGGAGGCCGTTTCTGCCCACGAAATGCCCATGAGCATTCTTCTGAAAACGATTCTGCTCTCCTGGGGTTGATTTCCCACTTTCTCCTTTTCGTTTTGGTTGCCCACGTTTTTCTGGAATTGTTAGAAACCCATTGTTGGGAACTTCACTATAGAAGCGGTTTTTCATGCCCAGCACTTACACTTTTGCTGTTATATGCATCCATCTCCTAGCAGCCTCAGAAAACCCAACTGCGGGTGGGTATGGCTGATTCTGGTGTACCTATGGTTATGTGAGACCCTGTTGTTCCCTAGTTCCTGGTGGAGATCATGCCCAGCTTGGGGGTGGCAGTGGTGCTGAGAGATTAAGGAGCACACTGGCCTACGGTTGGGTGGAACGTTGCAGAAGCGTAGCTGGTTGCTCAGGGATTACTTGGTTTAAGATAAGCATTCTCATTTTCTAATTTGATTTTGTTTAGATTGATGAATGGCATGAATATACTGAATGTATAATGGATATGTAATTGTTTATTTCCGTTGTGTTTTTCTTATAATTATACATCCCATATCTTTTTTTAAAATCATGTGAATGCTTGGTTAAAAGTTTATGGGTCTAGATGCCCGGTTTTAGCCTCACGATCCTCCCCATTGCACTGGTATGATGGGTGGGGACGTGACATGAACTAAACTACAGAGCCAGATGTTTTGGTTGTCTACACTCAATGACATGTACATTAATACAGCCAAGGCAAGTTTTATTTTTATTTTATTTTAAATATCAACTTCTAGTATGGTTGAAACAACTGGCCTTAGCCCTGATCAAGAGAAGCCACAATCCACTATACACATAAAAAATATAGAGCACCCAACATAAATGAATTTAAAACATGTTATCTATCAGCAAACACGTGCCATGACGAGCATATTTGGAGTGCAACAACAATAAAAAGTAGTAGTGTAGCGACGATAGGGTTGTGCAGTGAAGGTAACATGTCTCATGGCACCCTGTAATGAATACATAACATAATGAATTTGCCATATTTTCATTGATAGACTGCCTACAATATTGCATTGGGAAGGGATGTTTACTGAACGAAACCAGAGTGGGATTCGGTCTAGCACCTGAAATTGGCGCCTGAGATTCTAGTGGTTTGTTGGGTTTTGGGGTTTTTATTTTTCTTCACCACTAGACTACTAGTATGACCAATGATTGAGCTGGGAGTTCACCATTTATTGAGGAAAACAATATGTGTATACTATGTTAGGGTTTTGTGCTCCCAAGTCTAGATGTTTCCCTTGAGCTCTTAATTGTCTCCAACTTGTACTTTTGATACTTCTATTCAGAGTTTGTTTTGCTCTCTCATGGAACTTTAATTGAGATGTGCACACCAATTTTCAACTTTGTTTCATCATTTCAAGAGCTGCATTATAAGTTAAAACGTGAAAAATAGTCTTTAAAAAATTCATGCAGAGTCTCTCTTTGAATTAAGTGAAGCTCAAAATGCACATTCTATTGAAATGTACCTAGGGACACCATTTGCTCATGAGATGACCAAGATGAGTGACTGTATCAAAGTACGACAATGTGGAATCAAATACTATCTATATTTAGGTGATTAGAGAATCATTGACAAGAATTACATCATAAGGCCAAAAGTTGAGTTCGAGGTGGGGAAAACAACCCTGGGAGAGATATTGGATTTAGGTTACCAAGTTGTTGCAAGCTTCAAACGTGAGTGCACAACAATTGAGAATGGCCAAGTCCTCCTCTCCCTAGAAAGCATTGAAAGTCTCGAGAAAACATTCAATCTATTGGAAGTTAGCGATAAGAAGGTAATTGGCATTTGTAGCTGACATAATTTTGTTTGAGCTTCTTGTAATATTGTTACACTAGATTTGAGATTATTGATCTAGTTTTCTATAGGAATGTCTGATGTGTAAGATTTCTTTCTCTGAGCTTGTTAAGAAGTACTTTGGTCTATTGTTTTGATATTTGAGTCGTGCAATAAGTGCATCATATATATTATTAACTCTTTGTGCTTCCCCCCGGAATAGTATTTTAACTCTGTGAAAAAAAGGTAGTCGTAACACCATTCTGGATCAATTTTGACCACCATTTAAACTAGAAAAAACATATCTTTTTTCTATAGTATATAATGCATTATTTATAAAGAATGTTATTACTTCCTACAAGAAAATTTTCCTGTTCCTTTGAAATAGGCTGATTGGATGTCCCCAACAAAGACGCGACATAGCTCGCACAACACATATCTCTTTGACCGAATCTTATCCAGCTTGCTGTAGGACATGCATGCCATTTAATGCAGTGACAGAAGGTTGGTTGGCCGTTGGATCTCAAGCTGTTGAGATCCAACGACCAACTAGCCTGCTGCCAATGCATTAAATGGCCTACAACAGGCTGGATAATATTCGCCATATCTTTGGGAGTAACCAAAATATGCGTACGGTAATAGTATGATGGTAATACCATGACAAAGTGAGTTATTACTTGACAAATCTAGGGTTAAGATTAATTTGTTAGTTTATTGAACAAATCTAGGGTTAAAATGAATCTTTTGTCAATTTTAATAAATCAACCAGGGTTAAAATGAAGCTAGTTTAAGAATCATAGGGTTAAAATGAATCCTGGTATTGCTGAGTGAGGAAAAGTGCCCCAAAAATCTTGTTGGTTTAGGAGTCATGTTATTCCTGTAATGGATGTTTAACCCAGATTTGTATCTCCAAATAAATTAGGCAACATGATTTCTTATAAACTAGAATAGCCACATAAAAAAATCCTTTCGAGTAGGTCATGCTACATATTCTCTAATAACAAGGGAAAACCACATGTTTCATTCAAATTTTATTTGTCTCTCCTCAACATCATTCATTTACATAATCATTTGTGACGTGGATGGCATCCGAGTAAAATTTATCTTATTTTCACAAGAAGTGGGATATGGACCCGAGCCATATTGCCATGCAATTCAAACAGAGTTTTGAGCCATTCAAACTAATTATATATAACTTTAAACTGTATCAAGGCTATAGTTCATGGAAACATTGCTTTGTTGAATGCCATAGCATAGATATGCGGGACAAAATATAGGAGATGGAAGAAACTTCACAAACTTTCCATTGCCTAATAACACATTTTATAATACAAAATTTGTTTAAAAATTCATGACTGAAGATAAGGATGGATCTTCAACTCAAAATAGATCTATCTTGAAATTCTATCTTGTTTTAAAATTGTGCTTAGCTTTTCTTCCATAAGCAATTTTAAAACCATATGCCTATTCTTTTAGATAAATTGCAAGATTGTTGGCCTCCTCGACTTTTTAAACATGGCGTTATGCTTCAAATTCTGTAACGATAACCTTATCTGAACAACAAAGCACACAAACATTTTGTTTGAGTGAACAAATAAATGACCCCTATAATGTAGTCTGGTACTAGAATTGCTGCAGTTTCATGTGTCTCTTTTGTGACAAAGGCAAGAACCTTGAAGTCTCACCATGTTTGTGTAATACCCCATTTTGACCCTTAGGATATATATTAGATTTTAATGTAAATATTGTATACATGTGATGTATGTTTTCCTAGCGTGGAGCTCAAGGCCAAGGCCCCGCTAGTGGGAGCTCGAATTTTAAAGAGCCATAAACGCCTAGAATTGGTAGTTGATAGTGAAATCCAATGGGGGATCCATAGATATGAACCTTGGGGCAAAATTTTAGATACCCCGAAATCCATTGGAAAACCAAGTTTTTATAGCCCAGAAGTCCAGTGACGGGATTGAGTTATTTGATGACAGAATTGTGAGAAATCCAAGTGTAAATGTTTGAACAAAGGATTGGATTGCTTGAATTTAGTTTGAGATGTCTTTAGCTCTGTGGTTGAGCTCACTGGCTTAACATTTCTCAACTTTGTCTTTTGTATGCTTGATAAACCCAACTGTGTGTTGGCTTGGCATAACTGTTGAGTGAAACCATGGCTGTGAGTGAACCCATTTAGTTCCTCCTTAGTGGATACACAACCCAGTTCGGGGGTGATATCTCAGCTGAAAGAATATAGGCTAGACAGAGATCTATGGTTGGGTGGAACGTTTCTCTCACATAGCCAGTTGTTGGACAACTTCATCTTCAAGATAAGTATTCTTTGTGGTTTAATTTATATGCATTATGTGTTAATTCTGAATGTTAATTGTTCACGTTAATGAGATGAAATGGATATCTTAGTATGGTTGATACGAAGCTTGTGCATAGCATGAGAATGGGATTGATTCTCTGTTTGATTGATTCATCATCTGCTTGGGATATATATGCTGATGCATCCCATTCCGTGTGTGTGTCATTATGGTTATTCTGCTGTGTTTATATTGAGTATGTATTTGCACACACAATTTTTATTCATCCATGAATTTCTTACTAATGAATGGGGCTAAGATTGTCAAATAAACTCGGTATGTTTGGCCATGTTTCCTTCCTGGCATTGGATTGAGGGAAGGGGACGTGATAGAGTGGCATCAGAGCCCATCTTGCAGCACTGGGGCTGCTTGGGCCAAACTCTGAGTTTGCAGACAAGTAACAGAATGTTTTAATGCAGTATTGGTGAAGTTGGGGCGTCATTTTGGAATGGAAAAGTGGAAGGGTCAGAGTTCTCATATGGGGTAGATGACCACACAGTTGCATATATCTCTGCAAGATCTTTCCAACGGTACCAGACTTGCCTCATTTGGCCAAGGGACGAAGGAGTTATGAACCCTACAAGTTGCAGGTCCGGAGGTGTTCCAGGGTTTTGGATTTCATGATTGCGGGAACGAGGATTTCCTAAAGTTGCGTTTTGGATTTCCGAAATTCTGAAAGTGCAATTTTGGATTTCGGGTTGCGGGAATGCAAACTTTTTGAAAATTGCTTTTTGTAATTCCGAACCCGCAATTTTGGGTTTTGGGTTTCGGGAATGCAAAATTTTGAAAGTTGCGTTTTGGATTTCCGCAATTCCGTACCCGCAATTTCGGCTTTCGAATTTTGGGTTTCGGTTTTCAGGTTTCAGGATTTGGGTTAAAAAAAATAAAAATAAAATATAGAGCCCGGAATTTTTTTTTTGGTTTACAGGAGCATGTAGGATCAGAATTGAATGAGGTCAGTGGCATTCTCAGGCCATTAACGAAGGCCATGGAAGGTCCAGTGACGATCTTGAGCCCATTATGCTCCAATTTTGCATAAAATTGGAATTAATAACTTTTATAAATCAGTGTCTCGACGTTCGACAGAAGGTCGGATTGAGCTGAAACTGATATGGAGCAGTCATGGAGCAGGCACAATATTAAGTTTGGAAATTTGGAGCCAAAATCCAAAGGATGTGGAGTCGGGGTGTGCAAGAAGGCCAAAAAGCACTATTCCGGACCACGTTTTGGAGATTTTGAAAAGCTTGCAGAGGATGAAAGTGACCCTGTAATTAGGATTCAAGAAATTTACTGAACTCAACATTTTTTATTCTCATGAAAATAGACATTTTCCGTTAGACAGAGATTTTCCAGAAATGCACCGTTTGGGAAATAGCCATTTTTGGCCCAAAATTTGAAATTTTCGAAAAACGTGAAAAGTGGAAAGTAGTCAAACCCATAATTTTATAAAAGATGAACGGTGTATTGGAACAGATATCGGTGAATTGATGAGTGTTTCTTGTTATATGGACTAACTTCTCCCGGTAGAAAAGTTTTTCTGAATCTTTATGGATTTTCTTCTACAGGTGGCTGAAGTTGGCAGTTTAAGATATTTTGCAATTGTGTAAATATGTGCAGAATTGTAGAGAAAATTGTCATTTTTGGAATAATGCAATTTCCACACTTGATGTCGAAATGGAGCACGAGGATAGGCATTGGAAAACTTATCCAGCAAGGAACAATGGTTCATGACCAGAATTGAATGAGGTTATCATACCCCATAGATAATTAGAGCAGAAAAGTGCCAGTGGCTGTTTTGACAAAATTGTTGTCAATATGGGCAAATTCTAGAATTGCATGTCTGGAAAGTAGCAAGTTAGAATATTATGCATGAGTATATGTATTGAATTGATTCTTGGTGATTAAATCATATCTAATGATTCCTTGTGTGTTTGCTAGAGGCCATGAAATCATACCAGCTATGATGTGGAAGAGGAATCCCATGTGGCGATGAAGGATTGGAAAGGGAGAACCCTTAACCCTGTTTTGCTACTGTATTTATATTTTATGAGCTTGATGTGTAGAAAATTATGGCATGAGAATGCTGAAAATTCCAGATATTAGAGGGATGGCATGAATATGCATTGGCTGACATATTAATAAACATTGCACAGTGCATGAGCATATGCTTGTGCACACATAGGATATTACATATTGGTAAAAGTAGTAGGGTTCTACATATGCAATGAACCACTAATGGAAAATATTGTGGTTGACAATCACTATTGGTGTTGGTATTGGTTGTAGGACCAAAGATAACAGAAGCATGGCTAAATGTGTTGATGATGTTGTTGCATGTGGCCAATAACCTTATGAAGAAAATTCTAGGGCGGTAAATCCATGATCAAGAGATTGGTGGAAGGATTCTGTAATCCTATGTAAGAGAACAACTGATCAGGTAACATCAAAGGTGTAAATGGGATCCATGCAGGTAATGGTTTAATTATGATGATTGCATATGTGTTGAAAGGGGATTGGGTAAGAATCCATTGAACCATATTTAGTAATCATAGAATGGTATGCATTTAGGATTGAAATGCATTCATTGGAATGACATACTGCCATAGTGTGGTGGAGCATGGAGTGGTGAAGGCAAGAGGTCTCATACCATGTGATTGTTTAGAAATTTAGACTACATTCATATAAAAATATATCATGCCATGTGTATTTTGGTTATGAGCTTAATAACCAAAACAAGTGAGGATTGGTGGTATGGATTATGGTAATGCATCCTATATGAGGTAGTCATGGTTAGGCCATAATATGTTTGAATGCATAGTATTCATGAATCAATACAAGGTAGCATTGAGTGGATATGCATTAAGAGATTTTATAAATCTTGTAGTTATGCATTGAGTGAATGCAGATGAAAAGTTTGAGTAAATATTGTAGATGTGCATGCATAAGTGTGGGTGCACATGTTGTGATGCATTGCATGAATGCATAGGGATGGTGCGTGTGTTATTGCAAACTAAACAATGAATGAGATGATGAATTGATGATAATTATAGGATCATTTCATGGGCTGTTATGAATGCAGAATAGTAAGTGCATGAAGAGGGTAGTCATGATCGATGGGCTGCCGGAATGCTCTATGGAAGGGCAGAGTTGTATAAATGATATGATTGTGAAATAATTAGTATCTAAAGTTTCATTAAATTGCATAAATGATGTGACGGTATCTTGCAATTTTAGTATGATAATGATTCACGTGAAGTAAATGAGTTTTGGTGATATTGATATGTTAACAGCTGGAAGTGTTTGAATTCTGGAGTGCTATAATTATGAAAATGCTTCAGTGATTGTTGCAACAATGAAATATTATGTGCATAGAGACTCACAACATGTTTGGCTGATTGAAAGTTTCAGATTCCAGGTAGAAATGTCTTGCGTATGGCAATGAGGATAAGACCATAGTAAAGATCGAACTCTATCATGTGTACAAGCCAAAGGTTATGAGAAGGTTCTCATGGTTGTGAAATTTAACTTATGCATGAAACAAATCTGAAAATATTCTGATTTAAGTTTATGAGAATAATATCATGGTTGCAAATCTAATTTCTGTAGGGAACAAATTTGAAAAAAAATTTTGATTTGGAACTTATGAGAAGGAATCTCATGGTTGAGAACTCTAAGTTCTGTTAGAAAGAAGGATTATAAATCTCAGATTTGTAAATCTCGTATTTGGAATTTTGCTAATGAATGACTTATGACTATTTGGCTTCTATGAATTGTGTCAGGAGGACATGTTGTAAGTGGATGTTCATGTATGGCATCAGACATAATACCATAATGGGAGAAGTGATACCACTTACAAGAGCCAAGCAATATGAGGATAGCCTCATGGCTAAGAAAATAAATTTCTGTAGTAGACAGAGTTGCAAATTCATATTGAATTTAATTATTAATGCCATTGATTAGTTATGGAACAATCAAATTTGAATTTTATTGTTAAATGTTGCTGACTGTTTGGCTATTTAATAAGTGTGCCAGGAAGATACATTGTAGTAAGACCATGAGAGAGGGCTTGCAGAATCCAAACTTCCTGGGAAGGCTCCCATATCTTGGAAATGGGTTTCAGGTGAAACACCATTGGATATTTTGATAATGTCCCATCTGCACTGCATGATTGGTAAACAATATGAGTGAGATGGTAAAGATTATGTTAGTAAGACATATGTTAGTTATGTAACATCAAAAGGAGTTGGGATGGCAAACTGAGGGACTGTCAACTCAGAGAAGGAGCCCCCATTCCTCGTTATTGAAGAACGACTACATTTGCAAATGGATAAGTGTTTTGTGACCCTAGCTAAGAATATGCATGTCTAATTGTTAGAGTCAATATGCAAAGCATGTTTTGATTTTATTTCCATTATGACAGACTGCTTGAAGTATGATTAGGACCTACATAGATCACATCAGTGAGGAGTGCACACCTTTCTGGTGCTGAGTTATGTTAAGGATACCAATATTAATTACACCTTAAGGGAATGGACGCATTACTGGTGTTTCAATACTTGACAGTGAATGTTATGAAATATGGTTACAATTTGAGAGCAATAACGGTGATGAGTTTGCTTATACTACTTGTGTTGTCATCCTAAACAGATGCAATTGGTGTTGCACACTAAAGAAGCAAAATAAAAGGGTGTTGTGAGGGGTTGTGGTGGAAGGGTTAATGTGTATGAAATGATGTTGTGGTTGTTGTGGGGATTTTGATAAAGGGTTGTGACGGTGTTGATGAAAGGGCTATTATACGCCTATGGCTCCATAATAGAGCCTTGACCTAGAAATGGTCGTGGTGAAGTTTCCTTCCAAGTCAGTGTGAAGGTGTATTGGTTGGACATTAATTATTTAATGATTTGGAGCAGCCTGCATGCTGGCCAAACATCCCAGTCCATAGGCGATCCCAAGGCTTGAAATGCAAAGCAGGACCCTGTGGACCAGAGAGGAAACACACAATACAGATAAGTATTCAATTTCATTCATTTCTTATTTGGAATAACGGAGGTTTCAAGTATAATTCCTCTAACAACTAAGCTAATGCACTATTGTTTCTTTGTTGGAAACCTTGGTTAGTGCAGGAAGAAAGGACCCTGAAAGAACTATAAGTGCTTGGTAAACCCAAAGAGTAGCTGGTTGGGTGCTACAAATGATTGGTAAACCCATTCGACGTGAAGGTGTACTGGTTGGGAAATAACTACTTGAATTTTATGGAGCAGCCGACGTGCTGGCCAAACATTCCTCAAATGCTTGGTAAAACCAGTCGGCGTACTGACTTAGCATTTCCTATACGAATGGTTGAGGAGTAGCCTGCGTGCTAGCCCAACATTCGTTATTGTATCCATAGGAAATCCAAGGCTTGTAAAGTAAAGAATGATCTCGTGGAATAAAGTGAAGACATCCAATGCAGATAAGTATTTGATTACCTTGCAGCTTCTTGCTTATGAATATACATGTGTATATGATTTGGTTATGATTTCCTAAACTCTTGTTTAGAGATAAAACCTATGAAAATAAACTAAACATGTGAATTGATTCAATGTTTGAGTGTAGGTATTGTTGGAAGCAAGCACTATGAAATCATCCTAGGGATGCATGTGGACATGTGATTGTCCTAAAGAGCTCAGCATGAGCAGTAACGAAAGATGGTGCTAGTGGGTCTGTGTGGGTCCTAGTAGCCAAGAGTTGTAGACAAACCATCTGCAGGGACTCCATGGTTGAGAGGTCTGGAATAGACCATAGACACTAAGTGTCATAGCCAAGAAAGGAAGGTCAAGCATTCACGTTGAGGTGAAAGAGGCTAGGAGCATGAAAACCATAGTGGTGGTGTGGGTTCCAGAATGGAACATGTTGATGTATTTGTAACTTTGGAATGTATTTCACATATGTATATTGTACTCCTATAGAGATGGTATTATTCCTCTATACGGAAGTGTCGTCATTTATATTGTAAGTGTCGTAACTTATACTTGATGGGTTATTAGACCACCTTGATGGGGTTGGCCCTATATAAGTCATGTGGGTCAAAGGGTTATTAGGCCATCCTATTGGGGGGTCGGCCCTGTCAGCATTATGTTAAGTGGTTAAGTTGAGGCCGACCTAGTAAAGGTTATTAGTCAAGTCAAGTCAAGTATAAATAGAGTGCGGGAGGCACTCTATTTGATCATTCACTTCTCACTCATACACTCATTGGAGAGTGGCGCACTAGTGGAGGAGGAGAAGATGCTACTAGGAGGAATATCTCTTGTACTTGGGTTGTATCATTGCTCTATCTATCTCTGAGGAAGTTGTGGGGTTTTTCACCTTCTTGGTTTTCCCCGGTGAAACTTTTTGTCTCTTGTGTGCTTACTTTATTGTGTCCATGATTGATATGCTGTAAATATGATGTACATGTTATTCTCTCAGTTAAGTGTTGATGTATATGTAACTTCGGAATGTATTTCATCTGTGTATTTTATATATATTTATTGTACCCTTATAAGAGATGTGTTATTCCTCTATAAGGAAGTGTCGTCATGTGGATTGACAAGTGTCACAAGTGTGTGTACTTGCTGATGGGTTATTAGACCACCATATGGGGTCGGCCCGAAATTATATATAATATAATGTGGATGTATCTAAGTAGACAAGTCGGCCCCATTGGGTCACTGGGCAAAAAGGTGAGTATAAATAGAGATAGGAGATCTCTATTTTACTTACTCGAAAAAGTAACTCACTTCTCACTCATGCAATCAAGGAGGAGTGGCGCACTTATGGAGGAGGAGGATCTGCTGCTAGGTTATTTCTATCTCTCATGGTTGGTTGTATCATTTCTCTATCTATCTCTGAGGAAGTTATTGGGGTTTTTCACCTTTATGGTTTTCCCCAAGTAAATCTTTGTGTCTCTTGTGTGCTTGCATTATTGTCTCCATGATTGATATGCTGTAGATATGCTGTACATGTTGTTCTCTCAGTTAAGATCCTATATCAGATTGAAGTAAATTCAGAAAATTTAACATGGTGTCAGAGCTAGCCTGAAAGAAGGCATGATATGGCATGTATGACACTTGTTGCACTTACGATGCTAGGGCTTGATATAGAAAAAACCAGTCATCGTAGCACTTTCTCTATAAATCCGTTTTGGAGAAGTTTACGGATCTGAAATTGTTACAGGATGAATCTAAGATCTCCATGTACCTTGTGTCCAAAGGAAAACCTCTAATTCGTTGTACTTTGTGATTTATGATCTGTACAATATAGGGTTTCTGCCTCTTCCAGATCTGAGTCAAAATCAGGTGACCTTGGGAAAAAGGTCATAACCTGGGCTAGGAAGCTCCAAATGAAATTTCGTAAAATGTGACAGGTAGTACATAGACTGTAATATCTCAGAAAACGTTTTCAGAGGCCGAAGGTGAATGTGACACGTGGCATGCCGTACAAGTTCGCACTCCTGTATTATCCCAAAATAGGTCACGTTGCGACATTTGGCATAAATCTCTCTCAGAAAATCCAATTAAGGTCAGACCTATCAGGATGGAAAGCTAATAGGTCAAGCTATCTCAAGAAACTTTTTCAGACCCTGTGGATCAAAAATTTTGGAGTTACACCAGAAACAATCAGGTACATATTTCTGTCAAAACAGAATTATTTTTTGGTACCTTCATTCATGGCTTCCAGAATTTAGGGCTTTGGAGAAAGTTGGAATTTTTGTAATCGGAGACCACAGCTGAATGCTACTCATCAAAATAAAAATTTAGAGACCAAGATCAAAATTTTTGGTTGGGTAGAAGGCCGGGCTTGATCAGACCCTAGTTCGGGACTTTGATCAGGAGAGTGGAAAATTAGGGCTTTTGTAAAAATGAGAATTTTTGAAATCTGTGACCATGGCTGGAAGCTCCTCAGAAAAATAGAAGCTTATAGCTTTGGATCAAAACTTTTGATTGGGCAGAAGAGTGGGCTTCATCAAACCCCAGTTCAGGGTCACGTCCAGTGAATCCGGAAGTTTCAAAGGAAAAATTGAGGAGTAAAACTTTACAGTTTTCAAATTCTGAATATACCAGTTTGATCAGCTCATCAAGGCGCATATTTCTATCCTTTCGGAAGTTTGAAATTCAAAGTTTGAATTTTTGTGGTTTCTCTGACAAACCCATATCCAGCTCCAGGTCCAGTTCTTGCAAATCAAGTGGATTGGGTTAATCCTAGAAGAAGATGGATTGATCACCTGCATAAGTGAAAGAAGTTCCTGTCTCAGAGGGAGATGAGGATAAGGCTTTACATAAGAATATTACAAGCGATCTCGACAGGTATGACTCATCAAGGTATGTTTCGAGATTTGTTCATGATTAAGTTTATGGTATGTTTGTCTTCATGTTATTACAGTTAGTACAATCTTGATTTTAGATTTTTCGTATCCCCTTAACAAAATTTTGAATGCATGATAGAAGATATTCATTGGTTAGGGTGTTGACACTTATGATTGTACTAATGCATTATGGTGTTGTATGAGGTTTATGTTGTCTGCTAACATAAAAGGTACACCAAGAAAGACAAATCATGTTCTACTTCAAGAATGTATGATCATGGTGACATGAAGACAAGGATTCATCCATTGTCATGGATTACATAGAAGATCTACTTTCGAGGTATGTATAACTTGTTTCTACAATGGTTAACTTATGAGACATGCTGGTTACTAGCACAAGTCACTAAAGAGAACCATAAGACATTATGCGGGTATGTTAGACATAAATAGCTAGCATGCTAATCCAGGTATGTTTTTCCTATATCAAGCTAGAATCCTACCTTGTATTAGGATCTTATACTAATGTGTTGTTGATAATGATTATTCACGAAGAGTCATAGGTTTGAATAATCATGGTTGTATGCATATTATGTTTCTTACCATAATTGATGATATGACTAACCAGAAGAATCATGAAGGTATAGCTTTGAATAATCACAGGTTTTATGTTGAGATATTGTAACTTCAAAGAATATTATATTTGTACTTTATTATTCCGGAGATGTTTCATTCCTCCGTGAAGATCTTATTGTATATCCGGAGATGTTTATTCCTCTGTCGGAATGTGGTAACTCGGGTTATTAGACTTCTCTAGTGGGGGTCGGCCCTGTATGTGTTATGTGGGTCAAAGGGTTATTAGAACACCCTAGAGGGGTCGGCCCAGTCAGTTGTAGTGGGGTATTTAACCCATTGGTTAAATACGAGCCTACGTGTACTTGTGTAAAAGATATGTCAGAGTAGTGTATAAATAGAGGAGGTGTGTTCCTCATTTGATACACACACACACTTGAGAGAGGCGCACTTGTGGAGGAGAGGTCTGCTATGGTGGAGGAGGAGATCATGTCTTTGGTTTGCATCTTTGTATATTGCTGGTCATCTATATTGAGGAAGCTTTACTGGGTTTTCTACCCCATGAGGGTTTCCCAGGATAAATCTGTGTCTCTTGTGTTTATGCTATGCTTGTTGTTTCTTCAGTGATCCTGTATATGCTATTATTGTGAAATGGAATGTAATGCTGCTATTTTCTGTCTTAGCATATTGAATCTTAACATGGTATCAGAGCTAACCTGAAGGAAGACAAGGTATGGCACTTACGACACTTGCTTTACTTACGACAATTTGAAGGTTAGGGTTTTACATAGCAAAAACCAGTCATCGTGGAACTTTCGCTATAAATCCATTCTGGTGAAGGTTCAGGGTCTAAAAAGTTTACAGGTCGAAGATAACATCCCCAGGTACCTTGTGTCCAAAGGGAATCCTCAGATTCGTTGTACTTTGTAAGTTATGATTAGTACAAGTTAGGGTTTCTGCCTCTTCCAGATCTCAGTCAAAATCAGGTGACCTTGGAAAAAAAAGGTCATAACTTGGGCTAGGAAGCTCCAAATGAAATTTCATAAAAAGTGACAGGTATTACACAGACTGTACTATCTCAGGAAACTTTTTCAGAGGCCGAAGTTCAAACAGTGACACGTGGCATGCCGTACAAGTTTGCTCTCCTGTTTTATCCCATAAACAGGTCACGTTGCGACACTTGGCATAACTCTCTCTCAGAAAATCCAATTGAGTTCATACCTATCAGGATGGAAAGATGACAGGTTAGGCTACTGCAGAAAAGGTTTTCAGACCCTGTGGAGCAAAATTTTTAGAGTTATAGCAGAAACAATCAGGTGCATATTTCTGTCAAAACATAATTATTTTTGGAGAACCTTTATTCATGGCTTCCGGAATTTAGGGTTTCAGAGAAAGTTAGAATTTTTGGAATCGGAGTCCACGGCTGAATGCTACTTAGGAAAATCAAAATTTAGAGACCAAGATCGAATTTTTTGGTTGGGTAGAAGACCGGGCTTGATTAAACCCTAGCTCGGGATTTTGATCAGAAAGATGGAAAATTAGGGCTTCAACAAAAGTTGGAATTTTTGAAGTCTGTAACCACGGCTGGAAGCTCCTCAGAAAAATAAGAGTTTAGAGCCTTGGATCGAACCTTTTGATTCGAAAGAAAGGTGGGCTTCATCAAACCCTAGTTCGGGTTCCTGTCCAGAAGATCCAGAAGTTTCGAAGGCAATTTTGAGGGGTCAAATTTTGGAGATTTCAAAATTGAAGTATGCTAGTTTGATCAGCTTAGCAAGACACATCCTTCCATCCATTCATAAGTGTGAAAGTCAAAGATTGAATCTTTAGGGTTTCTCTAGCAAACCCTAATCAATCTCCAGATCAAGTTTCAGGGGGAGTTGAGGCTAAGGCCTTACATAAGAAGACTACAAGAAATATCGACAGGTATGACTCAAGGAGGTTCAGGTATGTCTTGAAATCTGATTCCTGATTAAATTCATAATGTGTTTGTCTTTATATTATTTGTTAGTACAATCTTGATTAATGTTAGACTTATCTTATTAACCTAGTAACAGTATGAATGCATGTGAATGATTGAAGACATTCATTGATTAGGGCTATATGATTGTACTAATGCATTATGGTGTTGTGTGAGGTTGATGTTGTCTGCTAACAAGATTCAGGTACATCACGAAAGACAAATCAAGTTCCACATGAAGACAAAGACTCATCCATAATCTTTGTTCTACTTACGAGGTATGTATGACTTTGATATATTGTGCTTAACCTATGAGACATGCAGGTTCTAGCTCAGGATCTCTAAATCATTGAAGAGATTGTTTAGGTATGTTGTACATAACTAAGCAGGTATACTAATCCAGGTATGTTTTCCTATGTCAAGTTAGAATCTTACTTTGTGTTAGGATCCCCTATATAAGTATACTTGGTATGATTGGTTATGCTTATTAATAAAGTTAATCAAGGGTTTATGCACATTATGTCTCTTATCTTGATTGATGATTTAACTAACCAGAAGAGTACTATGATCAAACAAGAATATGCATGAGTAAAAGAAGACTTCCCTGAAACCCTGAATACTAATGATCATGACTATACATATTCAAGATTATTTAGAATTAGAATGTTTTGAGAATATACTAATGAATGTATGTTTGTGTATGAGATCATGAGGATGACACTAGTGCACACTTGAGCATGCACAGTGGTACAGAATGAATAAAAGTTCAAAAGACATATAGAAGATCAAGCGGGAGGCAACCACACAAACATAAAAGATAAGTATTTGAGTTGTTATTTGAAATAGTAAATGATATTGCTTGTATGCATATTTGTATTCCTAGAATATATCATGCTGAGTGTAAACATTCATAGAGCATTGAACAGTATACTACTAATATGCATATGATTGGTAAGTTGGACAAACATTCCATTGTTGCTTGTCTAGAATGAAACCTCTTTGTTGACATGCTGAGAGCTGTGCACACTCTCGATAGTATGTTCTGGTAGAGATGGAAGGCATCTAGATAGACACTATATGCATACAGAATATGGAAAAGTGTTGTGCCAAAGTATTGGTCAAAAGAGTTGCATAACTATGTAAATGATATCTGTATGCATAATAGATTATCATGAAAATATGATTTGATGATTATGAAGTATTACTAATCATGTACTTAATTTTGATTTGTAGGAAAGATCACGATGAATGATGAACACTGAACAAGTGATGGATGCTCAACAAAAGATTTACAAATCAAACAAAATATAGAAGGCTCATGGCTAGAAGATTCTCTTAGAAAGGGGAAGAGAATCATGACAAGATGTTTGCTCCAAGTATGGTGTAATTAAAGAAGAAGTGTGAATCAGGTTCTGTATGGGTACCTAGGATCGATAATCAATTGATGAGCTTAATGATCACCATGGGTCATGTGGATCTCAACCTTTGCTACAAGGTTGAATATGGTTTCTATACACAGATGACATGGATGCAAGAAGGAACTCACCACAGAGTTCAAATGATATTGAGGCTCATATCAGTAGACCCATCTAACGAGAGATGGCACAGATAGATATGCAGAAGATCATTCAATGCAGAGTGTGAATGATGTTCAGTCACAAAGAGAGAATTGACAATCTCTTGATAAGCTTGGACTTTACCAAAAGTAAAGTTGTTCCTAACCTTTACCTTAAGGTTGTGGATGATGAACATATCATACCATTATTGTATGACGATGATCTCTTTTTGACAAAGAATGAGAAACAGATCATGAAAAGAAAGAAGAAGATGGCTGCAGAAATGAAAATGAAAGATCTCAGATTGATGCATTACTTCCTAGGTCTGGAAGTATGGCAAGGCTCAGAAGGAATCTTTCTCAATCAAGGAAAGTATGCTGAGAAATATTAAAAGGACTTGATGTGTTGGGATGGACACTCTTGAATTTGTTAGCAGATGACTCATTAGAGTTAGTGGATAGAACTCTGTACAGACAAATTATTGAGTCATTGATGTGCCTAACGAATACTAAGTTAGATATATGCTTTGCTGTGAACACCTTGAGTCAGTATCTAGTGGAAACTAGAAGTGTTCACCTGTTAGTTGCAAAGCATGAGATAAGGTACCTAAAAGATAGAATAGACTTTGATCTATGGAGATCATGAATTCAGATGGCTACACAGATATTGATTGAGAAGAAAGTGTATCAAATAGGAAGAGCACATCGAGAAGATGTTATTGTCTGGGATCAGCCATGATCTTGTGGTTTAGCAGGAAGCAGTCTAGCACAAGCGGAATATATGGCTGCTTGCTCTGCTAATTGTGAAACGGCATGGCTTCAGAATTATTTGACTTAGAGATGGACCCAACTATGATCCTATGTGACAAACAGAGTTGTACTAAAATGGCAAAGAATCCAGTGTTCCATGATAAGTCAAAAGCACATAGAGATCTGGCATTTCTATATACGAGATATGGAGCAGATAGGAATTAAGGTTCGAATTTGTAACAAGTTACCAATGTACTAACCAAACCTCTACCGATCCGATGTACTAACCAAACCTCTACCTCAAGTAAAGTTTTCCGAGACAAACTTAATATAGAAGGACCCTCCTCGAAAGGGGGAGTGATGTGATCACTTATGATGAGATTGCCTGCATCGACAGTGAGGTCGATGATGTGAATACCTATATTGGTGATGCCGACAGAGAGGTTGGTGGATGGTCCTTAGACAGGGTCTAAAGTGGACATGATAGGATTGCTTCATCCTCAAAAGAGCCGTAGACGTATGTCTTCGAGAATGAAGTCCTTGGTGGACATGATAGGATTGCATCATCCTCAAAAGAGCCGTAGATGTATGTCTTCGAGAATGAAGTCCTTGGTGGACATGATAGGATTGCATCATCCTCAAGAGAGCCGTAGACGTATGTCTTCGAGAATGAAGTCCTTGGTGGACATGATAGGATTGCATCATCCTCAAGAGAGCCGTAGACGTATGTCTTCGAGAATGAAGTCCTTGGTGGACATGAGGGGATTGGATCATCCCTGGACTTCAGTCCTAAAGAGAGCCGTAGACAAGTGTCTCCGAGAAAGAAGAGGGATTGTATCATCCTTGAACACATGTTCTAAAGTGAGCCGTAGACAGGTGTCTCCGAGAAAGAAGAGGGATTGTATCATCCTTGAACACATGTTCTAAAGTGAGCCGTAGACAGGTGTCTCCGAGAAAGAAAAGGGATTGTATCATCCTTGAACATCTATTCTAAAGAGAGCCATAGATGTATGTCTTCGATAAATGAAATCCTGAATTAACAGGTAGGGGATTGCATCGTCCCCGGACTAATGTCCCAGAATAGAGCCGTAGACATGATGTCTCCGATAAATGAAATCCTGAATTAACACGTAGGGGATTGCATCATCCCCGGACTGATGCCCCAGAATAGAGCTGTAGACATGATGTCTCCGATAATGAAATCCTGAATGAACAGGTAGGGGATTGCATCGTCCCGGGACTGAGGTCCTAGAATAGAGCCGTAGACTGGGTCTCCGATAATGAAGTCCTGAATGAACAGGCAGGGGATTGCATCGTCCCCGGACTGAGGTCCCAGAATTGAGCCGTAGACTGGGTCTCCGATAATGAAGTCCTGAATGAATAGGTAGGGGATTGCATCGTCCCCGGACTGAGGTCCCAGAATTGAGCCGTAGACTGGGTCTCCGATAATGAAGTCCTGAATGAACAGGCAGGGGATTGCATCGTCCCCGGACTGAGGTCCCAGAATTGATCCTTAGACTGATGTCTCCGAGAATTGAAGATAGGACTACATCGTCCCTGGACCTCGGTTCAAAATGTACGTGAGAGGACTGCATCGTCCATGAACTGGGTTCAAAATGTACATGATGGGATTGCATCGTCCCTAGACATGAGACTTGTCTTAAAGTGATAAGGATTGATCATCCTGGAACTTGATCTGGATTGTATCATCCATGGACCTATGTCCTAAAGAGAGCGGGATTGATCATCCTGTAATATGATCGTGTGTGTTGCAGGGTATGCTGCTATGTATTAGTAAGAATACATGTTTTGATAGATGTATTAGTGAGAATACATGCTTTTGATGATAGATGTATTAGTGAGAATACATGCTTTTGATGATAGATGTATTAGTGAGAATACATGCATTTGATGATATATGTAAGAATACATGTTTTGATAGATGTATTGGTGAGAATACATGCTTTTGATGATACTTGTATTAATGAGGATACTTGTATGTATATGTGTATTGGTGTGGATACTAATACTGATGATCCAGATGCTATAGATCGAGATGATCCAGATATTGCAGATCGAGATGATCCAGATACTGTAGATTGAGATGATCCAGATGCTGTAGATCAAGATGATCCAGATGCTGTAGATCAAGATGATCCAGATGCTGTAGATCGAGATGATCCAGATGCTGTAGATTGATATGATCGTGCGATGACGATGCTGATGATGGTGATGATCGTACGATGACGATGCTGATGATCGCATGATGACGATGCTAACGATCATGAGGATTCAGATATTGATGTTGCTATAGCTATTTGGGTGTTGCAGAAGATAAAGACTCAATACTGAAGATGTTGATGTTCCAGTATTGAAGATGTTCCAGTAACTGGTTGAGTTACTGATGATATTGAGAAAGCTTCCAATGATTTATAGATGTATCATGTATGATGTTGATGACTCCTTGCTCGTGCAGATGCTGTTATAATATCCTTCTCGTTAAGGGGGAGTGTTGAGATATTGTAACTTCAAAGAATATTATATTTGTACTTTATTATTCCGGAGATGTTTCATTCCTCCGTGAAGATCTTATTGTATATCCGGAGATGTTTATTCCTCCGTCAGAATGTGGTAACTCGGGTTATTAGACTTCCCTAGTGGGGGTCGGCCCTGTATGTGTTATGTGGGTCAAAGGGTTATTAGACCACCCTAGAGGGGTCGGCCCAGTCAGTTGTAGTGGGGTATTTAACCCATTGGTTAAATACGAGCCTACGTGTACTTGTGTAAAAGATATGTCAGAGTAGTGTATAAATAGAGGAGGTGTGTTCCTCATTTGATACACACACACACTTGAGAGAGGCGCACTTGTGGAGGAGAGGTATGCTATGGTGGAGGAGGAGATCATGTCTTTGGTTTGCATCTTTGTATATTGCTGGTCATCTATATTGAGGAAGCTTTACTGGGTTTTCTACCCCATGAGGGTTTCCCAGGATAAATCTGTGTCTCTTGTGTTTATGCTATGCTTGTTGTTTCTTCAGTGATCCTGTATATGCTATTATTGTGAAATGGAATGTAATGCTGCTATTTTCTGTCTTAGCATATTGAATCTTAACATTTTATGCATATTATATCTCTTATCTTGATTGATGATTCAACTAACCCGAAGAGTCATAGGTTTGAGTAATTACAGGTTTAGACATGTTATGTTTCTTATGATTTGACTAACCATAAGAATCCTACATAAACCTTGAATGCTAATGCTTATTATTTTCTGTTTGAAATGATCATGATTATACATGCTTGAGATTATTATGTTTTAATAGTATACTAATGAATGTATGATTTTATATGAGATCACAAGGATAACACAATCATGATACTAATAAGCATGCATAGGGACCAAGGATGAATATGAGTTCAAGAACAGGTAATCCAGGAAGCAAAGATCAAGAGGGAGCACACTCCAGTGGTTTCTGCAAGGGTGCAGATATTCAGAGGGAGTTGTTCATCTCTCTACATTCCACAACAAGAAGGTGTAGAAGGATTCCAGCAGCTCCTGCAAGGAAGCAAAGACTCAGAGGGAGTCCACCCAACAAACAAACAAAGATAAGTGTTTTAATTATCATTTCTTGCATATTTGTTTGCTTAAATAAAATTGTTCAATGATGTATATGCTCATGTTCCTAGACTTAGGATATGTATTGTGCATATTAGAATGATTGCATTAATGAACAGTATACTACTAATATGCATGTGTTGGGTAAGTGGCCTATGGAACTGTACAACATTCCATTGCTACTTATCTAGAATGAAACCTCTTTGCTGACATGTTGGGAGTTGTGCACACTCTTAACAATGTTCTGGTAGAGATTGGAAGGCATCTAGAAAGTTACGGGATATGGATAAATGTTGTATTGAAGCATTGGCTAAGATAATTGCATGACTGTATGACATATTGCAACAAAGATATCTATTGAATATATTGAAGTTCCCAGGATCCGGGATGAAGAAATGGAAGAATGCCATGATCCGTCGATCATGAAGAATGATGTTTGGGATGCAGTCCCAAGACCTCAAGGGAAGTTTGTTATGACTTCCATATAGATCTATCAGATCAAACATGCTGCAGATGGTAGCATAGAGAAACATAAAAGTGATACACCAGATGGATTTCAAGACAGCCTTCTTGAATGGTGTAGTTGAAGAAGAAGTATGTGTGGAGCAACTACTTGGCTCTGAGACACATGACAGGAAATCATATATGTGCAGAACTTGGTATGGTAAGATAGACATCTTTCTATCCAGTTTGGGCTTTACCAAGAATGAAGCGCATTCCAACCTTTTCTACAAGGTTGAGGAAGGCAATCCAGTGATACTACTTTTGTATGCGGATAACCTATTTGTATCAGGTGAGGATAGATTGATTTTCGACACACAACGGAAGCTTGCTGCCGAGTTCGAGATGAAGAACTTGGGGATGATGCACTATTTCCTAGGTATGGAGGTGTGGCAGAGTACAGGTGGGATCTTCCTTGGTCAAGGGAAGTACACAGTAGATATCCTGAAGAGATTCGGGTTGATGGATTGCAAGGCCATGGCCACACCTATGGCATCGAATCTGAAGCTTCTATGTGATGCTTCATCTGAGTCGGTTGATGTCTCCATGTATCGTCAGATGATTGGGTCCTTGATGTACCTGACGAACACGAGACCAGACATTTGCTTTGCTGTGAACACATTGAGCCAGTTCCTGACGGATCCGAGGAGTGTTCACTTGGTTGCTGTAAAGCTTGTTCTGAGGTACCTAAAGGGTACAGTGGATTATGGGCTCAAGTATGAAGCGAATCAAAAGTTTAACCTGCAGGGTTATGTTGATTCAGATTGGGCTGGCAGTGCTGCAGATAGGAAGAGCACATATGGGTGTTGCTTCAGTATGGGATCAGGTGTGATCTCTTGGTTTAGCAGGAAGCAGTCCTGCGTAGCACTAAGTACAGCTGAGGCAGAGTATGTTGCAGCCTGTTCAGCTAGTTGTGAGGCAGTATGGCTACGGAAGCTACTGTCTGAGTTATTTGATCTCCCGTTGGATGCTACTGGTATTTTCTATGATAACCAGAGTTGTGTGAAGCTGTCCGAGAATCCAGTGTTTCATGATAGGTCGAAACACATAGAGATCAAATATCACTATATTAGGGATATGGTGTAGAGAGGAGCTCTGAAGCTCTTATATGTTGTGACGAACGAGCAGATTGCAGATGTGCTGATGAAGCCACTAGCCAGGGTGAAGTTTGAGTACTTCAGAGAGAGGCTTGGTGTTCTTCAGATCGAGGACACTTCGAGGAAGAAGTGATGGACACATTTTCTGAAGCCATTCCAAGCATGTTGGAAGGGGGATCCTTCACATGGCTGTGGATGTAAGCACCGGATGATGAGCATCAAGATGATGTTCTGGTTTCTGCTTGGATATGATCAGTTGGATCGTTATATTTATATATGTATGCATCATGTTGGATGCTGATGGATACATCGTGTGGATCATGTATCTTTGTATGATCAGGTAGATCATGTATGCTGATGGATACATTGTGTGGATCATGTATCTTTGTATGATCAGGTAGATCATGTATGATTGATGGATACATTGTGTGGATCATGTATCTATGTATGTATCAGATGGATACTTGGTGTGCATCAGATGGATGCATTGTATGATCAGGATGATCGTGGATGACGAGCTTCTCCAGATGACATGCAGCAGGATGTTGCAGTGATGATGATCAGGATGATCATGTGTACATCAGGATGATGTTTGATGAGTATCAGATGATACTTTGTGGCCGTGGATCAGGTTGTGCAGGAAAGCATGTAATTTGTGCCCTGGGATATTTGCAGATGGTCTTTCGAGGTTTTGCCTATGGCATGTAATTCGGTGCCCTGGGACATCTAGCAAATGCTCTTGCGAGGTTTTGCTTGGGAGGACATGTAATTTGTGCCCTGGGAGATCTGCAGATAGTCTTTCAAGGTTTTGCGTATCGCATGCAATTCGGTGCCCTGGGATATCTGGCGGATGCTCTTGCGAGGTTTTGTCCTATGGCATGTAATTTGCTCCTGGGAGATTTGGACAGGATGAAAAAGGCCTCAGATGCTTCAGCCAGGTTTTTCCATGACCACATGTAATTTGCTCCTGGGAGATCTGGACAGGATGAAAAAGGCCTCAGATGCTTCAGCCAGGTTTTGTGGTGAGATCACATGTAATGTGCTCTTGGGAGATTCGACAGGTAGAGCTGAGTGCTCGTAACAGCCTGGGATGCTTCAGCCAGGTTTTGTGATGGGTCACATGTAATGTGCTCCTGGGAGATCCTTCAGGTAGAGCTGTGTGCTCGTAATAGCCTGGGATGCTGCAGCCAGGTTTTGTGACGCACGTAATAAGTCCTGAGGATTCCACAGTATGGCCAGTGATGATGAAGACCTGCAGATGGCAGGCCTACATCCAATATGAAAAAGGATTGGCTCTGTAGAACTTCCTATGACGAGTAGAGTCAAATATTGGTTGAGATAGCAGTAGCAGTGATGATGATGATCCAGAGAAGAAGACTTTTCTAGCAGATCTGTGTCGAGAAATACCTTCCTAGTTAAGAGGGAGTGTTGATGTATATGTAACTTCGGAATGTATTTCATCTGTGTATTTTATATATATTTATTGTACCCTTATAAGAGATGTGTTATTCCTCTATAAGGAAGTGTCGTCATGTGGATTGACAAGTGTCGCAAGTGTGTGTACTTGCTGATGGGTTATTAGACCACCATATGGGGTCGGCCCGAAATTATGTATAATATAATGTGGATGTATCTAAGTAGACAAGTCTGCCCCATTGGGTCACTGGGAAAAAAGGTGAGTATAAATAGAGATAGGAGATCTCTATTTTACTTACTCAGAAAAGTAACTCACTTCTCACTCATGCACTCAAGGAGGAGTGGCGCACTTATGGAGGAGGAGGATCTGCTGCTAGGTTATGTCTATCTCTCATGGTTGGTTGTATCATTGCTCTATCTATCTCTGAGGAAGTTATTGGGGTTTTTCACCTTTATGGTTTTCCCCAAGTAAATCTTTGTGTCTCTTGTGTGCTTGCATTATTGTCTCCATGATTGATATGCTGTAGATATGCTGTACATGTTGTTCTCTCAGTTAAGATCCTAGATCAGATTGAAGTAAATTCAGAAAATTTAACATTAACATCCTAGATCAGATCGTAAATTCTGAAAAACTAACATGGTATCAAAGCTATCCTAAAAGAAGGCATGGTATGGCATTTATGACACTTGTTGCACTTGCGAAGCTAGGGCTTGATATAGCAAAAAACAGTCATCGTAGCACTTTTTCTATAAATTAATTTTGGTGAAGTTTAAGGATTTGAAAATCTTACAGGTCGAATATAAGATCCCCATGTACCTTGTGTCCAAAGGAGAGCTTCTAATTCATTGTACTTTCAGATTTATGATCTGTACAATCTAGGGTTTTTGCCTCTTCCAGATCTCAGTCATAAACAGGTGACCGAGGAAAAAAGGTCACAAATTGGGATAGGAAGATCCAAATGAAATTTAGTAAAACGTGGTAGGTAGGGCACGGAATGTACTTTCACAGGTCCGATTTTCAGAGGCTGAAATTGAGCTAGTGACACGTGGCACTCCATACAAGTTCACTCTCCTGTTTTGTCCCATAAATAGGTCACGTTGCGACACTTGGCATAAATATCTCTCAAAGAATCCATTTGAGGTAAAAACTATGGGGTTAGAAAGATAACAGGTCAGGCTACCACAGGAAGAATTTTCAGACCCTGCAGATCTAAAATTTAGGAGTTACACCATAAACAATCAGGTGCATATTTCTGTCAAAACAGAATTGGATTTTGAGCACCTTCATTCATGGCTCCGAGACTTTAGGGTTTCGGAGAATGTTGGAATTTTTTGTATTGGAGATCATGGCTGGATGCTCCTCATAAAAATCGAAATTTAGAGACTAAGATCGAATTTTTGGGTTGGGAAGAAGGCCAGGATTGATCAAACCCTAGTTCGGGACTTTGATCAGAAAGGTGAAAAATTAAGGCTTCTGCAAAAATGAGAATTTTGAAATCTGTGACCATAGCTAGAAGCTGCTTGGAAAAATAAAATTTTAGAGCTTTGGATCAAACTATTTGGTTGGGTGAAGCTCCGGGAATATCAAACCTTAATTCAGGGTCCTCCCGAGTGAATACGAAAATCTAAAAGGCAATTTTGAGGGGTGAAACTTTGCAGTTTTCATATTTTGAGTATACCAGCTTGACCAGCTCATCAAGGCGCATCTTTCTATCCTTTTAGAAGTTTGAAATTCAAAGTTTGAATTTTTAGGGTTTCCCTGACAAACCCTAATCCAGCTCCAGATCTAGTCTCAGCAAATCAAAGTGGATTGGGTTAATCCTAGAAGAGAATGGATTGGTCACCTGCATAAGTGAAGAAGTTCCAGTTTCAGAGGGAGATGAGGCTAAGATCTTACATAAGAAGATTACAAGCAATCTCGACAGGTTGATGTTGTCTGCTAACATGAAAGGTACATCAAGAAAGACAAATCATGTTCTAGTTCAAGAACATATGACCATGGTGACATGAAGACAAAGATTCATCCATTGTCATGGATCACATAGAAGATCTACTTACGAGGTATGTATAACTTGGTTCTATAATGGTTAACCTATGAGATATGCAGATTACTAGCACAAGTCATTTAAGAGAACAAGAAGACATCATGTGGGTATGTTAGACATAACCAGCTGACATATTAATCCAGGTATGTTTTTCCTATATCATGTTAGAATCCTACCTTGTGATAGGATCTCTTATATAAGTATACTTGGTGTGATTGATAATGATTATTCATGAAGTTATAGGTTTGAGTAATCATGGGTTTAGGCATATTATGCTTCTTACTTTGATTGATGATATGACTAACCAGAAAAGTCCTATGGTCAAATAGGAATATGCATGAGTAAAAGAATTGTGATAAATTATCTGTGTATGAAATGATCTTGACCATACATGTTTAAGATTACTTAGAATCATAATGTTTTTGATAGTATTAAGATTATACTAATGAATGTATGTATGAGACCTCGAGGATATCACAATGATGATACTAGTAAGTATGCATAGTGATCGAGGATGGACATAAGTTCAAAGATAGGTAATCCAGGAAGCAAAGATCAAGAGGGAGCACACTCCAGTAGTTCCTGCAAGGAAGCAAATATTGAGAGGGAGTACACCCTACAACCAAAGAAAGATAAGTATTTGAATAATATCGTTCAAAGATGTATATGCTTATGTTCCTAGACTTAGGGTGTGT
Organism: Larix kaempferi; assembly: GCA_027924585.1. NCBI lineage: Eukaryota > Viridiplantae > Streptophyta > Pinopsida > Pinales > Pinaceae > Larix > Larix kaempferi. The sequence continues at coordinate 175,680 of BSBM01001557.1, read as the reverse complement.
ATTATGCATATTAGAATAATTGCATTAATGAACAATATACTACTAATATGCATGTGATGGGTAAGTGGCCTATGGCATTGCACAACATTCCATTTCTACTTATCTAGAATGAAACCTCTTTGCTAACATGTTGGGAGTTGTGCACACTCTTAACTATGTTCTGGTAGAGATTGGAAGGCATCTAGAAAGTTATGGGATATGGATAAATGTTGTATTGAAGCATTGGATAAAATAATTGCATGACTGTATGACATATTTATTTACATGTAAGAATTTGTTCTGAAAACTATGAGATGTCTCTAATCATGCAATTTAACTTGTCTTGTAGGAAATATCGTATAACATCACCTACAAAAGAAGGACTACAACATTTGTTCAGCAACAAATCTATCTATTGAAGAATCTGAAGTTCCCAAGATCTGGGATGAAGTAATGATGCCATGATTTGTCGATCATGAAGAATGATGCTTGGGATGTGGTCCCAAGACCTGAAGGGAAGTTTATTGTGACTTACAAGTGGATCTATAAGATCAAGCATGTTGCAGTTGGTAACATAGAGAAATACAAAGCAAGATTTGTAGCTTGTGGCTTCTACCTGAAAGAGAGAATAGACTATGAAGATACTTTTGATCCTGTAGTGTGATACACTTTGATCAGAACAGTACTTGCTCCGGATGCAGTGATGAAATGGAAGATACACCAGATGGATGTCAAGACAACTTTCTTGAATGGTGTAGTCGAGGAGGAAGTGTATGTGGAGTAGCCACTTGGTTTTGAGACACATGATAGAGAGTCATATGTGTGCAAGTTGAAGAAAGCCTTGTATGGCTTGAAGCAAGCTCCTAGGACTTGGTATGGTAGGATAGACAACTTTCTATCCAGTTTGGGCTTTACCAAGAGTAAAGTGGATTCCAACCTTTACTGCAAGGTTGAGGAAGGAAATCCTGTGATACTACTCTTATATGTAGATGAACTGTTTGTTACAGGTGAGGATAGATTGATTACCGACATGAAGAGGAAGCTTGCTGCCGGGTTCGAGATGAAGGACTTGGGGATGATGCACTATTTTCTAGGTATGGAGGTGTGGCAGAGTGCAGATGGAATCTTCCTTGGACAAGGGAAGTATGCAGTAGAGATCCTGAAGAGGTTCGGGATGATGGACTGCAAGGCCATGGCCACACCTATGGCATCGAACCTGAAGCTTTTGTGTGATGCTTCATCTGATCCGGTTGATGTTACTGTGTATTGTCAGATGATTTGGTCCTTGATGTACCTGATGAACATGAGACCAGATATTTGATTTGAAGTGAACACATTGAGCCAGTTCCTGACGGATCCCATAGGTGTTCATTGGTTGCTGTAAAGCATATTCTGAGGTACCTGAAGGGTACGGTTGATTATGGGCTCAAGTATAATGTGAATCAAAAGTTTAACCTGCAAGGTTATGTTGATTCAGATCTGGCAGGCAGTGCCACAAATAGGAAGAGCATTTCTGGGTGCTGCTTCAGTATGGGATCCGGTGTGATCTCTTGGTTTAGCAGGAAGTAGTCCTGCGTAGCACTGAGTATAGCCGAGGTAGAGTATGTTGCAGCTTGTTCAGCTAGTTGTGAGGAAGTATGGCTCCAGAAGCTAGTGTCTGAGTTATTTGATCTCCCGTTGGATGCTACTGGTATCTTTTGTGACAACCAGAGTTGTGTGAAGCTATCTGAGAACCCGGTGTTCCATGATAGGTCGAAACACATTGATCAAATATCACTATATCAGGGATATGGTGCATAGAGGAGCAGTGAAGCTCCTGTATGTTGCGACAGATGAGCATGTTGCAGATGTGTTGACGAAACCACTAGCCAGAGTGAAGTTCGAGTACATCAGAGAGTGGCTTTGTGTTCTTCAGATTGAAGATACTTCGAGGAAGAAGTGATGGGACACATTTGCTGGAGCCATTCCAAGCATGGTGAGAGGAGGATCCTTCCCATGGTTGTGGATGTAAGCGTTGTATGATGAGCATCAGGAAGATGCTCCAGTTACTGCTTTGTATATGCATCATGTATTTGTATATGTATCAGGTGGATACATTGTATGATCGGGTGGATCATGTATTTGTATATGTTTCAGGTGGATACATTGTATGATCAGGTGGATCATGTATTTGATATGTATCAGGTGGATACATTGTATCATCAGGTGGATCATGTATGATGATATGTATCAGGTGGATACATTGTATGCATCAGGTGGATGCATGGTATGATCAGGATGATCATGGATGATGAGCTTCAGGATACATTGTATGATCGGGTGGATCATGTATTTGTATATGTTTCAGGTGGATACATTGTATGATCAGGTGGATCATGTATTTGATATGTATCAGGTGGATACATTGTATCATCAGGTGGATCATGTATGATGATATGTATCAGGTGGATACATTGTATGCATCAGGTGGATGCATGGTATGATCAGGATGATCATGGATGATGAGCTTCAGGATGTTTCTCCAGATGATATACATCAGGATGATGTTATGATGATGATCATATGTGATGAGTATCAGGACGATGCTCTGGATGACATGCATCAGGACAATGCAGTGATGGTGATCAGGATGATACTCTGGATGATATGCATCAGGACGATGCTATGATGATGATCAGGATGATCATGTACCTCAGGACGATGTATGGTGAGTATCAGGTTGATACTTTGTGGCCATGGACAAGTTGTGCAGATGAGCATGTAAGTAGACCTGGGAGATCCGATAGGTTGGGCTGTGTGCCTGTAATCAGTCCTGGGATTCTCTTTCAAGTCATTTCTCTAGGAGGACATGTAATATTTCCCTGGGAGATCCGATAGGTTGGGCTGTGTGCCCGTAATAAGTCCTGGGATGCTCTTTTGAGGTTTTGTCCTATGGCATGTAATGTAGTCCTAGGAGATCCGATAGGTTGGGCTGTGTGCCTGTAATAAGTCCTGGGATGCTCTTTCGAGGTTTTTCCATGGCCACATGTAATGTATCCCTGGGAGATATGATAGGTTGGGCTGTGTGCCCGTAATAAGTCTTGGGATGCTCTTTCGAGGTTGTGTGGTGGGAAATCCTAGATTTGTTCTAGGTCACATCCGGTATGAAAAAGGACTGGCTCTATGGTGATAAATGCTATATTTGTTCTAGGTCACATCCAGTATGAAAAAGGACTGGTTCTGTGGTGGAAATCCTAGATTTGTTCTAGGTCCCATCCAGTATGAAAAAGGACTGGCTCTGTGGCGAAAATCCTAGATTTGTTCTAGGTCACATCCAACATGAAAAAGGGCTGGATCTGTAGATGTGATACATCCAACATGAAAAAGGGATGGCTCTGTAGATGATGAAGACCTGCAGGTGGCAGGTCTACATCTAGTATGAAAAAGGATTGGATCTATAGAACTTCCTATGACGAGTAGATTGGAGATTGATTGAGATAGTAGCAGCAGTGACAATGATGATGATTCGATGACGATGATCCAGAGAAGAAGACTTGTGCTAGCAGATCTGTGTCGAGAAATACCTTCCTAGTTAAGATGGAGTGTTGATGTATTTGTAACTTCGGAATGTATTTCACATATGTATATTGTACTCCTATAGAGATGGTATTATTCCTCTATACGGAAGTGTCGTCATTTATATTGTAAGTGTCGTAACTTATACTTGATGGGTTATTATACCACCTTGATGGGGTCGGCCCTGTATAAGTCATGTGGGTCAAAGGGTTCTTAGACCATCCTATTGGGGTGTCATCCTTGTCAACATTATGTTAAGTGGTTAAGTCGAGGCTGACCTAGTAAAGGTTATTAGGAAAGTCAAGTCAAGTATAAATAAAATGCGGGAGGCACTCTATTTGATCATTCACTTCTCACTCATACACTCATTGGAGAGTGGTGCACTAGTGGAGGAGGAGAAGCTGCTGCTAGGAGGACTATATCTTGTACTTGGGTTGTATCATTGCTCTATCTATCTCTGAGGAAGTTGTGGGGTTTTTCACCTTCTTGGTTTTCCCCGATGAAACTCTGTGTCTCTTGTGTCCATGATTGATATGCTGTACATGTTGTTCTCTCAGTTAAGATCCTAGATCAAATTGTAAATTTTGAAAAACTAACAGAATAAGACTAAGAGGAGGAAACTCTTACTGTTCTCTCTTTCCTCTTTTATTGATGCATTAATAAAAACATAAAATTGTTGAATGCATGTATGGCTGAAAGTAGAGTGTGTTTATTGCTTGAAATAAATTGTGAATGCTGAAGTAGTTAATTCCCTGTGAAAGAATGGACATGAATGAGCTCATGTGCCTGTTGGGAAAGCATGAAAAGTATGGAAGTCTCTGTTATAGGTCAAACCTGCACCTCTCCGTCCGTGATCACCTTGAGCTGTTGATCACACAAAAGGACAACTTGGATGGAGGAGCATGTTGACCGTAGATGAGACTTTGACTTACTCCACCTCCTGACAACACTGAAAAAACCCTAAAAATATCATTCTGAGATATGAGCGCTACTCTACTTCAATAGACTGGCGCCTATACCCTACTCCAGTGTGTAATAGTAGCGCTCAATCCTTATGAGCGCTACTCCTCTTCAGCAGAGTAGCGCTCAACATTTAAAAAGTTATGAGCGCTAGTTTACAAGCACTAAAGTAGCGCCCTAAACGCTACTTCACTGAACAATTGTAGCGTACATCTCAAAAGATGATTAAAAAATAATTAATTTCACGAAGAGGAATAGTTGTAGGTAGTTTCCCAACTTCCCCAACTTCCTCCATAACCATCTCTCGACTTGAACTACTTCTCTTGTCCTATAAATACAGGGAAGAATAAAGAGAGGGGTTAGAGACATGAATGTTGTTAAGAGACTTTAAAGAGAAATTTGCATTGGAGGAGTTTTATGCTGGAAGATATCCAAGCCAGAGAAGAGCAGGAGCCCAGGATCAAGTTGCAGGAGCATGTCACAAAGTCAGGTATATTTGTAACATCAATTTGCATTTGAAAATAAAAGGTTGAAGCGTCTTTCTTGTCCCAAATTAAGTGTTCATTGAAGTAATATACTAGTTTGGATCTGTTTTGGTTAATATTGAATGTTTAAATTGCTTTGTCTCTTTCAATCATTATATATTATCCAAGATACGCCGAGGAAGGTACTTGTATTGCAGGTTTAATGAACGGGAAGTGGACTTGAGGATCGAGCGCAAGATCAAATAAGATCTAGGATCGAACGTCATTCGAAAGGTATGTTCTCAAGGCCTATAACCTATTTATTTTCATGAACATCTCTGTAATGAAGTTAATACACTTACCTGTCATCCCCTTCCAGTTGATAGTATCAGTTTCCTTACTATAGGGTAGCTTTTCCCACCAACAGACTGGCGACTCCGCTGGGGATAGTTGTGTTTTTGCTATAGGAAACCTTTTCTTGTTTGTCTTCCCAAAACTGTTTCAACTTCTTTTATGTGCTGAGAAACCCTGTAGGTACCCCCTGCTTGTTTTTCTCTGCTTCAATCAGTCTTTTTTCATCTTTTCAAAGTCAGTTTTTAAACTTTTAAGACATGAGCGCTACTTTATTGTACATACAGTAGCGCCCATACACTACTGTGCTATACATACAGTAGCGCCCATCTCTGCAGGAGCGCGAGTTTCCCTACTGCACAGTAGGGTATATTTCCTGTAGCCTTATGTTAGTGGTCTGCTTGAGTTTTAGCCTTTTTGGTGGTCTTCTGACTTTATTTTTAGATCTCCTTGACTGGTGTTTGAGGTTTTAATTTTTTTTAAGTCATAGAACCTTTCTTTGAGTCTTTTTTACCATCTTTAGATCGCTTGCTTACCGGTGAAATGTTTGGATTGTTTATAACTTTTTTGGAAGACTAGGTTGTGTCTTGTGGTGAACACTTCCGTTTATTTTTGCCTTGACTGTATGTTGCTGGTTTACAAACCTGCATACTTTTGTGTTCGCTGTTTGTAGCAACATTTGTTTGCTCTTTACCTATCTTATCCTTTGTTTTAGGGTTTGGTTTGTTTAGGAGCCTTTAGGGTGTCTTCCAAACTTGTTGATTTCCAACCTTCTTTGACTTGTTGTCTTTTCTGGTTTCAAGTGTGTTTAAAGTGCTTTAGGCTGATTCATTTATGAGTCCTTGTGTTAGTAGGGTAGTTGGTAGCTTGCTTGCCTACCTTTTGCTTGGCATAGTGGTCTTGCTAGGGTTGGATGCTTTAGGTCAGTCCTCTTGTATCTATCTCCTTTGTTTTCTCCCCACTTTGTTTCCGAGTATAGAGGCTTTTTCTTTTGCAAAAAACCTGTAGGTCAAGTCTTTGTTAAGCTAGTGCTTTGACAGTTTTAAGTTTAGAAACCATTTTTAGCCATACTTACACATTGCACACAAGTCTTATTTGCTTTCCATGTTCATAGTTCTTTTTCGTTTATGATAACAGGAAAAGCAAAAAATTTGGTAGTTTAAGTTTAATAAGGCTTATGTTTGGTACAAGATAGCATAGGTTATTTTGTTTACAATTTCAAAAAGAAAACAAAAAGGAATTTAAGTATATTTGCTCAGTTTTTTTTTGGAAAAGAATTTTAAATAAAAAAATAAAAAAGAGTTTTGTTGTCGAAAGATATAATTTATGCACTTTTGTTTTTCTGTTGCAACCACGCCACACAAACGTACTACCTTTTGAGTAATAACATCCCTAATTTTTTTTTAATAAAATGAAATAGAAACATTTTTTCCTTTTTAGGGATACACTACACCAACTAGTCTTGGTTAGGATCTTGAGTTTAAATCACCTTAAACCACTCAAGATCACACATTACGCAAAAATCGTAGTTTGACTATCACAAGTAAATCCATTTCACTCAAAGCTTTCCTGGGATCTATGCAGTAGGTCTTGTGAGATCAAATTGTTGGGAATACTCCTCCTACTTTCTGTTTTGAGCATATACAAGGATTGGATTGCGTATGGGGACTCTTTTGAGTTTCGGGATCAGTTACCCTGCCCACGCCTTCTGATTCGATCAGCGACTGTTCCCCCAGAAGTTTTCGGTGTTTTGGTATCCTTAGTATTTGAACATAGGTTCATACACAGGTGACAACGGAGGGTATATCTGCTGTACCTAGGACAGATGTGGGAGGAAACCCCTTGCAGGTCTTTGGGAGGGCGGTTGGGTGATTTCAGTGCTTGCACCCTTAGTCATTGTATTGTGGACCTCGAGAAATTGTTCTTCTTCCTTCGTTGATATGTTATGGGCCCTCATCATCCGAGACTCTTCTCCGGAAGGTATCTCGTTTGCTTGGTTTGCATACTTAGGACTTTTTAGTTGGCGTGCTGTTTGCCCCCTAGTCGTAGTGGCCACTAGGTTTTCTAGTTTTTATTTATATATATAATCATGGAGAATCAAGAACTTCGTAGATCGAGAAGGAATCAAAAACTTACGCCACTTAGAACAGAACCTTTACTGCCAGCTAGACGACAGCGAGTAAACCCCAGTGTTTCTTCAGAAACCATTCCTGAAACAGAACTTCCTGAGGAAATTTTTACAATGGAAAATCCTGAAATAGGAATTCCTGAGGAACCACCATTTGAAGTTGAGTTTTCTGAAGAACAACAAACAACAATAGAAAACCTTGAAATAGAGGTTCTTGAAGAACCACATTCAGGTAATCCAGATCAGTGGCATTTTAGTTCAGTTGAGATTGAAGATCTTACTTCTGCGGAGTATAGCACTCCCTTTAATCCTCCTCTGACCAATCCTAGAAATCTGCTTCTGTTACCTGTTGGTTTCCAGCAGCCCGATTACAGTGCATATAATTTCTTTCCTGGACATTTGATGTCTACTATAGGAGGTGAACAGGGAATTCCACAAACTCCCACCATAGGTATGAACACTAACAGGTAAATACTCCTTTTACTGCCTCACCAAGATCGGCACAAACAACCTCTGTGTCCACTCCGTCTTTCAGTTTTAATACTGGTATGTTAGGTATGCCAAGTTCAACAACTATGGCATCTACCTCTACACCTACTGTTGGACCTAGCAGTACAGCCAATTTAGTGTCACCTCCTGCGTTTCAACCGTTATATTAGATACCCAATACTTGGATTTCCACACCCGCTGTAGGGCCAAGTGTTTCTGCAACTGTGCCTGTCATGAGTACCATGACCGCACTGTCTACGTCAGCTGCCATTGGTTTCAATACCTTTGCAGGTCCCAACATGAATCAATGTAATATGCCTACATGTAATGTCCCTTTTTCCTTATTTTCAGGGGGAGGGGGTAATATTTTTAACCAGCAGTATGGCGGGGCTAACACCCAGCCACAGTGGACGAACCCACAGAGCACTAACCCACTTTCATATGGGTGGGGAAATTTCAATAATACTTTCGTGCAACAACAAATGGAAGGGGGAAACCCCTACCAACAGGTAGCTGGGGGAAACCCCTATCAATAGATGGTAGGTGGAAACCCCTATCAGCAGATGGCCGGAGGCAACCCTTACCAACAGACGACTGGGGGCAACCCCTACCAGCAATTTACGGGTCAAACTATGGGTGGTTCCCCTTTTTTGACCCCAACTTATCAAGTACCATCTTACCGGTCCTATTTACCATTTCTGGCAACTTTAAATTTGCCAGATATTTCCAAATTGACCATCGATCCAGTGTATCATAATTCTACATGGCCACCAGTTCCCACCAAGTTACCTTCGGACATTCCAAAGTTCGAAGGAAAAACAGGTGAAGACCTTGGTGACCATGTCACTACTTTCCATTTATGGTGTTCCTCGAACTCATTAAATGAAGATTCCATTAGATTGAGACTGTTCCAAAGGACTTTAACCGGTGCTGCAGCCAAATGGTACATTGAGTTACCTACAGCTACATTCTTTAATTTTGGGGATCTCATGACTGTCTTTTTGAATCACTTCCAGCTTCCTGTTCGGTATGATGCTGGAACAGACCTTTTGTCTACATTTAGGCAAAATAAAGCCACTCATTTATCTGATCACATTCAGGAGTGGCGAAGATGAAAGAGGCTCATTAAGGCCAACATACCTCCAGAATTCCTTCTTGAGTGGTATTTGAAATCACTCCTTCCTTACATTTCTAAGGGAGTAGCTACGTCTGGAGTGTCTAACGAGGAAGAATCCATCCTACGGACCCAGCAGTTAGATCTCGTTTACGCACAATCTGGGTTATTGTATGAGATCATACTTGATGCACCATAATTGAATACCGATCTGAGTAGACCTAAGCCTGGACCACATGCTGACGACATAGTGGGTTCAGTTGACTCTACAGCTTTTGAAGCATTGACCAAATAGGTTCATGCCTTATCAGTCAAACAATCGATTGCAGAAGTTTCTTCCGTCACAACCTCTCCTTCTACTTCTGAGCCTGTCAACCAGGTCCAGAACAGTCAAAAGGGCCCTTGGAAGCCCAATAAAAAAAAGAAGGGCAAGAAAGGAGAGGGGAACCAAAAGAAGCCCAAAAAAGAGAATGTCGAAGAGGGTAACAAAGAGAAAAAGAAGGTTAAGTTCCCTTGTAAACTTTGCAAGTAGGACCACCTTACTCACCAATTCCCTCTGCTAGAAGAAGCCCATAAGCTATTAAGAGAAAAGAAGCCTGCCGTACTGAAAGATCCATTCCCTAAGGGGCAGAGATCAGCTTCTGGCACCTCCAACACTGGTGGCACTACACATGCTATGGTTGATCAAACTTTTATTAACATGGTTAATTCAGATGCACTCTTACAAGCGAGAGCCAGGAATTATACCCCAGACGCATAGAAAAAGGATAAAGAGATTCCAGAATCCTCCACTCCACTCCACATACCTGTGGACCCAATGCCCAAGATCCCGAAGGTGTCTTGAAACGGGCATCGCACAATCCCAACACTCAGGCCACCTCCAACTACAATGTGGTTGAAGATTTAGCTTAGACCCCTTGTGCCATGTCTACCTTAGAAGTCTTGCGAAGTTTTCCTTTACAACGGAATGCACTTCTGGCAGCTATTGGAAGTATGGAATCCGCTAACATGTCTGCGCAATTTGATATGACTGATATCAAATACCGGTTTCCTACCACGTTGCTCTTCAGATTGAAGTCGTCCATGGCCCAATGACCATCAGACGAGCTGTCGTACATGAGGGCGCGTCGACCTGCGTAATGTCAATTTCCTGTTGGAAAGCTTTGGGTTCCCCCGAGTTAGCCCCTTCTAACACACTACTTACTACATTTGATGGCAGGACTTTCCGTCCACATGGAGTTTTGCCATCATTTGATGTCACATTGGCCGATAAGACAGTTGCTGTAGAAGTAGAAGTTCTGGATGCTCCGCTTGATTACAATATGTTATTAGGCAGGAGCTGGTCGTATGCCATGCAAGCTATTACATTAGTAGTTTTTCGAGTTGTGATGTTCCCATTTGAAGGTAAGGTCGTTAGTGTCGATCAACTTTCTTTCACTCAGAGAAACAACCAGAATTCTTCAGAGACCACAATTCCCTTAATTGATCAAACCGCCCCGGTTGGTGAGAGTTTAGGAGCAGGACTTTACGGGTCATTAATTGGCATTTTTGACCTACCGGCTCCTACCTTATTTGTTGGTTCTGAGGGATGTTCATCGTCTGAAATTTCCATGATTGGTTTAACAAATGATCTTGGGTTTCTCCCAACTAATTCAAACCCCTCCGTGCCCACTCCTGTTGCAGAAGTAACCCACTTGGACTCATATCAAACTGCAACAGAACATATATTGACTCCATTGGTGTCTGTTAAGTCAAATATGGATTGTGCCGCTACTCATTCACCCGACCCGACCCACTCTCTTGACAGTTTGGACACTACTTTACCCGCTGAGGAGGAAATTTTAGAAGCCAAGACCGACCTGGAACATCCTCGTGAACATATAGATCCCAGGTCCTTCTTGATTCCCTTTCTTAACTTGATAGAGAGAGGCGAGTTTTATCCAATGCCCAGTGGAAATGATAATTTCACTTCTACTTCAAAAGTTGGTTTTGTTGAAGAGAATAGATTGAATACCTTTCTGGTCAACATTTCCACTGGGGTCACCGGAAACATTTTTATTGAAACAGGATGTTATCTCGATGAGATCATTCCGTATACCAATCTTTTCCGTGATTTTCATGACACCTTTTCCCGACCTCACGAGGAGGACCTAGGCATTGACCCTACCTGAAGAAGTACTACGCTTAGGCTAACGTACTTTTTCTTGTAACATAGCTGTATATTTTTGTAAAGCTAGTTTTTGTTATGTTTGTTAGTTAATCTTATGTGTGTCTTTCGTTTCGTGTACCAGATGTCAACCGAACATTTCTTAGGATTTGTTGATGGCGCCAGTCGCCACACCTGTCAGTTCGCTGTAGCAGCTTGGGTCATTTACTCACCCGCTGGCCAACTTGTCTCTTCGGGGGGGGTTTGTTTGGGTCCTACCACGAATAATGTGGCTGAATACAGTGCAGTTATAGAACTTATCCGAGATGCTCTCAGTCATGGCATTTCACATTTGGAGGTAAGACTTGACTCACAATTAATTGTATTTCAGTTAACAGGTGTCTACCAGATTAGAGATCCTGGATTGCTACATCAGTTTCTACGAGTTAGACTATTGGAAAGACAGTTTGATTCTATTATATATGAACAAATTCCAAGAATTTTAAACGCATTAGCTGATTCATTATCAAACTATGTGTTAGACTGGCATTTGTATCATACACTTCCATAAACAACATTGCACACATAAAATTCAAACACATACATATGTAAATAACCGATACTGTATCAAAAAATATATGAGTTTTGGATCACAAGTCTATCAAGTCATGTCATAAAAGTACAAAACTGGGCATAGTAGCCTCAAAAATATATACATACAATGTATCCCTCTCCTATGGAGAAGCAGGGACCTCATCATCATCTACAGCATTGCGATAGCATATGACTAGCCTAGCTATCTTCCGTAGCACCCTAAGCCATGCCGGGGGCACCCCAACTACATCTTCCTGCATATCAATAGGTATCTAATCCATACGGCATGCAGGGACTTTGTGAGTCAACCGACTCACTTTTCTCTCTATGGTCCCCAACATAGCATCTGCTGCAGTAATATCAGTTGGCCTCACAAAGATGGTAGGATGTCCCTCGGGACGAACAGGCCCAAGATCTGCATATGACACTTGTTTAGCACTTCAAATTTCATTTATAAAAATCAAATACTTGAAAAGTTTGAAAAAATTAAATAATTATAAAAAATTAAACTTACCAATATCTCCCCAGGATCCACCTGGAGGAAGCACCAGTTCTGTATCATGACAGAAATCCAATCCAGCATATGGAAACTGCTCGAAAGCGGGCACTTGCCTCTCCCACAACCCCCAGAAATCATCAGTATGATAACAGTAGTGACTTTCCCCACCACCCTGGTGGAGGAATATGTCACCCCAACGGCCTATTATGGGCTCACGGGGGTTAACCTGAGGAAGAGGCATCCCCAAACTGATAGCAGGCATCCTCTCAAAGAAGAAAGTACACAAAATGCTATTGTACCCAAAATTCTTCATTGTGCCGTATTTACAACCTGTCAATTGAGATTTCATGCTCGCTAGTAAACTAGTACACCAATCATATACATGACCGTGTAAGCATTGGACACCAACATGCATAGAGTGCCTGGAAGCTAGGTGTAGTGAGGCACTACCTGCCACTCGGTTGATCATACTCACTATCACCTTCAAGGGGAGGCCTTCAATGGTTGAAATCAAGACTTGGCTTCCTGATTTCTCAGCTCCAGCCACACAATATTTATTCACGTACTCTTGCACAGATCTTATGCCCACACGAGAAGACCCTTTCAGATTTATTACATCTCCCCTCCGTGAGAGACCAGTAATGAAATATATGTCATCAACTGTAAGCTCCAAATTTTTCCCACGGATGACACAAGTATTGGTATCCACATTCCAATACTGAATACGTCTTTGAAATAATGTGTTTAGGGCCCTCATGTTTACGGTTCGGTAAAAATTCAATAAACCGCATCTTCGGAGAGCGTGGAGAGTGGCCGGATCTTGCATGGCCAACCTATCCATGTACTCATGTTCTCTCTCCCTCCATTGAAGAACCATCCTGCACAAAAATGACATTCTTTTTAATCTCGACGCTTGTTTTTAGGTTTTCAGGATTGAGCGCTACTGTGTATACTACACAGTCACGTATGGGTGCTACTCTGTTTGAGCATAGTAGTGCTCATCCCCTTTACACGCTATTGTTATTGTTACACAGTAGCGCCCGCGCAGTAAGAGTTGCGAGCATTGCGTTGCAAGCAATTTTTGGCTCAAAAAATGAAAACTAAACCATGAAAATGCAAGTAGGGAAGATTCTAACTCACTTGGTGGAAGAAGAGTGACGTTTGGATGCTTGATTTGATTGCCACGGAGATTTGAAAATGCCAAAGGTTGCCCCAAATCCTTTCCCTACAAAAACAAATTAGAAATTGATTTTTAAAATGAAATTATATATATGAATTGGAGTTTAATTTTTACCCACCATTGTTTAGTTTTCTATAGTTTCAAATTTTTTTAATTAATCAATTGAAACATACATATGGTGTAATACTAATCCAGCTCGCATTTTTCCTTAAATTTTTGTAGGATTGATCTCCTAAGTTTAAAAACTATCGATGTTAGACCTTGTCAACTAGTTGATATTTCAAATTCATATCTCATTCAAGATTTTTTGTCGCATAAACTAATATTTTGTTGAAGACCTAGTTTTGACAGAGTATGAAGCTATGATCCTAGAAGCTGACCTTTAAGTCATTTTAAGCTCTTGTTTGGACTATTTAAACCTAAACAAGATTACCGAGCAAGCTTGTCCTCTTCGAGCTCGTTAAAGTAATCGAAGGCTCATCCACTCAGGTATAGAATTATCCCTTTTTCGGGCCTAGGTGGATTAATTACGGAAAAGGTATACTTCTGTATGCGCTATAAGAGTTCTTTTCCCTTTGTTTTATACTTTTTCGGGGGAGGAGACTAATTGCACGAAAATAACCTTTTGGAGCCTTTCTTTAGGGTTTTCAGGCTCTCTAAACATGAAAATACCAAGCGAGCATTCACCTATTCGGGCTCGATGTGAAATCCACGAGAGGGTAAGTAGAGGACTGTTTAAGTTTTTCAACTCTATAAACAAGAAAACACCACCGAGAACAGACCAATCCGGGCTCGATATAAAATCTACGAATAGGTGAAAAGAGGATTGTTTAAGTTTTTCAGACTCTATAAACAGGAAAACACGGGTGAGCATTAATCTGCTTGGGCTCGATATTAAAATCCACGAGCAGATATATGGAGTTATTGTTTAAGTTTTTCAGTCTCCTTAAAATTGAAAACACCGGCGAGCAAGAACAGATCTCAGCTCGATATTAAAGTCCAGAGATCAGTAATATAGAGTAATCTTCTATCTCTTCTTCGAACTCTATAAATAATGAAGAAGGTCCTGAGTCTTCCTCCCATGGGCTCGTTAAACTTTTTACATGGTTGGATCTATTGAGTTTTCATTCTTTCTTGGACTCATTAAAACAACAAGAAAGGAATTCTTTTATCTAAAAAGAATAAGGGATGGGAAATATGTGTCATATCTTTAATGTCAAAGGCAGTTCAGTCAGTTCTATCCTTGAACACAGCACCTACTTGAGTCTATCTTGTCGGTTGGGTTTAGTTTTTTGACCTCAGGGTGAACCTGATCTCCGAGTTGTTTAATCCCCCGGTTGGTTATTCTTCCAACGATATGGAGGGTCTGATAATGTCTCTTACATTTCAGGCTTATCATTTACCCCATTATGTTAGAAACTGCCTGAGTCACTTTCTGTCGTGCTCAATGTTCAAGGATATACCCTGTGTCGGCCATTCTGCAGTTTACCTTGACCTCATGTGTCGGCCATCCTAGTGTCAGTCTTGTTCCATATTATTCCATATAAGCTCATACCAGTTGAGTGTTCCTCGAGTTGGATGATTGAGGATTCCTAAGGCCTCCCTTCCAACGAACTTCTTCCCATTGACATCAACTCATTTTACTCTGGGAATGAAGTTTAGAGTTTCAGTTAGTACCTTGGAGATTGCAGTCACCAGTGGCAATTTTTCTCGATGTTGAATGTTGAGAATACATCAATGTCTCTTCTTCGACAAGATCCCCAAGTGTTCGACTCCAAGTCCATCTATTCACACTTGGCGGATCGTACTTGGTACCTTGGACCCCATCATCATTATCGATGGAAGTCCTCGCGTTTGTTAACAGTATACATCAATGACCGGTAATCAAATGATACCCCCATGTTCGACTGTCAGCTCATCTATTAACATGGTTAGGGTTTGTACCTAGAGTTGTTTTGGATGAATACCTTGGGATTTTTGGATGACATTACCTCATTTTGTTATCACCCAAGTTGCGCAAGACTGAGCCTCACTTATATTCGGCTCTCCATGAGACATAGATCCAGTTTGTTGTTATGGCTATGATCTCTCAGTTTGACATGGATCCACACTTGTATTCCAAGTGGCCATGCTATATATACATCTCCTTGTTATGTATCAGAGATCATGTTGTACCACAGTGCAAATCTATATGATGTCAAAGATGTAATTTCTTGCTGACCTTGATCTTTGTTTCAGGTGTTCTTGTGACTTGCTTCTGCGGTTCTTTGCTCCTCCTTTGGCTTTGGATTATAATGTATTTCGGCCATCGTTTCCCTCTGAACTCACACATTAGGGGGCATCTGTTATAGGTCAAACCTGCACCTCTCCGTTCGTGATCACCTTGAGCTGTTGATCACACAAAAGAACAACTTGGATGGAGGAGCATGTTGACCCTAGATGAGACTTTGACTCACTCCACCTCCCGACAACACTGAAAAAACCCTAAAAATATCATTATGAGATATGAGCACTACTCTACTTCAATAGACTAGCGCCTATACCCTACTCCAGTGTGTAATAGTAGCGCTCAATCCTTATGAGCGCTACTCCTCTTCAGCAGAGTAGCGCTCAACATTTAAAAAGTTATGAGCACTAGTTTACAAGCACTAAAGTAGCGCCCTAAACGCTACTTCACTGAACAATAGTAGCGTACATCTCAAAAGATGAGTAAAAAATAATTAATTTCACAAAGAGGAATAGTTGTAGGTAGTTTCCCAACTTCCCCAACTTCCTCCATAACCATCTCTCGACTTGAACTGCTTCTCTTGTCCTATAAATACAGGGAAGAATAAAGAGAGGGGTTAGACACATGAATGTTGTTAAGAGACTTTAAAGAGAAATTTGCATTGGAGGAGTTTTATGCTGGAAGATATCCAAGCCAGAGAAGAGCAGGAGCCCAGGATCAAGTTGCAGGAGCATGTCACAAAGTCAGGTATATTTGTAACATCAATTTGCATTTGACAATAAAAGGTTGAAGCGTCTTTCTTGTCCCAAATTAAGTGTTCAATGAAGTAATATACTAGTTTGGATATGTTTTGGTTAATATTGAATGTTTAAATTGCTTTGTCTCTTTCAATCATTATATATTATCCAAGATACGCCGAGGAAGGTACTCGTATTGCAGGTTTAATGAACGGGAAGTGGACTTGAGGATCGAGCGCAAGATCAAATAAGAGATAGGATCGAACACCATTCGAAAGGTATGTTATCAAGGCCTATAAACTATTTATTTTCATGAACATCTCTGTAATGCCGTTAATACGCTTATCTGTCATCCCCTTCCAGTTGATAGTATCAGTTTCCTTACTATAGGGTAGCTTTTCCCGCCAACAGTCTCATGGATAAAGCATGGAATACCCATGTCAATTGGGAAATTAATTGACTGATTTTAATGTTTATAATATGCTTGGCCTAACAGAATTACAATGATACATTTCATAGGTGAGAAAGTGAAGTTGATTTATTACAATTGTCGCAAAGCAAGTGCTACTTGTGAGCAAAGTGAAAGCCAATTGTGCACATTGACCATGGCAGCAGACCAAAGGCTATTGGACTTGGCTGGGAGTATCCTTCAAACAATTTCCATGACCCAAGAAAATATTGAAGAGATGCTCAAGATACAGAAGAGGCAGAATGAGATAAACCACAAGGTTTTGCAGGACTCTATTTGTCTGCAAAGGGAGGTAAAAAGCATTATGAGATCAATCCATAAGGTAAAGGAAAGTGGATCAATGATGATGCATTCATCCAATTGGTCCATTAAGAAACATTCCCGGCATGAAGACTCAAAGGAAATTGAGCAGGTGAAGATGAAGCAGCCAGTGAAATGTTGGAAATGTGGAGGACATCATTGCCTCCGCAACTGTCCAGCAAGGGAACATAAAGAGGGTAGCAACCATAAATCTTTTAGACTTGCGGATGAGTTGGAAGGTCAGAACCAACGGGAGAAGTTGTGGAAGCCAAAGGACTTGGTCCTGAAAGTTCAAGGTAAATGATAGAATGCAGGGCAGATCTGCAATTTGTTTTTTGAAATTTTGGACGTGTAAATTGTATATGTATTCCTAAGTACTGGAACATCAAGGACGATGTTATTCTAAGGGGGAGGGGATTGTAATACCCCATTTTTACCCTTAGGATATATATTAGATTTTAATGTAAATATTGTATACATGTGATGTATGTTTTCCTAGCGTGGAGCTCAAGGCCAAGGCCCCGCTAGTGGGAGCTCGAATTTTATTTAAAAGGCAAGTATTAGATATTATGTTACCCATGTTCTATTTAACCATGGAACATTGTAAAAATGATGTAAATAAACATCATGCAATAAAATACCAAAATTGGCTATGGAAGCAACTAGTGAGAAGGGGCCATGTGTATCCACTAGGGAGTGGTGAGGGGGTTGTGGGCTTGAACCATAGGATGCCAAATGTCATCTTGAGAACCCATTTGACTTTCTTTGCTGAAATTTAATTATGTGTAAGAAGGTTGTTGAGGAAACCATTCCATGGCTTCAATGGAGCATGGGAAACCCAGAAATTCATATGGCAGAGTATGGGTTCTGTTTTCTGGACCCACAAGTCACCCTATCTAATGAGAATGGATTCTTCCTCATTCCCATTCCATTGTGGAACATCCCAGCACCAGTTTTCATCCATCACGAATGCCCAACAGTGAAAAAACCCAGAAATTGCAACTTTGCAAGAACCCACGTTTTGAAGAGCCATAAACACCCATAATTGGTATTTGACAGTGAAATCCAATGGGGGATGTTATACCTCCATATTTCACAGTGTCGCATCTTCACAATAAAAAATAGTTGACGACACTTCCCCTACTGATTAAAACACCCAGAAGAGAAAAATGATGAATGATCCATGAAGACAAACCTGTCCTGTCAGGAATCAACCCAGCTGATACTTCATATACCTGCACTACCTCTCCTTGCTCAAGTTTAGGTGCACGATAGTCCCCACTACAACTCCATGCTCCTTCTCTACTACGCGGTACTACCGTGCTATGCTCAGTTGCAGGGGCGCGGTACTCCTTTTTTAACCTTTTTGCCATGGTTTGTGGAATCTTGATCTTCGAGATATTTTTGAGGATTGGCATCCCTGATTCGATCCTAACTCACTTTCTCAGATTAGTGGGTCTGATCCACTAAACACTCCCAAGATCCATCCTTCTCTCTTGTTGGTTAACCCTACTACACACTATAAGAGAGAGGCCTTCCATGAGAAAAGGGGGAGGACTCTTGGAGACATCAAACCTATGATCTTGAATCTTTGTGAAGATAGCTAGAGGAGAAAGCAATTGGAGCTGGGAGTTGGCTTGGACATCAAGCAACCATTGTAAGTGACTTCAAGTTTGTAATAAAATATAAGTTGTCTTGTTTCCCAAATCATGTATGTTGATCTTGTTTCAATCATATGATTTGTTTCTGCTATAGATTTAGATTCTAACATATGTTTCAAGATTGCTAGAAGATTGTATATTGCTTGTATCTTGGTTCATTCTAATAGGTTCATTTGCGAGGACTTGAATATTGGAGCAACAACTAGGACGAGTGATTAAATCAAAGGTCAGTCAGATCTCTTCCATTTCTTCCAGCATTATGATATTGAAATATTTGTTTGGATCTAGGAATTCAAGGTAGCATTTGTTATCTTTTTATCTTAGTTTAGAGTCAGTTAAGTCTACTTTAACCTAAGATTGTTTCTACCTATCCGTAGGGAGAAATATCTACAACAAAAACTAGCGACTCCGCTGGTTTGAACCCCATTTGATTGATTTATTTCACTTTCAGTAATTTTTTATTGTGATTCTTCTTTCTCTTCAAACTAGTACTGAATTTTGGTCTCTTTGACCTCTATTCACCCCTTCTCTCTACATCTTTTCTCCCTCTGTGATCAGTTAGTCCTCTGGGTTTGCAGCACCCCTAAAAAATTCAATTTTTTTCAAAAGTTGTGTTTTTATTCCACTTTTAGCAGCAGTACCGCACCCTCATTACTCCCTACAGCGCGGTAGTACCGCGTACCCAGCGCTCTCACTAGCGTGGTAGTACACCAGTACCGCGAGTTTGCTAGTCTGTACCACGCGATAGTGTCTGCATTTTTTTCATTTTTTCTTTACTGTTTGGTTTCTTGATTCATTCTTTGATCTTCTCTGGTTCAGTTTGGTTTTTTCTGTCGCTTACCACTATCCTGTCCATTGCACAATCATTTGTGGTTTGTTTATTTCTCAGTGTGAGATTGATTATTTTCTAAGTTAGTGGCATTATTTGCATATTGGGTCACCCCTTCAATTTGATTGCATTGACTTGATCTTCCCATCACAACCAAACTATTACTACTATCCTCTCTTACTGGATTGTGTGTCTCTCATAATCACATTGTTCTTATACACATCATATTTTCCATTATCATTATTAAAACTTATATTGGAAATTGTCATTTAAGAACATTTGTGTTGCTTGGTTTGGAACGATCCCATTATCATATTGTGCATTAGGAAATCGACCATTCAATTTGCCACATAAATTCTCATTTTGAAGTATTACAATTGTAGATTAGTGAATTTGAAAGAAGTGTTTATTTCAGTTTGGCTTTATTTAAAAAAGAAGAAGAAAGAAAACAAAAAGTTTGTTTTGAAGTGGCTTTTCATTTGTTTGTGAAAGTTTCATGCATTTATGATTGAAGAACTCTCTCCTTTCCATAGCTAGTTTTCATCGAATACAAGGCTTATTTTGATTCATTCTCACTTGCATGGTTTGGGTTGTCACAACATCACTCAGTTTCACATCCATTTACCTGATTGAGTAATACAACCACTAAAATTAATCTCCCTAACTAAACCAACATTAACCTCACTTGAGGAAATCAAAAGAATTTGGTAGTTAGGTAGGACACCAGGGATAGGCATCCAAATAATTCCCCCTTGTCATTATCATCTGAGACATAGTTGTTGTCCTCTAGGGAACTAAAATCCTCTAGTATTTGTTGACATGGTCATACACCAATTTGTGGAGGGTCCTCCTGACTGTTTTAAACTTTCAGGGGTTAAACCGCCGTGAGATTGAGAACCGGACGGACTCTGTGGAATGCTGCACTCCACTTAGCCCTAAGGAAACATCGATCATTGTCTTCCTTGTGTTATACAACCACCATACTGATAATACAAGGGTGATAAGGTGGAAGCACCGAAAACCTTTTCCAACGTGTCATGAACGAGGTAGCTTAATAACTTTTCTACTAGGGCTCTTTTACCCAGGATCCCTTTCGGTAGAGGGATATCCTTCTCATATTGGTCTCTCACTTTGCATTGTTTGACTTGGATTTCATCACCTTGCGAAGGATACAACTTGTTGAGGTCTCCAGGTCTTAGTTAGGAAGTTTGCTTGTTATCTCATATTAATAGAGGGTCATTTTTCTTTTTAGTGATTGCTTGTTGGCATTCTGGCCATTTTTGTTTCCAGCTCGTTTACTGGTACGCTGGTCTCAGTATAGATTTTAGAGCTTTCTTTTTTGTCCTGCGAGCCTTGCTTTTTCTAGCTCCCCTTTTTCACACTCGGCTGCATTAGGGTTTTTGATTTCTTTGTTACGAGACTGCCCCCGGATTTTGTATATCTATCATTATGTCAGAACCACCATGAACATCACAAAGAGTACAGGGACGAAGCCCACCACCACCACCACGGACCTCTGGTCCACCTACATCACATATTCCTGTCCCTCCCGGCCGCGGTGCCAGCTGAGGGAACATTCCACCATCGATCCACACTACATATTCAGTTCTTCCTGTAACTGTTACTGACAGTACGGTCTCAGAACCTCTTGCAGTTTCTGCAAACACTAGTACACCTGAAACTCCCACTGTCACTTCACCTACTGTTATTCTAGATATACCTGCCACAGTGGACAACACTATAGCGGCTGAAACTAGTACAACCCAAGATACTGGAACGGAGGCCATCATCCTCCCCGATGTCAGCACTACCTTTCCACCAGAGACTTTCTACGATTTTATGGAAGGATCTGTTGGCACCACCGAAGGATTCGACCAAGATATATCCGAATTGATTGCAGTCTCGGTTGGATACGTCGAAGTTATTGAAGAAACCCAACTTCCTGATACACCTTTTGAACTTGACTATGGATTTATCGCTTCCCAAGCGGAACCTCCGCCTGCTATCACTGCGCCATCTAGTGTTCATCCATAGGAAACCGGTTCTTCTAGCAACATACCTCATACAGTATCCCTCCCCAACCTCCCTTTGGGACATGAGATCATGGCCTCCATCCAATCTAGTATGTTTAGTCTAGCTAACTCCCCGTTAGCGTGGGCACAGTTTAAACGTGATATAGAGCAAATGCTCTCGTTAGCTTCTAGATATCCCCCTGCTACTCGTCCTCCCGACTATCGGGCTCCCAACTTTCCGTCTCGCACATATTTTCATCACTCCTATGCAGATGGTTCTGGACCTTCAGATGTTACTATACCTCTGTTCCCTCAGGACCCCGAAAACCTTTTCCAGGATACAAACCTGGATCCAGTCCTCGATGGTCCTCCTATTGTTGAAGACTCTATGGACGAAACTCCCAACACCCCTCGGTTAAATTTCCCACATTTACTTCCATCATGCATGTTTGGTGTACATTCTATGAGGGATAACCCAGTATTTTATCCTTCCCTGCCAGTCACATATGGAAGACCCCCTCCACAAATTAGCACCTTTGGCACTGTTGGCCAATCGACACTATCTCACCTTTCTAGTGTCGGAAGAGCATCAAGTCATACCGCAGGATCATCCATATTGACCAGAGGTTCACCTTCGGCCACTATCTACACCATTTGAGGAGGTGGACAACCAATTGTTGCGACCGCTAATACCAACAACCAACCCCCTCCTAGCGGGCCATCAACCCAGCCTACTGGAGGACAACCCTTTGTTGGGAACCCCGCTCCTAGTCAACAACCACCTCCCATCGGGCCATCAACCCAACCTACTGGAGGACAAACCTTTGTTGGGAACCCCGTTCCTAGTTAACAAACTCCTCCTATAGGACCATCCAACCTATCTGCTGGAGGGAAACCCATCAACACCATCCAACAACCCTCCCAACCAGCATCCTCTGCTCAGTATGGTATGTACAACACACCTGGTAGCGGACAACCTTATACCAGTTTTCCAACCAGGCCTCATCTTCAACATCCCTCGTCAGGCACGCTTCCTTCTTGGGGATCTCAAATACCACAGAGCGGGGGGTACTCATTGTTTGGAAACTGGAACCAAGCTGGGGGGAAATCTCAAATTCCCCCCAACTTGAATTCTGGCCTCCCCTATCCTTCGGCTGCAACAACTCCATGGAACCCATCCCTTCAATTCCCACATCTTCATCAAGGTGGAACCCATATTCTATGGACACCACTGTTACAGCCACCCCCCAACCCTGCTACGGGAAAACCTCCACTTACTCAAAGTAGTGGTAACATTCCTGGGAACCAACAACTCCAGGGAACCTTTCCCCAACAAGGAGCAACAACCATTTTTGGGACACAACAACCCCAGGGTACCATACCTACCATCCCCACTCAGCAGAACATCCAACAACCGATTACCACCATGATTCCTAGTCAGTTAATGACTTCCAACACACAACCGGTTAACCAGATGGCCTACTACCCCCAGAACTTCCAGCAGTACCCTGCCGGAAACACATATGGGTATAACACGCAACAATATGCTATGCAGGGCCCCCTAGGTTTCTTCGCACAATACGGTTATTACTCATACCCGCAGACCAATCGTCAACTTCCCTTTTTGGCCACACTAGATTTACCTGATTTGTCGAGGCTCATTAACGATCCTATATGGCATGAACCTCACTGGCCACCTATTCTAGCCAAACTTCCATCGGACATTCCTAAGTTCGATGCCAAGCCCGGGGAAGACCCCAAGAACCACGTGATGACCTTCCATCTTTGGTGTTCATCCAACTCATTGATGGATGACTCCATTCGGCTACAGCTCTTCCAGCGCACGCTTACCGCCACGGCAACAAAATGGTACATCGAGCTACCACAACACTCCTTTCATGATTTTAACACCTTGGCTATGCAGTTTCTGACCCATTTCTGCTCCCCATTCCTGATCAACTACTCGCTGATTGGTTCACAAAGTCATTCTTACCTCCCATAGCCAGGGACATTGCTATGTGTGGGCCAGTCACGGAGGAACAAGCCATCTCGGCTACCCAGTACATGGATTTGGTATATACCCAATCCGTCACTTTACACGAACTTCTTCCCCACGTCACCTGCGCTACTACTGATCTAACTAAGCCTGCCACTGAACCCCCTATCGACGGTATTGTCGGTTCAGTTAAGGCCCAACCTACCATTCAACCGACGGGGCAACAAGCTTCTTCTTCCCCCGCTCTACCCCAGCTGCTCCAAAAGCTTCTACCTCTTCCACTGTCTCCTCAGAAGTGAATGCAGTTCAATCTACGTCACAACCATCTGGAGGAAAGAAGAAGAACAATCATGGAAAGTCCAAGAAGACTTCTAACCAGCAGGAGAGTCCCAAGCCATAACCCACCCACAATGACTCGAAACCACATTGGAAGGCTAAGTTTCCCTGCCTGATTTGTCAAGACGATCACTACACGCATGATTTTCCCTACAAGGATGAAGTCAACAAATTCGTTAAAGGATCCTCTCGTCCGGAAATGTTAACTGACCCTTTCCCTCAGCAGCAACAACATATGGTTGCCCAAGAAACCCCACAAGGGGGAAACCCGAACAACCCATCTCGCGGAGAGACGTGCACAAACTGCGAAATCATGATGACGAGTAATGAAGAGATTCACATAACCAATCGTTCAAAGACGTACAAAAACCCCCCAAGTTCAACCAAATAGTCAGAGACAGCCAAAGGCAAGTCTCCTGTTGAAGATCCTTCTCCTACCCCTCCCCCTAACGGCCATCTCCACATCGAGAGACCGCTTACGGACACAGTGCTACGCCCACCCAAGGGCACCATACGAAAGGCGACATTTAATCCCAATGCACGAGCTACCCAAAATTACAACATTGTTGAGGATTTAGCTCAAGCACCATGCGCCATGTTGACTCTTGAGGTTCTCCAACACTGCCCTACGCAGCGCAGAACCTTACTTTCAGCACTGGGGGCAATGGACCCGGATACTTCAAACACCATCATGTTTAACTTGGAGTATGTCAAACCTCGGCTTTCCCATCAGCTAGCCTTCCAGGATCATACAAGAATCCGTGGAAACGGTATCCATCGCACTGTCTTAGATGAAGGTGCCTCCACGTCGATTATGTCTTTGAATTGTTGGAGAGACTTAGGTTGACCTGAAGTCACGTCGTCTCCCACTACTCTCAGAGCATTTAATGGACATAGTTTTCAACCTTATGGACTCATTCCCGCGATTGGTGTTGAACTGGGGGGAAAAACAGTATCTGTACACATCGAAGTCATGGATGCGCCATTAGATTACAATCTTCTACTTGGTCGGAACTGGTTTTATGCCATGACTGCCATAGCATCCAATGTCTTTCGAATCATGCAATTTCCTCATGAAGGGAAAATTGTCACCATAGATCAACTAGATTACTGTATCCCAGACTCTCATCCAAAATCCGCCAACACCATCCCGTTATTGGATCAACCTAGGTACCATTTCCAAGATGTTGGTGTTGGTCTTATGAAGGATTCTTCCCTTATTGGAGTTTTCCCAGAGCTGGGGTCCCATGTTCAACCAGTCAACATGATATCATCGAATGTCACCCCTTCCAATGATTCTTGGGTGATCCCGAGTCCCACTGAGATTGAAAACTACGGCAACTCCATGCCATTAAATGGGAACCTTGCAGCATATGAAGCGATCTAGTCAGCCACCGATTGGGTCGATTTTTCTACCCATCACACCGTGGCATAGCTCTCGTATGAGAATCATTCATCCCCACCACTTATCGATCCTCTCACATTGATTTTTCCCACTGACAAATCAATTATGGAGGTTATGTGCGGTGATGAACCACCATGGGGATATTTCCATCATCGATCTTCATTCCCCACCATTCAGACAATTGAGCCTGATACAAAATCCAGCCCTTCATTTGGAATGGTTCAAACCAAGTTTCCCACTTCCCTCGATGAAGTATTTTTTGAAGGAAACTTGGCCAACCTTATGGAAACCACTCCCATTGACATTTCAGTGAAGCCTGGTGTCGTGGAAAATGTTCATATTGGAAAGACATGCACTCCCACCGTAATGGAGTTCTACACTGCCTACTTTAAAACTTTCCACGATGTTTTTTCCTGGAGTTATGAAGAAATGCTAGGAACAGACCCGCCTATCGTAGTCCACGAGATTCCAACATTTCCTGGCGCCCGACCTGTTCAGCAGAAACTCCGACCCGTCCATCCTCATAAGGCAACTGCTATCAAAGCAGAAGTTGAAAAGCTTTTGCGTGCTAGTTTTATCTATCCTGTCCCACTGACATAATGGGTATCTAATATCATTCCCTTAGCCAAGAAATAGGGAATGATTGGAGTCTGTGTCGATTAACATGACTTGAACAAAGCTTGTCCAAAGGACAACTACCCAACTCTGTTCATTGACCAGATCATCGATACCTGCGCCAGGAGTGTCATCTTTTCATTTATGGATGGCTTTTCTGGATATAATCAGATCGAGATACTCCCAGCGAACCAACACAAAACGACCTTTATCTTCCCATGGGGAATCTTCGCATATCGAAAGCTACCTTTCGACCTGAAAAATGCCGGGGAAACTTTCCAATGGCCGATGTCGTACGCATTTCACGATATCAAACATATTGCAGAGCCGTATCTTGATGACCTTCCCGCTCATTCTCAGACCAGGGAAGATCATCCTGATCACTTAGGCGCCGTCTTTGCAAGGTACCATCGCTACAATATTCGTTTGAATCCACATAAATTTGTATTTTGCATTGAAGCCGGAAATATTTTAGGATTCATAATCTCCAAAAGCAACATACGATTGGACCCTGCGAAGGTAGAAGCTATTCTAGCCCTGCCTTCCCCCACGAACATACCAGAACTTCAAAGTTTGCAGGGGCACACAAAATTTCTACGCCATTTTATTTGCAATTTTGCTGAGATAACAAAAGGCTATATGAGGCTTCTAAAGAAGAATACCCCATTCATTTGGGATGACGAATCCCAACGCTCCTTTAATCATCTAAAGGTGGCCTTAACTAAAGATCCTGTGGTTCAACCCCCCAATTACACACGGGATTACATTCTTTATCTCGCAGCTTCGATTTCCACCATCGGTATGGTGTTAGTCCAAGAAGACAATAACGGCACAGAACATGTGGTATACTATCTTAGTAAGAGTCTTCTCGACTCTGAAACTCGCTATTCACATGTTGAAAAACTGGCTATGGCAATAGTTTTTGCTGTCCATAGGTTTCGTTATTACATTCTACTCCACCATACCACTGTCATAGTGGATTTCAATCCAATGTATTATATCCTCACACGTCAAGTGCTTGTGGGAAAATATTCTTGTTGGATTGTCATCCTACAAGAGTTTGACTTGGAATTTTCCAAAGCCAAATCCAAGAAATCTTTGGTCTTTGCTGAGTTGATTTGTAACCTGCCCCATGTTACTGAGCAATATGAGCCCATCGATTCTCTTCTTGATGAATCGTTGTTCCTCATTAGCATGTCTGACCCATGGTACGAGGATATTTTATTATATCTCCAAACCCAACGTTTCCGCCTCGACCTCAACCGTGATGAACGTCGACGTATCCGACACCATGCCAAGTACTACCTTATAGTCAACGATACCCTTTACCGGCGTGGTGTTGATATTGTTCTTCGACGCTGTTTGACTTTAGACGAGGCCGAACATGTTCTTAATGAATGCCACGCTGGAGCATGTGGTGGTCATCTCTCTGGGATGGCTACAGCCCAGAAGATACTGCGAGTGGGATATTTCTTGCCCTCGATTTTCAAAGACTACATTGAAACAGTTAAGAAATGTCCACCCTGTCAATTCTTTCATAGTAAAACACGCTCACATCCTGCTCCACTCCATCCTATTATTGCCGTCGGCCCCTTCTCCAAATGGGGCATAGATTTCATGCACTGTAAGCCCACTTCAGTTGGGGAACATAGCTATGTCATAGTAGTTGTTGACTATTTCACAAAATGGGCTGAAGCGATGCCTACTTATGCTGGAGATGGAAAAACAACAACACAGTTCATATTCAACCACATTATAGCTAGGTTTGGTGTCCCACAATCCATCGTGACCGATCATGGCTCCCACTTCAGGAACCATATGATTGAAGAATTGAGCGGCAAGTTGGGTTTTTGTCATGAAAAATCAACCCCGTACTACCCACAGGCTAATGGCCAAGTGGAAGCCATTAACAAAGTTCTGAAACACATGATTCAGCGAATTGTGGCTACTCATAAGTCCAATTGGCACTCAGCTCTTTTTTCGGCATTATGGGCATACCGAACCTTAGTGAAAAGTGCTACTGGGTTCACACCATTCCAATTGGTGTATGGCCCGGAAGCCATTTTACCAATTGAATGTGAAATCCCATCACTGAAGATAGCCGTAGAACTACTTCCGCATACCACTTCCGAAGAAGAACGGTTTCTATACCTAGCCAAGCTAGATGAAACCCGCCGAGACGTTGCTTTAGCCAATGAAGCTCATAAAAAACGTGTCAAAGCACAGTATGACAAATCCGTTCAACCTCAGGTTTTCAATGAAGGTGACCTCGTGCTCACATATGGCCAAATGCATGATAAACTTGGAAAAGGAAATCTAGAGTCCATGTGGTACGTCCCCTTCATTGTAAAATGTGTTTTCAAGAAAGGAGCCTATGAACTTGTCGATTGTGATGGCACACCATTGGCACGGCCCCGCAACGGGCTGTACCTCAAACGTTTCTACGTGTAGGTTCATCCTGTGCGAGATACTTTTTGTACATAATGTACCTAGTTTTTTTAAATTTATCTTTTTGAATGCACGCATGGATCTCATGCATCCATTCTTACCTTAACTTGTGCTTTTATGCGTAGATGTCTGCCTAGTACGGATTCGCCGATGGTGCGAGCCGACACACCCGGAACCTTGCTTCCGCAACATGGGTAATTTATTCTCCCACTGGCGAGTTGTTATCTTCAGGAGCTGCTTGCTTGGGTTCCGCAACCAACAATGCAGAGTACCATGCAGTCATTGGACTCTTAATAGAGGTTGCTTCCCTTGGAATTGACTCCCTATTGGTATTTCTAGATTCCCAACTCGTGGTTTCCCATCTGAATCGTGTTTACACAGTCCGCGATCCTATCTTACTTCACTTATTTCGAAGGGTACGCCTCTTGGAACAATCTTTTAATTATATTTCATATCAACATATACCGAGGGAATTCAATTGTGTAGCTGATTCATTAGCTAATTACATTTTGGATTGGCATATAGCCCATACATAAAAACACATCATAAAATAAACACACAAGTCATTGTAAATAAATAGATCATAAAAGTAGGTCCATGTATATATATCACTGCATATATAAATGTTTTTTTCAAAATATATAAAGTTTGTGTTCAAAAGACAAAATTTGGGATCTAATCCCATACAAAATTTGGCTCTCAAAGCCTACATATCATGTACATGCCGCAAAAAGATAAATACTACCATATAAGGAGATCTAGGAGATCTATCATGTTCCTCCTCAGATTCCTCATGCTCTTGATGATAGCAAACTATAGTCTGAGCCACCCTACGGAGGAGTTGGCCAATACGCCTAGGCACACCTACGGTATGCCGCTGGAGATGCAAAGGGACGTCATCCATCCTCATAGCTGGGACCCCATGGGTTAAACCATGTAGGTTCCTCTCTATCTCCCTGACCCCTCCTGCCTCATCCACGTCTTCTTCCTCGTCCGAAATAGCTCGACGATCGACACCACCTCGGCGTAACGGCGAGTACCCTACGGGTCTCTGTGGTCCACGATCTGCGACATGCACACGTACGTATATTAAAATATTTTTTCACATTCTAAAAAACAATTAAAAACCATATATTCAAATAATTAAAAAACACATTAATGAAGGTCATACCTGAATTGTCCCAATCCTCATCTTCCGACAGTGCCAAGTCTATGTCCTCGCGGAAGTCCACCCCCGCATAGGGGTAGTCATCGATCATCACGATCTATTCCTCGAGCCATGAGAAGAAGTCCTCACCAAAGGCCAAACGCTGTATCCCTCCAAGCCATCCTGCATACTCACTCCATCGAGCCATCCGTGGCTCGGTAGGTGGAAGGGGGGGCATGGTCAGCTGCGGACGCAACAATCGCACCCTCTCCAAGAAGAAGGTGACCAAAATGCTCCCGTACCCAAACTGAGAGTTCTCTCCAAGCCTATACTTGTTCACCTGCTCTTTGAGGTTGGTCAACACTGCTTCACACCAGTTGAATAGTGTCGGTGCCATGCAATCCACAACAAGATTCATCTGTGTACGGGATGCCTGATGGGGACCCGTAATCCCTGCTGCACGTGTGATGGTGAACAACACGGTTTTTAAAGGAAGTTCCACAATATATTTAATGACCACCTTACCGCTTTTCTTCCCCGAACCTTGACGACAATAACAAGAAATCAAAGCATTGGTGCTTGCCTCCAAGTTCGTGAACCCTGTAAAATTCATTCAGGCCCCTCTCTTCGAGAGACTTGTGAGGAAATAAATGTCCTCGAGCTCAATCTCGAGGGTGTGTTCTCCAACTCGGAAAGCTTGAATGTCGGGGGTACCACATTTGTATTATGTGGGTGAGAAGTTTTGCTTGCTTGCAGATACCTTTTGTTTTGAAGAATTTCAACAACCCACATTCCCGCAGTGCAGTCAAGATCTCTTGGTCATCTTCGGCCAACAAATCATCCGCTTCATGCTCCCTTTCTTTCCAGCTGACCATTTTTCCCCAAACAATTTGCAAACACCTGCAAAAGGTCACAAGAAGCATCCATTAATAATTTAACAACTTGATCTCAGGAAAAAATTGAAAAAAATTACATTTTCTTTCCTTAACTTTCGCCACTACCACGCCTGGGGAAAAGCTTACTGCGCGGTATTGTATAGTACTGCACCCTTGTCTTACCCTACAGAGCGGTACTGTCTGTCACTACCGCGCTTCCTTATATAGGGAGCGTGCGGTAGTCTCGAGGGCGAAAAAAGCCTATTAGGGCCTATCCAAAAAATAAGTTTCTCCTACTGAAATTAAGTTTTCTACTTATGAAATGAAAGAGGGGCTTGAAATCTCTCACCTGGCCCAAAAGGCTATTGAAACAGTGCTCTGGATCTCCAGATATGAACTCTTGAAGTTTTTGGTCCTCAATGGGTAACATTTCCTCTTTGGGCAAATGCACAAGTGAAATGGTAACTTTCCATATTTACCTATTCCTTATTTAACTTTTTCACTTATGTTTTACTCATTATTTTATCTAGTTAAATTAAAATCCATTTCACATTACTAATATCTGGTTCCACGAGCATTTGTTGACAGGATCTCCTTTAAAAATGTTCACATCGGCGTTTATTCACTTATTTGACCTCCATTTTGAGCCTACTTTATCTTTTTCGTGCTCTGGATTAAAACTTGAAAAATATTCCAAGCGCTTTTACACCCGTGTCGTGCTTGTCAAACTCAAGAAACAGTGTCGAGCTTAGTCAACTTTACTCGTGCTCGTTAAACGATGAGGAAAGTATTATTTTGGTTGTATTTTATTCTTCTTTCAGGCCAGAATAATTAAAATTTACGAAAAAGACCATTGGAGTTCTTTTTAAGCCCTTTTCAAGACTCCCTCGTTTTGAAAAGATTGCCAAGTGATCTTGTCTCTTTCACACTTGTAAAAGTATTTGAAAGGTCGTCTATTCGGTGATAGGTTACCCCTTTTTCGGCCTGTCTAGACTATTTACGAGAAAGGTATACCTCAGTCAATTTTTGACTGGGAGAGTTCTCTCGGGAATTGTTTTACACTTTTTCGGGATCGAGGGACTAAATGTACGAAAAGTACACTTTGGAGCCTTCTTTAAGTTTTTCAGGCTCTCTAAAGGTGAAAAACTACCGAGTTTTCCTTCCTTGGACTCATTAAAATTTGACATCGAAGGACCCACTTTGGGATGAACCCCTCCTTTCTCAGGTTCGTAAAACATGTGAGATCGGACTCATCTATGAGATGAGCTACACCGAGCATCTATTATCCTCTTCAAGATCGTAAAACAACAAAGAGGTACTCGTCCATCATGTCGGGGGAAAATGGAAACAAGTCGAGTTATATTTTGTTGGCAGCTTGTCAGTTGTCACCTTTGAACATGGCATGCATCTAACCCTTGCCTATTTTTGGGTATATGTTCCTACCGAGTTATAGTCATCATCCTGAGTCGTCTCTCTGGGCACAAGCCTACTCATTCGGTGTCTATCCTCTGCTATCAATAATCCCTGCTTCCAGGTCCTACTCCATGCCGTTATATGTTCAAAGGGTTGCATTGTTCAGAGTCATTCATTGTGTCAGACCTCCGCTGTGTCAGTACATGTTCTATTGTTTCATCGTCCTATACTATCGTTCGTTCTGATTTCATGTCGATAATGTGGGAATCATTATGGCCCACCTTCGACGAATCTATTCCCGTCGACGCCAAATCACTATCTGGGAATTGGACTTAGGAATCAACCATTAGTACCTTGGTACTTGTTATCACATATATAGTAGCCGGGCTACCATACATTATTTTTTTGATGCCAGTACACTATTCAGCCAGTTCCCTTACATTGAGATGCTGAGATGAGCATCTATATTGGATCACTATCAGATTTTGGACAACAGTATGTATTCCCCATGTCATGACTGAGTCTCAGGACACTCAGAGAGATGACCGATGTAGCCATTATACCAGTTGTACAGAGCAATCAGTAGTGCCCAAAGGTGCAGTAGCAGTTTCGAAGGAAAGATGATGGTTCAGATGATGAGCATTCAAGTATATGACTCAGTAGGTATATCATTGTGTTATGGTTATATTGATTTTATACTTATTCTTATAGCATGTCTTAGCACTTAGTGTCATGATCTGGCGATCATATAGATATGTGGACCTGGTTGATCTTATTATATATACTATATTGTCCCTACTTAGATTTAGAAGTTCACTATTCATACTCATTGGTTTTACCCTCCTTAGGGAGAATAGAGGTGACCATTCCACCATACCTTGGCTTGCTAGTGTTGGCTCCATTATTCATTGTCTTCATCCATCCATTGCTTACCTTTTAGTTTATCACCTTGACTTACTACTCAACAAGTGGCATGGAGGACTTTTCCCCACTGTAGCCTCTGTATTGGATGAGCTTCCTTGTTTATTGTGTCTCGGCTCTGAGTTGGTGACAAAACTTACCTTTGGTGAGTTGGATTGTAGGCCTAAATCATTTTGGTCGGTTGTCCCGATGTTTGGCATTGGCTCAAACTCCCCCTAGTCACTTGAGATGTTGTTGGCTAAAACTGAAAGCTCATGTACTATTTATGGAAACTGATAAATTCACCCATGGAAACTAAAAAGGGCAAGAGTGATGAACTGCTGAAAAATACTCCTCGAAGTGTATAAGAAAGGTCCAAAAAGCAATGATTCTTAAATGCTCTATCTAAATAATTGCTGACCTTATACATGTATAAAAACATGCCTTGGATGCAAGCTGCAACTAGTTGTGCTTATCAGCACACCTGAGATCCAAAGGGTTATGTAGGCCAAAAAGGCCATGAAATGAAGTTGAATGATCCTGATGAACCTGGATCAACTTGATGTAGACATGATGCCTAAGTTGAATAAGCACTCTCTAAACAGCTTATCCATTTGTGAGACATCGCCATTCCCTGTGTTGTTTCTCATTCAGTATATACTATGGTGTGTATTCCCTTTCCCTTTGCTAAAGTGTCACAAAGCTAAGTCAGTCAAGTCATCCCTTAGCCTAGCCATTTATTTTAGCCTTCACCCTTCACTAGCAAATTGATCACAGCTATGAAGTGAGTATGATCTTGAAAGTCTAGTCTGAGTAATAATAATGATTAATGACATTATATATTTGGATTTAGATCGCCAGTAATGATTACTTTGTGTTATAATTGTTATTTGAATAAGTTTTAGAGCATGCATTAACCTTTGACACTTTGCAGCAGCTTCCGATAATGGTCTGAGTTATATTTGGTCATGTTGACTTGGTCAAACCTAGTTTGACCAAGGTCAGCCATAGGACATGAGATGGTTGGACCTTGTGATGATATGGATTGATGATATATGGTCTATGTACATGTACATGATGATTCTATGCAGCAGCTACAGGGTTATGATGATGATTCATGGTTTACAGCAGTATTTGATCATTTACAGATTATTATTATTTGACCTGTTCCGGTATATTGGATATATATATTGATCATGCAGAGACTCATATGGTGTATGAATACACATCTTGTATGGATTTGGACCTTCTGAGTCCAATGAGACATTTTGTTTTCAGTTCCAGGCACTTATAGTAATGATTGAGCCTCAGTAGGCTATCCCAGTGCAGTTTTGGTCTGTCGGAGACCCTGTCAGAGCAAATGTGATTTTTATCCGATTGACCTAGGGTGCTGTGCTTGGAGGGGGTGGTACAACCACTTGTTTTTACCATATTACTCTCCTCCAGGACACACTGGTGCCCTCACCTTGACAGCGTAGGCACTCCAGGAGGCAGTTTGGGGCAGTTTCACGCTTCCTGAGGCATTTCAGGATTGGTAGAAATGGCTATTGAGGAATTCGACTTGGGCTACTGAGGAAATTTTTTGGCATGTGATGATCAATGATGATGGATTGATGTCTTCCACACCTCCTCCAGCAGTTTCAGCTTCATCGGGGCCCGCATCCATCACTTATGGCACTTTCTGATGATTTCTGAGGTCTTTTGAGGCCTACGATTTGACCATGGAGGCACGATTTGGTATATTGATGGCTATTTTATTATTATTGTGCTATGGGGATTGACCAAGGGTGTCTAAAATTACCCCTTGGACCCACCATAAGATTCTTATTATATTTTGTCATCATGATTTGGTGGGATTCCCCTCTTCTAGGGTGATTTTGTCCACTTATGTTATATTTTATGAGTGATCCATGTGTTTTATTGTTGAGCTCATCTCAACCATTGATTAGACATTTGTATCTTTTAATCTCAGCCACTCATTCAAAAAGTGGTTAGGATTTTGATGCCTCTCCTTCCTATTTAAAGGAGAGAGCTTCTCATTGTAAGGGGTCTTTGGCTCTTGGATTATTGGTATAGAAAAAATTTCTTGTGGAAATTCTTGTGGTCTCCTTTGCATTTGGTGTTCTTAGATGGTGATTGGAAAGTCTATTGCAACCTAGAATTTGGAATTTGTGGTAATCTATCTATTTTGGAAATCATTGTCTTGTCTACAGGAGGGCGACTTCAACAAGGGCGATTTTGCAAGGCTTCTTCAAATCGACTTTCTTGGCATTTGCTTGTATCAGGGGGTTATCATTAGTATCATTGTGATCTATGCTATCTTTCTGTTACTTCTCTTGTGGCATTAGTCTTATCTCTTGATTACATCAAATCTGATATTGTTGACGTTTGTTGTGCAGGAGAGAGGGTGCATTGGCTTCTTGGACTAAATCGATTGCATAGAAAACTACCTCAAAGCTTCTCAAATTGATCGGGTTTGCATAGATCATCATCATCAAGGCATCTACAAGGTTACCCAGGTAAGATCCACAGGTTTGTTTCTCTTATCTTGATCCAATCCATTGACATAGCTCATAAATTGATAAAACCCTTATTTCTTCAAACCCTCATTTTTACATTTTTTCAGATCTACTAAGATCTAGTGTCTTCTTGGGTAAGATATTTAAAACCAACCTCTATAGTATCCACGGCATCCCGGATCTATAGTTTGGTGAGGATTGGCCTCCATTTGACCCTCTTCCCAAGGCATTTAGCCTCTCCAAGCAAGGGCGCACTTCCTAGTTTGGTGGGTTGACCTAGATCTAGTATGTGGGTAGTTGAGATTCCGCTTGATTCATGATCTACACATCCAATAACTTACCCCCAGATTGTCACTTTTCTGATTTTTACCTTGTGGGCCCTATTCCAGATTGTAAGGGATTTAATCCCCATTTTGGACCACTTGGTATCTTTAAACTCAGATCTAGTAAGATCTAGCCATTGGATTTCCATGAAATTATAGATCCACACTCTCACTTGCTTAAACCACTTGGATCTAAAGTTTGGATGCCATTGGACTTGTCTTGAGTCATTTATCCCACTTTTTAGCCTCCTTGGGTAAAGTCGCACCACCTTGGAGAAGTGAGTTGGTCCACTTCTAGGATGTGGGTACTTGATATTTTAGTGGATTTGGAACGGGAGTAATTCAAAACCTAGGTCTAGTAGGTCACCTTGTCAAATCTTGCCTTGGGGATAACATTCCTTGTTTTAAGAGATTGTGGTCCACTTAGGTCAAACCTAGATCTAGACCTATTCATCCATCAAGACTTTAATTGCCCACTTGTCTCATGCAATAGGAGTACTTAACCACAAGTTAACTTTACTTTGACTCCATTATCCCAATTCCCAAGGCACTGGTCTCTCTCCAAGTCAATTCGACTTTCCTAGATTGTTGGATTAACTTCTGGTTTGACCCTTGTATGGTGAACTAAACCCTTTGATGCCATCATACTTCATGATCAAGCTTGTCACTTGTACTAGTTAGCCCCAATTCAACCCCTAAACTACCCTGCATTGGACACGGTTCCCAAGGCAGTGGATTTTTCACATTGAACTAGTACTTTAATCCTGGATCCTATTTCACAAATCATAAGTCACTCTCACATCAATAATGAACCAAAGCTATACTCATTGAACCCCTCACTTGTCTTGTGACTTCATCCTAAGGTCTAGGATAAACCATACACCTTACTTCACTTAGAATTAACTTGATTTGGTGTCTTGGTTTTGATCTCTCCTGTCGGGAGTAGATCGGGTCTCCCCCTTTGTTGTCTGGGCTAGATAACATAAAGTGAAGGTTGCCTCGACTGGCATGACAACCATCTATTGGAGGTCGAGGTGATCGTGGTTGCACCTTTTGAGTTTCCCTTCCCTATTTCCATCCATGAGTGGATACATCCATAGGGGTAACTACAGTTTAGGTGATAACAGTACCTGCATGCCTCAATGGCAGGTTTCCTCGTGTTCGACAGTAGGTTTACATCATTGACCTCTGATTGAACAATCTCTCGAATGCTCGACATCAACAAATTCATTCGCATTTCTTTGAGATGTACTATAGATACCTTGGGGATCATTGTCATCATTGGTGATTTCCCTCGCATTTGTTAACGGTTCACATCATTGACCAGTAATCAAATGGTTTCTACCATGTTCGACTTCAACACCTTGTAGTCACATGGCTAGATTCGTATCATTTGCGATTGAGTAGAAGACCCTGGACGCACCTTTGTACTTTGATTGCGTCCATGTTGCGATGGAGATGTCCTTTGTATTGTCACACATATCCATTTTTGTATTGGTCGTGTCTGTGTCATTACTGTCTCATGGATCTACGCTTGTTCATAATAGCCATGATTTGTCTACAGTCTATATCATCACAATACTCATGGATTTGAAATGTATTGGTCGGCAACCATGCTTTGAGTCAATTGTTTCCGAGCATGGGGATGCCCGCCTCGGTGGTATATCTGACATTTTGTTTCTGTTTGAGCTCCTTGTTGCCCTCCTCGATGCTATCTACTCACAGTATTTGTAAAGTATTTCAGCCATTAGTCCCTTCTAACCTCACACTTTAGGGGGCATCTGTTATACCTCCATATTTCACAGTGTCGCATATTCACAATAAAAAATAGTTGACGACACTTCCCCTGCTGATTAAAACACCCAGAAGAGAAAAATGATGAATGATCCATGAAGACAAACCTATCCTGTCAAGAATCAACCCAGCTGAGACTTCATATACCTGCACTACCTCTCCTTGATCAAGCTTAGGTGTGCGGTAGTCCCCACTACCGCGCCATGCTCCTTTTCTGCTACGCGGTACTACCGCGCTATGCTCAGTTGCAGGGGCACGGTACTCCTTTTTTAACCTTTTTGCCATGGTTTGTGGAATCTTTATCTTCGATAGATTTTTGAGGATTGGCATCCCTGATTCAATCCTAACTCACTTTCTCAGATTAGTGGGTCTGATCCACTAAACACTCCCAAGATCCATCATTCTCTCTTGTTGGTTAACCCTACTACACACTATAAGAGAGAGGCCTTCCATGAGCAAAGGGGGAGGACTCTTGGAGACATCAAACCTATGATCTTGAATCTTTGTGGAGATAGCTAGAGGAGAAAGCACTTGGAGCTGGGAGTTGGCTTGGACATCAAGCAACCATTGTAAGTGACTTCAAGTTTGTAATAAAACATAACTTGTCTTGTTTCCCAAATCATGTATGTTGATCTTGTTTCAATCATATGATTTGTTTCTGCTATAGATTTAGATTCTAACATATGTTTCAAGATTGCTAGAAGATTGTATATTGATTGTATCTTGGTTCATTCTAACAGGTTCATTCGCGAGGACTTGAATATTGGAGCAACAACTAGGACGAGCGATTAAATCAAAGGTCAGTTAGATCTCTTCCATTTCTTCCAGCATTATGATATTGAAATATTTGTTTGGATCTAGGAATTCAAGGTAGCATTTGTTATCTTTTTGTCTTAGTTTAGAGTCAGTTAAGTCTACTTTAACCTAATAGAGTTTCTACCTATCCGTAGGGAGAAATATCTACAACAAGGGATCCATAGATATGAACCTTGGGGAAAAATTGAGAGGATTAGATACCCCGAAATCCATTGAAAAACCCAATTTTTATAGCTCAGAAGTCCAATGACAGGATTGATTTATTTGATGACAGAATTGTGAGAAATCCAAGTGTGAATGTTTGAACAGAGGATTGGATTGCTTGAATTTAGCTTGAGATGTCTGTAGCTCTGTGGTTGAGCTCACTAGCTTAGCATTGCTCTCATTTGTCTTTTGTATGCTTGATAAACCCAACTGTGTGTTGGCTTGGCATAGCTGTTGAGTGAAACCATGGTTGTGAGTGAACCCATGGTTGTGAGTGAACCCATTTAGTTCCTCCTTAGTGGATACACAAACCAGCTCGGGGGTGATCTCTCAGCTGAAAGAATATAGGCTAGACATAGATCTATGGTTGGGTGGAACGTTGCTCTCACATAACCAGTTGTTAGACAGCTTCATCTTCAAGATAAATATTCTTTGTGGTTTAATTTATATGCATTATGTGTTTTGGAATGTGTTAATTCTGAATGTTAGTTGTTCATGTTAATGAGATGAAATGGATATCTTAGTATGGTTGATACGAAGCTTGTGCATAGCATGAGAATGGGATTGATTCTCTGTTTGATTGATTCATCATCTGCTTGGGATAGATATGCTGATGCATCCCCTTCTGCGTGTGTGTCATTATGGTTATTCCACTGTGTTTATATTGAGTATGTATTTGCACACAAATTTTTTATTTATCCATGAATTTCTTACTAACGAATGGGGTTGAGATTTTCAAATAAACTCGGTATGTTTGGTCATGTTTCCTTCTTGGCATCAGATTGAGGGAAGGGGACGTGACAATTTGTATGTTATGTTTGTGGGGAAATACTATCTTACTTGGTAGTAGGTACTGTTCATGGCTTGAATTTGTGGTTGATTACTGCATAAAAGTAATTATTATCCTATTCTAGTGTAAGAGTCAGTTTACAACTGCTAATGAATCATAGAAATATGGTTTGCCACTAAAATAGCTGTACTTCACATTAAATTGATCAAGATAAAACATATTTTGACAGACTGCAATTTGAAACTACCATGGTTACCAAATTTGAAATCAGTATAATATGAAAAGAATTTGGAAGGAAAATTTTCAGTTTGGAAAATAATCCCAGAGTTTACCTCTTAAGGACACTGCAAATACTATAAGCTCCCTTCAAACCAATTGTGATATGTACCCACAGATAAACTTCTTTACTTGCAGTTATGGCTTCTGAAATATTCCATTGTTATCCATGTTATAAGTGTTAGAAAATTAGATGCTAGCTTATAGGAAAAGGTATGCTAATAGCCTATTATCAATGTCCTTGCAAGTATATGTGCTAAAAAAATTTCATATGAAGATGATCGCCAAACTTGGAGCTACTATTGATGGTGACAACAAACAAAGCAAGGGGAAATTTGTAACGTTTTCAAATTCTGTGAAAGAAACATGATCTACCACATTGCCAGAGATCAATCTTTTCAAATCTTCTGAATTCAATCTTGCCATTAGCACACTTGCCACATCTTTGTGAAAGCGGAACTCTGTGCAGAAGAACTGGAAGAGGTAAAGTGTAGTCACAGAAAGGAACCTTGTGGCAATACCCACTAGAGAGGGGATGGATACAAAGACTTCATTGGGTAAGGACTTTACACTTATCTTACAAACTATAGGTTTATGCTTGGTTAGTCATTTATCAAGACTACCAACCAAATCTTGTCTAGTAAGAATTGTCTTTAAGGATGATCACTGTCCGATTTGTGGTAAAATAAAGTTTTTAAAGCACATTTTGTGGGAGTGTTTAATAACCAAAGACTGTTGGAAAAAATTCCAAACGCAAGTTCCTTCTTTTTTTCAAGGGGTCATCCAATGGAGGGATACTCTGGTGGTGACTCTTAACATCTAAAATTTTCAGTTACCCATCTTTTTTAAATTTAAGCCCAAAAATTCAATGTAAACCTTATCATAATGACATCTGAGGGGATACTATTTCGTGAACATTATTTTTGTATCTCCTTTTCTTTCCTCTCCTTGTGGAGGCGCGATAAATATAAGGTTAATATTGATTTATTTTCTCTGTAGATACATAAACAATATGATATTGAGCTTGATAATTGTTTATTTATTAATAATCAGTTTTCCAGTGATTTGTATTTTACAGATTACCCGTAGAGTGGTGAAAGAGCTCGGTTAATTTTCTATAAATTTTGTTGTCCTTTAGGCTTCTTCCTCTTTCAAGGTTATTGATGTCTAAGTTTCTCAAAATATTCTTCCCAGTAATTATTTTCAAAGTCTTCTTTCCCTCACTTCTGTTAACATTTCCGGAACTAAGTAGCCATGGCACTTGAGGAAAAGATAAGAGTTTTGTTCCAGTGATACCCACACTACTAGATCCATGTGATTTGCACAATATTTTAATAAATTCCTCCACCTCCCCGCAAAAGGGAAAAAAAATATTTGGAGGAAAGGTTTGCACAAAAAAAGTAGATAGGTTTGCACCAGTAAAAAAAAGTTAAAAAGATTTAATCATTTTGAATGCTTAAAAAAATATGAAATTAAGATGAATACTTTTTAATAGTTATAGATTTTTATTATTTTTATTTTATAGTTGACACATACATACAAACATATATGTTGGATTTTGTACAACTTTGGAAGATATTATTTATTATATTTTATTGTACCATCATTGTACTTGGTTATACCTCCTAAGGGAGAAGAACATTATGTAAACACATGAAAGAATCAATGTAAGTCTTGGGGTGCAAAAGTAATTAATAAAATATTAAAAATAAAATATTTATTGCCCCCAAAGACAAGTCGGCCCCATAAGGAAATTTTCCAGTTTCGCACATGTATAAATATGAGGCTTGTGCACCTCATTATCTCATTCTCACACCTGTGAAGTGCGCATCACTTGGAGGAGCAAATTTTCGCATCACTAGAAGAAGGAGGTTTATTTGGGTTGGTTACTTGTGAAAGATACTTTCACTTTCTCTCTCTTTCTTCATTTGTACTATGATCTCAGAATTATCATCTCTCTGCGAAGGTTGCTGGGTTTTCTCCCTATTGGGTTTCCCAGGGTAAAAAATCCGTGTTGTTGTTTTGTGCTTTGTCTTACTTCTAGTGATCTTGTTAATGCATTTATGTTTTATGCTATGAATGTATGAAATTTAACATGGTATCAGAGACATTCTAGAAAAGCCATTGCCGAAGCATTGTCGGAACTGTGATGGAATTAGGGTTTCTTCTTGTGAAGTCTTCACCCCTTATTTTGAAGAAAAAGAGCCATAGGAATTTCATTTTTGGCTAGACTAATCCATTGGTGAAGACGAAATTCAATTCTGAGAACTTTTATTTTTTGACCTAGCTCGTGCTAGGGTTTCTGATCCAGATCCACAAATCAAGATGATTGGGATGAAGGTTGAAGATCGGTTGGAAGGAGCCTCCAACTTTATCTCCTGGAAATCTAGGGTTCTCTTACTCCTAGAAGAAAATGATCTTCTACTATATGTAAATGAAAAGGTCCCCGAACCAGAAGCTGAAGAAGATAAATCTCGATGGAGGAAGAATGATGCTAAAGCAAGAGGGATTCTTGTGGATTCCGTGAGAGATCATTTGGTTCCTCAGATCTTAGGTAAGAAGAATGCTAGTAAGATTTTCAATACCATTATGAATTTTTTTGAACACACTATCCTAAATGTCTCCATGACTTTGAGAAACCAACTCTCAAATATGAAGATAGTGAAGTCGGAATCCATTGCCTCATACTTTATGAGGATCGCAGAACTCAGAGACAAGCTCAGCACTAGTGGAGATCCTATTGGCGATAAGGAGATTGTCCTTCACACCTTAAATGGTCTTCCACCATCATGGGAGTCCTTTATCCAAAGCATAAGTGGTAGATATAAACTACCAAAGTTTGACAAGCTTTGGGCAGATTGCTCTCAAGAGGAGACAAGGATCGCAGCACGTCAAAGAATCCATGGCAATCAAAATGAAGAGACTCAAGCATTTGTTTCTCATACTAAGAATGGTAAGGGAAAAGGAAAGAAGTTCCATAAACAAAAGCACCAAGAAAGGAGATCAAGTCCTCGTCAAGATCAAAAGAAGAAGAAGGATGTATCTCAAGTTCAATGCTATAGGTGCAGAAAATATGGACATTACGCCAGTAGCTGCCGAAGTCAAATCAAAAGGAAGCATGAAGCATCCACTGCTGATGTAGAAGAAGATCATCATCACAAGAAGCAAAAGAATGAATATCACACATAATTTCTATTCATATCAGCACTATTAGATACTATTCCTACCACTAGTGACACTCGGCTCATAGATATTGGTGCATCTAGACACATGACTGGGTATAGAGAGAATATTTCAGAATTAATTGAGAAAGATTCACATCTCCGTGTTGTACTTGGAGATGATGCAAATTACACCATGAAGGGATATGGAGCCACCACCCTTCAATTGGAATCAAATGAGACATTGCACTTAAGTGATGTACTCTATGTACCTGGTATGAAAAGAAATCTTGTCTCCATCTCAACATTGGAGGACAAGGGTTATAAAGTAGCTTTCTTAGAAGGGAAAGTCCTTGCTTGCCACAAGAACTCAAGCATGAGCTCAACCAAGGTTATTGTCATAAGAGAAGAGAGCTTGTATAGGCTAAATACTTCTCCAGTCCAAGCCCCAATACATGATGTTGCAAGTATGGGCGAGTTATGGAATAGAAGGTTAGATCATCTGAACTATAGAGATCTCCCAATTCTGAAGAACATTGTAACAGGTTTTCCAGGGCTCTAGGTAAACCATGATGGAACTTGTAGAGGATGTGCACTTGGCAAGAATGCCAAGAAGTCTTTTCCAGATAGCGAGAGTAGATCCAAAGGGATTTTGGATCTAGTACACTCTGACTTGTACGGGCCCATGACAGTTGTGTCATTAGGTGGTTATCACTACTATATCACCTTTATTGATGATTACTCACGAAATACTTGGATATACTTTCTCAAGTCAAAAGAATCTGAGGAAGTACTCAACAAGTTTAAAGAGTTTCAAGCACAAGTTGAAAGTCTGTCAGGAAAGAGGATCAAGATCTTGAGATCCGATAATGGTGGAGAATATACCTCTACATAATTCAATGATTTCTGCAAGGAAGCAAGAATTAAGAGGGAGCTCACAGTTCCCTACAAACCTCAATAAAATGGGGTTACAGAAAGAAAGAATTGTACAATTGTGGAGGCAGCCAAATCTATGATACATGACCAGAGTGTTCAAATGTTCTTGTGGGCAGAAGCATCCAGAACCATTGTATA
The DNA here is from genome assembly GCA_027924585.1 of Larix kaempferi. Lineage (NCBI taxonomy): Eukaryota > Viridiplantae > Streptophyta > Pinopsida > Pinales > Pinaceae > Larix > Larix kaempferi. Next base: position 131,894 of record BSBM01001557.1, on the reverse strand, counting down.
TGTACTGAATAGATGTCCACATAAGATCTTGAAGAACATGACCCCGGAAGAAGTGCTCACAGGTGTGAAACCAGAAGTGGGCCATCTTCGGATTTTTGGCTGTCCAGTCTACATTCATGTGCCCAAAGAGAAAAGATCAAAGTTAGAACCTTCAGGCAAGAAGGGTACCTTTGTGGGATACAATGAGTCTTCAAAGGCTTACAGAATTTACATTCCAGGATCTAGATAGATTGAAGTCAGTAGGGATGTAACCTTTGAAGAAGAAATGGCTGTCAGGAAAGGTAGAGAATGAAATATGGAGATTGATGATGCATAAATGATAGAGCCAAAGGAGATGAGATCATCTCTCCCTCCAGTTTAGTCAGTAGAAAAGGATGAACCTATCGATGCCATAGATCCAGTTGATATCCCCAGAGACGTGACAGGTCGGAAAAGACCTAGATGGGCACAAAAGACACTGCAAAATGCAGAGGGGCATGATGCTCCACATGGAACTTTCAGAGAAAGCAAGAGACCTCAGAGATTCTCTAGCTATGTAGCTCTAATGAGCAACATTATTGACTCAGAACCCACAACTTATGAAGAAGCATCCAAACATCAAGTTTGGAAGGATGCCATGATGGAAGAATATCAATCCATCATGAAGAATGATGTGTGGGAGGTTGTGCCGAGACCTGAGGAGAAGTCAGTCGTAACTTCTAAGTGGTTATAAAAGATCAAGCATGGAGTAGATGGCAGTGTTGAGAAATACAAGGCCAGATTCGTAGCCAGAGGATTCTCTCATAAAGAGGGATTTGATTATGATGAGACTTTTGCTCCTGTGGCCTGATATACTTCCATCAGAGCCATTATCGCGATTACTTCAACTATGGTATAGAATGCATCAGATGGATGTGAAGACAGCTTTTCTCAATGGTGTTATTGAGGAAGAAGTTTACATCGAACAACCAGATGGGTTTATTGTCCAAGGAAAGGAGTCTCATGTATGCAGACTGAAGAAGGCATTGTATGGCCTCAAGAAAGCACCTCATGATTGGTATGGACGAATAGACGGATTCCTGGTGAGCTTGGGATTTTCCAAGAGTGATGCAGACCCCAACCTTTACTACAAGGTTGTAGATGATGAGCCACTGATCTTGGTATTATATGTTGATGACTTGTTTCTCATTGGAAATGAGAAACTCATTGTATGGCGTCAGAAGAATCTCGCCTCTGAGTTTGAAATGAAAGACCTTGGTTTGATGCATTACTTCTTGGGATTAGAAGTATGGCAGAGGCAGAAAGAAATTTTCCTAGGACAAGGAAAACACACCATCGATATATTGAAGAGATTCAGAATGTTGGACTGCAAGTCCATGGATACTCCGATGGATGAAAATTGGAAGAAGTTGAGAGATTCTACTTCAGAGTCTGATTTGTTTGATCCCACCATCTATCGCCAGTTGATTGTGTCATTGATGTATTTGACCAACACCAGACCAGATATATGTTTTGCTGTGAATTCCCTTAGTTAGTTCTTGTGTGAACCAAGGTAGATTCACTGGATTGCTGCAAAACATGTGCTCAGATACTTACGTGGCACTGTGGGATATGGATTGAAATATTCTTTAGATGGTGACCTGATATTGCAGGGGTTTACAGACTCAGATTGGGCCAGATGTGTTGTAGATCGGAAGAGTAATTTTGGATGTTGCTTCAGTTTGGGTTCTGCAGTTATTTCCTGGTGCAGCAGGAAGTAGAACTCGGTAGAACTCAGTACTGCAGAGGCCAAGTACATAGATGCTAGCACAACAGCTCGAGAAGCAGTTTGGCTTTGTAAACTCCTGGCAGGATTGTTCGACCAGATTCCAGAGCCAACCGTGATTCACTGTGATAACCAGAGCTGTGTGCAGATGTCAGTGAATCCTATATTTCATGACAGGTCGAAGCATATCGAGATTCGATATCACTTCATTCATGATATGGTGTAGAAAGGTGCGATCGAGTTACAGTACATGCTGACATATGACTAGATTGCAGATGTTCTCACCAAGTTGCTTCCCATAGTGAAGTTCGAATACTTTCACAGAAGACTTGGATTTGAAGAGAACGTTTCCCTCCTTGAGAGGGAAAGATGAGATGCTTTCCCTGCTTTTCCCAGGTGCCTCTGCAGTCTAGTTACTCATCCAGATATGGGAGAAACCTCATAGGCATATGAGTAGGACAGTTAGCAGTTGGCTGGGCTCACCCAGGTACCTTCTGCAGTCCAGTTACTCAGCCAGATATGGGAGAAATCCCATAGGAAGATGAGTAGGGAAGTCAACAATTGGTCGGGTTCACACTGGTGCCTCTGCAGTCCAGTTACTCAACCAAATACGAGAGAAATCTCATAGGAAGATGAGTAGGACAGTCAGCAGTTGGCCGTGTGGTTTCATAGGTGCCTCTACAGTCTAGCTACTCAGCCATAAATGGGAGAAATATCATAGGCAGAAGAGTAGGATAGTCAGTAGATGGCTGTGCCCTTTTGCTCGTCTGAGATCTTAGCCAGATATGGGAGGACCCCATTGGTAGATGAGACAGATAGGTATAAAATTGTATAGTAGAGATGGTATAGATGTATATCTCAGATATCTAGGATTGAGTGATTCTCCTGGATCCAGGATTGAGTGATTCTCCTGGACTCACTGAAGGACTGGTGATGATGATGCACAGAGATTGTGTGGACAACCTTCAGTATGCAGAAATATGATAGAGACAGAGTTGAGTACAAGATGAAACCCAGATGATCATGATGCAGATGAAGATAGAAGAATACCTTCCTCGTTGAGAGGGAGTGTTGGATTTTGTACAACTTTGGAAGATATTATTTATTATATTTTATTGTACCATCATTGTACTTGGTTATACCTCCTAAGGGAGAAGAACATTATGTAAACACCTGAAAGAATCAATGTAAGTCTTGGGGTGCAAAAGTAATTAATAAAATATTTATTGCCCCCAAAGACAAGTCAGCCCCATAAGGAAATTTTCCAGTTTCGTACATGTATAAATATGAGGCTTGTGCACCTCATTATCTTATTCTCACACTTGTGAAGTGCAAATCACTTGGAGGAGCATATTTTCTTATCACTAGAAGAAGGAGGTTTATTTGGGTTGGTTACTTGTGAAAGATACTTTCAATTTCTATCTCTTTATTCATTTGTACTTTGATCTTAGAATTATCATCTCTTTGCGAAGGTTGCTGGGTTTTCTCCCTATTGGGTTTCCCAAGGTAAAAACTCTATGTTGTTGTTTGGTGCTTTGTCTTACTTCTAGTGATATTGGTAATGCATTTATGTTTTATGCTATGAATGTATGATAGATAGAGCAATGATACAACCCAATCATAAGAGATAGTCTTCTCCTAGTAGTAGCTTCTCCTCCTCCACAAGTGCGCCACTCTCCGATGAGAGTATGAGTGAGAAAGTGAATGATCAAATAGAGTGACTCCTGCACTCTATTTATACTTGACTTGACTTGCCTAATAACCTTTACTAGGTCGGCCTTAACTTAACTAGATAACATAATGTTGACTGGGCTGACCCCTAATAGGGTGGTCTAATAACCCTTTGACCCACATGAATTATATAGGGCTGATTCCACCAAGGTGGTCTAATAACCCATCAAGTATAATCTACGACACTTACAATATAAATGACGACACTTCCGTATAGAGGAATAGTAACATCTCTATAGGAATACAAACACTTCCATATAGAGGAATAATAACATCTCTATAGGAATACAATATACATATAGGAAATACATTCTGAAGTTACAAATACATCAACACTCCCTCTTAACTAGGAAGGTATTTCTCGACACAGGTCTTCTAGCACAAGTCTTCTTCTCTGGATCATCGTCACTGGGTCATCGACATCGAATCATCGTTGTCGTCACTGCTGCTGCTATCTCAATCAATCTATGAACTACTCATCATAGGAAGTTCTATAGAGCCAGTCCTTTTTCATACTGGATGTAGGCCCACCACCTGCAGGTCTTCATCACTTTCCATACTGTGGAATCCTCAGGACTTATTACATGCGTCACAAAACCTTGCAAGAGCATCCAGGCTATTACGAGCACACGGCTCTACCTGTCGGATCTCCTAGGGCTGTATTATATGTGACTGTCACAAAACCTTAAAAGAGTGTCTTGACTAGCAAGAACTCCAAAGAGCATCCGAGGCCTTTTAAATGACTAGCACAACCTATCCGGATCTCAAGGGTGTATTACATGTGACTGTAATGTCCCCATTCAAATAAATGCATAGTAAGACAATCCCATCAATCCTACTAGTTTCCTAGGTTGGATGGGCACATGTGGGATGGTAATAAGGAAACTAATAAATGATATTTAGACATTAGAAGGGTTCAAGCATTTAATAAATATGATGAATAAATAAATTCAAGAGAAATTCTAGGTGGCAAGTGGTTTTGGAGACATATGGAGGTGGTGGGACCCACACTAGCTTGATTTTTCAATGACACATGGCAGCTCTCTCTTGCCAATTCGAATTCATGGGAAGGTGAACACTCTTGGGTGAGTTGGTAAGTCATAGCACATGGCATTGAGCATATTAGGTCGAAATGGGAAGGAATAGTAACCTCCATGGGAGAGGAAGAGTCAAATTGGAGACTAGTGGACACATGGGCTAGATTCCCTAGTTTTATGACAACAATAATGAAGCATCTATGACATTTTATGACAAAATTCAGACTTGACTTCTTACACCTGACCAGTATGAAATTTCAGCCCCAAAAATAGGCTCAAGAAGGCGCTCATGGAGTTGGAGGAATCTAAAGAGACTCAAATTCGAATTTGGTAGAAGATGGAAGGTTGGAACTAGGAGACAAGTGGCAAATGAGGAATATTTTCTAAATGGAAAATTATTGAATCTATTGAGAGGATTTCGACCCCTTGAAGGCTAATGTTGGTTATAAAATGTAGAAATCAAGTATGAGAATGGATTTTCATGATTTGAGGAAAATTGAATTTGTGAAGAGAGAGCTAGTGGATGACTAGTTTCTTGCCTTAGCCAATTTCGAGGGTGAAAGATTCCCATCCAAGTTGGTGTTTGAAGAGGCCACTCAGGTCTTTCATGGTGCTTTAATGGAGTTTGTATTTGCAGGTATCATCTACAGGAAGTTTCATGGTTTGGTTTAGTGCAACACTTTCTCTCCACCGTTTCCAGTTTTGAAGGCATATTCGTGCTCCTTGAGGGAGGGCATTTTTGGTGAGCACTTGTGCTTCTTGAGAGAGCTTCTCATTAAATATTTATGATTTTAATAGCTTCATATCCTCTTTTATTCATATTCAGAAAGTCTCAGGTCGAAATACCCACTGGTTGTATGCAAAACTATTGATTAATGAGCAAACAATGTCCATTTCCCCAATGCATTGATGTATGACACTATAATGTTGATTATTTCGAATGGATGGATGATTCTATGATATATTTGTGATAAATATACTTTCATGGATGTCTTCTAAAAGTTTCATGTACTGTACTTGAGCATTTGAAGCATTTTTACTCAGTTTAGTTGTATTGGGAGGTGAAATAGTGCCATTTCCCCAAGGGTCGAATTGGGGGTTTTTGCTGTTGAATGTGAGAGAGTTAGAACAGTATTAAAAATCAATTAATGGTGCATATGAGACCTTAATCACATAATTAACACATTATATACCTCTGTTCATAAATTTGTGGGAGTTTGGAGGCATTTGGAAGGCCATTTATAGTGTTACCCGAGGGGGATTTGATGCACAAATTACTAGTCAAAATTACATATATTGATCAGAATACAAATCAAGTTTGCAGCAGTATTTGGAGGGCCATAAAACATCCATGAAACTTATATTCAAGTCTAAATACCATTCATACACTCCTACAAAATATTTGGGATCATTTGGGTTGATTTGGAGGTCAAAACAGTAAAACTAGTCAAAGGTCGAAATTGGGAAAAAAAGTGGAAAATTGGGCATTTTAATAAAATTTGAAAAAGGGATATTACAAGTGGTAGCAGAGCATGGTCTTGGAACCTGATGGTATTAACAAGAATCCAAACAAATAAAACACCACCCTTTGAATCAGTAGTTGAAGAAGTTTTGGTTGAAGAAGAGATAGTAGCAGAAAAATAGTTTTTTTCTAAAACAATGGGTAGAGAGGAGGAGGAAAAATTAAGACATAAGGAGGAATTTATTGAAGCCTTAAAACCATGTTTTGAAGGACTTACCATGGTTATTCTAGATATGAATAAACAAATGATGAAAGGTTTCGAATTGTTGGGTAGCCAACTTTCAGGCAAAGGGATGATAGGAGATAATAGTGGTTCACACTCAGGGAAAAAGATGAAAGGGAATGAGCATATTTTCTCAAGTGCAGGACCTCATAATAGACCTGATGAATTTCAAAGCACACAAAGGCATACTGCACCTAAATTTCTCACACCCAAAGAAGAGCCCAATCTTGAATTGGATTACAAGAAACTAGTAAATGATTGGAATGATTTGAATGAAGAGTGTAAAAGAGGTGTACCACTCAGTGACTACATTGATGCTATGCAAAAGATTAAAATGAAGGGAGACAATAGGAGTCCATTCCATAACAAAGAATTGAATAGTGCTATTGGAAAAATGTCACTTCCTACTTTTGATGGTTCTTCTCAAAATTCTGCTAACACTTGGGTGCAAAAATTGGATGTATATTTTCAGCTGAATCCTATGTTGGAAGAGGATGCATTAAAAATGGCCATTTTGCATTTGGAAGGAGATGCCAATGAATGGTGGTTTCATGGGCTGAAAACCTTGGGTCATAATCAGGTTAAAACATATGGAGAATTTGTTGACAGGGTACTAGAAATATTTGAACAAAAAGATCCAGAATTGCCTTTCAAAGAACTAGCGCAATTGAAGCAAACTGGGTCCCCTACCGAATATATGTTGGACTTTCAAAAATTATCAGTCAAGGTGGCTGATGTATCTATGGGAAGATTAGTATTGCTGTTCACTAAAGGTTTGGCTGAACCCTTAAGAGGTTTGGTCAAATCCCACAAGCCAACTACATTAAAAGATGCAATGAGCTTGACTAGGGATCTCCAAAATGTGCTTCCTAGAACGAGATTTCCTCCTAAGCCTAGCTATAAATTTGAAAAGAAACCTTGGAAAATGGATGGATATGATAAGAAACCTTGGCAAAGAGAGTCATTTGAGAGGAATAAAAAAGAGGGACTAAACAGGGATGAACTTAGAAAAAAGAAACTATGCTTCACATGCTTCCAACCATGGACATCGGGGCACAAATGTACCAAAGGAAAGGCTCAATACATAGAAGTATTTTCTGATAATGAGGGGTATGATGGGGGCATGGATGAAGATGGACATATTTCAGATCAAGAAGAGGCATATGAGACAGCAGTAGAAGATGAAAGAAAAGAATAAAATCAGCCTTCACCGGACAAAGCAAGAATGGCAGTGCTTTCAGCAGTACTGTTATCACACAACTTGTAGTTGCCCCTAGAGGTATCCCATCCGGGACGGTAGAGGAGTTAGGCAACTAAAGAGGTGACCCAAGAGATGCCACGGTTCCCAATGCAGGTGGGAGTCACGTCAACCGAGGCACTCTTCGCTTTAGGTCAAGGTATAACTAGACCAAGGGGGAGACCCTATACCCCAATCACAGTTGATTGGACCCAAACAAAGGTTTCTAAGGGTAGGTAAATAATGAGTTACGGAAACCAATGCAAGGCTAAGTGGACCTAAGGGTTAAGGTATGGTTGAGGGAGGTGTAAGAGATTGTTAATGTTTCAACCTATGTATGGTTTAGGCCACATGATGGGGTATGATAACTAGGTAAAGTACCATGTGTTTACACAAGTGGGTCTAGTTTCTTGGGAAATGTGAAATGGTTCTAGGTGGACCCACAAGGTGAAGTTAGGTGTGAGGATGGTACTATACGTTAGATATAGGCTAGATCTATGAGTTTGAGTTGGTTCTAGGAGTACCCATGTGCTAGATCTAGGGTTTGACACGAATCCCAAGGAGTGCGACTTGCTTGGTGATGGACTAGTGCCTTGTTAAGTGGGCTAATGGGGTCAAAAAGGATGTCAAAGTATAGATCGGGACACCTAGAGGCCAAGTCAAGTGGGTTGAATGAGATCTAATGGTTGGATCTTACTAGATCTAGGTTTCTTAAGTGAGGATCCTAAGTGGACCACAATCCCTTGAAACAAGGAATGCAATCCCCAAGGCGGATCTTGACAAAAGGACAATATAGACCTAGGTTTCAAGGCATGGGCATTCCAAATCCACGAAAAGCTCAAACACCCACCTCTTAGAAGTGGACCAACTCAAATTTTCAAGGGGGTGCGATTTGCCCAAGGAAGGTCAAAAAGTGGGTTTTGGTGGACCAAATCAAGTCCAATGGCCACCAAATTGTAGATCCGGGATGCTAGTGCCCCGATCTATGTATCTTCAAAAATTCAAGTGAATCCAAGGGCTAGATCTTAGTAGATCTAAGTTTTAAGGTACTAAGAAGATCAAAAGGGGGTTTTGACCCCTTAAAACATGGAGAGATGTCCACAAGGTAGTTTTCACCAAAGTAAGGATGTGGGGGTAGGTTATCAAGTGTCTAGATTTCAAATCAAGTGGGATCTCACCTACCCATGTGCTAGATCTAACCCAACAAGCTTCTCTTAGGAAAATCGATTTAGGTTCAAGAGGGCTTTTTGCATTGAAAAGTGTGTCAATTTTTAGCCAATCACCACCAAACTATAGATCCAACTAGGGGTGGATCCTATAGAGGTGGGTTTTTAATATCTTTTCAATTGCAAGGCTAGATCTAAGTAGATCTAAGAAATACCAAAATTGGGGTTTTGATTTATTAGGGTTTTATGACCAATGAAGATAGAATGGATGAAAGAGACACATACCTTGTAGATCTTACCTCAATTGCTTATGGCCACCTTGCAAGTTGATAGCATTCTCCTATGTGTATATTCAAGAGTGAGATCCAAGTGCTCCAACCAAAACGTCCTTCTCCAAGATAGCCAAATCGTCCTCCTCCTACAAGACAAGATCAAAGAAACAAGTCAAGCAAGATGATTTTGAAAATGGTAGAAAGATGTAATAGAAAGCATCAACTATGTCACGAAGATACAATAATGATACTCCCTGTCACAAGATCAACCCAAGAGAGACTATGTGGATCCCTCCAACAATAACCCTCATGAAGTCGCCCTCCTCTCTCCAATTCGACTTTCCTGTCAAAAGATTAGTAAAAGCACCAAAATCCACAATGATACATAGAAGAGATACTGTATATTCAATTTGCAAGAGAATCCACAATGCAAGAGAGATGTGCTCCACAAAAAATCTTCTATTCCAATATTCCAGAGCTCCAAAGGTGCCTTTACAATGAGAGGCTCTCTCCTTTAAATAGGAAGGAGAGGCACCAAAACCCTAACCACTTTTTGAATGAGTGGCTAAGATTAAAAGATACAAATGTCTAATCAATGGTTGAGATGAGCTCAACAATGAAATACATGGATCACTAATAAAATATAATATAAGTGGACAAAATCGCCCTATAAGAGGGGAATCCCACCAAGTCATGATGACAAAATATCATAAGAGGCTTATGGTGGGTCCAAGGGGTAATTTTATCCCTCCTTGGTCAATCCCCATAGCACAATAACCAATAAATAATCATGAAAGTACCAAATCGTGCCTCCATAGTGAAGTCGTGGTCCTCAAAAGACCTCAAAAATCCACAGAAAGTGCCATAAGTGATGGATGCGGGCCCCGATGAAGCTGAAACTGCTGGAGAAGGTGTGGAAGGTCCCGATCTATCATCACTGATCATCCCATGCCATAAATTTGCCTCAGTAGCCCAAATCGATTTCCTCAATAGCCATTTCTACCAATCCTGAAATGCCTCGGGAAGCGTGAAACTGCCCCAAAACAGCCTCCTGGAGTGCTGGTGCTGTCAAGGTGAGGGCACCAATGTGTCCGGGAGGGGGGTAATATGGTAAAAACAAGTGGCTGGACCACCCCCTCCATCATCAGTTCCCTAGGTCAACCGGATAAAAATCACATCTGCTCCGACAGGGCCTCCGACAGACCAAAACTGCACTAGGACAACCTACTGAGGCTAAATCATCACTGTAAGTGCCCGGAACTGAAAACAAACTGTCCCATTGGACTCAGAAGGTCCAAATCCATCCAAGATGTGTACTCATACACCATATGAATCTCTGCATGATCAAAATAAATATCCAATATACCGGATCAAGGACAATAATAATGCGCTGTACATATACAAACACTGCTGTAACCCCAGAATCATCATCATAACCCTGTAGCTGCTGCATAGAGTCATCATGTATGTATACATAGACCATATATCATCTATCCATATCATCATAAGGTCCAACATCTCATGTCCCATGGTCAAACTAGGTCTAACCAAGACCAAATATAACTCAGATCATCATCAATAGCTGCTGCAAAGTGTCAAGGTTAATATATGCTCTACAACTTATTCGAATAAAAATTATAACACAGAGTAGTCATGACTGGCGATCTAAATCCAAATATATAGTGTCGTTAATTATTATTATTACTCAGACTAGACTTTCAGGATCATACTCATTTCATAGTTGTGATCAATTTGCTAGTGAAGGGTGAAGGCTTAAATTAACTGGCTAGGCTAAGGGATGACTTAACTGTCTTGACTTTGTGACACTTTGGCAAGGGAAAGGGAATACACCATAGTATATACTGAATGAGCAATAACACAGGGAATGGCGGTGTCTCACAAATGGATGAGTTGTTTAAAGAGGGTTTATTCACCTTCACAGATGCGCACAATCCATAATACAAATAAGGCCAGCAATTGTTTAGATATAGCATTTAAGTTTTGGGCCTGAAGTTTCCATAGCCTTGATCTATGTGTGTTTACAAACACATTGCATAGATTTACATTTTTTTCTTTAGGCTTTCTGTTGCAGGTGTGTTTTTAAGGCACTTGTTTACCTGAGCACTTCTAGGTGTGTCATGGACAGCTTGTTTACCTAGGTATTTATTTTCCAAAATATATAACATTTTATTTTCATTGCCATGTTCATTTGGCATGCCTCTCATTCATGTGTGTTTAGAAACACATTGCATAAATGGGATTTTCATACAAGATATAGCATTTCATTTTTCCAAATTTTGTATTCATGGCAGCACTAAAAGTTTCAGGTTTAGCCAACACAACTTTAGTGACTAGGGGGAATTCTCAAGGAACTCCAACTCACCATAGGTAAGTTTTGTCACCAACTCAGAGCCGAGACACAATAAACAGGGAAGCTCATCCAATACAGAGGCTACAGTGGGGAAAAGTCCTCCATGCCACTAGTCAAGTAGTAAGTCAGGGTGATAATCTAAAAGGTAGGCCATGGATGGATGAAGACAATGAAATGATGGAGCCAACACTAGCAAGCCAAAGTATGGTGTAATGATCACCTCTATTCTCCCTAAGGAGGGTATGTACCAATGAGTATGAATAGTGAACTTCTAAGTCTGAGTAGGGACAATATAATATATATAATAGATCAACCAGGTCCATATATCTATATGATCGCCAGATCATGACACTAAGTGCTAAGACATGCTATAAGAATAAGTATAAAAGCAATCTAACCATAACACCACGATACACCTGCTGAGTCATATACCTGAAAGCTCATCAACCTGTGCCATCATCTGTCCTCTGAGACTGCTGCTGTAACTCTGGGCACTACTGTCTGCTCTGTACCAATGGTATAATGGCTACATCGGTCATCTCTCCGAGTGTCCTGAAATTCAGTCATGGCATGGGGAATACAACTGCTATCCACAATCTGATAGTGATCCAATATAGATGCTCATCTCAGCATCTCAAATGTAAAGGAACTGGTTGAATAGTGTACTGCTCTGATCATGAGTGATCCAAAATATATAGCCATGCTCTGGAATAAAGGAAGCTCTGGAATGTGCAGATATCTGCTGTACAAGAATAGTAGCCCTGCTACTATGGTGTGATAACAAGTACCTCGCTATCATACTATCCGATGCAAAGGTGTGGTACAAGGACAAAGAACTTCAGTTTTGGTAGATGGAGGATCCACTCATAACTTCATTGATGTAGAGATGGTAGATAAAATAAAGATACCTATTGAACCATTTGATGGCTTCACAGTTGTCATTCCCAGTCACAACACAATGCAATGCAAAACATGGGTTCCAAAGCTGCAAGTCACCGTAGGTAACTATACTTTTGTTGATAGTTTTTATGTGGTTGATGTTGCTGATACTAATGTGGTTTTGGGAGTGCAATGGTTGTATTCAATAGGAGAGCATACAGTAAATTATCAAATTCCCGAAATAAAATTCCAAGATTCAAAAGGAGTACAAAGAGTTGTGAGAGGGCAACACAGTTATCCAAATCAAGTAGTGACTTGCAATAGCATGAGATCTATATTGAGGCATGGGGATATAGAATGGGCTGCTGAATGTCATATTACATCTCCCAAGCCAACTATAAATATTGTCAAACACCCAAAGGAGATAGAGAAACTTTTGCAAAAATATGAAAAGGTTTTTAGAGACCTTCCACATGGTAGGCCACCAGATAGGGGGGTTGAGCACAGTATTGTTTTGGAGGAGGGTACTTCACCCATTCGGGTACCACCTTATAGACATACTAAAAGGTTTAGAGATGAGATTGAAAAAGCTATCCAAGAACTCCTAGAGTTGGGGCTCATTAGACCAAGCTCTAGCCCTTATGCTTCTTCAGTAGTGCTAGTGAAGAAAAAAGATGGAACATTGAGAATGTGCATAGATTTTAGAGCCTTGAACAAAAAGACTATAAAGAATAGGTATCCTATTCCTAGGATTGATGAGCTCATGGATGAGCTACATGGGGCCAAATAATTCTAAAAAATTTACCTTAGATCAGGGTATCACCAAATTTGAATGAAAGATGAAGATGTGCAAAAGACCGCTTTTCGATGTCATTTTGGCCACTTTGAATTTCTTGTCATGCCTTTTGGGTTAACTAATGCTCCAGCCACCTTTCAAGCATGTATGAATAGGATATTTTGCAAGCAACTAAGAAGGTTTGTTTTGGTTTTCTTTGATGATATTCTCATTTACAGTAAAACATGGGAAGAGCATTTGCAACAGTTAGAGATTGTGTTGAAAATCTTGCAAGAAGAGTCCTTATTTGCTAAATTATCAAAATGTGAGTTTGGGATGAAAGAACTACTGTATATTGGGCACATTATTGGGCAAGAAGGAGTGAAGGTACACATGGAAAAAATCAGGGCTATCTTGGAATGGCCATCACCAAAAAATATTACCGAATTGAGAGGCTTTATTGGCATATGCACCTACTACAGAAAATTTGTGAAAGGGTTCTCCAAGTTGACTTCTCCACTCACTGATTTGACTAAGAAGGATGCTTTCAAGTGGGATGAAGAGGCTGAAAAAGCATTCCAAAAAATGAAAGAGGTAATGAGTAGTTGTCCCATACTTGCACTTCCTGATTTTACTAAACCTTTTGTTGTGGAATGTGATGCTTCAGGTGGAGGAATAGGGGCTGTCCTAAAGCAAGGCCAACACCCCATAGCCTTTGAGAGTAGAAAGTTGCAGCCTCATGAAAAAATTTACTCCATCTATGATAAAGAAATGTTGGCCATTATGCATGCATTGGCCAAATTCAGACAATACTTGGTGGGCAGCAAGTTTGTGGTGGAAACTGACCATAATAGTCTAAGACACTTTCTCACCCAAAAAGATCTAAATGAAAGGCAAAAAAAGTGGGTAAGCAAGATTCAAGCTTATGATTTTGATATTGAATATGTCAAAGGAAAGAATAATATAGTAGCAGATGCTTTGTCAAGAAGGCCTTCCTTTTCTCTCATGGATATTGCCAAGGATTGGAAAAACATGCTACTAGTTGAATATGCCAAAGACAAATTTGCTTGTGATGTGTTGGATGGAATCAAAGGGGATGATAATTATAGGATTTTGAATGGGATGATATATTATAAGGGAAGAATTTATTTAGTTCATAACTCCAAGCTCAAGTACCGAATTTTGCAAGAAGCACATGATTCCCCACTAGCGGGCCATCCGGGGATCTTCAAAACTTATAGACAGTTGAGGCAAAGATTTTTTTGGAAGGGGCTGAAGGAAGATGTTCAGAAGTATGTGAATGAATGTAAAGCATGTCAACAAAACAAATCAGAACTTACATGTCCAGCCGGCCTATTACAACCATTGCCCATTCCAGAGCAAAAATGGGACAGTATTTCCATGGATTTCATCACCGGATTGCCTAAATCCTTAGGTAAGGATTGCATCTATGTGGTAGTTGATAGGTTGAAAAAATTTGCTCATTTCTTTGATGTTACATCATCTTTTAGTGCTGCACAAGTGGCTGATATTTTTTTCAAAGAAATCTTCAGATTGCATGGGCTCCCCAAGAGCATTGTCACTGATAGAGATAGTAGATTCATGGGTGCTTTTTGGCAAGAACTTTTTAGATTGGTAGGCACTCAATTGACTCCAAGTACCAGCTATCATCCACAAACTGATGGAAAAACAGAGAGGGTAAACCAATGGTTGGAAGGATACCTAAGAAACTATGTGGGAGGGCAGCAAAAAGCATGGGCAAAATGGCTACACTTGGGTGAGTTTTGCTACAACACCACTTATCATATGTCAATAGGAATGTCTCCTTTCAAAGAATTATATGGTTATGATGCACTTACATTTTCTGACATTATATTTGGTGATAGTAGAGCCCCAAAGGCTAAAGATTGGGTGGAAGAGAGCCAAGAAATTTTAAAGCTCTTGAAAGACAATTTGCAGGTTGCTCAAAATCAGCAAAAACAATATGCTGATAGACATAGAGAAGAGAGAACCTTTCAAGTCAATGATTTAGTATATTTAAGGTTGCAGCCCTATAAAGAAACATCTCTCAAAAAGAATGGAGCAGAAAAATTAAAACCAAGGTACTATGGGCCATACAAGGTAGTGCGGAAGGTTGGAGAAGTAGCATATGAACTAGAATTTCCGGAAGGGAGTAAAATCCACAATGTATTTCATGTTTCTTGTCTTAAGAAATCTCTTGGTCAGCAAATCATCACTTTAGAAATACTTCCTCCTTTGGATGATGAAGGTCAGCTCACACTTGTTCCGGAAAAGATTTTGAAGACACGGGAAAGAAGGTTGAGGAGTAGAATCATCAAAGAATATTTAGTGCAATGGAAGGACTTACCAAATGAAGATGCCACATGGGAAGAGGAGAAGATTTTGCAGCATCCAAATTTGAAATTGCTTGAGGACAAGCAATCTTGGGTGGGGAGGACTGTAATGTACCCATTCAAATAAATGCATAGTAAGACAATCCCATCAATCCTACTAGTTTCCTAGGTTGGATGGGTACATGTGGGATGGTAATAAAGAAACTAATAAATGATATTTAGACATTAGAAGGGTTCAAGCATTTAATAAATATGATGAATAAATAAATTCAAGAGAAATTCTAGGTGGCAAGTGGTTTTGGAGACATATGGAGGTGGTGGGACCCACACTAGCTTGATTTTTCAATGACACATGGCAGCTCTCTCTTGCCAATTCGAATTCATGGGAAGGTGAACACTCTTGGGTGAGTTGGTAAGTCATAACACATGGCATTGAGCATATTAGGTCGAAATGGGAAGGAATAGTAACCTCCATGGGAGAGGAAGAGTCAAATTGGAGACTAGTGGACACATGGGCTAGATTCCCTAGTTTTATGACAACAATAATGAAGCATCTATGACATTTTATGACAAAATTCAGACCTGAATTCTTACACCTGACCATTATGACATGTCAGACCCAAAAATAGGCTCAAGAAGGCGCTCATGGAGTTGGAGGAATCTAAAGAGACTCAAATTCGGATTTGGGAGAAGATGGAAGGTTGGAACTAGGAGACAAGTGGCAAATGAGGAATATTTTCTAAATGGAAAATTATTGAATCTATTGAGAGGATTTCGACCCCTTGAAGGCTAATGTTGGTTATAAAATGTAGAAATCAAGTATGAGAATGGCTTTTGATGATTTGAGGAAAATTGCATTTGTGAAGAGAGAGCTAGTGGATGACTAGTTTCTTGCCTTAGCCAATTTCGAGGGTGAAAGATTCCCATCCAAGTTGGTGTTTGGAGATTCCACTCAGGTCTTTCATGGTGCTTTAATGGAGTTTGTATTTGCAGGTAGAAGCTACAGGAAGTTTCATGGTTTGGTTTAGTGCAGCACTTTCTCTCCACCGTTTCCAGTTTTGAAGGCATATTCGTGCTCCTTGAGGGAGGGCGTTTTTGGTGAGCACTTGTGATTCTTGAGAGAGATTATCATTACATATTTATGATTGTAGTAGCTTCATATCCTCTTTTATTCATATTCAGAAAGTCTCAGGTCGAAATACCCACTGGTTGTATGCAAAACTATTGATTAATGAGCAAACAATGTCCATTTCCCCAATGCATTGATGTATGACACTATAATGTTGATTATTTCGAATGGATGGATGATTATATGATATATTTGTTATAAATATACTTCCATGGATGTATTCTACAAGTTTCATGTACTGTAGTTGAGCATTTGAAGCATTTTTACTCAGTTTAGTTGTATTGGGAGGTGAAATAGTGCCATTTCCCCAAGGGTCGAATTGGGGGTTTTTGATGTTGAATGTGAGAGAGTTAGAACAGTATTAAAAATCAATTAATGGTGCATATGAGACCTTAATCACATACTTAACACATTATATACCTCTGTTCATAAATTTGTGGGAGTTTGGAGGCATTTGGAAGGCCATTTACAGTGTTACCCGAGGGGGATTTGATGCACAAATTACTAGTCAAAATTACATATATTGATCATAATACAAATCAAGTTTGAAGCAGTATTTGGAGGGCCATAAAACATCCCTGAACCTTATATTCAAGTCTAAATACCATTCATACACTCCTACAGAATATTTGGGAGCATTGGGTTGATTTGGAGGTCAAAACAGTAAAACTAGTCAAAGGTCGAAATTGGGAAAAAAGTGGAAAATTGGGCATTTTAATAAAATTTGGAAAAGGGATATTACAGTGACCCCCACCAAAAAACCTTTGAAGAGTGTCTTGATTAGAAAGAACTCCAAAGAGCATCCAAGGCCTTTTACGTGACTAGCACAACCTGTCCAGATCTTTAGGGCGTATTACATGTGGTCATCGAAAAACCTTGAAAGAGCATCCCAGAACTGATTACGAGCGTACTGCTCAACCTATCGGATCTCCCAGGGATGGATTATATGCCATAGGAAAAAACCTCGAAAGAGCATCTTCCATATATACTAGGACCAGATTACATGCCATAGGCAAGACCTCGAAATACTATCTGCAAATCTCCTAGGGCTAGATTATATGTCCTCCCAAAGAAAAACCTTGAAAGAGCATTTGACAGATATCCCAAGGCCACATTACATGCCATAGGAAAAACCTCAAAAGACTATCTGCGAACCTCCCAAGGCTGGATTATATGCTTATCTGCACAACCTGTTCCACGACCACAGAGTATCAACCTGATACTCAGCATACATCATCCTGATGTACACATGATCATCTTGATCATCATCACTGCATCGTCCTGATGCATGTCATCTGGAGCAACATCTTGAAGCTCATCATCCATGATGATCATGATCATACAATGCATCCACGTGATGCATACACTGTATCTTCCTGATACATATAATCATACATGATCTACCTGATCATACAATGCATCCACCTGATACATCTACAGATACATACACATGATCCAACTGACCATACAAAACATCCAACATGATGCATACATAGATATAAATGATCCAACTGATCATATCCAGCATCCAACATGATGCATATACATATACATGATCCAACTGATCATATCTAGCATCCAACATGATGCATATACATATAAATGATCCAATTAATCATATCTAGCATCCAACATGATGCATATACAGAGCAGTAACTGGAGCATCGTCCTGATGCTCATCACACAACGCTTACATCCACAGCCATGGAAGGATCCTCCTCTCACCATGCTCGGAATGGATCCTGCAAATGTGTCCATCACTTCTTCCTCGAAGTGTCATCAATCTGAAGAACACCCATCCTCTCTCTAAAGTACTCGAACTTCACTTTGGCTAGTGGCTTCGTCAGCACATCCGCAACCTGCTCATCCATTGCAACATATAGGAGCTTCACTGCTCCTCTCTGCACCATATACCTGATATAGTGAAATTTGATCTTAATGTGTTCCAACGTGTTATGGAACATTGGGTTCTCAGATAACTTCACACAACTCTGGTTGTCACAAAAGATACCAGTATCATCCAACGGGAGATCAAATAACTCAGACAATAGCTTCCTCAGCCATACTTCCTCACAACTTGCCGAATAAGCTGCAACATACTCTGCTTTAGCTGTACTCAGTGCTATGCAGGACTGATTCCTGCTAAACCAAGAGATCACACCTGATCCCATACTGAAGTAGCACCCTGAAGTGCTCTTCCTATCTGCATCACTTCCTACCCAGTTTGAATCAACATAACCCTGTAGGTTAAACTTTTGATTCGCATCATACTTGAGCCCATAGTCAATTGTACCCTTCAGGTACCTCAGAATATGCTTTACAACAACCAGGTGAACACCTCTGGGATCTGTCAGGAACTGGCTCAATGTGTTCACTGCAAAGCAAATATCTGGTCTTGTGTTCGTCAGGTACATCAAGGACCCAATCATCTGACGATACACATTGACATCAACTGGATCAGATGAAGCATCACACAAAAGCTTCAGTTTCGATGCCATAGGTGTTGCCATGGCTTTGCAGTCCATCATCCCGAACCTCTTCAGGATCTCGACTGCATAATTCCCTTGTCCAATGAAGATTCCATCTACACTCTGCCACACCTTCATGCCTAGAAAATAGTGCATCATCCCCAAGTCCTTCATCTCGAACTTGGAAGCAAGCTTCCTCTTCGTATCGACAACCAATCTATCCTCACCTGTTACAAATAGGTCATCCACATACAATAGTAGTATCACTGGATTTCCTTCCTCAACCTTGTAGTAAAGGTTGGAATCTGCTTTACTCTTGGTAAATCCCAAACTAGATAGGAAGCCATCTATCCTGCCATACCAGGTCCTGGGTGCCTGTTTCAAACCATACAGGGCTTTCTTCAGTTTGCACACATGTGACTTTAAGTCACGTGTCTCAAACCTGAGTGGCTGCTCCACATACACTTCCTATTCAACTACACCTTTCAAGAAAGCTGTCTTGACATCCATATGGTGTACCTTCTATTTCATCATTGCATCTAGATCAAGTACTGATCGAATGGAAGTGTATCTGTCTACAGGTGCAAAAGTCTCTTCATAGTCAATTCCTCTTTCTGGGAGGAGCTACGAGCTACAACCTCGATTTGAATTTCTCCATGCTACCATCTGCAGCATGCTTGATCTTATAGATCCACTTGGAAGTCACAACAAACTTCCCTTTTGGTCTAGGACCACATCCCAACCATCATTCTTCATGATCGACGGATCATGGCATTCTTCCATTACTTCACCCTGGATCCTGGGAACTTCAATATCTTCAATATCTTCAATAGATAGCTTTGTTACTGGAACAAATGTTGTAGTCCTTCTTTTGTAGGTGATGGTATACAATCTTTCCTACAAGACAAGTTAAATTGCATGATTAGAAACATCTCATAGTTTTCAAAACAATTTCTTACACATAAAGAAATATGTCATATAGTCATGCAATTATTTTAGCCAATGCTTCAATACAACATTTATCCATATCCCGTAACTTTCTATATGCCTTCCAATCTATACTAGAACATTGTTAAGAGTGTGCACAACTCCCAACATGTCAGGAAAGAGGTTTCATTCTAGATAAGTAGCAATGGAATGTTGTACAGTGCCATAGGCCACTTACCCATCACATGCATATTAGTAGTATACTGTTCATTAATGCAATTATTCTAATATGCGTAATACACACCCTAAGTCTAGGAAAATAGGAATATACATCATTGAAAAATATTATTTAAACAAACAAGTATGCAAGAAATGACAATTCAAATACTTATCTTTGTTTGGTTGTAGGGTAGACTCCCTCTCAATATTTGTTTCCTTGCAGGAACTACTGGAGTGTGCTCCCTCTTGATCTTTGCTTCCTGGATTACCTGTCCTTGGACTTATATTCATCCTGGACCACTATGCATGCTTAAGTGTGCACTAGTGTCATGATTGTGCCATCCTCAAGATCTCATACATAATCATACATTCATTAGTATAGATACTAAAACAACATAATCTTAAACATGTATAGTCATGATCATTTCAAACACAGATAATAAACATTAGTATTCAAGGTTTCATGGAATACTTCTTTTACTCATGCATATTCTTATTGACCATAGGACTCTTCTGGTTAGTCATATCATCAATCAAAGTAAGAAGCATAATATGCCTAAACCCATGATTACTAAATTGAATGAATAATCATTATCAATCATGCCATGTATACTTATATAAGAGATTCTAACACAAGGTAGGATTCTAACTTGATATAGAAAAAACATACCTGGATTAATATATTAGCTGGTTATTGTCTAACATACCCACATGATGTCTTCTTGTTCTCTTAAGTGACTTGTGCTAGTAACCTACATATCTCATAGGTTAACCATTATAGAACCAAGTTATACATACCTCGTAAGTAGATCTTCTATGTGATCCATGGCAATGGATGAACCTTTGTCTTCATGTCACCATGGTCATATGTTCTTGAACTAGAACATGATTTGTCTTTCTTGATGTACTTTTCATGTTAGCGGACAACATCAACCTCATACAACACCATAATGCATTAGTACAATCATAAGTGTCAAAACCCTAATCAATGGATATCTTCTATCATGCATTCATAATTTTATTAAGGTGATACGACAAGTCTAAAGTTAATCAAGATTGTACTAACCTTAATGAAGACAAACATACCATGAACTTAATCATGAACAGATTTCGAAACATACCTGTAAGTCATACCTGTCGAGATTGCTTGTAATCTTCTTATGTAAGGCCTTAGCCTCATTTCCCTCTGAAACTGGAACTTCTTCACTTATGCAGGTGACTAATCCATTCTCTTCTAGGATTAACCCAATCCACTTGATTTGCAGAAACTGGATCTGGAGCTAGATTAGGGTTTGTCAGGGAAACCCTAAAAATTCAAACTTTGAATTTCAAACTTTTGAAAGGATAGAAAGATGCGCCTTTCTGAGTTGGTCAAGCTGGTATACTCAGAATTTGAAAACTGCAAAGTTTCACCCCTCAAAATTTCCTTTTAGATTTCCGGATTCACTTGAGAGGACCCTGAATTAGGGTTTGAGTTTCCCGGAGATTCACCTAACCAAATAATTTGATCCAAAGCTCTAAACTTTGATTTTTCCAAGGAGCTTCTAGCTATGGTCACAGATTTCAAAAATTCCCATTTTTGTAGAAGCCCTAATTTTTCACTTTTCTGATCAAAGTCTCGAATTAGGGTTTGATCAAGCCCGACCTTCTACCCAACCAAAAAAATTGATCTTGGTCTATAAATTTCTATTTTGATGAGTATCATTCATCCGTGGTCTCCGATTACAAAAATACCAACTTTCTCTAAAACCCTAATTCCCGGAGCCATGAATGAAGGTGCTCAAAATCCAATTATGTTTTGACAGAAATATGCACTTAATTGTTTCTGGTGTAACTCCGAAATTATGAATCCACAGGGTCTGAAACTTCTATCTGTGGTATCCTGACCTATCATATTTCCAACCCCACAGGTATGACCTCAATTGGATTCTATGAGATAGAGTTATTCCAAGTGTCGCAACGTGACCTATTTATGGGATAAAATAGGAGAGTGAACTTGTACAGCATTCCACGTGTCACTGGTTCAACTTCGACCTCTGAAAACCTTACGTGAGAAACTACAGTCCATTACCTACCTGTCTCTTTTTACTAAATTTCATTTGGAGCTTCCTATCCCAAGTTGTGACCTTTTTCCTAGGTCACCTCTTTATGACTGAGATCTGGAAGAGGCAGAAACCCTAGATTGTACAGATCATAAAACACAAAGTACAACGAATTATAAGTTGTGCTTTAGATACAAGGTACATGGGGATCTTATATTTAACCTGTAAGAGTTTGAGATCTTGAAACCTCTCCAAATTGGATTTATAGTGAAAGTTCTACGATAACTGGTTTTTTTTATATCAAGCCCTAGCTTCGCAAGTGCAACAAGTGTCATAAATGCCATACCATGCCTTCTTTCAGGATAGCTCTGACCCCATGTTAGTTTTTCAGAATTTAATTCAATATGATCTAGGATCTTAACTAAGAGGACAACATGTACATCATATCTATAGCATATCAATCATGGACATAATAATGCAAGCACACAAGAGACAATAGACACAAAGAGTTTCACTGGGGAAAACCATAAAGGTGAAAAACCTCACAACTTCCTCAGAGATAGATAGAGAAATGATACAACCCAAGCATAAGAGATAGTATTCTCCTAGCAGCAGCTTCTCCTCCTCCACAAGTGCGCCACTCTCCGATGAGAGTATGAGTGAGAAAGTGAATGATCAAATAGAGTGCCTCCCACACTCTATTTATACTTGACTTGACTTGCCTAATAACCTTTACTAGGTCGGCCTTAACTTAACCAAATAACATAATGCTGACTGGGCCGAGCCAAAATAGGGTGGTCTAATAACCCTTTGACCCACATGACTTATATAGGGCCGACCCCACCAAGGTGGTCTAATAACCCATCAAGTATAAGTTACGACACTTACAATATAAATGACGACACTTCCGTATAGAGGAATAGTAACATATCTATAGGAATACAAACACTTCCGTATAGAGGAATAATAACATCTCTATAGGAATACAATATAAATATAGGAAATACATTCCAAAGTTACAAATACATCAACAAATGCCACAGTCGTTCCTACCCATCCACCTCAAGAAAAATGGAAACATTCACTAGAGGGGCCCTCAATTTCAACAAAATTTGACGAACAAGCACCCCATGGCACTTGTCAAGAAGTAAAACATAGTTTCTCATCGGGGGATGTTTCAATTCCCACATTAAGTCAACCTCAGACTATGGAAGTGAATGACTTGTTGGGTTGTGTTTATACAAATGACGAAGTTAGGGAGGCATTGAATGAAGGATTTACAATGAAAGAAGCAAATGTTATGGAGACTGTCCAAAAGAAAGTCCAATTTCCCACATCCAACTACCAACAAGAGAATGAAAGACAAGAGGCTCATATTGAAACACCAGAGCATCCTGGTGATGTTGTACATGCTCCCGTTCTAACAACCTTACCTCCATTAGCAACTACACGCCAAAGAACTACGAAATGTATATAGGTTTATGAAACTCTCATTATTTCACTTGAAGGTACGTTGTTTGAACGTGCTATTGCTTATCAAACTCGACAAATACTTGATAACTTTTTTGATTCTAAATGTGATGGGGACAAGTGCAAATTATTTTTATCATTGTTAAAATCTAGGTCTATGGCTGTTGTTAGAAGAACGTTAAGGATAAAGATGACCAAAAAGTTAGAACAAAGTTCTCATATTGTTAAAAGTTTAGTAGATGCATTTAGTACAATTGGAAAGAAATCTCACTCAAAGGATCACAATGCGGCTCATCGTATGTTGTCACAATCAATAGTGAACAAAAATGCTAGGGCACTTTGTTTTCTTAAACCTACCTCCAAAATTATTAATTTGAATGTGAAGACACTTCGTAGGTATTGTGTTTGAAGAGAACAACTTGAAACCGGTTAAACAGATGTTTGGGCCTTCATTGGGAAGTTGCCACGCTCTGATATGAAGCTCATTGATGCGGTAAAGGGATTAGTGCAAGCTTTTTGGCATGACAACACTAGACCTTCTTCCACCCAAAAAGATGTATTAAAATTGAGAAGGAGTTCAAAGGATTGTGAACCATACATTAAACATTTTCTTGATATGACACGAGCAAAATTATATGAGATATTTAGGAATGAACATAACAAACTTAACTTGGGCCAAAGATCCTTTGAAAAATGCAAACCATGGTATGTTAAAATAAACACAATTCGTAACACATGTTGTTGTTGATAGCACATTGAGTATGGTTACTATTATGACACATATACATATATTTTTCATGTATTGCATAACACTCTTGTGCAGGAATGCTTAGCTACATTACCACCGATGTCATCTAGAGACTTTATTCATAGCATTTTGTGTAGCAGGCCAAACGATTGCACATTTTATCAAAAAACTTGCATAGATGGGACATGCCCAGGGTGTGGTGGATTGGAATTATTGGAAAAATGCATACATGTGAGCGATGAGCATGAACTTGGGAGGAAGGAGGTGAACTTGCAGCCATTCAAATATGTCACGTATGATATTGATGGAGGGAACGGAAGAAAAAAATACAGTTGGTCACTTCTTAGGTTGGTAATGAGTTATTGAATACTATTTTTTCTTCAGATTGCAATTTCATATGTAACAATCTATTGATATATGTCTTTATTGTTGATATACCAGGTACGGGTTTGTGACTTCATGGAGGAATTATTTGAAAAGACACAACAGTATGTAAAGCATGTACATGTGGCTCGTTGACAATATGAGCAGTTATAGATAGATATTTTTGGGAGGTGGTGGATGTAGATCGATCACAGTTATATGAGTGCAAGACCATCCAAGCAACTCATGCATTTCATTCAGTTAGAACATCATAAAATGCTATACTTGAAACGTGGACAAGGAAACTCTCATGTTTTTGTTCTCCATGCAGTACTGGTGAATGGGACGAATGTGAATCTATGGATTGGATTGATAGCTGGGACTGTGTATCACTCCCCATTGGTCAATGAATAGCTATAGAATTATCCCAGTTGGAGGAGGACCAATCAAGTGTTTCGCGAGACTATGACCACATATCAGATCTCGTACAACTAGGTTCGATTAACATTTTTATATTTTTGACAACTAGTTGTGTCTAATTAGCTGTGTATATTTTTGATAACTAGTTGTGTCTAATTAGTTGACTGAAACATTGGCACTATATTTTATCCAGGGCACATATACGCAGTGGTTTCCCCGAGATGCAATGCATGGCACACCGACTATTGGCTGGCACGCTGCTTAGAGGGGAAGCGAACCCTAAATGTCCCATTACGGGACTCTGAGGCCAATGATTTTTCGATTGGGTCGATGGTTATAAAAGGAGAATATTTGAACCAGGTTTCCCACTCAGCAAATAGAAAAGGGTATACGTATGAATATTATAGACCAGGTGATATTGTATACCATTATACAAACTTAGTTATTGGCACAAACCTCCAGCTGCAAACAATACCAAGGAAGAACTCATCAAAGACACAATAATTATTGCATTACTCCGAGCATGAGAGGTTAAAGGAAACCCTTGGTATTCGAGGTGATCCTGATGGTCTAGTCAAATGGACATAGGTAGGTAATATGGTATGTGGTTTGCATGTTTTATTGTGTCCTATGTTATAGGTATGTGGTGCACATGTATGCTATGATTTTGTTTCGTGGTCTCATTGAGTGTTGACATTAATATTTTGACTATTGCAGCCAGACATTGATAGCTTGATAGATTGATAAATTGCATAGACTTGGTACAACTTGATAAATTGCACAAGTTTCATCATGGATTTGTTTTCTTTGTTTTTTTCTCCAATCTAAGTAAACCATAATATCTGCATCCTCATGCCGATTTTCATGCTCACTATCACCATCACCATCTCCATGCTCATTATCACTATCCCCATGGTCATTGTCGCCTTCACCATGCCACCATGAACATCACCACCGTGCTCTTCCTACCCATGTTGTCACCATCTCCATACCCTTTTTCACCATACGATTCTAATCCATCATCCACACAAATATAAACATTAGATACCTAATTTAGAAATCTAGTCTACCCCAGAAACACAAATATAACCTTAGCAACCTAATCCATAACAATAGAAACCTAGAAACCATGCCAAAAAGTGCAGTCATAATCCTAATATATATGCATGCCAAAAAAAAATATCAACCTAATCCTAATATATGCATGCCAAAAAAACTTCATATATTCATGTGCATCCACTTGTATCTAAACCATTGTGCTACAAATATGCACAAGAGTCCAAGAAACCATAATTTGTATTCTAAACCCCTTAATGCATCTTTGACAAAGATTGCATTGATTCTAGGTGTGTTTCATGGATATTGAAGTTGAGAAGTAGAATTTAGGAGACAAAACCCTTGTTTTCCTCCCTTAACCTTGGTAGACCTAGAGACCCACTCTTGGTTCACCAATAATGTAGTCATGGTACCCATATCACTCTTGCAAGTGACAATTAACATACACATGTGGTTCAAGGGCTCGTACATGGTGCTTAATCCTAAGAAGCAAGGTTTAGCATGAGAGGATATTGTTTCCATCTCAACTATTGTAAAGTTCTCAATACCCATCCATCATACTGAAGACCTAATACCCATTAAAGAATCCCCAAGAATGAGAAGGAAGGTTTAATACTTGATGCTCTTGTTTCCCTCCCCCAAGTAGAGTTAAGGACTTGAGACTTATCCAAGATTCCCAAGACTTGAGCATGGTGTCCATATTCAACTTGAATTCCAAATACTCCTGTGAGAGGGATTCTGTCATGGTGTTTGAGCTCAAGAATGTTAAGTTTGGAATTAAATCCATTGTCCCCCCAACCATGTTTATTCCTCAACACTTATTTATAGTGCACAAAACCTACTAATGGAACTTGTATCCCATTTAGATGTTAAGTACCCCCTAAAAAGTTCTCATTTTCTAGTTAAAGGACTTTATTAATTACCTTAAGCTTTAGAAAATTTAATATGATCATAAATCACTTGTTTCATCACTTGATGATGGCTAAGGACCCACAATGCATTCATTGTCCTACGTGGAGGTCGAATGACACATTCATGAAGGTTGAGTGTAATAAGTTATCTTTAGGGCCTTAGGTTGTTGGTTCCCTCCTCTAAGCATGGTCAAGGAACTAAGTCTATTGTTTACCTTCCATGATCATGGCCAAGGTATGAGTACCCATATGTGGAATAAAAAACATCTTATTGGAACCCGTATCCAACTAGGGCTTTTCTCATTAAGAGGCAAAGAAGGTTTGCATTAAAAGGTCAAATTCATAAAAAGTTTGCATGAGAGTTTATGGAAAATGCGCTCATGTTGGTCTCTCCCAAACACAATTTCCAAAAATTACAACATTAATTTTTTTTGCTTGGTTTGGTTATTATGCCCAAGGATGAATTTTCCATCTCTCCTTGAGACACTTGACCTAAATGAAATTGGAGGCAAGAAATGAAAATTGTGCATGGAAAGGACATGTCATTAGTTGAAATGCATCTATTTTAGTAGGGCCATCCTCCCCATTAAATCATAGAGGTTGCACAAATTTTCTCTGGAGTTCAAATGGGCCTAGAAATCCTAGCCAGACATTGATAACTTGATAGATTGATAAATTGCATAGACTTGGTACAACTTGATAAATTGCACAAGTTTCGTCATGGATTTGTTTTCTTTGTTTTTTTATCCCATCTAAGTAAACCATAATATCCGCATCCTCATGCCCATTTTCATGCTCACTATCACCATCACCATCTCCATGCTCATTATCAATATCCCCATGCTCATTATTATTTTGTTGGATTTTCTCCTGTATAGCCATATGTAGGTGTCCATGAAAGCCTTTGGGGTGTGAGTTTAAACGGGCCATAGAATGGTAGTATTTGCTCAGATTGAAAAACCGTCGACTCCATTGGATTCAGGACATCAGGATAGTTCTAGGGGTGCCCCTCTCCTTCGGTCCCATGGCTTAAGTGTCATCTTTTAGGTCCATTTTGGAAACTAGGGTTTTGCTCAGTAAGGGATTGTGCAATTTTTGCACATGGGGTTCAAATTTGAAAAATCATCGATCGATGACTTATGGCTAGTGTTCCCAGTTGGAAAATTCCTAGACACACTTGCAGGACTTCCCGGAACCCGGTTTTGTTGCACGGTTGGAATTATATGCCTTCGGTAGGTATCCAATTGGTGTCCCTGAAGGCATTTGGGATGCGAGTTGGAATGAGCCATATAATGAAGACCATGGCTCGGATAAAAAAACCATCAAATCCATTGGATTCAGGAAATTGGGATAGTGCTAGGGTTCCCCTCCCCTCCGGTCCCATGGCTTAGGTGTAATCTTTTAGGTCCATTTTGGAAACTAGGGTTTTGCTCAGTAAGGGACTGTGCAATTTTTGCACATGGGGTCAAATTTGAAAAATCATTGACCGGGGACTTATGGCTAGTGTTCCCAACTGGAACCTTCCTAGACACACTTGCAGGACTTCTTGAAACGCGGTTTCGTTGCACGTTTGGAATTCTATGCCCTCGGTAGGTATCCAACAGGTGTGCTTGAAGGCCTTCGACATGTGAGCTGGAACGAGCCATATAATGACAACCATGGCTTAGATCGACAAACCATCAAATCCATTGGATTTAGGACATTGGGATAGTGCTAGGGGTGCCCCTCTTCTCTAGTCCCATGGAACAAGTGTCATCTTTTAGGTCCATTTTGGAAACTAGGGTTTTGCTCAGCAAGGGATTGTGCAATTTTTGCACATGGGGGTCAACTTTGAAAAATCATCGATCGGGGACTTATGGCTAGTGTTCCCAGCTGGAACCTTCCTAGACACACTTCCAGGACTTCTCGAAACTTGGTTTTGTTGCACGATTGGAATTCTATGCCCCTGGTAGGTATCCAATAGGTGTCCCTGAAGGCCTTTGGGATGTGAGATGGAACAAGCCATAGAATGAAAACCGTGGCTCGGATTGAAAAACCGTTGACTCCGTTGGATTCAGTACATCGGGATAGTTTTAGGGGTTCCCATCTCCTCCAGTCCCATATCCCAAGTGTCATCTTTTAGGTCCATTTTGGAAACTAGGGTTTTGCTCAGTAAGGGACTATGCAATTTTTGAACATGGGGGTCAACTTTGCAAAATCATCGATCGGGGACTTATGGCTAGTGTTTCCAGTTGGAACCTTCCTAGACATACTTGTAGGAATTCCCAGAACCTGGTTTTGTTGCACGGTTGGAATTCTATGCCCCCGGTAGGTGTCCAATAGGTGTCCCTGAAGGCCTTTGGGATGCGAGCTGGAATGAGCCATAGAATGACAATTGTGGCTTGGATCGACAAACCATCATGTGATGTACCTACAATAATTAATTAATGCAAATACACGAGATATCAGAAATAATAGAACAGAATCGCTTTTATATTGATCACGGGCCACTTCGAGGGGGCAACCTCCTTTGAGCAAGCTCAATACAATTAACTTCACGGTGCCTTCAATGACCTCAACACACACTTATATACTAAGTCTATGCCCAATACCATGAGTCAAAACCATGGGACATATAATACTACGGGACGACTTACAAAGCATATGCGTCCAATACTATGGGTCAATACTATGGGCTAATATAAACTACGGATCAACAAATACTACGGGATGACTTACAAAGCATATGCGTCCAACAACAATATACTAACATAGTAAAGAGAAGGGTTTACATAGGTTCCTAACATCCCCTCTCCCTTAGAAAAAGCTTTGTCCTCAAAGATTTGGTTGGAGAAATTGCTGCAGAAGCTGAAGGAGTGGTTCCCCGGTAGCATCCTCGGGTTGCATTTCAGGCCACTGACGCCTTTGGAGTGTCAAGGAGGATTGCTTGGAAGGTTGTAAATGAAGAAGAACCCTGTCAGCTGCGTGGAAAATGCGCTCAGAACGGTGCTGATTGGATTGTTGATTCAGGCGAATTCTGGCCATGTGAAAATTGTCCTGCAGAATGAGAAGAATCTGATCGCGGTTTCGAAGAACCGAGTCAATTGCCTGAACTGGGGAGCTGCTAAGGGTGTATGGAAGAAGAACTGGCGGTGTTTTTCCATAGACCGCTTCATATGGTGTCCTGTGAGATGTGGTATTGTACCACCAGAGCGCTGCTAGGAAATCCATAGAAATAGTTGGCCAAAGCTGTTTAGGGATGGGCAAGGGTTTGAGCAATCCCGAAAGGAGTGTCGTTTCACCCTTGTTGACTTGGAAAGTATCATCGTCAGCCACCATCTGTTGAATTGTCATTTTTAGTCCCTGCCAAAAGAAGTTACATTGTTCTTGGTCATACATGTTGCAGAACCCAGAGTGCCCTGTTGATGAAGAAGCATGGAGTTCATAGAAAAGAGAGCCCTGTTGAACATATTGCACCCAATTTGGAACAAGCAGAGAAAGAGTTGTAAGCGAAACTGGGTCATCAATTGTGCAAGAAGGAGCATCTTCCACCATATTGTCCTTACCCTTCTTGTAAGTGATCACATAGGGATAACCCATGAGTTGGATAACCCATTTCAGGTGTGTTGGGGAGGAGACCCATTGTTCCAGAAAAATTTCCAGACTCGGGAGATCAGTCTTGATGCAGAAATAATTCCCTAATAGGTATGGCTGCCACTTCTGTACTGCATGCAACATAGCCATCATTTCCTGCTGAGAGGTAGATGTGGCTAAATTCTTACCGGAAAGGTTTCGTGAAGGTAGCAAGCGCATCGGTTCAGCAAAGATACCTACAGATCTATCCAAGGAAGTAGTGGAGACTGTTGATGGGTGCATCTGAATGGAATTGAGCTGAGCGATGACACCATGTGAATTCTTCTTAAGGATTTTTTCCAGGCGATGTGAACTGATGATGCAGAGAGACCCTGGTTGTAAGTCCATAAATTTGTGTTGTGCCCCATTGACTTTAAACTGCATCCAAAGTTCAGCAAAATCCCATAAGATGGGGCCAAGTGTGCGTAACCATTGAATGCCCAAAACCACATCACATCCGCCTAAGGGCAAGGCAAACATGTCAGAGCGTAGGTTATAATCTTCCATAGAGATACGCACATTGTGACACTTCCCCTTGCAAGGTAAGGTGCCCCCATTGGCAACCATGAGTTCCAAGTTGGAGTAAGGATGGACAAAGCAATCAGCCTGTTTGGCAATCCGAGGGTCAATGAAGTTATGAGTGCTACCAGAATCAAGGAGTATGGTAAGAGGGAGCTTCTTGAAGTATCCCCTGACCTGCATTGTTTGTGGGGTGGTGACGCCGGTTACAGCATGGAGAGAGATCTCAAGTGGGTCGTTCGGAAATGGGGTGTCAACAGGCTATTGTTGAATGTCGATTTGATCATCCACTATATCCGTAGCTTCTTCACCAAGTTCTAAGGCAGGCAGAGAATCCACATCCAAGAGATAGAGCTTTTGTTGAACACATCTATGTCCCCGAGTGAATTTCTCATCACAATTATAGCAAATCCCATTTTCTCGGCGTGCCTGCATTTCTATCTCAGACAAATGCTTGATAGGAGTTGGTTGAGGAGAAGGCATGATGGGAGGTCGTTGGGAACCCATATTTCTAAAGGGAACAAGGGTGGGTTTAGAGCGTTGTTGAGCTGCTATCTTGTCCTCAGCCAGCTTAGCCAACCCTAGGACTTCCATCATTGTGTGGGGACAAAACATTTTGACCTCTGAGCGGATTTCATCCTTGAGACCACTGATAAAACAACTCTTGTAGAATTCATCGGACAATCCTTCTGTGTGATTGGCTAGTTTCTCAAATTCCGTCTGATACTCTCTCACTGTGCCAGTTTGGTGAAGTTTAGTGAGTGCTCCTATGAAGTCGTCAAAAGAACTAGGACCAAATCATGACAAAAGGAGTTGGCAAAAATCTGTCCAGTGTGGCTCGGGATGAGTTTTGATGTACCAACGGTACCATTGAAGGGCTTCCTGTTCCAAATGAAAGGATGCAAGTGGAACTTTCTGAACATCAAAAGTATTATGCAGACTAAAATATTGTTCTGCTCGGTATATCCATCCAGTCGGATCCGTACCATTGAAGCGAGGAAAATCAAGCTTCGGCCTACGAAAACTGCTGGAAGAAGAGAACCCGGTGGCTGTAAAAGATTCTGCTTGTCTGGTATTGTTCATGGCTGAATGCTGAATATGGAGGCTGAGAAATTTTTCATCCAAATATTGGAGTTTGGTTTGGATGGCTGCAAGTGCTTCCTCCATGGTGTGTGCTCCTGCACGGGTTACAACAGCGGCGCGGAAGGGATCCGCAATAGATGGATCTGCAGCGACGCGGAAGGGATCGAAGACGGATGGATCTGAAACGGCGACTGGATCTGGAACAACTTTCAGAATAGATCTGAACGGCTGGATCTGGAGCGGAAGTGATCGGCAACAGTTAAATAGATATGGACCCCAAGTATGAACGGCTTCCTAACAGTTCAGGTGTTTCACTCGGCCACCAATGCTGTCTGACGGCTTGCGTATTGGGGCAGTACCCCTCACTCCACGGCTCAGGTAAAACTGATAACCGCTTGGCCACAAACGACAGCTCTTGGTTTACCTCACGGGTGGGAACTAGTCAATCAGGCAGGGGTCGTTGCCCTTTTCGCTTGGCAGGTCCTCTCAATGGCCAGCTACTTCGGGGTTCCTGTGGTACTCCTCACAATGAGTTTTAGGGCTTATGCCCAAGTACTTCCCACAGTTAAGCGGATAGGGATTATTCCCAGATCCGAACCTGCAATAGAAAAAATTTGGGCAGAAATTCCACCCAATGTTCAAAAAACGGATCTATATTGCTCACAATCGCTATTATAGCATGTTTTCGGAACTGGAACAGCCACTCTGCTTCTACCCATGAGAGCAGAATAGAAATCTGGGCACTCGGTCAAAAGATTTTCTCACCGCAATTTCCGAGGCCGTCACTGAAATTCTGAAAAATTGCTGATTTTAAATCCGCGATATCTCCACTTTTAGAACTCCAAATGAGATGATTTTTTTTTTGAAAATGCGTATTTTTAAAAGAGGAATTCAGATATGCAATCGGTTTCTTCTGATTTTGTGCAAAAAGTTTTAGAAATTGATCTGAAAGTCGCCGCCCAAAAAAAGAAAAAAAATTTCCCACTTGTGCCAAGGAAAGTGCTCTGATACCAGATGTGATGTACCTGCAATAATTAATTAATGCAAATACACGAGATATCAGAAATAATAGAACAGAATCGCTTTTATATTGATCACGGGCCACTTCGAGGGGGCAACCTCCTTTGAGCAAGCTCAATACAATTAACTTCACGGTGCCTTCAATGACCTCAACACACACTTATATACTAAGTCTATGCCCAATACCATGAGTCAAAACCATGGGACATATAATACTACGGGACGACTTACAAAACATATGCGTCCAATACTATGGGTCAATACTATGGGCTAATATAAACTACGGATCAACAAATACTACGGGACGACTTACAAAGCATATGCGTCCAACAACAATATACTAACATAGTAAAGAGAAGGGTTTACATAGGTTCCTAACACATCAATTTCGTTGGATTAGAGACATCAGGATAGTTATAGGGGTGCCCCTCTCCTTCGATCCCATGTCCCGGTGTCATCTTTTAG
The DNA here is from genome assembly GCA_027924585.1 of Larix kaempferi. Taxonomy (NCBI): domain Eukaryota; kingdom Viridiplantae; phylum Streptophyta; class Pinopsida; order Pinales; family Pinaceae; genus Larix; species Larix kaempferi. Next base: position 98,131 of record BSBM01001557.1, on the reverse strand, counting down.
GTCCATTTTGGAAACTAGGGTTTTGCTCAATAAGGGACTATGCAATTTTTGCACATGGGGGTCAACTTTGCAAAATCATCGACCAAGGACTTATGGCTAGATTTCCCAGCTGGAACCTTACTAGACACATTTGCAGGACTTCCCGGAACCCAATTTTGTTGCATGGTTGGAATTCTATGCCCTCGGTAGGTATCCAACTGGTGTCCTTGAAGGCCTTTGGGATGAGAGTTGGAATAAGGCATAGAATGACGACCGTGGCTCGGATTGAAAAACCATTGAATCTTTCGGATTCATGACATTGAGATAGTTCTAGGGGTGCCCCTCTCCTCCGGTCCCATGGCCTAGGTGTCATCTTTTAGGTCCATTTTGGAAACTAGGGTTTTGCTCAGTATCGGACTGTGCAATTTTTGCACATGGGGGTCAAATTTGTAAAATCATCGACTGGGGACTTATGGATAGCATTCCTAGCTAGAACCTTCCTAGACACACTTGCAGGACTTCCCGGAACCCGATTTTGTTGCACAGTTTAAATTCTATGCCCCCGGTAGGTATACAACAGGTGTCCGTGAAGGCCTTTGGGATGCGAGATGGAACGAGCCATAGAATGACGACCGTGGCTCGGATCGAAAAACCATTGAATCCGTTGGATTCAAGACATCGAGATAGTTCTAGGGGTGCCCCTCTCCTCTAGTCCCATGTCCCAGGTGTCATCTTTTAGGTCCATTTTGTAAACTAGGGTTTTTCTCAGTAAGGGACTATGGAATTTGCACATGGAGTCAACTTTGAAAAATCATCGACCGAGGACTTATGGCTAGCGCTCCCAGCTGGAGCCTTCCTAGACACACTTGCAGGACTTCTTGGAACCCGATTTTGTTGCACGGTTGGAATTCTATGCCCCCGATAGGTATCCAACTGGTGTCCCTAAAGGCCTTTGGGATGTGAGCTGGAATGAGCCATAGAATGACGACCGTGGCTCAGATCAACAAACCGTCGACTCTATTGGATTCAAGACATTGATATACTTCTAGGGGTGCCACTCTCCTCTGGTCCCATGGCCCAGGTGTCATCTTTTAGGTCCATTTTGGAAACTAGGGTTTTTCTAAGTAAGGGACTGTGCAATTTTTGCACATGGGGGTCAACTTTTCAAAATCATCGACCAGGGACTTATAGATAGCGTTCCCAATTGGGACCTTACTAGACACACTTGAAGGAATTCCCGAAACCTGGTTTTGTTGCACGGTTGGAATTCTATGCCCCCGGTAAGTATCCAACTGGTGTCCCTGAAGGCCTTTGGGATGCGAGTTGGAACGAGCCATAGAATGATGACCGTGGCTCGGATCGACAAACCGTCAACTTCATTAGATTTAGGACATTGGGATAGTGCTAGGGGTTCCCCTCTCCTCCAGTCCCATGGCCCAGGTGTCAACTCTTAGGTCAATTTTGGAAACTAGGGTTTTTCTCAATAAGGGAGTGTGCGGTTTTGCACATGGGGGTCAACTTTGAATTTTTTTGAATTTGATTCTAGAACTTGACATTCAAAGAGTGGCAATCAAACCTACCACACAGTACCCTTGGTATATTTCTATGTCCTTAGTGTGCTACATCATTTAATAACTCCTTAGTGTTCCACTATATTTTCATTTTGAGTAATTAATGTCATTTTTAAGAATTCAAAGTTCCAAATAAAAAATGGAGGCGATGTTTCATCGATTATATCCCTATGATCCTTGCTATATTTGTTAGATCAAAGTCACCATGAACCTTTTCCATCAAGTTATGGGGGAATACTTGCCAAATCACAATGAAAAACCATTACATCATCGTTTGTATCAATCAAGTACATTCAATTTTAAATACATTTTCATAAGAGGATAATCCATCCTTTTTACAAACATTGGACCATGAACATCTTATTTTCCTTCATCAAAAAAACATTATCAAGGAAGATCATTAAACTAGTTAGGTATTTCATTTTCCATGGATTCTGTATGATTACTTTTGCATTATGACAAGTGGAAAATGGACATATGAAAGAGGTAAAGCACAAACCGGGGTCTTACATACTAGGGTTTAGTAAGGATAGGGTTTATATCTTCAATGATTTTATGAGAGTGAATTCATGACCAGCTATTGGTTAGCATATTGGAACAAACTAGGGTCTTACAAACTAGGGTATATTTGTTACATATATTTGACCATATGTAAATGAAGGCCCAATGAATTTTATTACACTTTAGTTATGCATTCCTTGCCATTGTACTTGATACTTTGCCATTGTTTTTACCATGCTAGAGTAGGCACACTTCAACCGAACTTCATAGATGCTCATGTACGTATCATTTGACGAAATAAGGTAGCATTGATGAAATGTGTAGCATCTATTAGACTCCCTCTTAGTTTGTGAAAATGTCATAGCATTATATTGATGATATGCGTAGCATGTTTTACATGACAGAGGTTATTCAAACATATTTTGACTTATTTTGTTAACTTTTGTTTTTTCCTCACAACATATTTTCCTTGCAACCATAATCCTGATCAATGGGTATGAACCCTTGGAGTTGAAAAAAACCACAATTTTAAATTAGATATCAAATTAGCATGCATGTACTAAGTTCATTGAACCGTTGAAAGATATTATTAGTTTTTTCCATTAAGATAATGTTTTCATAACACAATGGTGAAATGTTACTTGATGAATGCAATAAATGTAAGAGAATAAATATTGCTTAAAATGTAATTATATAAATTTCAATAGCATAATTGATCAATTTGTGGAAGAGATAAATCATCACAAGCACAAGTGGAAACTCAAGAGAAAATATGCAATATATTGTATCATGCATTGATAACCAAATGTTTGTAATACAAAATATGGCAAAGTAGCCGACCCTTAAATGGCCTGTCAATGTACATGTATCCCTAAGTACAACAATGTGTACATGTATGTCAAACTATATATATACAGGACTATGCAACATCAAAAATCAATCTTTCACTTGTTTTTCCCCTACTTTCCTTTATCGACCATCTCCCTAAGATCGCTCTGCATTAGCGATCTTATCAAATACCTACACTAATACCCTACCATTAACAAACTTAAAAAATTAGCTTATGGCCAAATTATTTATGACAAACACTCACCAAATCAAATCGGGGTATAGATGTCTGCGGTGTGCTCATGGAATGCCTCTCTATAGTTGTGCTCTGCAAATAAAATATCATATCTCAATTAATTCAACAATTCAACATTGATCAACATGTTTGGGTAAATTGAATAAAAATACTTGGTCATTAATGAACATCTCACCACAAGAGGAGACCCGGTCACAACCATGGATTGAGCAGAGGGGCCGAGCACTGAGAAATTGGGGTTTAGGGGTTTAAAGAGAGAGAGATATTGGGGTTAGGTTTTGAGATAGAGATAGAGACATAGATATACTAAGGGTTGGGACTTTAGAGAGAGGGAGAATTGAGGGGGTTAGGGGTTTAGAGAGAGAGATAAATAGAGTTTGGAGGTTAGGGGTTTAGAGAGACAAAGATAGAGATTGGTGGTTATGGGTTTAGAAGGAGAGAGATTGGAGGTTAGGGGTTTAGAGAGAGAAAGAGAGATTGGAGGCTATGGGTTTAGAGAGAGAGAGAGAGAGAGAGAGAGAGAGAGAGAGAGAGATGAGGGTTAGGGGTATAGAGGGAGAGACAAAGAGATTGGATTTTAGGGGTTTAGAGAGAGAGAGATTATGCGCTAAAGACAGAGAGAGAGAAATTGGGGTTTATGGGTTTAAAGAGAAATATATATATTGGGGTTAGGGGTTTAAAGAGAGAGATATATATTGGGGAAAGGTGTTTAGAGAGAGAGAGAGAGAGAGAGAGAGAGATTGGGGTTAGTTGTTTAAAGAAAGAGATAGACATAGAGATATTGAGGGTTAGGAGTTGAGAGAGAGAGAGAGAGAGGTTATGGGTTAGAGAGAGAGAAAAATTGAATATTAGGGGTTTCAAGAGAGAGAATAAAGAGAGAAATTGAAGATTAGAGGTGAGGGATTTTGAGAGAGACATATTTGGGGTAGGGATTTAGAAAGAGATAAAGAGAGAAATATTTCTTTTAGGCATTTAGAGAGAGGGAAAATGGGGGTTAGAGGTTTAGATAGAGAGAGATATGGGGGTAAGGGTTAGGGGTTTGGATAAAGAGAGAGAGATAGGAGAGATATTAGGGGTTAGGTATTTAGAGAGAGAGAGAGAGGGTTAGGGATTTAGAGAGAGAGAGAGTTTATGGTTAGTGGTTTAGAGAGAGAGAGATAGAGATTGGGGGTTATGGGTTTAAAGAGAGACATATATTGGAGGTTACAAATTTAGAGAGAGAGAGAGAGAGACAAGTGTTTGGGGTAGAGAGAGTGAGAGAGATGGGTGTTTGGGGGTACAGAGAGAGAGAGAGAGAGATTGTGGGTTAGGGTTTTAGGGAGAGAGATTGGGGTTTAGGGATTGAGAGAGAGAGAGAGAGAGGGGGGGGGGCTAGGGATTTATATATAGAGAGAGAGAGAGAGAGAGAGAGAGAGAGAGAGAGAGAGGTTGGAGGTTAGTGGTTTACAGAGAGAGACTATTAGAGGTTATGTATTTATATATATAGAGAGATTGGGGTTTAGAGAGAGAAAGAGATTGGGGGTTAGGGGTTTGGAGAGCGAGAAGGAGATAGATTAGGGTTCAGAGAGATAGATAGAGAGATATTGGGGGTTAGGTATTTAGAGAGAGAGAGATTGGAGGTTAGGGCTTTAGAGAGAGAGAGAGGGAGATTTGGGGTTAGGCGTTTTGAGAGAGAGGGAGAGAGAGATATTGAGTGCTTGGGGTTTGGAGAGAGAGGGATTGAGGGTTAGCGATTTAGACACACACAGATAGAGTTAGTGGTTTGGGGAGAGAGAGAGAGAGAGAGAGAGAGAGAGAGAGAGAGAGAGAGAAATTAGGGTTTAGGGGCTTAGAGAGAGAGAGAGAGAGAGAGATTGGAGGTTAGGGGTTTAGAGAAAGAGATATATTGAAGGTTAGGGGTATAGAGTGAGAGAGAGAAGAGAGAGAGAGATTTTGGGTTAGGGTTTTAGAGAGAAAGAGATATTTGAGGTTAAGGTATTAGAGATAGAGATAGAGAGAGATTGGGGATAGGGGTTTAGATAAAGAGAGAGAGAGACAAAGAGAGAGATTAAGGGTTGGGGATTTAGAGAGAGAGAGAGAGAGAGAGAGAGAGAGAGAGAGATTAGGGGTTAGGGATTTAGATAGATAAAGAGATGGGGGGGTTAAGTGTTTAGAGAGGGAGAGTGAGATTGAATTTTAGGGGTTTATATATATACATACATATATATATATATATATATATATATATATATATATATATAGAGAGAGAGAGAGAGAGAGAGAGAGAGAGAGAGAGAGTTGAGGGATTTAGAGATAGAGAGACTAGAGGGTGGGGGTTTAGAAAGAGATAGAGAGAGATATTGTGGGTTAGGAATTTAGAGAGAGAGAGAGGATGGGGGTTATAGGTTTAGATAGAGAGAGACAGATCTAGGGGTAAGGGTTAGGGGCTTAGATAAAGAGAGATAGATAGAGGGAGAGATTAGGGGTTACAAATTTAGAGAGAGAGAGCAAGAGAGTTTGGCAATTAGGGTCTTAGAGAGAGAGAGATTGGGGTTTAGGGGTTTAGAGAGAGAGAGACAGAGAGCAAGAGAGTTTGGGGGTTAGGGGATTAGAGAGAGAGAGAGAGAGAGATAGATATTGGGGTTTATGGGTTTAGAGAGTGTTACACCTAAAATCCTACCATCATGAGATTAAGTGTATACACCCCTAAAGTTTATTGGCTAAGTCATTCATTTGGAAGGGATACCATTGCACTTATGCTAGGTTTTGAGAGGTCATCGCAGGATACACTCATGCAACTTGCGACATCATATCTTGCTCTACTGCAGCGTGCGACGAAGTCAGTTAATGGACAAAAATAGGCCTTTCAAGCTCATTCTTGAAGCCTGCTGACTTGTATCCTTATCGATGACCTCTTGGGGGAGATGGAACTCGGTTCCTAACCTCTTGGAAGGATCCCCTATCTCTCTCCTACCATATCTCAACCTACCCTATCCATACCCTATCCACTTAGCCCTATATAAGTGAAGCTCTACCCCTCTCCAAAGGGAGGAAGTCTATAGTGTCTACATGCTAGTGAAATCACATTGGAGAGATCTCTAATTCATCCATTGAGAGACTCACACTTCCTTGGAGGATGGAAATTGGCTTGGATGGAGAAGGGCTACTACATTAAGCCTTGTTTGTAGTCTATTCTTATCTATGTACTTTCCTGATTTACAGTAATATAAACGCTTTCCACCAATATTGTTCATGTGTGATGATGTTGTGTAGTTTACCTGCTTAACTGTTTACTTAGATCTCTTATTGTATATATGCTCTTTACTCATTTGCACTGTTCTATGTGTCTTGATAGGTCTTGCAGCAGAGATCTGACGACCGCGGGACGTGGAGCAGTATCCAGGAGAAAGGATTGCGAAGTTAAGGTAAGGCATATAGTACTTGATCCTTAAGTAGATCTAGGAAAGTAGTTTGTAGTCTGTATTATTTGTTCTAGACTCACTTTGAGCTAGGGAGATTCAGCTTGCATCCGCTCGAGTGGATTGTCCGTTAAACAAATCTGGCGACCATACTGGGGAAAGAACATTGCTTTGTAGTTGTCAATTTGAATGTTGTTTTTCAGTTGATTTCTTGCTAAGCCATTCTATTTTGTCATTTCCTTCCCGGAGTTGATTAGATTCCTTTGAGTTTGTGCTTCTCATTTACAGACCTTTTTTATGCTCATTATCTAGAGAATTGGTTCATTTTTGAACTTAGATCTCGCCTGTCGCACCTGGTCAGTGTACCCAGAGCGACACTATGTGGTTTTTGATCTCTGTTCTTAGCCTGTTAGTTTGTCGTCGTAGCCCTTCCATTGGTCTACTGCGACGCTGTCGCACTACCCACATTGGTGAACTGCAACGTCGCACAAAGTACATCGATCTGCCATTTTTTCCATACAAGCACCCTTTCTCCATTTCTATTTTGAGTTTGGTTTGTGTGCAGACTCCCTCTATACTGTATGATCCAATCAGAGATCCTTTTTTGATTTGTGTGATTGAGTTGTTTGGTTTTTTGTTTGGAGTTGTTTTGGGTTCCATTTTGGACAAGTCTGAGATTTGGTAGTGGCAGACACTCTTGTCTTCCCCACCTACATCCACTCGCCCTTGCATTCTCGCCTCTCCTTTCCAGATCTAATCATTGTATTGGATCAGTTTCAAGACCTCACTTGCATTCATTTTGTGAGTTCTGCTTGCTTTTAGTCTTGCTTGTTACTGAGTGATTTTTGAGTGTTTGTGTGTTTTAAGTCCATTGAGTGCTCATCTCTTCTTGAGATTTTCCGAGTTATTATAGTGCTGCAAGTAATCTTTTCAATTCAGTGTTTATGTTTAAAAGCATTGTTGTTGTCAAATTGTTATTTTGATACATCCGTTGAAAGATCAAAAGTACTTTATTTCCGTCATTTTTCAAGCTCATTTGAAGAATTGCATAAGCATTGGAATGTCTCATTCATAGATCTTTTTGGAAAGTTGAAAGAAAATTGCATTATTTGTGTTTTTCATGAATTATGAGTTTCTCATCTTCTTGAAAAATTCGAATATACATCAAGTTTTGTAAAAAGTGGTTCCATGCTTTGGAAATTGCATTGTATCTTTTGGTTTTCATGCTTTTAGGCCATCATAGTGAAATTGAAAATCTTGCATACTTTACTTAGAAGCTCTCTCTTTTCATCACTTAGTGTCATTTTTTTGTTTTGAAAAGATAAAAGAAAAGAAAAACATGCTTTGATTTGGTTTAGTAGTGTTGTGTCTTTTATGTTTCTCTCAAAAGGAAAAGAATACTTCATAGTCATTTTTTGGTAGATTTGGGATTGTCTTGCATTGCGTTGCTTTGGTAAAATTATTGGAAAGAAAAAGAAAATTTCTCCTTCCCATACATAGAGTTCATTGAAAGAAAAGCGTATTTTTTGCATGTAGTTAGGGCCTGCATTATGTTTACGATTATGTACTCACCTCATGCATTCACCTAACCGTCCAGATAAAATTAACGATAGAACTAGGGTAAAATTTTTAGTAATTTGTGTGTAAGTTAGAGACGTGTTCCGATGTCGTTAAGCATGGCAGCTGTCATTATTTGCCAGCACTGTATCCCAGGGGTATTGTAGTCTTCCACGTACTTATCGGCATATCGAGATCCTTCACTTACCCACCAAGTCACCTTTAGTACATGGCGTATATCGAAGGGTGTATCACGTACTCGGTAGTATATCAGAAGGTCTCTTGCCGAACGATTGTGCATTAGACAACACCACTATGGATTTGAGCTCCCACGTACCTTGCGTATATCGGGAGACACCCATAGGATTCCTGAAACCAACTGAGTTAACCTTTTGGCCATCTTGGCGGAGAGATACACGGAGAACAACACTCGGGGAGCTACTACACATGTATTGTCTAGGTAATCGGGTATTCAGGAAAGGGTACGGTCCCAATCCTCCTTGTCGCATTTTACTATTGGACCCCATGGTATATTGCGAGTTGTGAAGCCTTGACAATCCTGTGAGGTTCTAGACCGTTGAATCCACTCTTATAACATAAGTTTGCTTATGGACTTAGTTTGTGTAGGGTTTTGTCTGGTCTGCTTTTCTTTTAGCTTGCCTTAGGAGAAAATTTTTGTTTCAGTCACTCTGGCTAACTTTCCTTGGAGAAGGTCTTGCAGGATTCAAAATTTTCCACCCGAATATCCCCTTAATCAGGAGGTAATTTCGAGGGTAAGGATGGATCCACAAGCTAGGGTCGGGTCACATGAAGTGGAAAACCCCACTTTGAATATTGGAGGACATTTGTTTCCTAATACTCCTCCATATTCACCTACCTCTCATCCCTCGTAGGGTGAAGAAGCACAAATCCCCACTTCAAAAGACTTACCTCTCGTTGCATTGGGAGAGCCTGGGTCGTTGGAATGGATAGATCAACCCCAGGACGACCCCACAGCAGCTGCTGGTCCATCAGCAGCTTATTGAACATCTTCTATAGGCCACCCAGTGGCCCATTTTTTCGTTGCACCCCCATCTAGTTGGGCTAGCCCCGACGATCGCTTAACACCTTATCGCGAGCAATTGGCTCATTTATGTGCTATGGGTGAGGAGTTTCAAAGTCGAAACTTTCAAATAAGGTTTGACGACAGACCAATCCCAGGTCGCTCTTTATATTTTGAGTCACCAGAATCATCCACGCAACACATGACCACTACTGAAATTGGTCAACCATCCATTCCTGCACATGCATCTTCTAGTCAGGAGACCAGTTCGGTACCTCCCACAACCCAACCTTTTGAAGGACAACAATCCAACACACCCGTGACCTCCGCAGTTATGTCACCTGCTCCTCCCCCAACCCAAAATTCACGGGGAGGATACTCTTTACCCCCTACCTTCTTTACAGGTAGTGGAAATCCTATGGTGAATAATCAACAACCAATGTTGGGTCAACCTGTACCTAGTGGTTAGCTAGTTGTTGCTGGGGGGAAACCCCCGTATCTTAACCATAATACTACAACAGGAGTTACCATTGGGCCTTCCATTGGAAATTCCTTACCTCCTGGAACTTCCACTTCGGGACTATCCCATGTTGGGGGGCCGTCCAACGTAATTCAACCTCCATCGAGTCAAGCATATCCAGGTCATCTTAACCCTGTGCCGAGTCAACTTAATCCCAAAAATGCACTCTACAGGGTACCCTACCCCGGTAATCCTTACACTCTATGGGGACAACAAAATGTTTTACAACACAACCCCCCACTTACAGTCCCTCAAGTCCCTCCACCCCCCTTTGGTCCACCCCCACCTCCCATTGGAGGCAGCGGGCCCCCACATAATTCTGGAGGAGGCAGACCTCTACCTTCTGGTGGAGGAGCACCTCATTTCAGTCATCACGGCCCACCCTTCCTAGCGAAGGTGGTGGAGGACCCCCCCCCCCCCTGGCGGTGGTGGTGGAGGAGGACCATCTCATCCCAGCGGTGGCGGAGGGGCACCAACCCCTCTTGGTGGTGGTGGTGGAGGAACCTCTCATATTGGTGGCGGTGGTGGTGGACCAACACCCTACTATGGTGGAGGTAGTGGAGGAGGGTCTTACCCTTCCGGCGGGCAGCAGTGGCCCACCAACCCCTCCCGACGGAGGTGGTGGAGGCCCATCCTATTCTGACAGTGGTAGTGGACCACCACCTCCTCTCGGCGGAGGTGGACCCCCACCTTATGGTAATGGCCACCTTATTATGGTTATGGACCACCTTACTTTGGTGGGGGACCTACATTTGGTCCAGGTGGCCAATACCCCTATGGTCAGTCGATTCCAGGTCCCACGGGTCCTTACACGCCTTATCCGTACTATCAATACTCGCATCCTAATCCGCAGCTGTCCTTTTTGGCTACTTTGGATCTACCTAACCTGTCTCGCTTAACTAATGACCCCATCTACCATGGAACTAATTGGCCACCCATTCTGGTGAAACTTCCATCAGATATCCCAAAATTTGATGGTAAGCCGGGTGAGGATCCTAAAAACCACGTGATGACATACCACTTATGGTGTTCATCCAACTTCCTGATGGACGACTCGATCCGTCTTTGGTTATTCCAACGGACTCTCACTGGTTCGGCTACCAAGTGATATATTGAATTACCACCTCATTCTTTTCCGGATTTTGGTTCTCTTACTATGAAATTTTTGACTCATTTCCAACTGTCTACACGGTATGAAACTGGTACAAAGATTTTAACCTCGCTCCGTCAAAATACCGCTATTCATATATCAGATCATATACATGAGTGGTGGAGGAGATGGCGTCTCATTAAGGCTCCTATTCCAGATCAACTCCTAGCAGATTGGTTTACGAAGTCTCTCATTCCTACCATAGCACGGGATGTTGCCATGGGTGGCGCTATCACTGAGGAACAAGCCATCGTTCGTGCCCATTTGTTAGACTTAGTCTATGCTCAATCTGGCACGTTGTTCGATATTCTTCCCAACGTGCCCCGCAACACTTACGACCCCGCGAAACCACCCAAGGGACCCCAAGCCGATGGCATCATTGGATCCCTTCACACCCAGCCTTCCTCTCAAACTGTTGGTTCATCGAACCCACAAGGTTCTTCCTCATCACCAACATAGGCTGGCCACGACACCACCAAATCATCCACTCCTACTGTCACCAAAGAAGTGAATTCTGTTTCATCAGTTTCACCTCAAAAGTCTAGTGGTAAGAAGAAGAACAAGGGGAAACCTAAGAAACCTTCCACCCAGTAGGAACAAAAGAGCACCCCTGATGATACCGAACAGAGAAGGAAGTTGAAGTATCCTTTCCTACTGTGTGATGATGACCACTTTTCTAAGGAGTGCCCCCATTGAGATGAGGTTCAAAAGTTTCTTAAGGGAAAACCCACACCTGTAGTTCTCAACGATCCCTTCCCTGATCAAAATTAGCAGTCAATCGCTCACACTTCTTCTTCCCAAGGAGAAGCATCCACCACCGCACATGTTCTCATGGTACGTAATGAGACTATCAACTTGAACACCCATTCTCGTTTGTATGACTCCGTTCCAACCAAGGAACCTGTTGGAAGTAATACTGAAAAATCTTCCACTTCGATGCCCAACGTCACCATGCCAGCTACTCCTCTCACCATAGAGAATCCCTCTCTCATGTTAGTGTTGCGTCCACCCAAGAGCACGATTAGAAAATCGGTTTTTAATCCTAATTCTTGGGCTGCTCATAACTACAACATTGTAGAGGACCTAGCACAAGCTCCTTGTGTGCAATGTCGACGCTCGAGGCCTTGCAAAAATGTCCCAATCAGCGCAAAATTCTCCTCGCTGCCATCAGTGTAGTTGACCCAGATTCATCGAACACCATTATGTTCCGGTTGGAGTACTTCAAATTGAGGCTCTCTTTTTCCTTTTTTGAATAAAATTAATATTTTTATTCCCTTTTTAATATTTTGGGAATTTGGACCTGTTATCACATATATAGTAGCCGGGCTACCATACATTATTTTTCTCATTCCAGTACATTATTCAGCCAGTTCCCTTGCATTTGAGATGCCGAGATGAGCATTTATATTGGATCACTATCAGATTGTGGACAGCAGTTGCATTCCCCATGCCATGACTGAGTTTCAGGACACTCAGAGAGATGACCGATATAGCCATTATATCATTGGTACAGAGCAGACAGTAGTGCCCAGAGTTACAGCAGCAGTCTCAGAGGACAGAGGATGGTACAGGTTGATGTGCATTCAGGTATATGACTCAGCAGGTATATCATAGTGTTATGGTTAGATTGATTTTATACTTATTCTCATAGCATGTCTTAGCACTTAGTGTCATGATCTGGCGATCATATAGATATATGGACCTGGTTGATCTATTATATATATATTATACTGTCCCTACTCAGACTTAGAAGTTCACTATTCATACTCATTGGTACATACCCTCCTTAGGGAGAATAGAGGTGATCATTACACCATACTTTGGCTTGCTAGTGTTGGCTCCATCATTTCATTGTCTTCATCCATCCATGGCCTACCTTTTAGATTATCACCCTGACTTACTACTTGACTAGTGGCATGGAGGACTTTTCCCCACTGTAGCCTCTGTATTGGATGAGCTTCCCTGTTTATTGTGTCTCGGCTCTGAGTTGGTGACAAAACTTACCTATGGTGAGTTGGAGTTCCTTGTGAATCCCCCCTAGTCACTAAAGTTGTGTTGGCAAAACCTGAAACTTTTAGTGCTGCCATCAATACAAAATCTAGAAAATGAAATGCTATATCTTGTATGAAAAGCCCATTCATGCAATGTGTTTCTAAACACACATGAATGAAAGGAATGCCAAATGAAAATGGCCATAAAAATAAAATGTTATATCTTGTGGAAAATAAATACCTAGGTAAACAAGCTGTCCATGACACACCTAGAAGTGCTCAGGTAAACAAGTGCCTTAAAAACACACCTGCAGCAGAAAGCCTAAAAGAAAAAATGTAAATCTATGCAATGTGTTTGTAAACACACATAGATCAAGGCTATGGAAACTTCAGGCCCAAAAAGCAATGGAACTTAAATGCTATATCTAAACAATTGCTGGCCTTATTTGTATTATGGATTGTGCGCATCTGTGAAGGTGAATAAACCCTCTTTAAACAACTCATCCATTGGTGAGACACCGCCATTCCCTGTGTTATTGCTCATTCAGTATATACTATGGTGTATTCCCTTTCCCTTGCCAAAGTGTCACAAAGTCAAGACAGCTAAGTCATCCCTTAGCCTAGCCAGTTAATTCAGCCTTCACCCTTCACTAGCAAATTGATCACAACTATGAAGTGAGTATGGTCCTGAAAGTCTAGTCTGAGTAATAATAATAATAAACGACACTATATATTTGGATGTAGATCGCCAGTTATGATCATTATGTGTTATAATTTCTATTTGAATAAGTTGTAAAGCATGTATTAACCTTGATACTTTGCAGCAGCCTTGGATGATGGACTGAGTTATATTTGGTCTTGGTTGGACCTAGTTTGACCATGGAGGACCATGGGACATGAGATGTTAGACCTTATGATGATATGGATAGATGATATATGGTCTATGTACACATATAGGATGATTCTATGCAGCAGCTACAGGGCTATGATGATGATTCTGGGGTTACAGCAGTGTTTGTATATGTACAGCGCATTATTATTGGCCTTGTTCCGGTATATTGGATATTTATTTTGATCATGCAGAGACTCATATGGTGTATGAGTACACATCTTGGATAGATTTGGACCTTCTGAGTCCAATGGGACAGTTTGTTTTCAGTTCCGGGCACTTACAGTGATGATTGAGCCTCAGTAGGCTGTCCCAGTGCAGTTTTGGTCTGTTGGAGGCCCTGTCGGAGCAGAGATGACTTTTATCCGGTTGACCTAGGGCGCTGATGATGGAGGGGGTGGTCCAGCCACTTGTTTTTACCATATTACCCCCCTTCCGGACACATTGGTGCCCTCACCTTGACAGCGCCAGCACTCCAGGAGGCTGTTTGGGGCAGTTTCACGCTTCCCGAGGCATTTCAGGATTGGTAGAAATGGCTATTGAGGAAATCGATTTGGGCTACTGAGGAAAAGTTATGGCATGGGATGATCAGTGATGATAGATCGGGACCTTCCACACCTTCTCCAGCAGTTTCAGCTTCATCGGGGCCCGCATCCATCACTTATGGCACTTTCTGTGGATTTTTTGAGGTCTTTTGAGGACCACGACTTCACTATGGAGGCACGATTTGGTACATTCACGATTATTTTTTGGTTATTGTGCTATGGGGATTGACCAAGGAGGGATAAAATTACCCCTTGGACCCACCATAAGCCTCTTATGATATTTTATCATCATGATTTGGTGGGATTCCCCTCTTATAGGGCGATTTTGTCCACCTACATTATATTTTATTAGTGATCCATGTATTTTATGGTTGAGCTCATCTCAACCATTGATTAGACATTTGTATCTTTTAATCTTAGCCACTCATTCAAAAAGTGGTTAGGGTTTTGGTGTCTCTCCTTCCTATTTAAAGGAGAGAGCCTCTCATTGTAAAGGGGACTTTTGGCTCTGGATTATTGGAATAGAAAATTATTATTGCATCTATCTCCAGTGTTGTGGTGAATGTTTTTGGTGTTCGTTCGTTGGTTCTTCCTTTGCACTGAGTTATTGGAGATCTTGTTTGCCATATCTTTGTAGCACGATTTTGCATCTACAGGTGGAGGCCGATTTGCTTGGAGGAGGAGGTATTGGTAGGGGAAGACTCTCCCTACTTCTTCTTTGGAGCTCTTCGTTGGTAACAAGGAGTATTACTGTCCCAAGACCTTCTATTTCATGTTACTATTTGCATTTCTCTTGTATTTCTTCCATACTTGATCTTACTGATTGAATTTTCATTCCTTGGTTTGACAGGTAGAGGGAGGCGCACTTGTGGGCTAGGGCATCAAATTGGCAAGCAAATCAACAATCTCTCATTTGATCTCTGCGGGAATCTTCCTCAACATCAAGGCATCTCATCCACATCACTCAGGTATGATCTCAAGGTAAGTTCTATCTCCATGATCTATCCAATTGTCTAAAACATCTTAAAACCCTAAATTAATCAAAACCCCATTTTTACATTTTCTCAGATATACTTAGATCTAGTGGGTTGTTGGGCGTAATATTGAAAACCCACCTCTATAGAATCCACGGCATCCCGGATCTATAGTTTGGTGAGGATTGGCTTCCGTTTGACCCCCTCCCATGCCAACTTAGCTTCTCCCAAGCAAGGCGCACTTCACTAGTTGAGCAAGTTGACCTAGATCTAGGTGGTGGGTGTTTGAGATTCCACTTGATTTGTCATCTACACATCCATTAACATACACCCAGGTTGTTACTTTTCTGAAATTCACCTTGTGGGCCCCATTCCACATTTTAAGGGATTTAATCCCCATTTTGGACCACTTGGAACCCTTAAACTCAGATCTACTAAGATCTAACCGTTGGATTACCACGAAAATACAGATCCATACTCCTACCTGACCGATCTACTCGAATCTAAAGTTTGGATGCCATCCGACTTGTTTTGACCCACCTAACCCCACTTTTTAGCCTCCTTGGGCAAAGTCGCACCATCTTGGAGAAGTGAGTTGACTCACTTCCAGGAACTGGGTACTTGAGATTTTTGGAGATTTGAAACCGGAATAATTCAAAACCTAGGTCTAGACTATCACTTTGTCAAATCTTGCCTTGGGGATTGCATTCCTTGTTTTAAGGGATTGTGGTCCACTTTGGTCAAACCTAGATCTAGACACATTTATCCATCAAGACCTCTATTGCCCACTTGTCCCAAGTACTAGGAGTCCTAAACCACAAGTCAACCCTACTTTGACTCCACTTCCCAATTCCCAAGGCACTGGTTTCTCTCCAAGTTAATTCAACTTTCCTAGATTGTTGGATTGACTTGTGGTTTGACCTATGCATGGTGAACTAAACCCTTGAAGCTGTCATGTATCATGGTCAAGCTTGTCACTTGTACTAGTTAGCCCCAATACAACCCTTAACTACCCTGCATTGGACACGGTTCCCAAGGCAGTGGATCTTCTGACATTGAACTAGTACACTAGCCCTAGATCTCACTACAAACATTATAAGTCACTCTTACATCAACTATGAACCAAAGATACACCTATTGAACCCCTCACTTGGCTTGTGACTTCATCTTTAGGTCTAGGATAAACCATACACCTAACTTCACTTAGAAATACCCTGATTTGGTGTCTTGGTTTTGATCTCTCCTGTCGGGAGTAGATCGGGTCTCCCCCTTTGTTGTCTGGGCTAGATAACATAAAGCGAAGGTTGCCTCGACTGGCGTGACAACCATATACATTGGAGGTCAAGGTGATCGTGGTTGCACCTTTTTGAGTTGCCCTTCCCTATTGCCATCCATGACTGGATCCATCCATAGGGGTAACTACAGCTTAGGTGATAACAGGACCCTTTTTGAGGGTTTTTTATGCTTTTTTAGGAAAAATAATATTTTTGAGTGGGAAAAAGGGGTGTACTAAGGTCTTTTGGTGACCTTTTGTTGGCTTCAGAGGCTCATATGGTGGAAAAGTGGACAAATGGGTCATGTGAATAAGGAAATGAGCTAGTGAGCACTTTTTAGGTGTTAACACTCTCCCGTCAGCTGGCATTTCAAGTTGCCATGAAAATTGCTGGGAAGATAATCCATCATACCATTTTGGATGAAGGAGCCTCTACGTCAGTCATGTCGATCGCATGTTGGAGAGCTATTTGATCTCCCAAGTTGAACCGTTCTCCTACCACTTTGAGAGCCTTCGACGAACATGGATTTCAACCTCATGGGCTATTACAAGCTTTACCAGTCGAGTTGGGGGGAAAGACCACAACCCTTAACGTGGAAGTGGTCGCTACCCCGTTAGATTATAACATTCTGGTTGGTCGAAATTGGTTCTACGCCATGACTGCAGTCGCATCATCTGTATTCCGCATAGTACAATTCCCCCATCAAGGCCGAATTGTCACAGTCGACCAACTGGATTTCTGCACACCTGACACCACTACTCACCCAGGAGACAAAATTCCTTCAATTGGAAAATCTTTGCAAAAGTATGAGAGTGTGGGGGTTGGCCTCCTTAAGGATTCATCCCTTATGGGCATCTTTCCTACTTCGTATCCCCCAAACCATGTTGCCACGGTGAACATGATCTCCTCGCAGATTTCATCTACACCTAACTCCACTGATTCATGGCTTGTACCTGATGAAGCCACCACACACATGATTGGAGATACCATGCCTCTATCACCCACTGAACTTATGTATGAGGATATCCAATCAACACCTGAGGACCACTTAGTTGTGGCCTCCATTTCCTGTTCTCTAAAATGGATATCATCCAATCCTCTGCTACAGACTTTTCATTCTGCAAATCCATTATGGAAATCATGAGCGTAGATGATCCTCTGTGGGGAGACCTCCATCATCGTTCATCTTCTTTTCGCATGCCGGATACTGTGGAGAAAAACATTCACACCATTGCGACACCGGATATCTATTATGGATCTCAGTCCACGATACTTACGTGTCAAATGGACTCCAAAGGAAACTTAGCCAACATCGAACCCACCACTTCAATAGACATTTTGGTTACCCCTGGTGTAGTGGAACATATTCAAGTAGACCAGAAGTGTTCCCTTGAAGAATGATGAATATGGTTGTCTAAGGTTGTCATTGATGACAACATTAATGACAAAGGTTATGGCAAGTGTTAAGAAGTGACATGGCAATGACATTAGACAAAGAAGCATATTAACATGCCTTGGCACAAGCAAGAAGTAGGACATAAAATACCATGACTTAAAGTTGCCAAGCAAGGATGGAAGACAATGGACATTGAGGATAATGACATGGCAATATGCCAAGCAAGCATAAGATTGCGGGCATGAAAAGGGAAAGTGGACATAAGGTTGCTGCGGGCATCTTAATGGTCACTGCGGGAATCAGTAATAAGGCATTGCGAGCATCCTTGAAGAGAATTAAAGGTCAGAGAGAAAATGATGTGGCAATAAAAAGAACCAAGATTGATGATGTGGAAACATATACACATCTAGTTGAGGATTGTGGGCTGCTCCAGATTGACATTGCGGGCATTCAAAGGCATATTAAGGGCATATGACATGGCATAAGATGGACATGAAGACCATATTGATGTGGGAAAAAGATCCAAAATATAGTTATATATATATATGATTGTTAAGAATAACATGAAGCCTTAATAAAAATAAAAGATCAATGACAAGTCGGCTCAATGAGAAATTTATGGAATAAAAAAAATATATATTTAATTAAATATGGATAGGTTGGCCTCCCTAAATTCATGGAAAAAAACTTGTATAAATAGAAGTGGAATTCGCTGTTTTGAATGTTGTGTTGAGAAAAATCGGATTGTGGAAGCAAGTGCTGATTTCAGGGGTCTCATGCAATGTGGACAGTTCGGTGAGGAGCAGAGGGATGCAATGTGGACAGCAATATGATGATCAATTTTTAATCTCTGACAGTTTGGGTTTCACTAGGGAAACATCTTGATAATGATGATATGCTGAGATATGAAGATGGATAGTTGATGAAAATGTTGGACAGTTTGATACTTTGTTGACATGATAAAGATCTTGAAGACAAGATGCTAGATGGACCCTGAAGACTATAACAATATGCTGGTAATGTTCAGAGTGATGACAAAATGATTATACTAGGAAGCTGGTGGAGATGTGGTTTATATGATGTTGTTATAATTTTTGATATGATGATGGAGGCATGATGATGGTAGCATGCTGATGATCAGAATGAAAACATAGGTAGATTGCTAAATGATTTGATGATACTGATAGTGATCATGGGAAGAATTGTAATATACTGACAATACAGAGCAAAATGACAAGATGTATCAGATGTGCTGGAGATGATGATCTAGGGCTGCAGGTTGACATGTTAGGGCAGTAAAATGTTGATATGATTTGATGCTGAACATTTTGATGACGGCTAAAGCTTGATGACAGTATGTAGTTTAAGAAGAGACAAGTGCTGCAGTTGATGATATGACATAATTGATGACCTCTGTTGATGATGATGACAGTATGATTGATTGATGTAATTTGCACAAGCAATACAAGCAGGGTCTTGCTATGAATTGTACTTGTATACAAGTAGAGTCTTGTATCTCATTCTTAGTAGAGTCTAAGAAAGACTAGGCTGGGTCTTAGATGATGAGTTGGTGCTCATTGTATCAGTTGGTGCTGAATTGCCTCACGGTTGTAGCCGTTGACTCATATGAAAAACATTACAATTATATCATGTCTCTCTTGTGCTATGTGTTGATGATGATGTGGTTTATTTGATGAATGACTTATGGATTGATAGTTAGTTTATTGATGAATATGATATACAGATATAAGAATTGGTAATTGAAGTTGAAATTGAATAAAGTATAGGCTCATTGATTCACCCCCCCTCTCAGTGAGCACTGTGTCTAACAATTGGTATCAGAGCAGGCCTTCTGCAGAAGCCTAACAAGCTTGAAGGAAGCCAGTAGATACAATATGGAAGGATCAACAAAGATCATCGACAATGAGGTTCCAGTGTTGGATATGAAAGATTATTTGGGTTGGAGAAGAAGCATGAAGGATTTCTTGAAGAAATTCGGGGTATGGGAGATTGTGATAAATCCACCTACTCTTTCCAGCAAGAAGACAAATTCATCTACTCAAAAATTTGCTGAGAAGAACAATTATATTGCATTGAAGTTTCTTTTAGATGGAATCCCAAGCCCTATCAAAGAAAGTGTAAAGGATTACAGCTCGTCTAAGGACATCTGGTTCAAGATGGAAGAAGAAATCCAAAGAAGGAGTCAAGCCAAAGAACAAAAGAAACAACAAGTCTCAAATACTAGTAAAGGTAAGATCTCTTCAATCAGTGATAATTTTGAATACAATGATACAATTTTTTTTCCCACTGAACATGTAAAAGAAATGGAAGAAAAGGTTTCAGATGTTAGTAATGGTGAGGATGTTACTGACTTAAGTTATAGTGGTTGTAACAACCTTGAAAACGTTCTTGAAGAAGCTAAAAAGAATCTTCTAGCAAACCTTCTTAAGGTACAAGATATCAAGCATGATCGGATGCTTAAAAGGAAGGTTGGGAATTTTATTGAAGAATATCATGGGAAGTCAATAGAACTGTTTGGTAAACTTGTTTATCATATGTTAAGACTCCAAGACTCAGCTGATGCTATGAAGACCCAACTAAAAGAAAAAGAGAAGATTGTGGACTTACTCAAGACAAGCTTACAAGGTGATCTAGATGATCAAAATCTTGAGGCTATAAGATTGAAATCTTGTGAAGATCATAACAAGTGTGAAGAGACAAGATGGACTAATCTTGATTTGAAAGTCCAATTGGAAGAAGCTAAAAGAAGAGAAGAAGTATTGAAAAATCGGTTAGATGAAAAGGAGAAGGAAAATCAAAAGCTTGAAATGGAAGTAGTTGGACTCAGGAAGAAAATAGAAAAGTTGGATGCATATGGAAAGTTCAAACGCAGCTCAACTATTTTAGATGAAATTTTAGATTGTCAAAGGTCTCCCTTTGACAAATCTGGCCTTGGGTACAAGAGAGAAGAAGAGAAATATGAAGGTGACTTACTATCTCCCAAGACTTCAGAAGCTGGTCCATCAATGACCAAGGATGCTCCTCATATACCTGCACATGACAACCAAGAAGTTGAAAGCTCAAGAATGCATCAAGAAGACAAGTCCAGTTTTCAAGGAAAGCCGAGAAGAGAAACAACTCCAAGACTGAATCAAAGTCTAAGGTATGAAAGCAAGTTCAATGGCTACTGTTTTTCTTACTCTAATTATGGTTATAAGGATTTGAATTGTAGATCCCATGAAAGAAGAAGGTCTAGAATCCCTAATGACAAAATGAGATGTTGGACATGCAATCATTTTGGACACGTGGCTGCAAATTGTCACACATTAAGATGCTTCAATTGTGATGGTGTTGGCCATAAAGCCAAGGAGTGTGCAAGTCCAAGAAGACAATTCATGAGAAATCTTTCATATACATTAGCAAGAAGATCTAGTGAATCTTGGAAGGGAAATAATGCAAAAAGTGTTGAAGACCAAAGGACTAAAATTCACAGCCAAGAAAATTCACAGGTATGGGTGAAGAAAAACATTTTGATAGATCTAAATGAAGTATATGATAAATGCACAAGTGAAGATGGCTGCCATGTGGAAAGCCAAATTTGAGGCCTTTTAAAGACCTTGATCAGACATTGAGTTCATAATTTTGGATAATGAACTCAAGGAATGATAATGACCACTCCAAGCAAATCAGGTCCAAGGATCGTGGCATGATAGTACAGTGTTAAGGGGATTTAGAGTAATTTTCAGTGATCTCATAAAATCTCTCCAGCTGAAGCAAATGAGGAATAAGAAGAAGAAGCATGTGTGTGATAAGTAACTCTTGAATAAACTCTAAAATCCTGGAGCAGAATTTCATGTCAATATATGATGATGCCTTGTACACAATTGCAAAACCCTATGATGATGTTCTAGATCATTTGGTGATGATAATGACAAATAGAAGCAGCATTTGATGTTGACAAAATTATTTAGGCAGTCATAGCAAGAAGAATTTCGGGCTAAGAAAAGAGACAATGTAGCAAAAAAAAAAAAAAAACTAAATGAAAATTTTAAAGGTTGGAGCAGAAGTATGAAAATTGATACAAGTGTGTTTAGAAGTGGCATAACATCTAATTGATATTTGCTGATGGATAGAATGCTGGACATAATGATGGCAACATAGTCTTCTGGTTAACATGATAAAGACATAGTTGAAGTATGATAAAGACTTCTCATTTCTGGGCAGCAGCATGGGTTGTTTAATATGGATAATTTGAATAAAAAATTGAAGGAATTATGACATTCTTGTGTACTATGTGGACAAATACCTTGGTGATACTGACATACACATAATCCAATGTGTGAGCACATAGTAGCAGCTATGACAGTAAGCTAAGTTTTATGGCAAAAATAGTAGCATTCTTTTTCAAAAATTTGCATCAGTTTATGACATCACGAAGATCAAGGCTTTGTCCAAGCATCCTAAGTATTGAATTTGAAGCTTATTTAAAAGGCCGTAGCAGAAAACATAGTGATACATCTTAGTTTTTGAAGAAGACAGTCCAGATGACAAGTTCAGCAGACCATTTTAGTCCAAATTGAAAAGGAGTCTGTTGATAGGGGAAGTATGGTGATTTTGGTATCCTGGATACATACTTGGTTTGACTAACAACAGTGGTATATTGTTAGGGGGAGCAGAAATATTACTTTAAAGGCTATAGGTATTACAATTTGACTCAAGGTAGGGGGAGCAGAAGCTCCAAAATTCTATTGGTATTGATTGAGGAAGCAAATGTAGTACATACTGAGATGACATTGATGTGTACTTGAGAAGCACATACTTATGCCAGTTGATAATGACATGATGATAATGATGCATGCTCTCATATGTACTAAGAAGCCCTAATGCACAGAAAATTGTGAATTTGTGATGTATGCCATAATAATACATACTACACCTTGATGAACTAAGTGGAGGATGATGAGCCCTTTAATGACCAGAGATGGACCAGCAAGGTTGACCAACAGAATGATGAGCAGAGATTGACCAGTCTTGAGAAAATATTGATGAGCAGACTTACATAAGTAGTAATTGATGTGGACAAGTTGAAGGCTTGAAGTCAAGATTGTGACAAACAGTGTTTTGACACGCTAATGCAATGAAAGGATTGAAGAATTCATGCATGCTTACCTTTTATGAATTTACATAAAATTTTATGGAGTCTGATGAGAGCTACAAGATTGACAAACCGTGACGGGTTTTTGAAGAAGATGAGAAGCTGATGAGCAGAATCTTTATATGAATCTTTGATGATGGCTTAAATTTCTGAGTTGACATCGTTAATAATGGATGTGAGGTTGGTGATGGTATGTGGACATTGTATGACTATGGACAAATTTGTAACATGTATGATAAATATAATCAACAAACAAAGATGCAAGTGAAAGTTTGGAAATACATTCTGTATGATGCATGTTCACAGTCCAGACCTTGATGAAGGTTGAATTAGCTTATCAGATAGTGGGAGTGTTTATTCTTATGAAAATATGAAGATGGAAAATAATGGAGCAAAAAAATCAGCAGTTCAATCATCATATTTGATAGGGGGAGCATTTATCAGAAATTTGAAGATGGCAAGCTCAATTTTTTTTTGGAGAAGACAATCCATGGAAGATCAAACTCGAAGAATGATCTTATGAAAGCATTCAAGATACAATTTTTTTGGGCATTGTGAAGCCATTAATGGCTCATTGACCCTTTGTCATTAATGTCAAAGGGGGAGAGAGAGATCGATTTCCATCAATGAAAAAGGGGGAGATTGATGAATATGGTTGTCTAAGGTTGTCATTGATGACAACATTAATGACAAAGGTTATGGAAAGTGGTAAGAAGTGACATGGCAATGACATTAGACAAAGAAGCATATTAACATGCCTTGGCACAAGCAAGAAGTAGGACATAACAAACCATGACTTAAAGTTTCCAAGCAAGGATGGAAGACAATGGACATATGAGGATAATGACATGGCAATATGCCAAGCAAGCATAAGCTTGCGGGCATGAAAAGGGAAAGTGGACATAAGGTTGCTGTGGGCATCAGTAATAAGGCATTGCGAGCATCCTTGAAGAGAATTAAAGGTCAGAGAAAAAATGATGTGGCATTAAAAAGAACCAAGATTGATGATGTGGAAACATATACACATCTAGTTGAGGATTGCGGGCTGCTCCAGATTGACATTGCGAGCATTCAAAGGAATATTACGAGCATATGGCATGGCATAAGATGGACATGAAGACCATATTGATGTGGGAAAAAGATCCAAAATATAGTTATATATATATGCTTGTTAAGAATAAAATGAAGCCTTAATAAAAATAAAAGATCAATGACAAGTCCGCTCAATGAGAAATTTATGGAATAAAAAATAAATATTTAATTAAATATGGACAGGTCGGCCTCCCTAAATTCATGGACAAAAACTTGTATAAATAGAAGTGGAATTCGCTGTTTTGAATGTTGTGTTGAGAAAATTCAGACTGTGGAAGCAAGTGCTGATTTTAGGGGTCTCATGCAATGTGGACAGTTCGGTGAGGAGCAAAGGGATGCAATGTGGACATCAATATGATGATCAGTTTTTAATCTTTGATAGTTTGGGTTTCACTAGGGAAGCAACGTGATAATGATGATATGCTGAGATATGAAGATGGATAGTTGATGACAATGCTGGACAGTTTGATACTTTGTTGACATGATAAAGATATTGAAGACAAGATGCTAGTTGGACCCTGAAGACTGTAACAATATGCTGGTAATGTTCAGAGTGATGAAAAATGATTATACTGGGCAGCTAGTGGAGATGTGGTTTATATGATTTTGTTATAATTTTTGATATGATGATGGAGGCATGATGCTGGCAGCATGCTGCTGATCAGAATGAAAACATATGTATATTGCTAAACGATTTGATGATATTGATAATGATCATGGGAAGAATTGTAATATGCTAACAATACATAGTAGAATGACAAGATGTATCAGATGTGCTGGAGATGATGATCTAGGGCTGCAAGTTGACATGTTAGGGCAGTAGAATGCTGATATGATTTTATGCTGAAAATTTTGATGACGACTGAAGCTTGATGATAGTACATAGTTTAAGAAGAGACAAGTGCTGTAGTTGATGATATGACAGAATTGATGACCTCTGTTGATGATGATGACAGTATGATTGATTGATGTAATTTGTACAAGCAATTCAAGTAGGGTCTTGCTATGAATTGTACTTGTATACAAGCAGAGTCTTGTATCTCATTCTTAGTAGAGTCTAAGAAAGACTAGGCTGGGTCCTAGATGATGAGTTGGTGCTCATTGTATCAATTGGTGCTGAATTGCCTCATGGTTGTAGCCGTTGACTCATACGAAAAACATTACAATTATATCGTGTCTCTCTTGTGCTATGTGTTGATGATGATGTGTTTTATTTGATGAATGACTTATGGATTGATAGTTAGTTTATTGATGAATATGATATACAGATATAAGAATTGGTAATTGAAGTTGAAATTGAATAAAGTATAGGCTCACTGATTCACCCCCCCCTCTTAGTGACCACTGTGTCTAACAAAGAAGTCATTGCTTGTACGACCTTATTCAAGCGATTTTGAGACGTTTTCGCTTGGAACTACGAGGAGATGCCTGGGATAGATCCCTCCATTGTTTTACATGAGATTAAAACCTATCCCGACATCAAACCTGTTTGCTAAAAGCTGCGACCGGTACACCCTCGGAAGAATGCGGCAATCAAGGCAGAGATTGAGAAACTCTTAAAGGCCGGCTTCATCTATCCTATCCCATTGACAGAATGGGTTTGAAACGTCATCCCTGTTACTAAAAAATAGGGTACCATTCGCGTCTGTGTCGACTCTCGGGATCTCAACAAAGCTTGTCCCAAGGACAACTACCCGACTCCCTTTATTGACCAGATTATCGACAATTGTGTTGGAAGTGCCATTTTTTCATTCATGGATGGCTTTTTCGGATACAACCAAATTGAGATCCACCCCACCGACCAGCACAAGACTACATTCATCTGCCCTTGGGGAACGTTTGCATATTGTAAACTTTCATTTGGTCTTAAGAAAATTGGTGCCACATTCCAGTGGGCCATGTCGTACGCTTTCCACGATGTGAAGGACTTTGTGGAACCTTACTTGGATGACCTCCCTGCCCACTTGAAGCAACGTGAGTTCCACTTAGATCATCTGACGACCGTTTTCCTCAGATGCAGATGATACAATATCTATCTGAATCCTCATAAGTGTATTTTTTGTGTCAAGTCTGGACGCCTCTTAGGGTTCATCATCTCGAAAGATGGGATCCGCATTGATCCCTTGAAGGTGGCAGCTATCGTCACTCTTCCACCTCCAACTAATATTACAGAACTTCAGAGTCTGCAAGGACGTGTGACTTATTTAAGACTTTTTGTCTGTAATTTCTCCCAAAAGACGTAGGGTTATATGAGATTGATGAAAAAATACGTCACGTTCATTTGGGATGATCAAGTTCAACAATCTTTCGAAAGTTTGAAACATGCCATCACGCATGCCCCTGTGATCCAACCGCCGAATTACTATCGAGATTACATTTTATATCTTGCAGCTTCCGACACCACTATTGCCATGGTTTTGGTACAGAAATACCATAACGCCCAAGAACATGTGATATACTATGCCAACAAAGGTCTCATTGACACTAAAACTCGCTATTCACATGTGAGAAGCTCGCTCTCGCGCCAGTCATTGCCGTGCAGAAGTTTCGTCATTACATTTTGCTCCGCACCACCAGTATCATTGTTGATTCGAACCACATGTACCATGTTCTAACTCATCAGGTGCTTGGGGACAAGTATTAATGCTGGATCGTGATACTGCAAGAATTCGATCTTCTTTTCGAATAAGCCAAGTCGAAAAAGTATTTGGTGTTCGCTGAGCTCATCTACTACCTTCCCTATACTGATATAGAATCTGAGCCCAATGACTCGTTTCCAGATGAGTCATTGTTTCTTATCAGTGCGTTTGATCCGTGGTATGGAGATATCACATTGTATCTTCAAACCCAATGCTTCAACCCTGAATTGTCTCGTAACACCATCGTCGAATACGACACCACGCAAAGTACTATCTGATTATTAGTGATACTTTGTACTGTCGTGGCATCAATTCTATCCTTCAACGTTGTTTGAATCATGATGAGGCTGAGCACGTTCTGAATGACTATCATGCTAGGGCATGTGGCGGTCACCTCTCTAGGATGGCTACATCCTAGAAGATTTTGCGCGCAGGATATTATTGGCCATCTATCTTCAAAGATTGCATCGAGGCCGTAAAAAAATGTCCTCCATGTCAACATTTTCATACAAAAAAGCGCACCCATTCCGCCCCATTACACCCGGTTATTACCGTTGGCCCCTTCGCTAAATGGGGCTTCGACTTCATGCATTGTAATCCTACCTCGACCGGGGGGCATAGTTACGTCATTGTAGCTGTGGACTACTTTACAAAGTGGGCCGAGGGAATGCCTACATACATAAATGATGGAAAGATTGCCACACTCTTCATGTTTAATCATGTAATAGTGCGGTTTGGAGTTCCTCAAGTGATAGTTACTGACCATGGTTCACACTTTATGAACCATATGGTTGACGAGTTGAGAGACAGATTGGGTTTTCACCATGAAAACTCAACACCGTACTACCCTCAGTCGAATGGACAGGTCGAGGCCATTAACAAGGTCTTGAAAACTATGGTCCAATAGATGGTGGGTACGCACAAATCCAATTGGCACAACATGCTCTTCTCTGCTCTTTGGGATTATAGAACCTCCATTAAAACTGCCACCGGATTTACTCCTTTCCAACTAGTGTATGGATTGGAGGCGGTCCTTCCCATTGAGTGCGAGATTCCATCTCTCAAGCTCGCTGTCGAACTTCTCCCAAACACTACTGCCGAGGAAGAATGCTTCCTCTACCTAGCTAAGCTTGATGAGACTCGTCGAGAAGCCTCTCTTGCTAACATGGCTCATAAGAAACGCATCAAAGCGCAGTACGACAAGTCGGTAGAACCTTGCACCTACAGCGAGGGAGATTTGGTCCTCACATATGACCAAAAGCATGATAAGCTCGAGGTAGCAAAGTTCGAGTCCATGTGGCATGGACCTTACGTAGTTAAACATGTCTTAGAGAAGGGAGCTTATGAGATTGAAGACTACGACGCGATACCGCAATGGGCTCACCTAAAGAGGTGCTATGCTTGAGTCTTTCACGCATAAGTACTTTTGTATATATTGTACATGGCGTGTGGGTGTGTGTTTTTTTTTGTGTGGTGTGATGCTTTTGATTTCTTACCCGTTTAGGTCTTGTTTAGTTTCTTATACCATGTTTTGTCTGCGTGTGCAGATGGCAACATGCTACGGATTCGTGGATGGTGCCATCCGGCATACCTGTAACCTTGCTTCGGCAACCTGGGTACTCTATTCACCTACCGACGAGCTCATCAGCTCAGGGGGAATGTGTCTAGGTTTCACGACCAACAATGCTGTAGAATATCAAGCAGTCATTGGAACCCTAACTGATGCCATTTCTTTGGGTATGGACCATGTTGTCATCCACCTGGATTCTCAACTAGTTGTCTCTCATCTTAACCGAGTCTACTCCATCCGCGATCCCATTTTACTCTGCCTCTATCGACGCGTCCGTCTCCTAGAAAGGTCCTTCGAGTCCATTCAGTACCTGCACATTCCACGAGACGCGAACACAGTTGTCGATTCTATGGCCAACTTCATCTTAGATTGGTGCATTGCACACACACAAGCATATATCATGAACTGTTAAAAGTAGACATAACATGTAAATAACTCATTTTATATAAGAAAACACATAACAAGACCACACCATTCATCCATTTTAAAACACATAATGTATAAATCGCCAGAATTTCTGTATATATATATATATCATCATAAAAAGTAGTGCTGGTATAAAATCGGAAGCACGATGACTTTCAGTAAATCTCTACAAAATCTGAAGCCTCGTAGCTTTCAGTAAGTACAAAAAATATGAGGCCTCCAAGCTCTTAGTACATACACAGTAACAACAAAAGGCCTAGCGCCTGGCCCGTACAACCCTAGGTGGTCTAATAGCTCTATCCTATTAAGAGTGGAAACAGTCAACTACTCTCGCAACCCTACGAAGCAGCGTGTTGAAGCGCACAGTCACTCCAACCGTGTACACCTGCATGGGCCGCGACACCTCATCTACCGTTGGCTCGGGAATGTCTAATGTCAGCCCACTCAGGTTGGCATAGACTCCATCCATCTCTATAATGGAAGCATGTACAATAGGACCCACGAATGCTCCCTCTCCTCTCTCTCTCCCCGCAATAAGAGAGACTCCCACTGGTCGCATAGGACCCACATCTGCACACACATGTTGTTAACTTGTCAGCAATATAACAAAAAAATATAAAACACAAAAGTTAAAAAGTACAAGGGTTATTTATTCTTACCTATGTCTCCCCATGTTGCTCCCTCAGGCAGTGGCAAGTCAGGATCATCTCTAAAATCCATACCACAATACAGGAAGTCCTCTACCATCAGTAACTGACCTTCCAGCCAACTGAAAAACTCAATTCCATATGAGATGATGCGACCCCCACCATGACAGGACATCACCGCTGTCCATATAGCCATGTGTGGATCTCTAGTATCCCTGTCATCCATTGGTACCTGAGGGCGCAAGAGGGGAACCCGCTCCAAGAGAAATGAGATCACTATCAAATCATAGCCAAACTGTTTGAGCTCTCCCCATCGACACTTGGTCAGCTGAGCTCGCATGTTTGCAAGGAGTCCCTCACACCAGTTGTAGATCTTCGGAGACATACAGTCCTCCGCGTATAACATCTGTGATCTGGTGGCTAAGTGTGGAGCTTCGCTCCCTGCCATTCTCGTAATGGTGAAAAGTATGGTGCGCAATGGACGTTCCTGCACATCTTTTATGGGAATATTCCCACTAGAAGCATGGGTGTTGGGAACACAGTGCTGCAGGATCATGTCACCCACACTTCGATCACTCCCATGTGATCTAGTAAGAAGCACATTGTCCCCTCTTTGGGACAATCTGGTCAGGAAGTAGATGTCCTCAACATCTATGGTAAGCACATGCTCACCGATCATGAAATATTGCTGGGACGCATCCCAACATCAGAGCATATGTGTCAATAGTGGGATTTGGGCCCTCATGCCCTGGATCTCGAAGAACTCGAGGATCCCATAGTTCCTCAGTGCTTCCACACATCATGGATCATTTGCAGCCTGTTCATCATCTAACTCATGCTCTCGTTCATGCCACTCCAAAACCATTCTGGCTGCTAGCGTCCTGCCAAAAGGAGGTCATAAACATTGTTAACACTTGCTTCAACCACCAAAAGCTCTTTTTTTGGGCATGGTTTCTTTGTTGGGATGGACATTTCCGCTGTCGCACCCAGTTATTACTGACAGTGTGACATCATCGTAGTCCATCCTTGCGACCTTTGCGATGACTCATTCTCATCACAATTCCCGAAAGGGTATACTGTGATGAGCCGAGGACGTAGTGGCCCTTCACAAACCAAGCCAAAAACCCAAAAAATGAACAAAAATAAAAAATGTAAACTATTACAATTATGCTGGATGAAGTTTAGGGTTACCTACTCCTGATGGTGGGTGAAATGGCTGCTCGTAGCTCTTGGAGTCGACAAGTGAAGTTTTGGCTCCCAAATGGCACTTCTACTCCCAATTTTGCAAATGAAACAATGGTAACTCTATTTGGCCCATTTTTCTATTTATAGATCAAAATGGAATATTCCTTTTCAAATATTTGATGCCTTTAGGTCATTTGCTATAGTTTGGATCGATTTTTATCATATTTAAACACTTGGTTGACTATTTGACCTAGTTTCCGAGTGTGCAGGAGTCATTAAGTGTCGTTTCACACCATTTTTCATTGGAACGGTCAGCTCAGGTATGAACACCCCTTGTGTGTTTTTGTCATTATTTTCCATTCATTAGTTTGTAATTATTTTATGATGATGAGCTTACTCTTTGTTCTTTCTCGCGCTCTTTAAACCATGAGAATAAGTTACCGAGTTACGATTTATCACTTTTCCAGGCTCGTTAAACTCCTACGGAAAAGGAACCCCCCCGGAGTCTATCTTTAAGCTCTTTTCAGGATCTTGAAATACGAAAAGATTGCCAAGCGAACTTGTCACGTTCACGCTTGTTAAAGAATTTGAATGGTCATCTTCCTGGTGATAGTTTACCCCTTTTTCGTACCAAGGGGCAATACTTACGAAAAAGGTATACTCAATCCAATCATGACTAGAAGAGTCCTCTCCTGCGTTGTTTTACCCTTTTTCGGGCAATGAGGCTAACGTTACGAAAAATGACCATTGGAGTCTTCTATAGTTCTTTTCAGACTCTCTAAAGATGAAATGATGATCGAGTTTACCTTCTATGGACTCGTTAAACTCTCACATTGAAGGGCTCGCCATGGGACAAACCCCTCCTATCCCAGGTTCGGAAAATATTTGGATTGGACTCATTTATGAGATGAGCTATACCGAGCATCTGGTTACCCTCATAAAGCTCGTAAAAAACACATGAGGCACTCATCATTCATGATGGGGAAAAAGGAAAGCTTTTATGTTACACCCCTTATCAGTGGCAGTATCTAGTCATTTCTTGAACATGGCACTCATCTGCATTTGCATACTACACTTGGATCATCAGTTTGTCCTCGAGTTTCACCTATTTCCTGAGTCTTGTTACTCCTTTGAGTCATTCAAAGAACGCTTCCATCATCAGTTGCATTAGGAGTTGGTACCGTAACTCATCAAGCCAATACAGCCAAGGCATGCCATGCCCATGTTCAAGAATACTGTCACTACTCATCATCTGCATTCAGTACACCTTCCATCATGTCGGTCTACTATGAGTCAGTCTTGCGTGTCACTATACCATCCATTCTGCTCTACACATCCTTTGTCGTGTTTCGTGTCGATGATGGGGGATTCATTATGGCCCTCCTTCGATAGATTCATCCTTGTCGACTTCAGCTCATCATCCAAGGATTGAATCTAGAAACCAACCAAGTACCTTGGCCCTGCATGCCTCAATGGCAGGTTACCTCGCTTTCAACATGAGTTTACATCATTGACTCTTGATTGAAAGATTTCATCTCGCGTTCGAATTCAACTCATTTATTCACGCTTGATGATATGTACTAAGATACCTTGGGGATCATTGAAATTAATAGTGATTTCCCTCACAATTGTTAACGGTATACCTCAATGACCGGTAATCAAGTGGTTTCTACCATGTTCGACATCAAGAAATTTGTAATCACATGGATAGATTTGTGTCATTGCGGGTTCAGCTTGAAGACCTTGGGGAGTCATGTTTTACCCAGGTTGTGATGGAGTTTGTATTGAGTCATGTCACACGGATCCACATTTGTATTGGTAGTGGCTGTGTTATCATCTCATCTTGGATCTACGCTTGTGTCTAGTAGCCATGATTGTGTTCAGTCAGTCATTACTACCATGGATCTGCAATGTATTGGTCAGAAGCCATGTTATGTGTCATGTGAGACAACGTACTCGGAGTCAGTTGTACTGCAGCAGTGTCCTTCGTCCGACAAGCCATTGCCATTCTTTCTGTCAAAGCATTTCACCTGCCCAATATTTTAACAACTTCATGCTTTGGGGGGCATTCTGTTACACCTAAAATCCTACCATCATGAGATTTAGTGTATACACCCCTAAAGTTTATTGGCTAAGTCATTAATTTGGAAGGGATACCATTGCACTTATGCTAGGTTTTGAGAGGTCATCCAGGCTACACTCATGCAACCTGCGATGTCGCATCTTGCTCTATTGCAGGGTGCGACGAAGTCAGTTAATGGACAAAAATAGGGCTTTCGAGCTCATTCTCTAAGCTTGCTAACTTGTATCCTTATCCCTGACCTCTTGGGGGAGCTAGCATTCGGTTCCTAACCTCTTGGAAGGATCCCCTATCTCTCTCCTACCATATATCAACCTACCCTATCCATACCCTATCCACTTAGCCCTATATAAGTGAAGCTCTACCCCTCTCCAAAGGGAGGAAGTCTATAGTGTCTACATGTTGGTGAAATCACATTGTAGAGATCTCTAATTCATCCATTGAGAGACTCACACTTCCTTGGAAGGATGGCAATTGGCTTGGATGGAGAAGGGCTACTACGTTAAGCCTTGGTTGTAGTCTATTCTTATCTATGTACTTTCATGATTTACACTAATATAAACGCTTTCCACCAATATTGTTCATGTGTGATGATGTTGTGTAGTTTACCTGCTTAACTGTTTACTTAGATCTCTTATTGTATAGATGCTCTTTACTCGTTTGCATTGTTCTATGTGTCTTGATAGGTCTTGCAGCAGAGATCTGACAACCGCGGGACATGAAGCAGTATCCAGGAGAAAGGATTGTGAAGTTAAGGTAAGGCATCTAGTACTTGATCCTTAAGTAGATCTAGGAAAGTAGTTTGTAGTCTGTATTATTTGGTCTAGACTCACTTTGAGCTAGGGATATCCGGCTCACGTCCGCTCAAGTCCGTCAAACAAGAGAGAAAGAGATTGGAGGTTAAGGATTTAGAGAGAGAGATTGGGGGTTATGGGATTAGTGAGAGAGAGACACGTGGGTTAGGAGTATAGAGGGAGAGACAGGGTGATTTGAGGTTAGGGTATTAAAGAGAGAATGGGGGTGTTAGTTGTTTAGGGAGAGAGGGAGAAATATTGGGGGTTAGGGGCTTAGATAGATAGATAATAGATAGAGAGGGAGAGGGGGGGTTAACATATTAGAGCGAGATATAGAGGGAGATTGGAGGTTAGGGGTTTAGAGAGAGAGAGATTGAAGGTTAGGCGTATACAGTGAGAGAGAGAAGGGAGAGAGATTTGGGTTTAGGGTTTTGGAGGGAGAGAGAGAGAGATTAGGGATATATATATATATATATAGAGAGAGAGAGAGAGAGGGTTACAGGTTTAGTGAAAGAGAGAGATAGAGATTGGGGGTTATGGGTTTAGAGAGAGAGAGAGAGAGAGTTTGGGGGTTAGGGGTTTAGAGAGAGAGAGATGGATATTGGGGGGTAAGGGTTTAGAGAGAGAGATAGGTAGCTAGGGGTTTAGAGAGAGAGAGAGAGGTTGGAGGTTACAGGTTTAGAGAGAGAGAGGGGGGGTTAGGGGTATAGAGGGAGAGAGATAGAGATATTGGAGGTTAGGGGTTTAGAGAGAAAGATATTGGGGGTTAGGGTTAAGATAGATAGATAGAGAGGGAGAGGGGGGGTTAGGGGCTTAAAGAGAGAGAGAGAGAGATTGGATGTTATGGGTTTAGAGAGAGGAAGAGAGGGATTGGAGGTTAGGGGTTTAGAGAGAGAGAGAGAGAGAGAGAGAGAGATTTTGAAGGTAAGGGTATAGAGTGAGAGAGAGAAGAAAGAGAGACATTTGGGGTTCTACTGTTTTAGAGGGAGAGAGAGAGATTTGAGGGTTAGGGTATTAGAGAGAGAGAGATTGGGGGTAGGGGTTTAGAAAGAGATAGAGAGAGGGAGATTGTGGGTTAGGGGTTTAGAGAGAGAGAGAATGGGAGTTACAAGTTTAGATAAAGAGAGAGATATAGGGGTAAGGGTTAGGTGTTTAGATAAAGATAGAGAGGCAAAGAGAGAGATTGTAGGTTAGGGATTTATAGAGAGAGAATGGGAGTTAGGGTTTGAGAGAGAGAGAGAGAGACAGAGAGAAAAATAGAGAGAGAGAGAGATTGGGGGTTAGGGATTTAGAGAGAGGGAGAGAGAGAAAGAGAGATTGAGGGTTAGGGATTTGAGAGAGAGAGAGGGATATAGAGAGATTGGAGGTAAGGGTCTTAGAGAGAGAGAGATTGGGGGTTAGGGGTTTAGAGAGAGGGAGAAATTGGGGGTTAGGGGTTTAAAGAGAGATAGATATTGGCATTAGGGGTTTAAAGAGAGAGAGATATTGGGGTTAGTTGTTTAGAGAGACATAGACATAGAGAAACTGAGGGTTGGGACTTTAGAGAGAGAGAGAAAGAAATTGGGGGTTTAAATAGAGAGAGATATTGGGGTTAGTTGTTTAGAGAGACAAAGCCATAGAGAGATTGAGGGTAGGGACTTTAGAGAGAGAGAGAGAGAGAGTGGGGGGTTAGTGGTTTAGAGAGAGAGAGAAATATAGTTTGGGGGTTAGGGGTTTAGAGAGACATAGATAAATATTGATGGTTATGGGTTTAAAGGAGAGAGATTGGAGGTTAGGGGTTTAGAGAGAGAGATTGGAGGTTGTGGGTTTAGAGAGAGAGATTAATTGAAGGATACACTTTTAGAGAGAGAGAGAGAGAGAGAGAGAGATGAGGGTTAGGGGTACAAAGGAAGAGATAGAGAGATTGGAGGTTAGGGGTTTAGAGCTGAGAGAGAGAGAGATTGGAGGTTAGGGGTTTAGAGAGAGAGAGAGAGAGAGAGAGAGAGAGAGAGAGAGAGAGAGAGAGAGAGAGATTGTGGGTTAGAGAGAGAGAGAAATTGGGGGCTATGGGTTTAGAGAGAGAGAGAGAGAGATTGCAATTAGTTGTTTAGAGAGAGATAGACTTAAAGAGATATAGGGTTAGGAATTTAGAGAGAGAGAGAGAGAGATTGGAGGTTAGGGGTTTAGAGAGAGAGAGATTGCACAATAAGTCTTTAAAGAGAGAGAGATAGATTGGGCAATAGGGGTTTAGAGAGAGAGAGAGAGAGAGAGAGAGAGAGAGAGAGAGAGAGCGAAGATTGGGAATTAGGGGTTTAGATAGATAGATTGAGAGAGAGGGAAAGAGATAGGGGTTTCGAGAGAGAGAAATTGGGATTTAGGGGTTTATAGGTAGAGAGAGATTGGAGCTTATGGGTTTAGAGAGAGAAATATTGGGGGTTATGAGTTTAGGGAGAGAGAGATGGATTGGGGGTTAGGGGTTTAAAGATAGAACAAGATAGGATTTTTGGGGTTTATAGAGAGGGAGAAATTGGAGGTTAGGTTTTAGAGAGAGAGAGGGAGAGAGAGAGAGATAAGTTGGGGGTTTTGGGTTTTGAGGGAGAGAGAGAGAGAGATTGGATGTTATGGGTTTTGAAAGAGTGTGTGTGTGTGAGAGAGAGAGAGAGAGAGAGCGATTATGGGTGAGTGGTCTAGAGAGAGAGATCTTAGGGCTTTGAGATAGAGAGAGAGAGATATATAGACATTAGGGTTTATGGGTTTAGAGATAGATATATAGAGATTTTAGGTTAGGGGTTTAGATAGATAGATACATAGAGAGAGGGATAGAGTGGGGTGGTTAGGGGTTTAGAGAGAGATTGATGGTTTAGAGAGAGATAGAGGTTGGGGTTTAGGGTCTTATAGAGAGAGAGAGAGGTTGGAGGTTACGACCTTAAAGAGAGAGAGAGATTTGAGGTTAGGCATTTGGAGAGAGAGAGTGAGATTGGAGGTTAGGGGTTGTGAGTGAGAGAGAGAGATTGGGGGTTAGGGGTTCGGAGAGAGCGAGAGGGAGAGAGATTGGGGGTTGATGGTTTAGAGAGAGAGAGAGATTGGGGTTAGTGGTTTAGATTGGGATTAGCAGTTTAGAGAGAGAGATTAGAGAGAGATTGGGGTTTAGGGATTAGCTATTTAAAGAGAGAGACATAAATATTAGGATTTTGGATTTTAGAGAGAGAGAGAGAGATTTTAGGTTAGGGTATTAGAGAGAGAGAAAGAGATTGGGAGTCAGGGGTTTAGATACATAGAGAGAGAGATATTCGAGGTTTAGAGAGAGAGAGATTGGAGATTAGGGATTTAGAGAGAGAGAGAGAGAGAGATTGGAGGTTAGGGGATTAGAGAGAGAGGGGGTGGGGGTTAGGGGTCTAGAGAGAGAGAAAGTGGGAGAGAGAAAGAGAATAGGGGTTAGGGGTTTAGAGAGAGAGAGAGAAATAGATTGGTGGTTAGGGGTTTAGAGAGAGAGAGATTGGGGATTAGGTGTTTAGAGAGGGAGATTGGAGGTTAGGGTTTTAGAGAGAGAGAGAGAGAAAGAGAGAAATTGAAAGTTATGGGTTTAGAGAGAGAGCAATTGGAGGTTAGGGATTTCGAGAGAGATAAAGAGAGAAATTAAGATTTATAGGTAGAGAGAGAGAAATAGGGATTTATAGGTAGAGAGAGAGATTGAAGCTTACAGGTTTAGAGGGAGAGAGATATTCAGCGTTATGAGTTTAAAGAGAGAGAGATAGATTGGGGGTTAGGGTTTTTGAGACAGAGCAAGATAGGAGTTTGGGGGTTTATAGAGAGGTAGAGAGTATAGGTTAGGTGTTTAGAGAGAGAATGAGAGAGAGAGAGAGAGATAAATTGGGGGTTTTGGGTTTAGAGGGAGAGAGAGACAGGGAGATTGGAGGTTACAAGTTTTGAAAGAGTTTGTGTGTGTGTGTGTGTGTGTGTGTGAGAGAGAGAGAGAGAGAGAGAGAGAGATTACAGGTTAGGGGTTTAGAGAGAGTGAGATATTAGGGTTTTGAGATAGAGAGAGATAGCGATTATGGTTTATGGGTTTAGAGACAGAGATAGATTTGGGGTTAGGGGTTTAGATAGATGGATAGAGTGGGGTGTTAAGGTTTTATATAGAGAGAGATTGATCGTTTAGAGAGATATAGAGGTTAGGGGTTAGGGTCTTATAGAGAGAGAGAGGTTGGATGCTACGACCTTAAAGGGAGAGAGAGAGAGAGATATTTGAGGTTAGGTGTTTAGAGAGTGAGAGTGAGATTGGAGGTTATGGGTTTAGAGAGAGTTTGAGATATTGGGGGTTAGGGGTTTAGAGAAAGAGCTTGGGGTTAATGGTTTATATATAGAGAGAGATTGGGGTTAGAAATTTACACATACACACATGCATAGATTGGAATTAGCGGTTACACACACACACACACATAGGTTGGAGGTTACAACCTTAGAGAGAGAGAGAGAGAGATTGAGGGTTAGGGGTTTAGAGAGAGAGAGATATTGGGGGTTAATGGTTTATAGAGAGAGATACTGGGGTTAGCATTTTAGACATACACACATGCATAGATTGGGATTAACAGTTTAGAGAGAGAGAGAGAGAGAGAGAGAGAGAGGGAGGGTTAGGGATTTAGAGAGAGAGAGTGTGAGAGAGATACAAAGATGGGGGGTTAAGGGTTTAGAGAGGGAGAGTGAGATCAAAGTTTAGGGTTTTAGAGAGAGAGAGGGAGGGAGATTAGAGGTGAGGGATTTAGAGAGAAAGAGATTGGGTGTAGGAGTTTAGAAAGAGATAGAGAGAGATATTGTGGGTTAGCCATTTATAGACAGAGAGAATGGGGGTTATAGGTTTAGATAGATAAAGAGACAAAGATATGAGGATAAGGGTTAGGTTCTTAGATAAAGAGAGAGGGATAGAGGGAGAGATTGAGGGTTAGGGTTTGGAGAGAGAGAGAGAGAGAGAGAGAGAGAGAGAGAGAGAGATAGGGGTTTAAATAGAGAGATAAATTGGGGTTAGTTGTTTAGAGAGAGAGATACTGACAGTTGGGACTTAAGAGAGAGAGGGGTAATTGAGGGGATTAGGGGTTTAGAGAGAGAGAGAAATAGAGTTTGGGGGTTAGGGGTTTAGAGAGACATAGATAGAGATTGGTGGTTATGGGTTTAGAAGGAGAGAGATTGGAGGTTAGGGGTTTAGAGATAGAGAGATTGGAGGCTATAGGTTTAGAGAGAGAGATATTGGAGGCTATGGTTTTAGAGAGAGAGTGATGGGAGGCTAGAGGTTTAGAGTGTGTGTGTGTGTGTGAGAGAGAGAGAGATAGAGAGAGAGAGAGAGATGAGAGTTAGGGGTATAGAGGGAGAGACAGAGAGATTGGAGGTTAAGGGTTTAGAGAGAGAGAGAGATTGTGGGTTAGAGAGAGAGGGAAATAAGGGATTAGGGGTTTAAAGAGAGAGAGAGAGAGATTGGGGTTAGTTATTTAGAGAGAGAGATAGACATAGAGAGATTGAGATTTAGGAATTTATATAGAAAGAGATGTTGAGATATTGTAACTTCAAAGAATATTATATTTGTACTTCATTATTCCGGAGATGTTTCATTCCTCCATAAAGATCTTATTGTATATCTGGAGATGTTTATTCCTCCGTCGGAATGTGGTAACTTGGGTTATTAGACTTCCCTAATGGGGGTCAGCCCTGTATGTGTTATGTGGGTCAAAGGGTTGTTAGACCACCCTAGTGGGGTCGGCCCAGTCAGTTATAGTGGGGTGTTTAACCCAGTGGTAAAGTTGGGGCCGACCTAGTTAATATAAAGTACAAGTCGGAGATGTGTATAAATAGAGGAGGTGTGTTCCTCATTATACACACACTTCCCTCACTTAGAATGTAGCACACTTGTGGAGGAGAGGTTTGCTATGGTGGAGGAGGAGATCATGTCTTTGGTTTGCATCTTTGTACATTGCTGGTCATCTATATTGAGGAAGATTTGCTGGGTTTTCTACCCCATGAGGGTTTCCCAGGATAAATCTGTGTCTCTTGTGTTTATGTTGTGCTTGTTGTTTCTTCAGTGATCCTGTATATGCTATTATTATGAAATGGAATGTAATGCTGCTATTTTCTGTCTTAGCATATTAAATCTTAACAAGAGAGAGATATTGGAAGTTAGGGGTTTAGATAGAGAGAGATTGTGCAATAGGGGTTTAAAGAGAGAGGGATAGATTGGGCGATAGGGGTTTAGAGAGAGAGAAATACAGAGACTTTGGGAAACATGAGTTTAGATAGATAGATAGATTGAGAGAGAGAGAGAAAGAGAGATTGGGGGTTAGTTGTTTAGATAGATAGATAGATAGATAGATAGGGAGAGGGGGATTAGGATTTTAGTGATAGAGAGAGGGAGATTGGAGTTTAGGGGTTTAGAGAGATGGAGTGAGATGGAATGCTAGGGGTATAGAGTGAGATAAAGAAGAGAGAGAAAGAT
Source organism: Larix kaempferi (assembly GCA_027924585.1). Lineage (NCBI taxonomy): Eukaryota > Viridiplantae > Streptophyta > Pinopsida > Pinales > Pinaceae > Larix > Larix kaempferi. Next base: position 58,215 of record BSBM01001557.1, on the reverse strand, counting down.
TTGGGGTTAGGGTTTTAGAGAGAGATTGGGGGTTTAAGGGTTCAAAATGAGAGAGAGATTGGGGTTTAGGGGTTAGCTGTTTAGAGAGAGAGAGAGAGAGAGAGAGAGAGAGAGAGATTGGAGGTTTAGAGAGAGAGAGAGATCAAATCTTATGGATTTAGAGAGAGAGAGAGGTTAGGGGTTTAGAGAGAGAGATTGGACGTTAGGGTTCGAGAGAGAAAGAGACAGAGATATTGGAGGTTATGGGTTAGAGAGAGAGAGCGATTGGAGGATAGGGGTTTTGAGAGAGAGAAAGAGAGAGAAATTAGTATTTAGGGATTTATAGGTAGAGAGAGAGAAATTGGGATTTAGGGGTTTATAGGTAGAGATAGATGTTGGAGCTTACGGGTTTAGATAGAGAGATTGGGGGTTATGATTTTAGAGAGAGAGATTGGGGGTTATGATTTTGGAGAGAGAGAGAGAGAGAGAGATTGGGGGTTAGGGGTTTATAAACATAGTAAGATAGAATTTTGGAGGTTTATAGAGAGGGAGAGATTGAACGTTAGGGGTTTAGAGAGAGATGGAGAGAGAGAGATATAAATTGGGGGTTTTGGGTTTATAGGGAGAGAGAGAGATATTGGAGATTAAGGATTTTGAAATAGTGTGTGTGTGTGTGTGAGAGAGAGAGAGAGAGAGAGAGAGAGAGAGTGAGAGTGAGAGAGAGAGAGAGATTGTGGGTTAGGGTTTGAGAGAGAGAGAGAGAGAGAGAGAGAGCGGGTTAGGGTTTTAGAGAGAGAGAGAGAGAGGTTTATGGGTTAAGAGAGAGAGAGAGAGAGATATTTGGTGTTAGGGGTTTAGATAGATAGATAGATAGAGAGAGATAGGGGTAGAGTGGGGGGGTTAGGGGTTTAAAGAGAGAGATAGAGAGAGTTGATGGTTTAGAGAGAGATAGAGGTTGGGGTTTAGGGTATTATAGAGAGATAGAGAGAGAGGTTAGAGGTTACAACCTTAGAGAGAGAGAGAGGTTATAGGTTATGGCCTTAGAGAGAGACAGAGGGAGATTTGACGTTAGGTGTTTAGAGAGAGAGTGAGATTGAAGGTTTTGAGAGAGAGAGAGATTGAGGGTTAGGGGTTTAGAGAGAGAGAGGGAGAGAGAGAGATTGAGAGAGAGAGAGAGAGATTGGGGGTTGATGGTTTGTAGAGAGAGAGATTGGGGTTAGCAATTTAGACATATGCATATGCACAGATTGAGATTAGTGGTTTAGAGACACACACACACACACACAGAGGGGGGGTTATGGATTTAGAGAGAGAGAGAGAGAGAGAGAGAGAGAGAGAGAGAGAGAGATTGGGGGGTTAAGGGTTTATAGAGGGAGAGTGAGATTAGAGTTTAGGGGTTTAGAGAGAGAAAGATTGGGGGGTAGGGGTTTAGAAAGAGATATAGACAGATATTGTGAGTTAGTCATTTAAAGAGAGAGAGAATGGGGGTTAGAGGTTAGATAAAGAGAGAGAGAATGGGGGTTAGAGGTTTAGATAAAGAGAGAGAGAGATATGGGGGTAAGTTTTAGGGGCTTAGATAAAGAGAGAGTGATAGAGGGAGAGATTAAGGGTTAGTAATTTAGAGAGAGAAAGCGATTGGGGGTTAGGGGTTTAAAGAGAGAGAGGAAGAGAGTTTGGAGGTTAAGGGTTTAGAGAGAGATAAAGAGAGAGAAACACACACACACACACACACATATGAGGTTTAGGGATATAAAGGGGGGGAGAGAGAATGGAGGTTAGGGGTTTAGAGAGAGAGAGGTGGTGTTAGGTGTTTAGAGAGAGAGAGAGATTGGCATTAGGTTGGTTATATAGATAGATATATAGAAAGGGAGAGAGGGGGTTAGGAAGTTAGAGAGAGAGAGGGAGATTATAGGCTAGGGTTTTAGAGAGAGGAAGATATAGATATTGGAGGCTAGGGGTTTAGAGAGAGAGAGAGAGAGAGCGATTGAAGGTTAGGGGTATAGAGTGAGAGAGAGAAGAGAGATATATTTGGGGTTAGGGTTTTAGAGAGAGAGAGATATTTGAGGTTAGGGTATTAGGGATAGAGAGAGAGAGATTCAGGGTAGGGGTTTAGATAGATATGTAGAGAGAGAGAGAGAGATTAAGGGTTAGGGATTTAGAGACTGGGAGAGAGATATTGGGGGTTATGGATTTAGAGACAAAGAGAGATAGAGATTGGGGGGTTAAGGTTTTAGAGAGGGAGAGTGAGATCAGAGTTTGGGGGTTTATAGACAAGAGAGAGGGAGATTAAAGGTGAAGGATTTAGAGAGAGAGAGATTGGGGTGTAGGGGTTTAGAAAGAGATAGAGAGTGATATTGTGGGTTAGGCATTTAGAGAGAGAGAGAGAGAGAGAGAGAGAGAGAGAGAGAGAGAATGTGGGTTAGAGGTTTAGATAGAGAAAGAGAGATCTGTGGGTAAGTGTTAGGGGCTTAGATAAAGATAGATAGAGATAGAGGGAAATATTAGGGGTTACAACTATAGAGAGAGAGAGAGGGAGATATTAGGGGTTACGACTTTAGAGAGAGAGAGTAAGAGACTTTGGGGGTTAGGGTCTTAGAGAGAGAGAGAGAGAGAGAGAGAGAGAGAGAGAGAGAGAGAGAGATTTGGGTTTTGGGGTTTAGAGAGAGAGGGAGCAAGAGAGTTTGTGGGTTAGGGGTTTAGAGAGAGAGAGATTGGTGGTTAGGGGTTTAGAGAGAGGGAGAGAGAGGTTGTAGATTACGGGTTTAGAGAGAGAGGGGGTGTTAGGGGTATAAAGGGAGAGAGATATAGAGATTGGAGGTTAAGGGTTTAGAGTGAAAGGGGGGGTTAGGGGTTTAGAGAGAGAGAGAGGTTGGGGTTAGGGATTGGATAGATAGATATATAGATAGAGGGATAGGGGGGTTAGGGTTTAGAGAGAGAGGTAGATTGGAGGTTAAGGGTTTAGAGAGTGGGAGAGAGGGATTGGAGGTGAGAGAGAGAGAGAGAGAGAGAGAGAGAGAGAGAGAGAGTTTGAAGGTAGTGGTATAGAGAGAGAGATAAGAGAGAGAGACATTTGGGGTTACGGTTTTGAGAGAGAGAGAGAGATTTGAGGTTAGGGTATTAGAAAGGGAGAGATATATTGGGGGAAGGGATTTAGAATGCGTGTGTGTGTGTGTGTGTGTATGTGTGAGAGAGAGAGAGAGAGAGAGAGAGAGAGAGAGTGAAGGTTATGAGTTTTGAAATATTTTGTGCGTGTGTGTGTGTGTGTGTGTGAGAGAGAGAGAGAGAGAGAGAGAGAGAGAGAGAGAGATTACGGGTTAGGGGTTTAGAGAGAGTGAGATATTAGGGTTTTGAGATAGAGAGAGATAACGATTATGGTTTATGGGTTTAGAGACAGAGAGAGATTTGGGGTTAGGGGTTTAGATAGATGGATAGAGAGAGAGGGATAGGGTGGGGTGTTAGGGGTTTAGATAGAGAGATATAGAGAGAGATTGATGGTTTAGAGAGATATAGAGGTTGGTGGTTAGGGTCTTATAGAGAGAGAGAGGTTGGATGTTACGACCTTAAAGGGAGAGAAAGAGAGAGATATTTGAGGTTAGGCATTTAGAGAGTGGAGTGATATTGGAGGTTATGGGTTTAGATAGAGTTTGAGAGATTGGGGGTGAAGGGTTTAGAGAGAGAGCTTGGGGTTAATGGTTTATATAGAGAGATATTGGGGTTAGCGATTTACACATACACACATGCACATATTGGGATTAGTGATTTACACACACACAGGTTGGAGGTTACAACCTTAGAGAGAGAGAGAGAGAGAGATTTGATTTTAGGCATTTAGAGAGAGAGAGTGAGAGTGAGAGATTAGGGGTTAGTTGTTTAGATATATATATATATATAGGGATGTAAATATATCAGATCTCGAGATCACTACTCCCTCTGGATCAATCTGAGACCTCAAGTAGTATGAATCTCAATGTCAGTACATACTCATAACAACATAGCTCAAACCACTAGATTTGCATCTACCAACTAACATATACATGCAAACAACCACATAGACAACGAATATACCCTGGAACCCTTTCATGAAAAACCAGCTAACTATGGGGTTATCTTCTCTCTCGAGCCCAGAGCATATAGAAGTATAAAAGACAGTACAATACAGAATTACATCAGTTGGTAACTCAATCCTTTTGACCAAGACAAACTCTAATTTACATGCATCCAGCTGATGCATGCACTAACGAAGTATGCCCTAACTTCCAATGTGGATCTAAGTGCTCTGATGGTTCCTCTGATAGATATGCCCTCTCTAGATCTCTCTGCTCTGATCTGCTCACTCTAAAGACTTCCCACTAATGAAATCGTCCCTCTCTGCATGCACAAGTGCACCCTCCCCTCTGGATGTCAAATGATCATACTGCTCCGGATCTCAATAGATCTGAGCTCCGATTGTCCCTAACGTTCCTCAAATATCGAGGCAAGGCTATCTTGAAAGTCACTGACTCCTAATCAGTCAATCCAGCTCACGATGTTGATTAAGTTGTCATTGATGCCAATAGTGCTTGGTCATTGACGCCAACAGTGTATATTCATTAATGCCAACATGTCTTGGTGCCCCTTGAGGAGCCCCTGAGGGTTAAGTAATTGTCAGTGTCTAGGGAGACCTTTTGATCTTGTCCAAGCCCAAGTTTGAAGCCCTTGGAGCCCTTGGGACAATGACAAAAGCCCTAAACACCCTGTAGAGTGTTTAAGTACCCCAAAGATGTTTTGTGGTTCCCCAGTTGTTTCTTTGGTTCCTCAGTACCACAACTTATGCCCCAGCACACTACAAAAGTGTTGAAGAAGTTGCAAGAGTCCAAATGACCCCTTCAGTGGTCATTTGTGTTTATTAAGGTCATGGTACCCCAGGAGAAGGTCTAGCAACCCAACAGGTGATGTCATGATGGATCTTGACCCTTGTAGGTCTCCTGGTGTGGTTGAGGTGGTTGAAGAATCCTATGAAGCCCCTTGCTTGATGAAGAAGCCCTGAAGAAGTCCTTGGACCCACATTTGATGGCTTAATGGTCCTTGTCCCCTTAAAGGTGATGATGTGGTCATTAATGACTTGATGAAGACTTGGAACCCTTGATGAAGATCTTGATGCCCATGTATCCCTTGTTGGGGTCATGGAACCCTTGGAGATGGTCATTATGCATGAGAAGGTCTGGCACCCACATAAATGGCGGCATGATGACCCTTGGACACTATATGATCATTGATGGTGCATTTGGAAATGATTTGGGTCTTGGAATCCATACATATGGTGGTTTGCAAGCCCATGATTGTTGGAGAATTTGATATGATAGAATCCTTGGTCATGATTCCCTCATCACTTGGCGACGGAGTCCTATGTGATGGGCTTGAAGTCCATGGAAAGTATCTTGTTTAAATATTATATGATATCCTTGAAAGAGTCCTTGAAACCCTTGCATGCGGTGCCTTGGGTCTTGAAACATGGTGATGTATGGTCCTATTTGTGGTTATATGGCTATTGGGATGTAGATGGAGGTAGATCCCACGGACGTGCCTTGATATGTTGAAGAAGACTTTGAAACTCTTGTAGTTAGTGGTATGGTCTTTGGCACCCTCATGTGTGGGGTCTTTGACGTCCTGGACACATTGAATAATTTAAGGGTATTAGACCAAGAATTTGCAAATAAAACCATCATAGGGAGATAGTCCTCATCAAGCCATTTCCATTGATATGTGGAGCATATTCTAACTCCTTATGGTTGAAGAGATATGAATTTTTGAAGTTGGTGTACCCCACCCTTTTGGGTGAGCCGACCTAACAAAAAAAAATTTAATTATTTGTAATTTTGAATTGCATGTCGGCCCTATTTGAGGTAATAACTTTCCTCCACGACCTATATAAATAGAATATCAAACATTTCATTTGCTCATCAATTGGAATTTCGCAACTCTTGGAGGAAAGTGCGAAATTTTGTAGAGGAGAAATTTTTGGGCATCTTTACTAAAATTGGCATAACTTTCTCATACGGAATCGGAATTACAAAATTCTTGGCTCATTGGAAAGCTTGTTACGAGGGCTATGTGATGACATGATCTAGATTTTATTTTGGTTTGTTTATTGTTTCTTGACCTTATGATCTTCAAAAAGGTATGGCTCATGCTTCTAGGTTTCTCTTGTAATGGCACATGTCTCTCATGGATAGAGTTCATCTTTGATATTAGTATGTGAGCCTATATATTGGTATATATATTTGAAGTCATTATGGAGGATATGATGATGATGTTGAATACCTTTATGCTATAATATTATACACTTTATGATGATAATGCATGTGATAATGATGTACACTCTATGAAGTTGATACACTCCTATACAATATGATGTACATGCATACCATAGTGTGATGATGCTCTCATATGCATTATGATGTATACTTGATGTTGATGTGCTAAAGAAGTTTACACAGTCGTGTTCTAGATATGCTCAACTTACATATGATATGATCAGTGATGTTTACACAGTGACATGCTCAGTGTATGTTGATGTGCTAAAGAAGTTTACACAGTCATGTTCTAGATATGCTCAGCTTATATATGATATGATCAGTGATGTTTACATAGTGACATGATCAGTGTATGTTGATGTGCTAAAGAAGTTTACACAGTCATGTTCTAGATATGCTCAACTTACATATGATATGATCAATGATGTTTACACAGTGACATGCTCAGTGTATGTTGATGTGCTAGTGATGTTTACACTGCTGTATGCTCAGTAAAGTGTGATGGTACACAAGATTATGTATGCTCAGTGGTGTATTTAGTGATATATAGAAACAATGATACAATGATGACATTGATGAAATGATGAACGGTGGTATTGAGCAGTGAGTACATTGATTCAGGATACATGAGCAGATTCCTTAACTCATATTGGCTGAGTTGTATGAATAGTTGGTTTGACTCAGGTGGACTGAGTCTAGTATACCGTTGGTTAAACTGAGATTTACTAATTCGAATGACGTGAACAGCAGATTAATTGGTACAAACAAATTGATTACTCAGTTGATGAACAGTGTGGCACAGTTGTGATGAGCAGTGGTCAGTTGATGTGGTTGTGCAATATAGTACAGATTGAGCAGTGTGATACAGTTGATGTGCAGTGTGATACAGATTGTGCAGTGTGGTACAGATTGTGCAGTGTGGTACAGGTGTTGGATAGCCGGTCCGTAGGATCAGTGCAGTAGTTAAGTATCTATCTTCATTTCAGGGTGGCAGGACGGGGCAAGGAAATATAGGGAGCTAAGGGTTCCTTCAGGTTGTAGCTTGTAAACCAGGGGGTTGTAGCCTCCTTCCAGTTGTAGCTGGAGAATTGAAGTCTTTGTAACAAAGGGGGTTGTTGCCTCCTTCCAGTTGTTGCTGGTAAACTATTATTATAAAGGCTTCCGTGGTTTTTCCCCCAAGACTTGGGTTTCCACGTAAAAATCTTGTGTACTGTGTTTTTCTATGCTTCCTATGTGATGATGATATGATAATATGTGATGATGAGCTATAATTGTTAATAATGCTGATGATATAATGATAATGTGGTAATACATTAATGAATGATGTATTGAAGAAGCAGTTGATGATTGTTAAAGTTGAAAAAAGTAATAAAAAGCTATACACACTGTTCACCCCCCCTCTCAGTGTGCTCGGTGTGTCCAACAATTGGTATCAGAGCGGGCCTTCACAGAAAGCCTTACCAGCTTGAAGGAGATCCTTCTCACACCATGGGGTTCTCAGTGAATGGAGCACCATTGTTTTGTGGGACAAATTACTTGATCTGGAAAAGAAGAATGCAAGGTTATCTTGAAGCAGAAGGCAGTGGAGTATGGCAGTCAGTGCTTACTGGGTATGATCATCCGAAGAAAGTGAAAACAACAGCTCAGAAGGAAGCAAGGAAAAATAACTCAATGGCTATGGAATCCATTCTTGAAGGCTTATCAGATTCCATAAAAGATAATATTGGAAAGTGCAACACTGCTAAGTAACTATGGCTCAAAATAGAACATCTCTACTCCTCTAAGGAACATGAAGAAGAAGTTATGAAACTCATGACTGCAGATCTGACAGATCTCCAAAAGAAGAAAATAGGAAAGTGCAACTCAATTGAAGAATTGTCACTGAAGTTAGATCAACTCTACTCCATTGAAGAACAGAAAGCAGAAGACAACTCCATAGAAAGGTCAGTACAAGATCCAGGTAAGTATGAAGGTAAGTCTATTGAACACCCTGTTTGTAATGTTTTTGAAGAAATATGTCTAGCGGGTATAGAGGATAAGTGCTATTCAAAATTCATAGATTGTAATACATCAAAATGTGATGAATCTCATTGTTTCTTGATAAATGATGGAAATGAATGTTTAAACAATGATATTACTAATGCTTTGCAAAAGGTTGAGAAACTTTGTGAACAGAACCAGGTATTGCAAGAGCAATTGCACAAATCTGAGAAAAGGAATCAAGAAGATTGTGAGAAGGCCACATAGACTATAGTTGATCTAAACCTCCAAGTTGAAGAAGCTACCAGAATCAAAGAAGCCATATCTAACTCTTTGAAGGATCAACTTGAGAAGTCAGCTGCTGAAAATAAAAGACAATCAGAAGAAATTGACAGGCTCAAAAGAAAACTAGAAGATAAGGAGAAAGAATTGACTCGCAAACTTCAAGACAAAGATAATGAGATCAATACCTTACTTGAAAAATTGCATAAGGAAAGTACCACTAGTCAGAAAGGATATTCAAGTGACAAAAAGGAAATTCAGTTCAGTCATGAGATTGAACAGAAACTAAGAAGAAAACAAGAAGTTGAAATCAAATCCTTGAAGATAGAATTACGAAAGGTATGTCTGACGAATTTTGAATTTGAAAAGGAACTCTCAGAGATCAGAAAAGAAAATCAAGTACTAAAAGGACAACCGCAAAAACCTCATGAGGAAGAACATAACTCAAAAGGACAAATGGAAGACAATATTATTGATCTGAAAAGACAGGTAGAAGAAGTCAAGAAAATAGAAGAAGACCTATCAAGACAACTCCAAGGAAAGATAGAAATTTGTCAAAGGAAAGAATTGAAGATCCTCTCTCTGAAGGAAGATTTGGACAAGACAACTGCTCAGCTAAAAACAAATTCTAAGATCGAAAAGAACATTGAAGAAAGCAAGAGTTTCAGGGAAAAAGAAGAAAATACTAACAGTTATACAGAAGAAAGATCCTTTGCTCAGAGATATCCTATATTATTCAGTGGTCACTGCTACAAATATAACAATTATGGTCACAAAGCCATCCATTGCAGAGCTCATGAAAAAATCACTCCAGAAAAAAATCAAGGTATGTTTTTCGTTCAATGTTATAATTGTTATCATTATGGTAATTTTGCGAAACATTGTAGGATGCAGGGAGAAGTTAAAGTTTGGAGAAGAAAGCAAGTTCAACTGAATTTCATGAACAGTGATCAGCCTACCAAAGTATGGAAAAGAAAGTCAGTAGATTGCACCAATGATCAAAACAGAAATGATGAAAATATTGGGAAAAGTCCAATACCAATTTGAAGACTATCGATCAGTGTTATGAAGTGTAAAAGGAACTATGTACCTGATTATCATGGATTGAGATCAAAGATCACAGTTGATTCCAGCATACAAGCAACAACAGTGCCCAGTGATAGGGGGAGCAATATTGCTAAAGAAAGTTCTCGTTGCCATTGATGCAAAAAGGAAGAGAAGTTGTTGACAGGGGGAGCATTCCCTGAGGAGGAGCTGTATTGTCAAAGGATGTTCCCTTTGCCATTGATGCCAAAGGGGGAGAGAAACTGTGACAAGGAGAGATTGTTCTGAAAAGGATTTTGAGTGTTGTCATCAATTACAAAGGGGGAGATTGTTGATTAAGTTGTCATTGATGCCAACAGTGCTTGGTCATTGATGCCAACAGTGTATATTCATTGATGCCAACATGTCTTGGTGCCCCTTGAGGAGCCCCTGAGGGTTAAGTAATTGTCAGTGTCTAGGGAGACCTTTTGATCTTGTCCAAGCCCAAGTTTGAAGCCCTTGGAGCCCTTGGGAAAATGACAAAATCCCTGAACACCCTGTAGAGTGTTTAAGTACCCCAAAGATGTTTTGTGGTTCCCCAGTTGTTTCTTTGGTTCCTCAGTACCACAACTTATGCCCCAGCACACTACAAAAGTGTTAAAGAAGTTGCAAGAGTCCAAATGACCCCTTCAGTGGTCATTTGTGTTTATTAAGGTCATGGTACCCCAGGAGAAGGTCTAGCAACCCCACAGGTGATGTCATGATGGATCTTGACCCTTGTAGGTCTCCTGGTGTTGTTGAGGTGGTTGAAGAATCCTATGAAGCCCCTTGCTTGATGAAGAAGCCCTGAAGAAGTCCTTGGACCCACATTTGATGGATTAATGGTCCTTGTCCCCTTAAAGGTGATGATGTGGTCATTAATGACTTGATGAATACTTGGAACCCTTGATGAAGATCTTGATGCCCATGTATCCCTTGTTGGGGTCATGGAACCCTTGGAGATGGTCATTATGCATGAGAAGGTCTGGCACCCACATAAATGGCGACATGATGACCCTTGGACACTATATGATCATTGATGGTGCATTTGGAAATGATTTGGGTCTTGGAATCCATACATATGGTGGTTTGCAAGCCCATGATTGTTGGAGCCTTTGATATGATAGAATCCTTGGTCATGATTCCCTCATCACTTGGCGACGGAGTCCTATGTGATGGGCTTGAAGTCCATGGAAAGTATCTTGTTTAAATATTATATGATATCCTTGAAAGAGTCCTTGAAACCCTTGCATGCGGTGCCTTGGGTATTGAACCATGGTGATGTATGGTCCTATTTGTGGTTATATGGCTATTGGGATGTAGATGGAGGTAGATCCCACGGACGTGCCTTGATATGTTGAAGAAGACTTTGAAACTCTTGTAGTTAGTGGTATGGTCTTTGCCACCCTCATGTGTGGGGTCTTTGATGTCCTGGACACATTGAATAATTTAAGGGTATTAGACCAAGAATTTGCAAATAAACCCATCATAGGGAGATAGTCCTCATCAAGCCATTTCCATTGATATGTGGAGCATCTTCTAACTCCTTATGGTTGAAGAGATATGAATTTTTGAAGTTGGTGTACCCCACCCTTTTGGGTGAGCCGACCTAACAAAAGAAAATTTAATTATTTGTAATTTTGAATTGCATGTCGGCCCTGTTTGAGGTAATAAATTTCCTCCACGACCTATATAAATAGAATATCAAACATTTCATTTGCTCATCAATTGGAATTTCGCAACTCTTGGAGAAAAGTGCGAAATTTTGTAGAGGAGAAATTTTTGGGCATCTTTACTAAAATTGGCATAACTTTCTCATACGGAATCGGAATTACAAAATTCTTGGCTCATTGGAAAGCTTGTTACGAGGGCTATGTGATGACATGATCTAGATTTTATTTTGGTTTGTATATTGTTTCTTGACCTTATGATCTTCAAAAAGGTATGGCTCATGCTTCTAGGTTTCTCTTGTAATGGCACATGTCTCTCATGGATAGAGTTCATCTTTGATATTAGTATGTGAGCCTATATATTGGTATATATATTTGAAGTCATTATGGAGGATATGATGATGATGTTGCATACCTTTATGCTATGATATTATACACTTTATGATGATAATGCATGTGATAATGATGTACACTCTATGAAGTTGATACACTCCTATACAATATGATGTACATGCATACCATAGTGTGATGATGCTCTCATATGCATTATGATGTATACTTGATGTTGATGTGCTAAAGAAGTTTACACAGTCATGTTCTAGATATGCTCAACTTACATATGATATGATCAGTGATGTTTACACAGTGACATGCTCAGTGTATGTTGATGTGCTAAAGAAGTTTACACAGTCATGTTCTAGATATGCTCAGCTTATATATGATATGATCAGTGATGTTTACATAGTGACATGTTGGACACACCGAGCACACTGAGAGGGGGGGGTGAACAGTGTGTGTAGCTTTTATTACTTTTTCAACTTTAGCAATCATCAACAACTTATTCAATACATCATTCATTAATGCATTATCACATTATCATTATATCATCAGCATTATTAACAATTACGGCTCATCATATCATCATCACATAGGAAGCATAGAAAAACACAGTACACAAGATTTTTACGTGGAAACCCAAGTCCTGGGGGAAAAACCACGGAAGCCTTTATAATAATAATTTACCAGCAACTACTAGAAGGAGGCAACAACCCCCTTTGTTACAAAGACTTCAATTCTCCAGCTACAACTGGAAGGAGGCTACAACCCCTTGGTTTACAGGCTACAACCTGAAGGAAGCCTTAGCTCCCTCAATTTCCTTGCCCCGTCCTGCCACCCTGATATGAAGATAGAAACTGAACTACTGAACCACAAACTGCACTGATCCTGCGGACCTGCTATCCAACACCTGTACCACACTGCATAATCTAAACCACACTCCACAACCTGTACCACACTGCAAAACCTAAACCACACTGCACAACCTGTACCACACTGCAAAACCACTTTCACTGCTCATCAACTGACCACTGCTCATCAACTGTTCATTGCTCATCAACTGTCCACCGATCATCACAACTGTGCCACATTGTTCATCAACCTGTACACTCAATCTGTCCAATCTAGCTGTACCAATCAATCTCAGCTATACCAATCAATATGTCTGCATAAATCAATCTGTTGTTCACATCATTTGAATCAATCAATCTGAGTTCAACCAACTGTGTACCAGACCACCTGGGTCAAACCAACTGCTCATACAACTCAGCCAATCTGAGTTAGACCAACTGCACATAAGGCAACCTATGCCAAACCTGTACCAAGCTGCTTATGTACCTGTGCCAAATTAATCATATGCCTGTGTCAATATGATCATGTACCTGTCCATAATTGCTCTATGGGAAACCTACTTTCTTACTTGGTCAAGATAGAATTACAACCATAACTTTACTCACCTAATCATACTTAGTTAAATGACATCACAACTATTCTCACAATTTGACAGGCAACATAGTCAAGCAGAACTTGACGGACAACTTCAAACAAGCAATCAACAAACTGTAAGACAATCATGTCTTCAACCAACTTGGTCAATGCTATACCACCTATGGATACTTTCATCAATATACAGTCTCATACAATGTTAACTAAATCAAATACAGTCAATGGTTTCTCAATACTGGAATGCCCATTACTTAAGATCAATATTGACTTACTAAGTCAATGGTGAATAAAACAATTGCCCAAAACCAATCACATCTCAAATCAATCAAGAGAAGTATTATCAAATCAATCAAACAGCCTTTACTTTGTCAAATCATCAACTTGCCAATGTTACTCAGATAACAGTTAAGGCTCATAGTCAACCACTAACAAGTCAATCTTAGGTCAATCCAATTAGTCAATGACAAACCCTTACAACATTGTTTTGTCAACTCAATGAAGGTCATCAATTAAGTCAAAGAGTACTGTCAATATAGTCCTAATATAATACTATTCAAAATGCAATGGAAGAATGCTAATTCAATGATGACTTGTCAAATCAACATCAAGTATACATCATAATGCATAGGAGAGCATCATCACACTATGGTATGCATGTACATCATATTGTATAGGAGTGCATCAACTTCATAGAGTGTACATCATTATCACATGCATTATCATCATAAAGTGTATAATATCATAGCATAAAGGTATGCAACTTCATCATCATATCCTCCATAATGACTTCAAATATATATACCAATATATAGGCTCACATACTAATATCAAAGATGAACTCTATCCATGAGAGACATGTGCCATTACAAGAGAAACCTAGAAGCATGAGCCATACCTTTTTGAAGATCATAAGGTCAAGAAACAATAGAAAAACCAAAATAAACTCTATATCATGTCATCACATAGCCCTCGTAACAAGCTTTCCAACGAGCCAAGAATTTTGTAATTCCGATTCCGTATGAGAAAGTTATGCCAATTTTAGTGAAGATACCCAAAAAAAAATTTCTCCTCCACAAAATTTCGCACTTTTCTCCAAGAGTTGCGAAATTCCAATTGATGAGAAAATGAAATGTTTGATATTCTATTTATATAGGTCGTGGAGGAAAGTTATTACTTCAAACAGGGCCGACATGCAATTCAAAATTACAAATAATTAAATTTTCTTTTGTTAAGTCGGCTCACCCAAAAAGGTGGGGTACACCAACTTCAAAAATTCATATCTCTTCAACCATAAGGAGTTAGAAGATGCTCCACATATCAATGGAAATGGCTTGACGAGGACTATCTCCCTATGATGGGTTTATTTGCAAATTCTTGGTCTAATACCCTTAAATTATTCAATATGTCCAGGACGTCAAAGACCCCACACATGAGGGTGCCAAAGACCATACCACTAACTACAAGAGTTTCAAAGTCTTCTTCAACATATCAAGGCACGTCCGTGGGATCTACCTCCATCTACATCCCAATAGCCATATAACCACAAATATGACCGTACATCACCATGGTTCAAGACCCAAGGCACCACATGCAAGGGTTTCAAGGACTCTTTCAAGGATATCATATAATATTTAAACAAGATACTTTCCATGGACTTCAAGCCCATCACATAGGACTCCGTCGCCAAGTAATGAGGGAATCATGACCAAGGATTCTATCATATAAAAGGCTCCAACAATCATGGGATTACAAACCACCATATGTATGGATTCCAAGACCCAAATCATTTCCAAATGCACCATCAATGATCATATAGTGTCCAAGGGTCATCATGCCGCCATTTATGTGGGTGCCAGACCTTCTCATGCATAATGACCATCTCCAAGGGTTCCATGACCCCAACAAGGGATACACGGGCATCAAGATCTTCGTCAAGGGTTCTAAGTCTTCATTAAGTCATTAATGGCCACATCATCACCTTTAAGGGGACAAGGACCATTAAGCCATCAAATGTGGGTCCAAGGACTTCTTCATCAAGCAAGGGGATTCATAGGCTTCTTCAACCACCTCAACCACACCAGGAGACCTCCAAGGGTCAAGATCCATCATGACATCACCTGTGGGGTTGCTAGACCTTCTCTTGGGGTACCATGACCTCAATAAACACAAATGACCACTGAAAGGGTCATTTGGACTCTTGCAACTTGTTCAACACTTTTGTAGCGTACTGGGGCATAAGTTGTGGTACTGGGGAAACAAAGAAACAATTGGGGAAACGCAAAACCTCTTTGGGGTACTTAAACACTCTACAGGGTGTTCAGGGCTTTTGTCATTGTCCCAAGGGCTCCAAGGGCTTCAAACTTGGGCTTGGACAAGATCAAAAGGTCTCCTTAGACACTGACAATTACTTAACCCTCAGGGGCTCCTCAAGGGGCACCAAGACATGTTGGCATCAATGACTATACACTGTTGGCATCAATGACAACTTAATCAACAATCTCCCCCTTTGTCATTGATGACAACACTCAGGCTCCCCCTGAGAACAGGCTCCCCCTGTTCACAACTTCTCTCCCCCTTTGGCATCAATGGCAAAGGGAACATCCTTTGACAATACAGCTCCCCCTCAGGGCATGCTCCCCCTGTCAACAACTTCTCTTCCTTTTTGCATCAATGGCAACGAGAACTTTCTTTAGCAATACTGCTCCCCCTATCACTGGGCACTGCTGCTGCTTATATGCTGGAACCAACTACTGTAGGATAATCAAGTACATAGCTCCTTTTACACTTCATCACACTGATCGATAGTCTTCAAAATGGTATTGGGTTTTTCCCAATATTTTCATCATTTATGTTTTGATCATTGGTGCAATCTACTGACTTTATTTTCCATACTTTGGTAGGCTGATCACTGTTCATGACATTCGGTTGAACTTGCTTTCTTATCCAAACTTTAGCTTCTCCCTGCATCCTGCAATGTTTTGCAAAATGACCATAATGATAACAATTATAACATTGAATGGAAAACATACCTTGATTTCTTTCTGGAGTGATTTTGTCATGAGCTCTACAATGGATGGCTTTGTGACCATAGTTGTTACACTTGTAGCAGTGACCACTGAACATCATGGGATATCCCTGAGCAAAGGATCTTCTTTGTGATGCAAGTTCTTTGTTTCTATTCTTCCTTGAATCTTGTTGATCATGGGATCTACTGAAAATATCTGTATAACTATTATCCTTTTCTTATTTTTCCCTAGAACTTTCACTTTCTTCAATGTTCTTTTCAATCTTTGAATTTGTCTTCAACTGAGCAACTGTCTTGTTCAGATCTTCCTTTAGAGAGCGGATCTTCAATTCTTGCTTTTGACAAATTTCTATCTTTTCTTGGAGTTGTCTTGTTAGGTCTTCTTCAATTTTCTTGACTTCTTCTATCTGTTCTTTCAGATCAAAGACAATATTGTCTTCCATCTGTCCTTTTATTTCTTGATTTTCTTTTCTGAGTTTTGAGAGTTCCTTTTCAAAGTCAAAATTCGTCAGACATACCTTTCGTAATTCTATCTTCAAGGATTTGATTTCATCTTCTTGTTTTCTTCTTATTTTCTCTTCAATCTCATGACTGAAATGAATTCCCCTTTTGTCACTTGGATCTTCTTTCTGACTGGCGGATCTTTCCTTCTGCATTTTTTCAAGTAAGATACTGATCTCATTATCTTTGTCTTGAAGCTTGCGAGTCAATTCTTTCTCCTTATCTTCTAGCTGTCTTCTGAGCTTGTCGATTTCTTCTGATTGTCTTCTATTTTCAGCAGCAGACTTCTCAAGTTGATCTTTCAGAGAGTTGGATATGGCTTCTTTGATTTTGGTAGCTTCTTCAACTTGGAGATTTAGATCAATTATAGTCTGTGTGGCCTTCTCACATTCTTCTTGATTCCTCTTCTCAGATTTGTCTAATTGCTCTTGCAATACCTTGTTCTGTTCACAAAGTTTCTCAACCTTTTGCATAGCATTAGAAATATCATTATCTAAACATTTATTTCTATAATTTGTCAGGGAACAATGGGATTCATCACATTTTGAAGTATTACAATCTATGAATTTAGAATAGTGCTTATCTTCTATACTTGATAAACATATTTCTTCAAAAACATTACAAGGAGGGTGTTCAAGAGACTTACCTTCAAACTTACCTGGATCTTGTACTGACCTTTCTATGGAGTTGTCTTCTGCTTTCTGTTCTTCAATGGAGTACAGTTGATCTAACTTTAGTGACAATTCTTCAATTGAGTTGCACTTTCCTATTTTCTTCTTTTGGAGATCTGTCAAATCTGCAGTCATGAGTTTCATAACTTCTTCTTCATGTTCCTTAGAGGAGTAGAGATGTTCTATTTTGAGCCATAGTTCCTTAGCAGTGTTGCACTTTCCAATATTCTCTTTTATGGAATCTGATAAGCCTTCAAGAATGGATTCCATAGCCATTGAATTATTTTTCCTTGCTTCCTTCTGAGCTGTTGTTTTCACTTTCTTCGGATGATCGTACCCAGTAAGCACTGACTGCCATACTCCACTGCCTTCTGCTTCAAGATAACCTTGCATTCTTCTTTTCCAGATCAAGTAATTTGTCCCACAAAACAATGGTGCTCCATTCACTGAGAACCCCATGGTGTGTCAAGGATCTACTTCAAGCTGGTAAGGCTTTCTGTGAAGGACCCGCTCTGATACCAATTGTTGGACACACCGAGCACACTGAGAGGGGGGGGTGAACAGTGTGTGTAGCTTTTATTACTTTTTCAACTTTAGCAATCATCAACAACTTATTCAATACATCATTCATTAATGCATTATCACATTATCATTATATCATCAGCATTATTAACAATTACAGCTCATCATATCATCATCACATAGGAAGCATAGAAAAACACAGTACACAAGATTTTTACGTGGAAACCCAAGTCCTGGGGGAAAAACCACGGAAGCCTTTATAATAATAATTTACCAGCAACTACTGGAAGGAGGCAACAACCCCCTTTGTTACAAAGACTTCAATTCTCCAGCTACAACTGGAAGGAGGCTACAACCCCTTGGTTTACAGGCTACAACCTGAAGGAAGCCTTAGCTCCCTCAATTTCCTTGCCCCGTCCTGCCACCCTGATATGAAGATAGAAACTGAACTACTGAACCACAAACTGCACTGATCCTGCGGACCTGCTATCCAACACCTGTACCACACTGCATAATCTAAACCACACTCCACAACCTGTACCACACTGCAAAACCTAAACCACACTGCACAACCTGTACCACACTGCAAAACCACTTTCACTGCTCATCAACTGACCACTGCTCATCAACTGTTCATTGCTCATCAACTGTCCACCGATCATCACAACTGTGCCACATTGTTCATCAACCTGTACACTCAATCTGTCCAATCTAGCTGTACCAATCAATCTCAGCTATACCAATCAATCTGTCTGCATAAATCAATCTGTTGTTCACATCATTTGAATCAATCAATCTGAGTTCAACCAACTGTGTACCAGACCACCTGGGTCAAACCAACTGCTCATACAACTCAGCCAATCTGAGTTAGACCAACTGCACATAAGGCAACCTATGCCAAACCTGTACCAAGCTGCTTATGTACCTGTGCCAAATTAATCATATGCCTGTGTCAATCTGATCATGTACCTGTCCATAATTGCTCTATGGGAAACCTACTTTCTTACTTGGTCAAGATAGAGTTACAACCATAACTTTACTCACCCAATCATACTTAGTTAAATGACATCACAACTATTCTCACAATTTGACAGGCAACATAGTCAAGCAGAACTTGACGGACAACTTCAAACAAGCAATCAACAAACTGTAAGACAATCATGTCTTCAACCAACTTGGTCAATGCTATACCACCTATGGATACTTTCATCAATATACAGTCTCATACAATGTTAACTAAATCAAATACAGTCAATGGTTTCTCAATACTGGAATGCCCATTACTTAAGATCAATATTGACTTACTAAGTCAATGGTGAATAAAACAATTGCCCAAAACCAATCACATCTCAAATCAATCAAGAGAAGTATTATCAAATCAATCAAACAGCCTTTACTTTGTCAAATCATCAACTTGCCAATGTTACTCAGATAACAGTTAAGGCTCATAGTCAACCACTAACAAGTCAATCTTAGGTCAATCCACTTAGTCAATGACAAACCCTTACAACATTGTTTTGTCAACTCAATGAAGGTCATCAATTAAGTCAAAGAGTACTGTCAATATAGTCCTAATATAATACTATTCAAAATGCAATGGAAGAATGCTAATTCAATGATGACTTGTCAAATCAACATCAAGTATACATCATAATGCATAGGAGAGCATCATCACACTATGGTATGCATGTACATCATATTGTATAGGAGTGCATCAACTTCATAGAGTGTACATCATTATCACATGCATTATCATCATAAAGTGTATAATATCATAGCATAAAGGTATGCAACTTCATCATCATATCCTCCATAATGACTTCAAATATATATACCAATATATAGGCTCACATACTAATATCAAAGATGAACTCTATCCATGAGAGACATGTGCCATTACAAGAGAAACCTAGAAGCATGAGCCATACCTTTTTTAAGATCATAAGGTCAAGAAACAATAGAAAAACCAAAATAAACTCTATATCATGTCATCACATAGCCCTCGTAACAAGCTTTCCAACGAGCCAAGAATTTTGTAATTCCGATTCCGTATGAGAAAGTTATGCCAATTTTAGTGAAGATACCCAAAAAAAAATTTCTCCTCCACAAAATTTCGCACTTTTCTCCAAGAGTTGCGAAATTCCAATTGATGAGAAAATGAAATGTTTGATATTCTATTTATATAGGTCGTGGAGGAAAGTTATTACTTCAAACAGGGCCGACATGCAATTCAAAATTACAAATAATTAAATTTTCTTTTGTTAAGTCGGCTCACCCAAAAAGGTGGGGTACACCAACTTCAAAAATTCATATCTCTTCAACCATAAGGAGTTAGAAGATGCTCCACATATCAATGGAAATGGCTTGACGAGGACTATCTCCCTATGATGGGTTTATTTGCAAATTCTTGGTCTAATACCCTTAAATTATTCAATATGTCCAGGACGTCAAAGACCCCACACATGAGGGTGCCAAAGACCATACCACTAACTACAAGAGTTTCAAAGTCTTCTTCAACATATCAAGGCACGTCCGTGGGATCTACCTCCATCTACATCCCAATAGCCATATAACCACAAATATGACCGTACATCACCATGGTTCAAGACCCAAGGCACCACATGCAAGGGTTTCAAGGACTCTTTCAAGGATATCATATAATATTTAAACAAGATACTTTCCATGGACTTCAAGCCCATCACATAGGACTCCGTCGCCAAGTAATGAGGGAATCATGACCAAGGATTCTATCATATCAAAGGCTCCAACAATCATGGGATTACAAACCACCATATGTATGGATTCCAAGACCCAAATCATTTCCAAATGCACCATCAATGATCATATAGTGTCCAAGGGTCATCATGCCGCCATTTATGTGGGTGCCAGACCTTCTCATGCATAATGACCATCTCCAAGGGTTCCATGACCCCAACAAGGGATACACGGGCATCAAGATCTTCGTCAAGGGTTCTAAGTCTTCATTAAGTCATTAATGGCCACATCATCACCTTTAAGGGGACAAGGACCATTAAGCCATCAAATGTGGGTCCAAGGACTTCTTCATCAAGCAAGGGGATTCATAGGCTTCTTCAACCACCTCAACCACACCAGGAGACCTCCAAGGGTCAAGATCCATCATGACATCACCTGTGGGGTTGCTAGACCTTCTCTTGGGGTACCATGACCTCAATAAACACAAATGACCACTGAAAGGGTCATTTGGACTCTTGCAACTTGTTCAACACTTTTGTAGCGTACTGGGGCATAAGTTGTGGTACTGGGGAAACAAAGAAACAATTGGGGAAACGCAAAACCTCTTTGGGGTACTTAAACACTCTACAGGGTGTTCAGGGCTTTTGTCATTGTCCCAAGGGCTCCAAGGGCTTCAAACTTGGGCTTGGACAAGATCAAAAGGTCTCCTTAGACACTGACAATTACTTAACCCTCAGGGGCTCCTCAAGGGGCACCAAGACATGTTGGCATCAATGACTATACACTGTTGGCATCAATGACAACTTAATCAACAATCTCCCCCTTTGTCATTGATGACAACACTCAGGCTCCCCCTGAGAACAGGCTCCCCCTGTTCACAACTTCTCTCCCCCTTTGGCATCAATGGCAAAGGGAACATCCTTTGACAATACAGCTCCCCCTCAGGGCATGCTCCCCCTGTCAACAACTTCTCTTCCTTTTTGCATCAATGGCAACGAGAACTTTCTTTAGCAATACTGCTCCCCCTATCACTGGGCACTGCTGCTGCTTATATGCTGGAACCAACTACTGTAGGATAATCAAGTACATAGCTCCTTTTACACTTCATCACACTGATCGATAGTCTTCAAAATGGTATTGGGTTTTTCCCAATATTTTCATCATTTATGTTTTGATCATTGGTGCAATCTACTGACTTTATTTTCCATACTTTGGTAGGCTGATCACTGTTCATGACATTCGGTTGAACTTGCTTTCTTCTCCAAACTTTAGCTTCTCCCTGCATCCTGCAATGTTTTGCAAAATGACCATAATGATAACAATTATAACATTGAATGGAAAACATACCTTGATTTCTTTCTGGAGTGATTTTGTCATGAGCTCTACAATGGATGGCTTTGTGACCATAGTTGTTACACTTGTAGCAGTGACCACTGAACATCATGGGATATCCCTGAGCAAAGGATCTTCTTTGTGATGCAAGTTCTTTGTTTCTATTCTTCCTTGAATCTTGTTGATCATGGGATCTACTGAAAATATCTGTATAACTATTATCCTTTTCTTCTTTTTCCCTAGAACTTTCACTTTCTTCAATGTTCTTTTCAATCTTTGAATTTGTCTTCAACTGAGCAACTGTCTTGTTCAGATCTTCCTTTAGAGAGCGGATCTTCAATTCTTGCTTTTGACAAATTTCTATCTTTTCTTGGAGTTGTCTTGTTAGGTCTTCTTCAATTTTCTTGACTTCTTCTATCTGTTCTTTCAGATCAAAGACAATATTGTCTTCCATCTGTCCTTTTATTTCTTGATTTTCTTTTCTGAGTTTTGAGAGTTCCTTTTCAAAGTCAAAATTCGTCAGACATACCTTTCGTAATTCTATCTTCAAGGATTTGATTTCATCTTCTTGTTTTCTTCTTATTTTCTCTTCAATCTCATGACTGAAATGAATTCCCCTTTTTTCACTTGGATCTTCTTTCTGACTGGCGGATCTTTCCTTCTGCATTTTTTCAAGTAAGATACTGATCTCATTATCTTTGTCTTGAAGCTTGCGAGTCAATTCTTTCTCCTTATCTTCTAGCTGTCTTCTGAGCTTGTCGATTTCTTCTGATTGTCTTCTATTTTCAGCAGCAGACTTCTCAAGTTGATCTTTCAGAGAGTTGGATATGGCTTCTTTGATTCTGGTAGCTTCTTCAACTTGGAGATTTAGATCAATTATAGTCTGTGTGGCCTTCTCACATTCTTCTTGATTCCTCTTCTCAGATTTGTCTAATTGCTCTTGCAATACCTTGTTCTGTTCACAAAGTTTCTCAACCTTTTGCATAGCATTAGAAATATCATTATCTAAACATTTATTTCTATAATTTGTCAGGGAACAATGGGATTCATCACATTTTGAAGTATTACAATCTATGAATTTAGAATAGTGCTTATCTTCTATACTTGATAAACATATTTCTTCAAAAACATTACAAGGAGGGTGTTCAAGAGACTTACCTTCAAACTTACCTGGATCTTGTACTGACCTTTCTATGGAGTTGTCTTCTGCTTTCTGTTCTTCAATGGAGTACAGTTGATCTAACTTTAGTGACAATTCTTCAATTGAGTTGCACTTTCCTATTTTCTTCTTTTGGAGATCTGTCAAATCTGCAGTCATGAGTTTCATAACTTCTTCTTCATGTTCCTTAGAGGAGTAGAGATGTTCTATTTTGAGCCATAGTTCCTTAGCAGTGTTGCACTTTCCAATATTCTCTTTTATGGAATCTGATAAGCCTTCAAGAATGGATTCCATAGCCATTGAATTATTTTTCCTTGCTTCCTTCTGAGCTGTTGTTTTCACTTTCTTCGGATGATCGTACCCAGTAAGCACTGACTGCCATACTCCACTGCCTTCTGCTTCAAGATAACCTTGCATTCTTCTTTTCCAGATCAAGTAATTTGTCCCACAAAACAATGGTGCTCCATTCACTGAGAACCCCATGGTGTGTCAAGGATCTACTTCAAGCTGGTAAGGCTTTCTGTGAAGGACCCGCTCTGATACCAATTGTTGGACACACCGAGCACACTGAGAGGGGGGGGTGAACAGTGTGTGTAGCTTTTATTACTTTTTCAACTTTAGCAATCATCAACAACTTATTCAATACATCATTCATTAATGCATTATCACATTATCATTATATCATCAGCATTATTAACAATTACAGCTCATCATATCATCATCACATAGGAAGCATAGAAAAACACAGTACACAAGATTTTTACGTGGAAACCCAAGTCCTGGGGGAAAAACCACGGAAGCCTTTATAATAATAATTTACCAGCAACTACTGGAAGGAGGCAACAACCCCCTTTGTTACAAAGACTTCAATTCTCCAGCTACAACTGGAAGGAGGCTACAACCCCTTGGTTTACAGGCTACAACCTGAAGGAAGCCTTAGCTCCCTCAATTTCCTTGCCCCGTCCTGCCACCCTGATATGAAGATAGAAACTGAACTACTGAACCACAAACTGCACTGATCCTGCGGACCTGCTATCCAACACCTGTACCACACTGCATAATCTAAACCACACTCCACAACCTGTACCACACTGCAAAACCTAAACCACACTGCACAACCTGTACCACACTGCAAAACCACTTTCACTGCTCATCAACTGACCACTGCTCATCAACTGTTCATTGCTCATCAACTGTCCACCGATCATCACAACTGTGCCACATTGTTCATCAACCTGTACACTCAATCTGTCCAATCTAGCTGTACCAATCAATCTCAGCTATACCAATCAATCTGTCTGCATAAATCAATCTGTTGTTCACATCATTTGAATCAATCAATCTGAGTTCAACCAACTGTGTACCAGACCACCTGGGTCAAACCAACTGCTCATACAACTCAGCCAATCTGAGTTAGACCAACTGCACATAAGGCAACCTATGCCAAACCTGTACCAAGCTGCTTATGTACCTGTGCCAAATTAATCATATGCCTGTGTCAATCTGATCATGTACCTGTCCATAATTGCTCTATGGGAAACCTACTTTCTTACTTGGTCAAGATAGAGTTACAACCATAACTTTACTCACCCAATCATACTTAGTTAAATGACATCACAACTATTCTCACAATTTGACAGGCAACATAGTCAAGCAGAACTTGACGGACAACTTCAAACAAGCAATCAACAAACTGTAAGACAATCATGTCTTCAACCAACTTGGTCAATGCTATACCACCTATGGATACTTTCATCAATATACAGTCTCATACAATGTTAACTAAATCAAATACAGTCAATGGTTTCTCAATACTGGAATGCCCATTACTTAAGATCAATATTGACTTACTAAGTCAATGGTGAATAAAACAATTGCCCAAAACCAATCACATCTCAAATCAATCAAGAGAAGTATTATCAAATCAATCAAACAGCCTTTACTTTGTCAAATCATCAACTTGCCAATGTTACTCAGATAACAGTTAAGGCTCATAGTCAACCACTAACAAGTCAATCTTAGGTCAATCCACTTAGTCAATGACAAACCCTTACAACATTGTTTTGTCAACTCAATGAAGGTCATCAATTAAGTCAAAGAGTACTGTCAATATAGTCCTAATATAATACTATTCAAAATGCAATGGAAGAATGCTAATTCAATGATGACTTGTCAAATCAACATCAAGTATACATCATAATGCATAGGAGAGCATCATCACACTATGGTATGCATGTACATCATATTGTATAGGAGTGCATCAACTTCATAGAGTGTACATCATTATCACATGCATTATCATCATAAAGTGTATAATATCATAGCATAAAGGTATGCAACTTCATCATCATATCCTCCATAATGACTTCAAATATATATACCAATATATAGGCTCACATACTAATATCAAAGATGAACTCTATCCATGAGAGACATGTGCCATTACAAGAGAAACCTAGAAGCATGAGCCATACCTTTTTGAAGATCATAAGGTCAAGAAACAATAGAAAAACCAAAATAAACTCTATATCATGTCATCACATAGCCCTCGTAACAAGCTTTCCAACGAGCCAAGAATTTTGTAATTCCGATTCCGTATGAGAAAGTTATGCCAATTTTAGTGAAGATACCCAAAAAAAAATTTCTCCTCCACAAAATTTCGCACTTTTCTCCAAGAGTTGCGAAATTCCAATTGATGAGAAAATGAAATGTTTGATATTCTATTTATATAGGTCGTGGAGGAAAGTTATTACTTCAAACAGGGCCGACATGCAATTCAAAATTACAAATAATTAAATTTTCTTTTGTTAAGTCGGCTCACCCAAAAAGGTGGGTTACACCAACTTCAAAAATTCATATCTCTTCAACCATAAGGAGTTAGAAGATGCTCCACATATCAATGGAAATGGCTTGACGAGGACTATCTCCCTATGATGGGTTTATTTGCAAATTCTTGGTCTAATACCCTTAAATTATTCAATATGTCCAGGACGTCAAAGACCCCACACATGAGGGTGCCAAAGACCATACCACTAACTACAAGAGTTTCAAAGTCTTCTTCAACATATCAAGGCACGTCCGTGGGATCTACCTCCATCTACATCCCAATAGCCATATAACCACAAATATGACCGTACATCACCATGGTTCAAGACCCAAGGCACCACATGCAAGGGTTTCAAGGACTCTTTCAAGGATATCATATAATATTTAAACAAGATACTTTCCATGGACTTCAAGCCCATCACATAGGACTCCGTCGCCAAGTAATGAGGGAATCATGACCAAGGATTCTATCATATAAAAGGCTCCAACAATCATGGGATTACAAACCACCATATGTATGGATTCCAAGACCCAAATCATTTCCAAATGCACCATCAATGATCATATAGTGTCCAAGGGTCATCATGCCGCCATTTATGTGGGTGCCAGACCTTCTCATGCATAATGACCATCTCCAAGGGTTCCATGACCCCAACAAGGGATACACGGGCATCAAGATCTTCGTCAAGGGTTCTAAGTCTTCATTAAGTCATTAATGGCCACATCATCACCTTTAAGGGGACAAGGACCATTAAGCCATCAAATGTGGGTCCAAGGACTTCTTCATCAAGCAAGGGGATTCATAGGCTTCTTCAACCACCTCAACCACACCAGGAGACCTCCAAGGGTCAAGATCCATCATGACATCACCTGTGGGGTTGCTAGACCTTCTCTTGGGGTACCATGACCTCAATAAACACAAATGACCACTGAAAGGGTCATTTGGACTCTTGCAACTTGTTCAACACTTTTGTAGCGTACTGGGGCATAAGTTGTGGTACTGGGGAAACAAAGAAACAATTGGGGAAACGCAAAACCTCTTTGGGGTACTTAAACACTCTACAGGGTGTTCAGGGCTTTTGTCATTGTCCCAAGGGCTCCAAGGGCTTCAAACTTGGGCTTGGACAAGATCAAAAGGTCTCCTTAGACACTGACAATTACTTAACCCTCAGGGGCTCCTCAAGGGGCACCAAGACATGTTGGCATCAATGACTATACACTGTTGGCATCAATGACAACTTAATCAACAATCTCCCCCTTTGTCATTGATGACAACACTCAGGCTCCCCCTGAGAACAGGCTCCCCCTGTTCACAACTTCTCTCCCCCTTTGGCATCAATGGCAAAGGGAACATCCTTTGACAATACAGCTCCCCCTCAGGGCATGCTCCCCCTGTCAACAACTTCTCTTCCTTTTTGCATCAATGGCAACGAGAACTTTCTTTAGCAATACTGCTCCCCCTATCACTGGGCACTGCTGCTGCTTATATGCTGGAACCAACTACTGTAGGATAATCAAGTACATAGCTCCTTTTACACTTCATCACACTGATCGATAGTCTTCAAAATGGTATTGGGTTTTTCCCAATATTTTCATCATTTATGTTTTGATCATTGGTGCAATCTACTGACTTTATTTTCCATACTTTGGTAGGCTGATCACTGTTCATGACATTCGGTTGAACTTGCTTTCTTCTCCAAACTTTAGCTTCTCCCTGCATCCTGCAATGTTTTGCAAAATGACCATAATGATAACAATTATAACATTGAATGGAAAACATACCTTGATTTCTTTCTGGAGTGATTTTGTCATGAGCTCTACAATGGATGGCTTTGTGACCATAGTTGTTACACTTGTAGCAGTGACCACTGAACATCATGGGATATCCCTGAGCAAAGGATCTTCTTTGTGATGCAAGTTCTTTGTTTCTATTCTTCCTTGAATCTTGTTGATCATGGGATCTACTGAAAATATCTGTATAACTATTATCCTTTTCTTCTTTTTCCCTAGAACTTTCACTTTCTTCAATGTTCTTTTCAATCTTTGAATTTGTCTTCAACTGAGCAACTGTCTTGTTCAGATCTTCCTTTAGAGAGCGGATCTTCAATTCTTGCTTTTGACAAATTTCTATCTTTTCTTGGAGTTGTCTTGTTAGGTCTTCTTCAATTTTCTTGACTTCTTCTATCTGTTCTTTCAGATCAAAGACAATATTGTCTTCCATCTGTCCTTTTATTTCTTGATTTTCTTTTCTGAGTTTTGAGAGTTCCTTTTCAAAGTCAAAATTCGTCAGACATACCTTTCGTAATTCTATCTTCAAGGATTTGATTTCATCTTCTTGTTTTCTTCTTATTTTCTCTTCAATCTCATGACTGAAATGAATTCCCCTTTTGTCACTTGGATCTTCTTTCTGACTGGCGGATCTTTCCTTCTGCATTTTTTCAAGTAAGATACTGATCTCATTATCTTTGTCTTGAAGCTTGCGAGTCAATTCTTTCTCCTTATCTTCTAGCTGTCTTCTGAGCTTGTCGATTTCTTCTGATTGTCTTCTATTTTCAGCAGCAGACTTCTCAAGTTGATCTTTCAGAGAGTTGGATATGGCTTCTTTGATTCTGGTAGCTTCTTCAACTTGGAGATTTAGATCAATTATAGTCTGTGTGGCCTTCTCACATTCTTCTTGATTCCTCTTCTCAGATTTGTCTAATTGCTCTTGCAATACCTTGTTCTGTTCACAAAGTTTCTCAACCTTTTGCATAGCATTAGAAATATCATTATCTAAACATTTATTTCTATAATTTGTCAGGGAACAATGGGATTCATCACATTTTGAAGTATTACAATCTATGAATTTAGAATAGTGCTTATCTTCTATACTTGATAAACATATTTCTTCAAAAACATTACAAGGAGGGTGTTCAAGAGACTTACCTTCAAACTTACCTGGATCTTGTACTGACCTTTCTATGGAGTTGTCTTCTGCTTTCTGTTCTTCAATGGAGTACAGTTGATCTAACTTTAGTGACAATTCTTCAATTGAGTTGCACTTTCCTATTTTCTTCTTTTGGAGATCTGTCAAATCTGCAGTCATGAGTTTCATAACTTCTTCTTCATGTTCCTTAGAGGAGTAGAGATGTTCTATTTTGAGCCATAGTTCCTTAGCAGTGTTGCACTTTCCAATATTCTCTTTTATGGAATCTGATAAGCCTTCAAGAATGGATTCCATAGCCATTGAATTATTTTTCCTTGCTTCCTTCTGAGCTGTTGTTTTCACTTTCTTCGGATGATCGTACCCAGTAAGCACTGACTGCCATACTCCACTGCCTTCTGCTTCAAGATAACCTTGCATTCTTCTTTTCCAGATCAAGTAATTTGTCCCACAAAACAATGGTGCTCCATTCACTGAGAACCCCATGGTGTGTCAAGGATCTACTTCAAGCTGGTAAGGCTTTCTGTGAAGGACCCGCTCTGATACCAATTGTTGGACACACCGAGCACACTGAGAGGGGGGGGTGAACAGTGTGTGTAGCTTTTATTACTTTTTCAACTTTAGCAATCATCAACAACTTATTCAATACATCATTCATTAATGCATTATCACATTATCATTATATCATCAGCATTATTAACAATTACAGCTCATCATATCATCATCACATAGGAAGCATAGAAAAACACAGTACACAAGATTTTTACGTGGAAACCCAAGTCCTGGGGGAAAAACCACGGAAGCCTTTATAATAATAATTTACCAGCAACTACTGGAAGGAGGCAACAACCCCCTTTGTTACAAAGACTTCAATTCTCCAGCTACAACTGGAAGGAGGCTACAACCCCTTGGTTTACAGGCTACAACCTGAAGGAAGCCTTAGCTCCCTCAATTTCCTTGCCCCGTCCTGCCACCCTGATATGAAGATAGAAACTGAACTACTGAACCACAAACTGCACTGATCCTGCGGACCTGCTATCCAACACCTGTACCACACTGCATAATCTAAACCACACTCCACAACCTGTACCACACTGCAAAACCTAAACCACACTGCACAACCTGTACCACACTGCAAAACCACTTTCACTGCTCATCAACTGACCACTGCTCATCAACTGTTCATTTCTCATCAACTGTCCACCGATCATCACAACTGTGCCACATTGTTCATCAACCTGTACACTCAATCTGTCCAATCTAGCTGTACCAATCAATCTCAGCTATACCAATCAATCTGTCTGCATAAATCAATCTGTTGTTCACATCATTTGAATCAATCAATCTGAGTTCAACCAACTGTGTACCAGACCACCTGGGTCAAACCAACTGCTCATACAACTCAGCCAATCTGAGTTAGACCAACTGCACATAAGGCAACCTATGCCAAACCTGTACCAAGCTGCTTATGTACCTGTGCCAAATTAATCATATGCCTGTGTCAATCTGATCATGTACCTGTCCATAATTGCTCTATGGGAAACCTACTTTCTTACTTGGTCAAGATAGAGTTACAACCATAACTTTACTCACCCAATCATACTTAGTTAAATGACATCACAACTATTCTCACAATTTGACAGGCAACATAGTCAAGCAGAACTTGACGGACAACTTCAAACAAGCAATCAACAAACTGTAAGACAATCATGTCTTCAACCAACTTGGTCAATGCTATACCACCTATGGATACTTTCATCAATATACAGTCTCATACAATGTTAACTAAATCAAATACAGTCAATGGTTTCTCAATACTGGAATGCCCATTACTTAAGATCAATATTGACTTACTAAGTCAATGGTGAATAAAACAATTGCCCAAAACCAATCACATCTCAAATCAATCAAGAGAAGTATTATCAAATCAATCAAACAGCCTTTACTTTGTCAAATCATCAACTTGCCAATGTTACTCAGATAACAGTTAAGGCTCATAGTCAACCACTAACAAGTCAATCTTAGGTCAATCCACTTAGTCAATGACAAACCCTTACAACATTGTTTTGTCAACTCAATGAAGGTCATCAATTAAGTCAAAGAGTACTGTCAATATAGTCCTAATATAATACTATTCAAAATGCAATGGAAGAATGCTAATTCAATGATGACTTGTCAAATCAACATCAAGTATACATCATAATGCATAGGAGAGCATCATCACACTATGGTATGCATGTACATCATATTGTATAGGAGTGCATCAACTTCATAGAGTGTACATCATTATCACATGCATTATCATCATAAAGTGTATAATATCATAGCATAAAGGTATGCAACTTCATCATCATATCCTCCATAATGACTTCAAATATATATACCAATATATAGGCTCACATACTAATATCAAAGATGAACTCTATCCATGAGAGACATGTGCCATTACAAGAGAAACCTAGAAGCATGAGCCATACCTTTTTGAATATCATAAGGTCAAGAAACAATAGAAAAACCAAAATAAACTCTATATCATGTCATCACATAGCCCTCGTAACAAGCTTTCCAACGAGCCAAGAATTTTGTAATTCCGATTCCGTATGAGAAAGTTATGCCAATTTTAGTGAAGATACCCAAAAAAAAATTTCTCCTCCACAAAATTTCGCACTTTTCTCCAAGAGTTGCGAAATTCCAATTGATGAGAAAATGAAATGTTTGATATTCTATTTATATAGGTCGTGGAGGAAAGTTATTACTTCAAACAGGGCCGACATGCAATTCAAAATTACAAATAATTAAATTTTCTTTTGTTAAGTCGGCTCACCCAAAAAGGTGGGGTACACCAACTTCAAAAATTCATATCTCTTCAACCATAAGGAGTTAGAAGATGCTCCACATATCAATGGAAATGGCTTGACGAGGACTATCTCCCTATGATGGGTTTATTTGCAAATTCTTGGTCTAATACCCTTAAATTATTCAATATGTCCAGGACGTCAAAGACCCCACACATGAGGGTGCCAAAGACCATACCACTAACTACAAGAGTTTCAAAGTCTTCTTCAACATATCAAGGCACGTCCGTGGGATCTACCTCCATCTACATCCCAATAGCCATATAACCACAAATATGACCGTACATCACCATGGTTCAAGACCCAAGGCACCACATGCAAGGGTTTCAAGGACTCTTTCAAGGATATCATATAATATTTAAACAAGATACTTTCCATGGACTTCAAGCCCATCACATAGGACTCCGTCGCCAAGTAATGAGGGAATCATGACCAAGGATTCTATCATATAAAAGGCTCCAACAATCATGGGATTACAAACCACCATATGTATGGATTCCAAGACCCAAATCATTTCCAAATGCACCATCAATGATCATATAGTGTCCAAGGGTCATCATGCCGCCATTTATGTGGGTGCCAGACCTTCTCATGCATAATGACCATCTCCAAGGGTTCCATGACCCCAACAAGGGATACACGGGCATCAAGATCTTCGTCAAGGGTTCTAAGTCTTCATTAAGTCATTAATGGCCACATCATCACCTTTAAGGGGACAAGGACCATTAAGCCATCAAATGTGGGTCCAAGGACTTCTTCATCAAGCAAGGGGATTCATAGGCTTCTTCAACCACCTCAACCACACCAGGAGACCTCCAAGGGTCAAGATCCATCATGACATCACCTGTGGGGTTGCTAGACCTTCTCTTGGGGTACCATGACCTCAATAAACACAAATGACCACTGAAAGGGTCATTTGGACTCTTGCAACTTGTTCAACACTTTTGTAGCGTACTGGGGCATAAGTTGTGGTACTGGGGAAACAAAGAAACAATTGGGGAAACGCAAAACCTCTTTGGGGTACTTAAACACTCTACAGGGTGTTCAGGGCTTTTGTCATTGTCCCAAGGGCTCCAAGGGCTTCAAACTTGGGCTTGGACAAGATCAAAAGGTCTCCTTAGACACTGACAATTACTTAACCCTCAGGGGCTCCTCAAGGGGCACCAAGACATGTTGGCATCAATGACTATACACTGTTGGCATCAATGACAACTTAATCAACATGACATGCTCAGTGTATGTTGATGTGCTAAAGAAGTTTACACAGTCATGTTCTAGATATGCTCAACTTACATATGATATGATCAATGATGTTTACACAGTGACATGCTCAATGTATGTTGATGTGCTAGTGATGTTTACACTGTTGTATGCTCAGTAAAGTGTGATGGTACACAAGATTATGTATGCTCAGTAAAGTGTGATGGTACACACGATTATGTATGCTCAGTGGTGTATGTAGTGATATATAGAAACAATGATACAATGATGACATTGATGAAATGATGAATGGTGGTATTGAGCAGTGAGTACATTGATTCAGGATACATGAGCAGATTCCTTAACTCATATTGGCTGAGTTGTATGAATAGTTGGTTTGACTCAGGTGGACTGAGTCTAGTATACCGTTGGTTAAACTGAGATTTACTAATTCGAATGACGTGAACAGCAGATTAATTGGTACAAACAAATTGATTACTCAGTTGATGAACAGTGTGGCACAGTTGTGATGAGCAGTGGTCAGTTGATGTGGTTGTGCAATATAGTACAGATTGAGCAGTGTGATACAGTTGATGTGCAGTAGTCAGCAGTGGTCAGCAGTGACAGTGGTTGTGCAGTGTGATACAGATTATGCAGTGTGGTACAGATTGTGCAGTGTGGTACAGGTGTTGGATAACCGGTCCGTAGGATCAGTGCAATAGTTAAGTATCTATCTTCATTTCAGGGTGGCAGGACGGGGCAAGGAAATATAGGGAGCTAAGGGTTCCTTCAGGTTGTAGCTTGTAAACCAGGGGGTTGTAGCCTCCTTCCAGTTGTAGCTAGAGAATTGAAGTCTTTGTAACAAAGGGGGTTGTTGCCTCCTTCCAGTTGTTGCTGGTAAATTATTATTATAAAGGCTTCCATGGTTTTTCCCCTAGGACTTGGGTTTCCACGTAAAAATCTTGTGTACTGTGTTTTTCTATGCTTCCTATGTGATGATGATATGATGATATGTGATGATGAGCTATAATTGTTAATAATGCTGATGATATAATGATAATGTGGTAATACATTAATGAATGATGTATTGAAGAAGCAGTTGATGATTGTTAAAGTTGAAAAAGTAATAAAAAGCTATACACACTGTTCACCCCCCCTCTCAGTGTGCTCAGTGTGTCCAACAAACGAGCTCCTCTGCCCTCAGGAAAAATGTCCTCCTCTAAGAGAATTCGGCCTCCTCCAATATCCACAGTAATCTCACTATTGAGCTCTCTCATCTCACAAGAATGGGAATCTAGCCTCTCTGGAACTAAAGGTCACTGATCTAGCTCAAATTTGACCTTCCTAGATCATGCAGCAACTCCTCTCTATCCTAGAAAGTCGCCCCACATGGACAGATTCGTCCTCCTCACTCTGACAGTATCTCTCTCCGATGATACAAGTGAGTAACCTTATCTAGAGACCCCCTACCTCTATACATAATCTCATCGATGAATTAGGTTTTCCAAAACCCTAATTCCCGGTGCATGCAAAAAGTAACTTTTGCACGCATGCATGCAAAAGGTCACTTTTGCATGCAGTCACTGAATGCTGGCAGGTCATGCAATACTCATGCATGCAAAGGTCAATCTCCCCTGAAGCTCCGCATGCAGACCCTGCTGGACTCATGCCACTGAGTAGAGTGCATCTCACTCTCTATTCCATCCTAATGCCTATGCAGCTAATGTAACTCCATGTAAGGCATCTAAACCATGGAGTACATCCTGAAGTTATCATAATCTAACACTCCCTCTTAACGAGGGAAGTCCTACCATGGATACCTAGATCCGACAAGTCCCCAACTGCTAACACTAATCTAACTGATCTTCCTGTCACTACTTCACTCTGTACTGAACCACCTTGATCAATCTCCATCTGTGTGGGATCAGAAGAAGCCGCTTTGTCAACTACTGCTGACTATGTCACTGCACTCTGACTCAGACTCTCTCTGAGTCTCTGCTATTGTAACCAACTCTGAAGACCTCTTTCAAGTGGATCTACTGCTCTGTAGATCATCTGATTATGACCCTGATTTGACTCATATCTGTAAGTCAACTCCCTCTGTCTCTGCACTGACTGAAATGACTAAAATGGCTAAGCTCTCTCTTGAGCCAAGTCCATCTCAACCATGTCATACCATCTCACTCTCTGACTGGTGCCTGTATGAGCAGCATGCTCATCCATCTGATATGAGCCCAAGAGCTCAACCTCTTGAGACTCATCACTGTCAAGAGCAACTCACTCATCCATCGGAACTCCATGATCACTGCCCTGATCCTCATCATGGTGAGCATCTCGCTCACCCATATGCTGAACAGGCTCACTCCTCCTGGCCTCATATCTGCTGTGAGCATCCCGCTTATCATCCTCCTCTGCATCTGAAGAGGATGCACTTAGCCATCCTGATGTGCCTAAAGTAGGTTTTCCATGAACCAAGTAATCACTATCAATCCTGTGACCAAATAAGATTGGGTCTACTCCTCTAAGATAGGTGAAGAACTGACCCCTGTGAAACACTATAGGGTATCCTGCAGCTGCCACTGCTACCACTAAGAGAACACTCCCTCTCAGTCTTGGAACAAAGAACACTCCTGAAATCTCCAGGAGCTCCCCACGATCAAGTAGAAATCTCACTTTGGCCACTCCAACAACTAAATGGTCAATCCCCTGACCATCCTGAGTCAAATGTACTACCGTATGCTCTAGGATCTAGAATGCATCTCGTACTCCTGTCATATGACTGCTGAGAGTAATGTCTACTCTCCATCTCTGATCAGCCTGAACCTCTAGTGGGATACTATCATGTCCTGACTGAACTATGTCCAGTGAGAACTCCTTCTCAAACCGAGAAGAGAACTCATCAACCTCCTCTGCTGCTGCCACCTGCTCATCCTTCGCCTGCTTTCCCTTCTTCTTATGCGGACACTATCCCGCATAATGTCCATACTCATTGCAGGAGAAACATTTTATCTTACTCAGATCCTTCTTCTATCTGCCTCTATGCCTCCTACTTGCTGCGAGAGCCACATCCTCTTCCTTAGGAATGGAAGAAGCTGAACTCTGAATGTACCCTCTCCGGGTCTCCTCCTATGTGAAATCATCCCATAGTCAATCCCACTTGGGAAGGTTCTCCTGACCTATGATAGATTGAAAAAACACTGCCCATCTCACAGACACTCCATTCAAGGCCTGTCGAACCAGCTCACTATCCTCTACCTTCTCACCGACTGCTCGCAACTCATCTCTCACTTGAGAGATCTTGGTGAGACAGGTGACCATGCTCTCATCCTTCCACATCTTGATGCTTCTTATCTTCTCTCTGAGAATCATCATCCTATTTTCATTGGAGCTTTGGTACAGATTAGTCAATGCATCCCACATCTCAAACACATTGTCTTTGGTAGAGACATGTGGGATGAGGTGATCCTTGATCGCATCAAGAAGGATCCTCTGAGCCTTCACATTATTTTTGTCATACATTGCTTTGGCAGTGGAATCTGACAGAACAGTAACAGGATTTGGTGTCGTGCTATTCACAACATCCCATAGCTCACTCTCTTTCAGCAAGAGAGTAATACGTGCCCTCCATGAATTGTAGTTGGAGGCACCATTCAATCGGTACTTCACTCTCAAACCAGTAGCCATACTCACCCAACTGAAGAAACTGTAACCCACAGTGAACAAGAGTCTCCCCTGATCACAGATCTGGCAGTTCTGACCACAAACCAACCGAACTGATAGATCTGACCTCTACACCCACAAATCTGAACGGGAATGTTCATATCTAGTAGATCTGGCCTCTATCTCCACAAATCTACTAGATCTATCCCAGATCTAGTCACCACCACTGCATATCTATGTGTGACTGCTCACCCTAATCCTCAACAGGGCTCTGATACCATGTAAATATATTAGATCTAGATATCAATACTCCCTCTGGATCACTCTGAGACCTTAAGTAGTATGAATCTCAATGTCAGTACATACTCATAACAAGATAGACTCAAACCACTAGATTTGCATCTACCAACTAACATATAAATGCAATCAACCACATAGACAATAGATATACCTTGGAACCCTTTCGGGAAAAACCAGCTAACTATGGGGCTATCTTCTCTCTCGAGCCCATAACATATAGAAGTATAAAAGACAGTACAATACAGAATTACCTCAGCTTGTAAATCAATCCCTCTGACCAGGAAAAACTCTAATTTGCATGCATCTAGCTGATGCATGCAATAACAAAGTATGCCCTAACTGCCAATCTGGATATGAGTGCTCTGACAGTGCCTCTGATAGATCTTTCCTCTCTAGATCTCTCTGCTATAATTTGCTCGCTCTGAAGACTTCCCACTGATGAAATCGACCCTCTCTACATGCACAAGTGTGCCCTCCCCTCTGGATGTTAAATAATCATATTGCTCTGGATCTCAATAGATCTGAGCTCCAATCGTCCCTAACCTTCCTCAAATATCGAGGCAAGGCTATCCTGGAAGTCACAGACTCCTAATCGGTCAATCCAGCTCACAACGAGCTCCTCTGCCCTCAAGAAAAATTTCCTCCTCCAAGAGAGCTCGAACTCCTCCAATCTCCATAGTAATCTCACTGTTGAGCTTTCTCAGCTCACAGGAACGAGTATCTAGCCTCTCTGGAACTGAAGGTCACTGATCTAGCTCAGATATGACCTTCTTAGCTCCTGCAACAACTCCTCTCTATCTCAGAAAGTCACCCCACATGGACAGATTCATCCTCCTCACTCTGGTAGTATCTCTCTCCGATGATACAACTGAGTAATTCCATCTGGGGACCCCCTACCTCTATAAATAATCTCACCGATGAAATAAGTTTTCCAAAACCCTAATTCTCGGTGCATGCAAAATGTCACTTTTGCATGCAATCACTGAATGATAGCAAGTCATGCAATACTCATGCATGCAAAGGTCAATCTCCCCTGAAGCTCCGCATGCAGCCCCTGCTGGACTCATGCCACTGAGTAGAGTGCATCTCACTCTCTACTCCATCCTGATGCCTATGCAGCTAATGTACCTCCATGTAAGGCATCTGAAACATGGAGGACATCCCAAAGTTATCATAATCTAACACTCCCTCTTAACGAGGGAAGTCCTACCATGGATACCTGGATCCAACAAGTCCCCTACTGCTGAACTGATCTAGCTGATCTTCCTGTCACTGTTGCACTCTGAATTGAACCACCCCGATCAATCTCCATCTGTGTGGCTTCAGAAAAATTCCCTCTGTCAACTATTGCTGAATATGTCACTGCACTCTGACTCAGAATCCCTCTGAGTCTTTGCTACTGTAACCAACTTTGAATACCTCTGTCAAGTGGATCCACTGCTCTGTAGATCATCTTCCTATGACCCCGAGTTGACTCATATTTGTAAGTCAACTCCCTCTGTCTCTGCACTGATTGAACTGGATGAGCTCTCTCCTGAGCCAAGTCCATCTCAACCATGTCATACCAGCTCACTCTCTGACTTGTTCCTGTATGAGAAGCATGCTCATCCATCTGATATGAGCCCAATGGCTCAACTTATTGAGACTCATCACTGTCAAGAGCATCTCGCTCATCCATTGGCACTACACAATCACTGCCCTGATCCTCATCATGGTGAGCATCTCGCTCACCCATTCGCTGAATAGGCTCACTCGTCCTGGCCTCATCTTTGCTGTGAGCATCCCACTCATCATCCTCCTTTGCATCTGAAGAGGATGCACTCAGCCATCCTGATGTGCCTGAAGTAGGCTGTCCATGAACCAAGTAATCACCATCAATCCTGTGACCAAATAAGATTGGGTCTACTCCTTTAGGATAGGTGAAGAACTGATCCCTGTGAAACACTACAGGGTATCCTACAGCTGCAAATGCTTCCACTAAGAGAACACTACCTCTGAGTCCTGGAACAAAGAACACTCCTAAAACCTCCAAGAGCTCCCCACGGTCAAGTAGAAATCTCACTTTTCCCACTCCACCAACTAAATGGTCAATCCCCTGACCATCCCGAGTCAATTGTACTGCCATATGCTCTAGGATCAGGAATGCATCTCGTAATCCTGTCATATGACTGCTAAGAGTAATGTCCACTCTCCATCTTTGATCAGCCTGAACCTCTGGTGGGCTACTATCATGTCCTAACTGAACTGTGGCCAGTGAGAACTCATTCTCAAACCGAGAAGAGAACTCATCAACCTCCTTTGCTAGTTCCATCTACTCATACTTCGCCTGCTTCCCCTTTTTCTTATGAGGACACTGTCCCGCATAATGTCCATACTCATTGCAGGTGAAACATTTGATCTTGCTCAGATCCTTCTTTTGTCTGCCTCTCTGCCTCCCACCTGCTGCGAGAGCCACATCTTCCTCAGGAATTGCAGAAGCTGAACTCTGAATGTACCCACTCCAGGTCTCCTCCTGTGTGAAATCATCCCACAGTCGATCCCACTTGGGAAGGTTCTCCCGACCTATGATAGACTGAACAAACACTACCCATGTCACAGACACGCCATTCAAGGCCTATCGAACCATCTCACTGTCCTCTACCTTCTCACCGACTGCTCGCAACTCATCTCTCACTTGAGAGATCTTGGTGAGATAGGTGACCATGCTCTCATCCTTCCCCATCTTGATGATTCTTAGCTTCTCTCTGAGCACCATCTTCCTGTTTTCATTAGAGCTTTGGTACAGACTAGTTAACGCATCCCACATCTTAAACACATTGTATTTGGTAGATACATGTGGGATGAGGTGATCCTTGATCGCATCAAGAAGGATCCTATGAGCCTTCACATTCATTTTGTCATACACTGCTTTGGCAGTGGCATCTGACGGAACAGTAACGGGATTTGCTGTCGTGCTGTTCACAACATCCCATAGCTCACTCTCGTTCAACAAGAGAGTAATACATGCCCTCCATGCACTGTAGTTGGAGGTACCATCCAACCGGTCCTCCACTCTCAAACTAGTAGCCATACTCACCCAACTTAAGATAGATTTTGGGGGTTAGGGGTTTTAGGGTTATGTGTTTATAAGAGAGATATAAAGATTGAGGGTTATGTGTTTATAAGGATAATATTAAAGGTTAGGGGTTTAGAGAAAGAGAGAGAGATTGGAGGCAACGTATTTAGAGAGAGAGAGAGAGAGAGAAATTGGGGGTTAGGGTTTTAAAGAGAGAGAAATATTGGGGTTGGTTTTTAGAGAGAGAGAGATAGAGAGATTGAGGGTTAGGACTTTAGAGGGAGAGAGAGATTGGAGGTTAAGGGATTAGAGAGAGAAAGAGAGATTGTACAATAGGGGTTTAAAGAGAGAGAGGGAGAGAGATTGGGCAATAGGGGTTTATAGAGAGAGAGAGAGATATTGGGGGTTATGGGTTTAGATAGATATATAGAGAGGGAGGGGAGAGATAGGATTTTAGAGAGAGAGAGAGGAAGATTGGATTTTAGGGGTTTAGAGAGAGGGAGAGATATGGAAGGTTAGAGAGAGAGAGAGAGAGATTTGGGGTTAGGGTTTTAGAGAGAGATATTGGTGGTTTAGAGAGAGGGAAAGAGATTCGTTGTTTAGAGAGAGAGGGAGAGAGAGATTGGGAGTTTAGGGGTTTAGAATGTGAGAGATATTGGGGTTTAGGGGTTAGTGGTTTAGAGAGAGAGAGAGAGAGACATAAATCTTGGGGTTTAGGTGTTTGTAGAGAGACATAGAGAGAGAGATTTGAAATGAGGGTATTAGAGAGAGAGAGAGATTGGAGGTTTAAAGAGAGAGATAGATCATAGGTTAGGGATTTAGAGAGAGAGATCAAAGGTTAGGGTTTTAGAGAGAGAGATTAGAGGTTAGGGTTTTAGAGAGAGAGAGAGGGTGGAGGTTAGGGGTTTATAAAGAGAGAGAGGGAGAGGGAGAGGGAGAGAGAAAGAGATTAGGGGTTAGTGGTTTAGAGAGAGAGAGAGATTGAGGGTTAGGGTTTAGTGAAAGAGATAGATTGGGGGTTACGTGTTTAGAGAGAGAGATTGGAGGTTATGGGTTTAGGTAGAGAGAGAGATATTGGGGGTTAGGCATTGAGAGAGAGAGTGGGAGGGAGAGAGAGAGAGAGAAATTGGGATTTAGGGGTTTATAGATAGAGAGAGATAAATTGAGATTTAGGGGTTCAAAGGTAGAGAGAGATTGGAGGTTACAGGTTTAGAGAAAGAGAGAGATTGGGGGTCATGGGTTTAGAAAGAGAGAGAGATATTGAGGGTTAGGGGCTTCGATACAGAGAAAGATTGGAGGTTGGGATTTTAGAGAGAGGTAGAGATAATAGGTTAGCGATTTAGAGAGAGAGAGGGAGAGAGACAGAGAGAGAGAGAGAGATAAATTGGGGGTTAGGTTTATAGAGGGAGAGAGAGATAGAGAGATTGGAGGTTAGGGGTTTTGAGAGAGAGAGAGGTTGGAGTTTAGCGAGAGATAGAGGTTGGGGGTTAGGGCCTTATAGAGAGAGAGAGGTTGGGGGTTAGGGGATTAGAGAGAGAGAGAGAGAGAGAGAGAGAGAGAGAGAGATATTTGATGTTATGGGTATAGAGAGAGAGTGATATTGAAGGTTAGGTGTTAAGAGAGAGAGAGATTGGGGGTAAGGGGTTTAGAGAGAGTCATATATTATGGGTTAATGGTTTATAGAGAGAGAGATTGGGGTTAGTGGTTTAGACACACACACATGCAAATATTGGGATTAGTGGTTTAGACACACACACACACACAGATTGGGGGTTAGGGATTGAGAGAGAGAGAAAGAGAGTTTGGGGTTAGGGGTTTAGAGAGAGAGAGAGAGAGAGAGAGAGAGAGAGAGAGAGAGATAGTGGTTATGGGTTTAGAGAGAGACATAAATTGGAGATAAGGGGTTTAGAGAGAGAGATATATTGGAGGTTACAAGTTTATTGAGAGAGAGAGAGAGAGATGAGGGTTAGGGGTATAGAGGGAGAGGGAGAGAGAGAGAGAGAGATATTGGAGGTTATGGGTTTAGAGAAAGAGAGGGGGGGTTTAGGGATTTAGAGAGAGAGAGAGGGGGGCGAGAGAGAGATTGGGGGTTATGGGTTTAGATAGATAGACGGGGAGAGGGGGAGTTAGGGGATTAGAGAGAGAGAGAGAGAGAGAGAGAGAGAGAGAGATTGGAGGTTTGGGGTTTAGAGAAAGGAAGAGAGAGAGAATGGAGGTTAGGGGTTTAGAGAGAGAGATATAATTGGGGTTAGGGTTTTAAAGAGAGAAAGAGAAAGAGGAGAGAAGAGAAAGAGAGAGAGATTTGAGGTTAGGGTATTAGAGAGAGAGAGATTGTGGGTAGGTGTTTAGACAAAGAGAGAGTGATAGAGAGAGATAAGGGGTTAAGGATTTAGAGAGAGAGATAGATATTGGGGGTTAGGGGTTTAGAGAGAGAGAGAAAGAGAGTTTGGGGGTTAGGGGTTTAGATAGAGACAAATAGATATTGTGGATTATGTGTTTAGAGAGAGATTAGAGGATAGGGGTTTAGATATATCTATCTATCTATATATATATATATAGAGAGAGAGAGAGAGAGAGGTTGGAGGTTATGTCCTTAAAGGGAGAGAGAGGGATATTTGAGGTTAGAGGTTTAGAGAGAGAGAGTGAGATTGGAGGTTAGGATTTGAGAGAGAGAGAGAGAGATTAAGGGTTAGTGGTTTAGAGAGAGAGAGATATTGGGGGTTAATGGTTTATAGAGAGAGATATTAGCATTAGCAGTTTAGACATACACACATGCACATATTGGGATTAGCGGTTTAGACACACACACACACACATATTGGGGGTTAGGGGTTTAGAGAGAGAGAGAGAGAGATGGGGGGATTAGGGGTTTAGAGAGGGAGAGTGAGATCAGAGTTTAGGGGTTTAGATAGATAGAGAGAGGGAGATTAGAGGTGAGTGATTTATAGAGATAGAGATTAGGGAGTAGGGGTTTAGAAATAGATAGAGAGAGATATTTTGGGTTATCCATTTACAAAGAGAGAGAATGGGGGTTAGAGGTTTAGATAGAGAGAGAATTTGGGGTTTAGGGGTTTAAAGAGAGAGAGATATTGGGGTTAGTTGTTTAGAGAGAGATAGAGACATAGAGATACTAAGGGTTGGGACTTTAGAGAGAGGGAGAATTGAGGGGGTTAGGAGTTTAGAGAGAGAGAGAGAAATAGAGTTTGGGGGTTAGGGGTTTAGAGAGACATAGATAGATATTGGTGGTTATGGGTTTAGCAGGAGAGAGATTGGAGGTTAGGGGTTTAGAGAGAGAGAGAGTTTGGAGGCTACGGGTTTAGAGAGAGAGAGTGATTGGAGGATACAACTTTAGAGAGAGAGAGAGAGAGAGCGATGAGGGTTAGGGGTATAGAGGGAGAGATAAAGAGATTTGAGTTTATAGGTTGAGAGAGAGAGAGAGAGAGAGAGAGAGAGAGAAATTGGGGGTTAGGGGTTTAAAGAGAAAGATATATATTGGGGTTTAAAGAGAGTGATATATATTGGGGTTTAAAGAGAGTGATATATATTAGGTTAAGGTATTTTGAGAGAGAGAGAGAGAGAGAGAATGGGGCTAGTTGTTTAAAGAAAGAGATAGACATAGAGATATTGAGGGTTAGGACTTGAGAGAGAGAGAGAGAGAGAGAGAGATTGGAGGTTATGGGTTAGAGAGAGAGGCAATTGAAGATTAGGGGTTTCAAGAGAGAGAAAGAGAGAGAAATTGGGATTTAGGGGTTGATAGGTAGAGAGAAATTATGATTTAGGGGTTTATAAGTAGAGAGAGAGGTTGGAGAGTACGAGTTTACATAGAAATATTGGGGGTTATGAGTTTAGAGAGAGAGAGAGAGATTGGGGGTTATGAGTTTAGAGAGAGAGAGAGAGATTGGGGGTTAGGGGTTTAGAGACAGAGCAAGATAGGAGTTTGGGGGTTTATAGAGAGGGAGAGATTGGACGTTAGGGGTTTAGAGAGAGAAAGGGAGAGATATATATTTAAATTCGGGGTTTTGGCTTTAGAGGGAGAGAGAGATAGAGAGATTGGAGGTTAGGGGTTTTAAGAGAGAGAGAGAGAGATTAGGGTTTATGGGTTTAGAGACAAAGAGAGAAATTTGGGGTTAGGGGTTTAGATAGATAGATAGATAGAGAGGGATAGAGTTGGGGGGTTGTGGGTTTATAGTGAGAGAGATAGAGAGAGAGATTGATGGTTTAGAG
The DNA here is from genome assembly GCA_027924585.1 of Larix kaempferi. NCBI lineage: Eukaryota > Viridiplantae > Streptophyta > Pinopsida > Pinales > Pinaceae > Larix > Larix kaempferi. Next base: position 14,199 of record BSBM01001557.1, on the reverse strand, counting down.
AGAGATAGAGGTTGGGGTTTATGGTATTATAGAGAGAGAGAGGTTAGAGGTTACAACCTTAAAGAGAGAGAGAGAGGGATATTTGAGGTTAGGAGTTTAGAGAGAGAGAGAGAGAGATTGGAGGTTAGGGGTTGTGTGTGTGTGTGAGAGAGAGAGAGAGAGAGAGAGAGAGAGAGAGAGATTAGGGGTTTAGAGAGAGCGAGAGAGAGAGAGAGAGAGAGAGATTGGGGGTTGATGGTTTATAAAAGTTAGTGGTTTAGACATACATAAATGCATAGACTAGGATAGTGGTTTAGACACACACACACACACAAACAGAGAGAGAGAGAGAGAGAGAGAGAGAGTTTATGGTTAGTGGTTTAGAGAGAGAGAGATAGAGATTGGGGGTCATGGGTTTAGAGAGAGACATATATTGGAGGTTAAAAATTTAGAGAGAGAGAGAGACGGGTGTTTGGGGTGGGTAGAGAGAGAGAGAGAGAGATTGGAGGTTAGGGGTTTAGAGAGAGGGGGGATAGGTATTGAGAGAGAGAGATTGGGGGTTAGGGGCTTAAATAGATAGATAGATAGACAAGTAGAGGGGGCATTAGGGGATTAGAGAGAGAGAGAGAGGGAGGTTGGAGGTTAGGGGTTTAGAGAAAGGAAGAGAGAGATATTGGTGGTTAGGGGTTTAGAGAGAGAGAGAGAGAGAGAGAGAGAGATTCAAGGTTAGGGGTATAGAGTGAGAGATAGATATTTGGGGTTAGGGTTTTAGAGAGAGAGAGAGAGAGAGAGAGGTTGGGGTAGGGGTTTAGATAGATGGAGAGAAAGAGATTAGGGGTTAGAGAGAGAGAGAGAGATATTAGGGGTTTAAAGAGAGAGATTGAGGGTTAGGGATCTAGAGAGAGAGAGAGAGGGGGGATTATGGTTTTAGAGAGAGAAATATTGGGGGTAAGGGTTAGGAATTTAGAGAGAGAGAGAGGGAGAGAGAGAGGGAGAGAGAGAGAGAGAGAGAGATAGAGATTTGGATTTAGAGTTTTAAAGAGAGAGATACATAGATATTGAAGGTTAGGGGTTTAGAGAGAGAGAGAGAGAGAGAGATTGGGGGTTGGAGAGAGAGAGAGGTGTTTAGAGAGAGAGAGTGGAGGTTAGGGGTTTAGAGAGAGATATAGATAGATAGAGAGAAAGTGAAATTGGGGGTTAGGGTTTTAGAGAGAGAGAGAGAGAGAGAGAGAGATAAATTGGGGGTTGGGGGTTTAAATAAAGAGGGATATTTGGATTATTTGTTTAGAGAGAGAGAGAGACAAACATATTGTGATTATTTGTTTAGAGAGAGAAAGAGATATTGGAGGGGGTTAGGGGTTTAGAGAGAGAGAGAGAGAGATAAAGTTTGGGTGTTAGGGTTTTGAGAGAGAGATATAGAGATTGGGGGTTATGTGTTTAGAAGGATAAGTTTGGAGGTTAGGGGTTTAGAGAAAGAGAGATTGGAGGTTGTGTGCTTAGATATATAGATAGATAGATAGAGAGAGAGTTGAGGGTTAGGGGTATATATATATATATATAGAGAGAGAGAGAGAGAGAGATTGTGGGTTAGAGAGAGAGATAAATTGGGGGTTAGGGTTTTAAAGAGAGAGAGAAATGTTGGGGTTGGTTTTGTAGAGAGAGAGAGACATAGAGATATTGGAGGTTGTGTGCTTAGATATATAGATAGATAGAGAGAGAGAGAGTTGAGGGTTAGGGGTATATATATATATATATATATAGAGAGAGAGAGAGAGAGATTGTGGGTTAGAGAGAGAGATAAATTGGGGGTTAGGGTTTTAAAGAGAGAGAGAAATGTTGGGGTTGGTTTTGTAGAGAGAGAGAGACATAGAGATATTGAGGTCTAGGAATTTAGAGAGAGAGAGATTGTAGGCTAGGGTGTTAGAGAGAGAAAGAGTGATTGTGCAATAGGGGTTTAAAGAGAGAGAGAGCGATTGGGAAATAGGTGTTTAGAGAGAGAGAGAGATTGGGAAATAGGGGTTTAGAGAGAGAGAGAGAGACTTATAAATAGGGGTTTAGAAAGAGAGAGAGATTGGGGGTTAGGGGTTTAGATAGATATATAGAGAGGGAGAGGGGGGTTAGGGATTTTTGAGAGAGAGAGAGAGACAAAGAGAGAGGGGAGAGAGAGAGATAGAGATTGGAGTTTAGGGGTTTAGAGAGAGGGAGAGAGATGGGCAGTTAGGCTATATATATATAGAGAGAGAGATATTTGGTGTGTTAGGGTTTTAGAAAGAGAGAGAGATAGATAGATTGGTTTTTTAGAGAGAGGGAAGGAGATTGGTTGTTTAGAGAGAAAGGGAGAGAGAGAAATTGGGAGTTTAAGGGTTTAGAGTGTGAGAGAAATTGGGGTTTAGGGGTTAGTGGTTTAGAGAGAGAAAGACATAAATATTGGGGTATTGGTGTTTAGAGAGAGGCAAGATTTGAAAAAGGTATTAGAGAGAGAGAGAGAAGAGAGAGAGAGAGAGAGAGAAGGTGGGGGTTAGGGGTTTAGAAAGAGAGAGAGAGAGAGGGAGGGAGAAAGAGATTAGGAGCTAGGGGTTTAGAGAGAGAGAGATTGAGGGTTAGGGTTTTAGTGAGTGAGATAGATTGGGGGTTAGGGTTTTAGGAAGAGACAAAGAGAGATATTGGAGGTTATGGGTGTAGGGAGAGAGAGAGATTGGGGGTTAGGGAGGGACGTGAGAGAGAGATAAATTGGGATTTAGGAGTTTATAGGTAGAGAGAGAGAAATTGGGATTTAGCGGTTTATAGGTAGAGCGAGATATTGGAGGTTATGGGTTTAGAGAAAGAGAGAGATTGGGGGTCATGGGTTTAGAGAGAGAGAGATTGGGGGTTAGGGGTTTCGAGACAGGACAAGATTGGAGGTTGTGAGTTTAGAGAGAGGCAGATATTGGAGGTTAGGGGTTTAGATAGAGGTGGAGATTGGAGGTTAGGGGTTTAGAGAGAGAGAGAGATAGAGAGAGATTGGAGGTTAGGGGTTTTGAGAGAGAGAGAGAGGTTGGGGGGTTAGGGGATTAGAGAGAGAGAGAGATTGGGTGTTAGGGATATATAGAGAGAGATATATCGGGGGTTACTGGTTTATAGAGAGAGAGATTGGGGTTAGTGTTTAGACACACACACATGACTAGATTGGGATGAGTGGTATAGACACACACACACACACATATGGGGGTTAGATGTTTAGAGGAGAGAGAGAGAGAGAGAAGCTTGAGAGAGAGTGGGGGGGTTAGGGGTCTAGAGAGGGAGAGAGAGAGATCAGAGTTTAATGGTTTAGAGGGAGAGAGATATTAAAGGTGATGTATTTAGAGAGAGAGAGATTGGGGGTAGGGGTTTAGAAAGAGATAAATAGAGAGATATATTATGGTTTAGGAATTTAGAGAGAGAGAGAGAGAATGGGGGTTAGAGGTTTAGATAGAGAGAGAGAGATACATGGGTAAGGGTTAGGGGTTTGTATAGAGAGAGAGAGAGAGAGAGAGAGAGAGAGAGATATTAGGGGTTAGGTATTTAGAGAGAGAGAGAGAGATTGGGGGTTAGGGACTTAGAGAGAGAGAGAGAGAGAGAGAGAGAGAGAGAGAAAGAGAATTTGGGTTTAGAGGTTTAGAGAGAGAGAGAGAGAGATCATAATATTTTGGTGTTAGAGAGAGAGAGAGAGAGAGAGAGATTATTAGTTATGGGTTTAGACAGAGAGAGATTGGAGATTAGGGATTTAGAGAGAGATATATATTGGAGGTTACAAGTTTAGAGAGAGAGAGAGAAGAGGGTTAGGGGTATAGAGAGAGAGAGAGAGAGAGAGAGAGAGAGGAGAGGTTAGGGGTTTAGATAGATAGATAGATAGATATAGACATGGAAAGGGAGCAAGAGAATTTGGGTTTAGAGGTTAGAGAGAGAGAGAGAGAGCATGATATTTTGGTGTTTAGAGAGAGAGAGAGAGAGAGAGAGATTATTAGTTATGGGTTTAGAGAGAGAGAGATTGGAGATTAGGAGTTTAGAGAGAGATATATATTGGAGGTTACAAGTTTAGAGAGAGAGAGAGAAGAGGGTTAGGGGTATAGAGAGAGAGAGAGAGAGAGAGATTGGGGGTTAGGAGTTTAGATAGATAGATAGATAGATATAGACATGGAGAGGGGGAGTTAGGGGCTTAGATGAGAGCGAGAGAGGGAGATTGGAGGTTAGGGGTTTAGGGAAAGGAAGAGAGAGAGAATGGGGGTTAGGGGTTGAGAAAGAGAGAGATACTCAAGGTTAGGGTTATAGAGTGAGAGAGAGAAGAGAGAGAGATATTCGGGGTTAGTGTTTTAAAGCCAGAGAGAGAGAGAGAGAGAGAGAGAGAGAGAGAGAGAGAGAGAGATTTGAGGTTAGGGTATTAGAGAGAGTGATTGGGGTTATGGGTTTAGATAGATATATTAGGGGTTAGGGATTTAGATATAGAGAAATAGAGATTGGGGGTTAGGCGTTGTAGAAGAGAGAAAAAGAGTTTGGGGTTTAGGGGTCTAGATAGAGACATATAGAGATTGGAGGTTATGTGTTGAGAGAGAGAGAGAGATTGGAGGTTATTTGTTTAGAGAGAGAGATATTGGAGGATAAGGGTTTTAGAGAGAGAGATTGGAGGTTACAGGTTTAGAGAGAGAGAGAGAGGGATAAGGGTTTAGAGAGAGAGATTGGAGGTTACAGGTTTAGAGAGAGAGAGAGAGAGATTGGAGGTTACAGGTTTAGAGAGAGAGAGAGAGAGAGAGATTGAAGGTTAGGGGTTTAGTGAAAGAGAGGGAGGATTAGGGTTTATAGAGAGAGAGAGAGAGAGAGAGAGAGAGATTGGGCGTTTAGGGGTTTAGATAGATATATAGAAAGATAGAGAGGGAGAGGGGGGGTTAGAGAGAGAGAGAGAGAGAGAGAGAATGGAAGTTATAGGTTCAGATAGAGAGAGATATGGGGGTTAGAGTTTTATAGGGAGAGGGATATTGGTGGTTAGGTGTTTAGAGAGAGAGATTGGGGGTTAAGTGATGAGAGAGAGAGAGAGAGAGAGAGAGAGAGAGAGAGATTATGCAATAGGGTTTAAAGAGAGAGATAGATAGATTGGGCAATATGGGTTTAGAGAGAGAGGTTGGGGGTTAGAGAGAGATAAAGGTTGGGGGTTAGGGCCTTAGAGATACAAAGACAGAGGTTGCGGGTTAGGGGATGAGAGAGAGAGAGAGAGAGAGAGAGAGAGAGAGAGAGAGAGATTGGAAGTTTGGGGTATAGAGAGAAGAAGAGAGAGACATTGGAGGTTTGGGGTATATATATATATATAGAGAGAGAGAGAAATAAATTTGATGTTAGGGCATTAGAGAGAGGGGGACTGGGGGTGGGGGTTTAGAAATAGATAGAGAGAGAGGGATATTGTGGGTTAGGGGTTTAGAGAGAGAGAGATATGGGGGTAAGGTTTAGGGGCTTAGATAAAGAGAGAGAGAGAGAGAGAGAGACAAAGAGATATATTGGGGGTTAGGTATTTAGAGAGAGAGAGAATGGGGGTTAGGGTTGTAGAGAGAGATAGGTAAGGGTTAGGAATTTAGAGAGAGAGAGAGAGATTGGTGGTTAAGGATTTAGAGAGAGAGTTAAAGAGAGATTGATGGTTAGGGTTCTGGAGAGAGAGAGGAGAGAGAGAGAGAGAGGCAGAGAGAATGGGTTTAGGGTTTTAGAGAGAGAGATTGGGGGTAAGGGTTTAGGAATTTAGATAGAGAGAGATTTGGGGTTTAGGATTTAGACAAAGAGATAATGAGAGATTGAGGGTTAGGACTTTGTCGATAGAGAGAGAGAGAGAGAGAGAGGAGAGAGAGAGAGAGAGAGAGAGATTTTGGGGGTTAGGGGTTTAGATAGAGAGAGATTGTGGGTTAGGGGTTTGGTGAGAGAGAGAGAGAGTGAGAGAGAGAGAGAGAGAGAGTTTTGATGTTAGAAATTTAGAGAGAGAGAGAGATAAATTGGGGGTTAGGGTTTTATAGAAGAGGGAGATTGGTGGTTAGGTGTTTAGAGAGAGAGATTGGGGGTTTAAGTGATGAGAGAGAGAGAGAAAGAGAGAGAGAGAGCATGATTACACAATAGGGGTTAAAGAGAGAGAGAGATTAGATTAGGAAATATGGGTTTAGAGAGAGAGAGAGGTTGGGGGTTAGAGAGAGATAGAGGTTGGGGGTTAGGGCCCTTAGAGATACAAAGAGATGGGTTTTGGGTTAGGGGCTTAGAGAGGGAGAGAGAGAGATCGATATTGGGCATTAGGGGTTTAGATAGATAGATAGATAGATAGGGAGAGGGGGAGTTAGGGACTTAGAGAGAGAGAGAGAGATCGAAGGTTAGGGGTGTTTAGAGAAAAAAAGAGAGAGAGAGGAGTGGATGTTAGGGGTTTATAGGGAGGGATATATTCAAGGTTAGGGGTATAGAGTGAGAGATAGAAGAGAGAGAGAGATATTTGAGGTCAAGGTTTTAAGCGAGAGAGAGAGTCAGATATTGAGGTTAGGGTATTAGAGAGAGATTGAGAGATTAGGGGTTAGGGATTTAGAGTGAGAGAGATAGATATTGGGGGTTAGTGGTGTAGAAGAGAGATCAAGAGAGTTTGGGTTTTAGATAGAGACAGATAGAGATTGCAGGTTATGTGCTTAGAGAGAGAGATATTGGAGGATAGGGGTTTAGAGAGAGAGAGATTGGATGTTACGGGTTTAGAAGGAGAGAGGGTTAGAGAGAGAGAGAGAGAGATTAGAGGTTAAGGGTTTAGTGAAAGAGAGGGCGGGTTAAGGGTTTAAAGAGAGAGAGAGAGAGATTGGGTATTAGGGGTTTAGATAGATAGATAGAAATATAGAGAGGGAGAGGGGGGTTAGGGTCTTAGAGAGAGAGAGAGAGGGATATTGGAAGTTTGGGGTTTAGAGTGAGGAAGATAGAGATATTGGAGGTTCGGGGTTTAGAAAGAGAGAGAGATTTAAAGTCCCCCCCCCCAACACACACACACAAATATAAATATATACAAAGAGAGAGAGAGAGAAAGAGAGAGAGAGAGAGAGAGATTTGATGTTAGGGCATTAGAGAGAGAGAGATTGGGGGTGTGGGTTTAGGAAGAGATAGAGAGAGGGATATTGTGGGTTAGGGGTTTAGAGAGAGAGAGAGAGAGAGAGAGAGAGAGAGAGAGAGAGAATGGAGGTTATAGGTTTAGATAGAGAGAGATATAGGGGTGAGGTTTAGGGGTTTAGATAAAGAGAGAGATATTAGGGGTTAAATATTTAGAGAGAGAGAGAGAGGTAAGGGTTAGGCATTCAGAGAGAGAGAGATTGGTGGTTAGGGATTTAGAGAGAGAGATAAAGGGATATTGACGGTTAGGGTTCTAGAGAGAGAGAGAGAGAGAGAGAGAGAATGGGGGTTAGGGTTTAGAGAGAGATTGGGGGTAAGGGTTAGGAATTTAGAGAGAGAGAGATTTGGGGGTTAGGGATTTATACAAAGAGATAAATAGAGATTGAGGATTAGAGGGTTATGGGTTTGGAGAGAGAGAGAGAAAGTTTAGGGGTTAGAGGTTTAGATAGAGAGAGATCGTGGATTAGGGTTTTGGGGAGAGAGAGAGAGAGAGAGAGAGAGATGAAGAGAGAGAGAGAGATTGTATGTTAGGATTTAGAGAGAGAGATAGAGGGATAGAGAGAGAGAAATTGGGGGTTATGGATTTTTAGGGAGAGAGATTGGTGGTTAGGTGTTTAGAGAGAGAGATTGGGGGTTAGATGATTAGAGAGAGAGAGCGAGAGAGAGAGAGAGAGAGAGAGAGAGAGAGAGAGAGAGAGAGATATTGCGCAATAGGGGTTTAAAAATAGAGAGAGATAAGTTGCAAAATATGGGTTTAGAGAGAGAGAGAGGTTGGGGGTTAGAGAGAGATAGAGGTTGGGGGTTAGGGCCTTATAGAGAGAGAGAGAGGTTGCAGGTTAGGGGCTGAGAGAGAGAGAGAGAGAGTTCAGGGGTTAGGGGTTTAGAGATATATTGTGGGTTAATGGTTTATAGAGAGAGAGATTGAGGTTAGCATTTTAGACAGACACATAGGCACATATTGGTATTAGTGGTTTAGACACACACACACACACACACAGAGATGGTTACGGTTTTAGAGAGGGAGAGAGAGATTGAAGTTTAGGGGTTTAGAAAGAGAGATATTAGAGGTGAGGGATTTTGAGAGAGAGAGATTGTGGGTTAAAGAGAGAGAGATCGTGGGTTAAAGAGAGACAAAGAGATAAAAATTGGGGGTTAGGGTTTTTAAGGAGAGATAAATATTGGGGGTTGGTTTTTTAGAGAGAGAGAGACATAGAGAGATTGAGGGTTAGGACTTTAGAGAGTGAGATGCTATAGGTTAGGGGGTTATAGAGAGAAAGAGCGATTATGCAATAGGGGTTTAAAGAGAGAGAAATAGATTAGGGAATATGGGTTTAGAGAGAGAGAGAGGGAAGTAGGGGTTTAGAGAGAGAGAGAGGGAAGTAGGGGTTTAGAGAGAGAGGGAAGCAGGGGTTTAGAGAAAGAGAGAGAGATTGGGGGTTAGGGGTTTTTATAGATATATATAGAGGGAGTGGGGGGGGTTAGGATTTTAGATAGAGAGAGAGACTCAAGGAGATCAGATTTTAGGGGTTTAGAGAGAGGGAGAGAGATGGAAGTTTAAGGGTATATATATATATATATAGAGAGAGAGAGAGATTGGAGGTTATGGGTTTAGGGAGAGAGAGAGAGATTGGAGGTTATGGGTTTAGGGAGAGAGAGAGAGGTTGGGGGTTAGGTGTTTATAGAGAGAGTGGGAGGGAGAGAGAGAGATAAATTGGTATTTAGGGGTTTATTGGTAGAGAGAGAGAAATTGGGATTTAGGGGTTTATAGGTAGAGAGAGATTGGAGGTTATAGGTTTAGAGAAAGAGAGAGATTGGGGGTCATTGATTTAGAGAGAGAGAGAGGGGGGGGGGTTAGGGGTTTCGAGACAGAGCAATATTAGAGGTTCTGAGTTTAGAGAGAGGTAGAAATTGGAGGTTAGGGGTTTAGAGAGAGCAATGGAGATAGAGAGATAAATTTGGGGTTAGGGTTATAGAGGGAGAGAGAGATAGAGAGATTGGAGGTTAGGGGTTTTTTGAGAGATGTTGGAGGTAGAGAGAGATGAAGGTTGGGGGTTTAGGGCCAGAGAGAGAGAGAGAGAGAGAGAGAGAGAGGGAGGTTAGGGGCTTAGAGAGAGAGAGAGAGAGAGATATTGGGGGTTAATGATTTATAGAGATAGTGATTGGGGTTAGCGGTTTAGATACAGACAGATGCACATATTAGGATTAGTGTTTAGACATGGAGAGAGAGAGAGAGAGAGAGAGGGGTGATGGATTTAGAGAGAGAGAGAGATTGGGGGGTAGGGGTTTAGAAAGAGATAAAGAAAGATAGGTATTATGGTTAGGCATTTAGAGAGAGAGAGTGAGAGAGATATGAGGGTAAGGGTTAGGGTTTTGGATAAAGAGAGAGAGAGAGACATGAGAGATATTAAGGGTTCGGTATTTAGAAACATGGATATATTGGAGGTGAAGGATTTAGAGAGAGAGAGAGAAAGGGATTTTTGGGGTTAGGGGTTTATAGAGAGAGAGAAAAGGATATTTTGGGGTTAGGGGTTTAGAGAGAGAGAGAGAGAGAGAGAGAGAGAGAGAGAGAGAGAGATTGGTAGTTATGGGATTAGAGAGGGAGAGATTGGAGATTAGCGATTGAGAGAGAGATACACATTAGAGGTTACAAGTTTAGAGAGAGAGAGATATGAGGGTTAGGGGTATAGAGGGGGAGAGAGAGAGGGAGAGAGAGAGATTGGAGGTGATGGGTTTAGAGAGAGAGAGGGTTAGGGGTTTAGATAGATATATAGATAGACAAGGAGAGGGGGAGTTAGGGGCTTATAGAGAGGGAGATGGGAGGTTAGGGGTTTAGAGAAAGGAAGAGAGAGCGAATGGAGGTTATGGGATTAGAGAAAAAGATATATATATTCAAGGTTAGGGGTATAGAGTGAGAGAGAGAAGATAAATAGATATTTGGGGTTAGGGTGTTAAAGTGAGAGAGAGAGAGAGAGATTTGAGGTTAGGGTATTAGAGAGAGATAGAGAGATTGGGGATATGGGTTTAGATAAAGAGAAAGAGACATAGAGAGATAAGGGGTTAGGGATTGAGAGAGAGAGAGAGATTGGTGGATAGGGGTTTAGAGAGAGAGAGAGATATTGGAGGATAGGGGTTTATAAAGAGAGATATTGGAGGTAATAGGTTTAGAGAGAGAGGAGGTTTTTAGGGGTAAAGAGAGGGAGAGATATCAGAGGTTAGGGGTTTAGAGAAAGAGAGGGGGGATTAGGGGTTTAGAGAGAGAGAGATATTTGGTGTTAGGGGTTTAGATAGATAGATAGAAATATAGAGAGGAAGATGGGGGGTTAGGGGCTTAGAGAAAGAGAGAGAGGGATGTTGGAAGTTTGAGCTTTAGAGAGAGGAAGAGAGAGATATTGGAGGTTTGGGGTTTAGAGAGAGAGAGAGAGAGAGATATTTAATGTTAGGGGTATATATATATATATATAGAGAGAGAGAGAGATTTTGGGCTAGGGTTATGGGTTTAGATAAAGAGAGAGAGACATAGAGAGATAAGGGGTTAGGGATTTAGAGAGAGAGATATAGAGATTGTGGGTTAGGGGTCTAGAAGAGAGAGCAAGAGAGTTTGGGGTTTAGGGGTTTAGATAGAGATTGTAGGTTGTGTTTAGAGAGAGAGAGATTGGAGGATAGGGGGTTTAGAGAGAGAGAAATATATTGGATAATAGGGATTTAGAGAGAGAGAGAGAGAGGGTTAGGACTTTTTCAAGAGAGAGAGATAGAGAGAGAGTTTGGGGGTTAAGGGTTTAGATAGAGAGAGATTGTGGGTTAGGGGTTCGGTGTGAGAGAGAGAGAGAGAGAGAGAGAGAGAGAGAGAGAAATTGGGGGTTAGGGTTTTATAGGGAGAGGGAGATTGGTGGTTAGGTGTTTAGAGAGAGAGATTGGGGGTTAAGTGATGAGAGAGAGAGAGAGAGAGCATGATTATGCAATAGGGGTTTAAAGAGAGAGAGAGATAGACTGGGAAATATGGGTTTAGAGAGAGAGAGAGAGGTTGGGGGTTAGAGAGAGATAGAGGTTGGGGGTTAGGTCCCCTAGAGATACAAAGAGAGAGGTTGCAGGTTAGGGGCTTAGAGAGAGAGAGAGAGAAAGATTGATATTGGGCATTAGGGGTTTAGATAGATAGATAGATAGATAGGGAGAGGGGGAGTTAAGGGCTTAGAGAGAGATAGAGAGGGAGAGGGGGAGTTAGGGGCTTAGAGAGAGATAGAGAGGGAGAGAGAGAGAGAGAGATCGAAGGTTAGGGGTTTTAGAGAAAGGAATGAGAGAGAGAATGGAGGTTAGGGGTTTAGAGGGAGGGAGATATTCAAGGTTAGGGGTATAGAGTGAGAGATATAAGAGAGAGAGATATTTGAGGTCAAGGTTTTAAAGCGAGAGAGAGAGACATAGATTTGAGGCTAGGGTATTAAAAAGAGAGAGATTGGCGGTAGGAGTTTAGAGAGAGAGAGAGAGATGAGAGAGAGAGAGATTAGGGTTTAGGGATTTAAAGAGAGAGAGATAGAGATTGGGAGTTAGGGGTGTAGAGGAGAGAGCAAGAGAGTTTGGGTCTTAAATAGAGACAGATAGAGATTATAGGTTATGTGTTTAGAGAGAGATATATTGGAGGGTAGGGGTTTAGACAGAGAGAGATATTGGAGGATAGGGGTTTAGAGAGAGAGAGATTGGATGTTACGGGTTTAGATGGAGAGGGGGTTAGAGAAAGAGAGAGAGAGAGAGAGAGAGAGCGAGAGAGAGAGAGATTGGAGGTTAAGGGCTTAGTGAAAGAGAGTGCAGGTTAAGGGTTTTAGAGAGAGAGAGAGATTGGGCGTTAGGGGTTTAGATAGATAGATAGAAATAAAGAGAGGGAGAGGGGGGTTTAGGGTATTAGAGAGAGAGAGAGAGAGAGAGAGAGAGAGAGAGAGAGATTGGAAGTTTGGGGTTTAGAGAGAGGAAGATAGAGATATTGGAGGTTTAGGGTTTAGAGAGAGCAAGAGATTTAAAGTTGCCCCCCCCACACACAGAGATATATATATATAGAGAGAGAGAAATTTGATGTTAGGGCATTAGAGAGAGAGAGATTGGGGTGGGGGGTTTAGAAAGAGATAGAGAGAGGGATATTGTGGGTTAGGGGTTTAGAGAGAGAGAGAAAGAGAGAATGGAGGTTATAGGTTTAGATAGAGAGAGATATCGCGGTGAGTTTTAGGGGTTTAGATAAAGAGAGAGATATTAGGGGTTGGATATTTAGAGAGAGAGAATGGGTTTTAGAGAGAGAGAGAGAGGTAAGGGTTAGGAATTTAGAGAGAGAGAGATTGGTGGTTAGGGATTTAGAGAGAGATATAAAGGGATATTGAGGGTTAGGGTTCTGGAGAGAGAGAGAGAGAGAGAGAGAGAGAGAATGGGGGCAAGGGTTAGGAATTTAGAGAGAGATATTTGGGGTTAGGGATTTATACAAAGAGATAAGAGAGATTGAGGATTAGAGGGTTATGGGTTTGGAGAGAGAGAGAGAGAGAGAGAGAGAGTTTGGGGGTTAGGGGTTTAGATAGAGAGAGATCGTGGGTTAGGAGAGAGAGATAGAGAGAGAGAGAGAGAGAGAGAGAGAGAGAGAGAGAGAGAGAGATTGTATGTTAAGGATTTAGAGAGAGAGAGATAGAGGGATAGAGAGAGAGAGAAATTGGGGGTTATGGTTTTTTAGGGAGAGAGATTGATGGTTAGGTGTTTAGAGAGAGAGATTGGGGGTTAGGTGATTAGAGAGAGAGAGAGTGATTGTGCAATAGGGGTTTAAAAATAGAGAGAGATAGATTGGGCAATAGGGGTTTAGAGAGAGAGAGAGAGGTTGGGGGTTAGAGAGAGATAGAGGCTGGGGGTTAGGGCCTTATATAGAGAGAGAGAGGTTGCGGGTTAGGGGTTGAGAGAGAGAGAGAGAGAAAAAGATAGAGAGAGTTTGGGGGTTAGGGGTTTAGAGATATATTGTACGTCAATGGTTTATAGAGAGAGCTTGAGGTTAGCGTTTTAGACCCACACACATGCACATATTGTTATTAGTGGTTTAGACACACACACACACACAGAGGGTTAGAGTTTTAGAGAGGGAGAGAGAGATTGGAGTTTAGGGGTTTAGAAAGAGAGATATTAGAGGTGAGGGATTTTGAGATAGAGAGATTGGGGGGTAGGGTTTAGAAAGAGATAAAGATATATATATTTTGGTTTAGGCATTTAGAGAGAGAGAGGATGGGGGTTAGAGGTTTAGATAGAGATAGATATGGGGGTAAGGGTTAGGGGTTTGGATAAAGAGAGAGAGACAAGAGAAATACTAGGGGTTAGGTATTTAGAGAGAGAGAGAGAGAGATTGGGGGTTAGGGATTTAGAGAGATAGAGTGATTTTGTGGTTAGTGGTTTAGAGAGAGAGAGAGAGATAGAGATTGGGGGTTATGGGTTTAGAGAGAGATATTGGAGATTAGGGGTTTAGAGAGAGAGATATATTAGAGGTTACAAATTCATAGAGAGAGAGAGAGAGAGGTTAGGGGTTTAGAGAGAGAGAGGGTGGGTTTAGAGATTTAGAGAGAGAGAGAGAGAGAGAGATTGGGGGTTAGGAGCTTAAATAGATAGATAGATAGATAAACATAGAGAGGGGGAGTCAGGGGCTTAGAGAGAGAGAGGGAGAGTTATTGGAGGTTAGGGGTTTAGAAAGAGAGAGAGAGAGATTCAAGGTTAGGGGTATAGCGTGAGAGAGAGAAGAGAGAGATATATTTGGGGTTAGGGTTTGAGAGAGAGAGAGATTTTAGGTTAGGGTATTAGAAAGAGAGAGAGAGATTGGGGGTAGGGGTTTAGATAGAGAGAGAGACAAAGAGATATTAGGGGTTATGGATTGAGAGAGAGAGAGAGAGAGAGAGATTAGCAGTTAGGGATTGAGAGAGAGAGAGAAAGAGAGAGATTGCGGGTTAGGGGTCTGGAGAGAGAGAGAGAGAGAGAGGAGAGAGAGAGAGAGAGAGAGAGAGAGAGACAATGGGGGTTAGGGTTTTAGAGAGAGACATTGGGGGTAAGGGTTAGGCATTTAGAGAGATAGAGAGAGATATGAGGTTTAGGGGTATCGAGGGAGAG